>VDFB02193867.1:193601029-193781892 GCA_007258455.2 Sequoia sempervirens | reverse complement strand
ATGACATTGGCTGCCTGACAGTATTTCCCGTCTCCAACTCTGGAAAAACTTTAAACCTGGTGTAATGTGAATAAAAGCCAAATATAAGATAACAAACATAAGCCCAGTCATAAAAGGCTACAGAAAGATCTCATTCTTCAATATCTTTTATACCAATTTGACAAAAAAATCTTGATGAAATGGAGCATACAATGTGTCAATAACAGCATAGATTCCTATTGCACACTTTGATGTAGAGATGAAACTCTTTATAAATGTTCTGGACTATTTCAACCAAAGTGCAAGGTATCAAGGATGATATGAAACAATGGTGTAATGTTACAAAGTATTTAAATATATAATTAGCAGAAACAGAGCTTGCCGACCTTGGACCTTAATTATGCCAGAAAAGAGTTTTTTAAACAAAAGAGCCACATCCAGAGAAGGCTCTTGCTTCTCCACTACACAACCAGGCCCTATTGTTTGAAAATTATTTCACACATATTTTCCAGATCTTGACAAAAATATTTCTTGACCCATGAAATGGTTCACGTTTCTTGTTATTTCCCTTACAAAACAAAAATTTATAGGTACAGCCCCCGAAAACAAAATAAGCATTAGAAAGCCACAACCTAACTCTAAAACAAACAAAAAAGGAGATATTTATTATCATGCTTCTCACAAGACACCTTGTGCATTCTATAAGAAGAACTTAAAGACTTGGAGGACTTAAGCTGCACTTTTGCTTTGAAGGGTTGAGAACAAATTTTAAGCTGTCTAGGAACATTCCTTGAGCTCGACAATCACTTATATCACATGTTCAGAGTTTCACAAGCAAATTTCCAAGACAAGGATGGCAAGGGACGAGGGGACATGTTTTGGGGACAGGTTTTTTGGAGGGCATTTTAGGGGATGGTAGGGGACAGCTATTAAAAATAGGGAAATTTTTAAAATATAGTAAATTTCAAAGATTCAAATAATTTCATTGATAAGGCATTCATCACATACATTATAGATCCTTAATACACAACTTTTACAACAAAATGCCCAAAGGCTGCAAGTTTCAACTACAAAATTACAAAAACATAGAAAACATGGTGCTACCCCTGAACTTGCAAAATACTTGTGCGATCAATGAGCCTATCTCCCTTATTTCAAAATTGTAGTGGTTGACACAAGCAAGAAACAAGTTCTTGATTTTGTATTGAGATTGGAAAGAAGGCTCCCTCAATAGGACTGAAACCTTTGCCATTATATGTTGCAAACCTGCAATTTTGTGATTGCAAAAACAACTAAAAACTGCTGTTTTCAGCGATAGAAAATCACTATCTTGGGATTCAAACAACACCTTGAGAGGTACAAATGGAGCAACAACTAAAAAACGTCGTTTTCAGTGATAGAAAATCACTATCTTGGGATTCAAACACCACCTTGAGAGGTACAAATGGAGCTTGAAATCCTAGTATTTTTTGCCTGATTTTATCTTGAAAACCATGCTATTTTACCAATTGAAATGGCTTTTAAATGGCTTTCAAATCGTGCGAAGTCAACACTAACAACATGTGACTATCATACACCATAAAGGAGCCTGAAAATCTGTTGTTTTGCAGACCAAAATCTCTCACTTAGTGTTGAGAGTAGTGTGGGTACATCTCCTTTGCCCTTAATTTAATTAATCTAGTAAATTTTGTAGCCCATTTAAGTGATTGTGCCTTTTTTATCAAATGGGCTACAGATTGGCCTTCAAAAAGAAAGATCCAAAACTGGTGCAGAAATCAATGGGGAAATGATATCAAAATAAAATCATTACCTAGAGGCTTCTTTTTGGTTGAATGCCCCTCTAGGGAAAAGAAGAAAGTAATTCTTAAGCTAGCCCCATTTATGATGGATGGAGTGGACTTCTTTGTTGAAGAACAAGCTCCAAACTTTCACCCCATCACTAAAAGATGTCCAATGCCCCATTGTAGATAAGGCTATATAATCCGCCCAAATTTTTTACTTATGGCATTGTAATATTGAACGGCTCAATTAATTTTTAATGGAGTTTCTTTTTTATGTTAGAGGTTTTATTCTATGTTCCCTAGTGTTGGTGTACGTTCTATCATCCACCGAACACACAGAATAAAATGTCCAAAGACACTCTATCCTCTCTTGAACAAAATCAACGCGTATGCTAAGATTGCGAGAAGTTCATATGGCGACTCCAAGATTTCTTTTGTCAGGTCTTGGCATGTGGATAAGCTCAATGGGCATTGTGATATGCTGGTAATACACAAAGGGACTTACACTAAAAAATTTCTTCACAAGTTAGGACTTAGACAGATTTAACATTAAATACTCTTTCTTTTTGAGATTTTCTGTTTGGGATTTCAAAAAAGTGCAAAAGGATAAGGGTTTAGAAGTTCTAATCTACTCCTAAGAATTCAAGAGACGGTAGAGATTAGGTGAAACTAATAACCACGCTTTGCTTCACCTCACTAGGACAACTACATAAAGTGGGTGCAATCTTCAAGGGGTGTGCTTATGATTTTCACGTCATGAACAATTACCATCAAATCTAACAATACTCACCAGACAGAAGTTAAGCATCCACAATTATAAGCTCAGGCTAACTTTACGCATTGAATAAAAATCATCTATTCAAAGAAAGTATGAGAAAAGTTTCACCATAAATCAATACTAATCAAATCTTGCATTCATCTAACATGCATTCAAATCAAATTTTATTCTAATTCTAATCTATTGTTGAAGATCATATGTAACCTTGCTACCACTTGACAATAAGAAGGATTCAAAGCAAATCATGCATAAGAGCTTTTATTATCGAAAGTAGCTATACGCAACAATTCCATACACTGTCTTCACACTGTGATAATGAGAGAGCAAGAGTTTATATAGAGTTTTTGAAAGCAAATGAAAGGCTGAGATTAAAACAAATTAACGGCCGAGATCAAGACATATCAACCCAAATTAGGGTTTCCTAAAAAACATCGTCATTAATTGCATGAAAGACAAGTGGCGGCTAGAGCTATTTTCAAGGAATTGCATCCCTATCCTCTCAAGCGGCAGTGTGTTCAATGAACCTGGACACGATCGGGATGACCTCTTCCATCGTGACCTGAGGCAGCATGTTTATTTTGAATTCCAGCCCGTCCAACTCCTCAGCACATCCGGCAAAAGTATTCTCCCATTCTGATTCCTATTTCAGGAAGGCATCTTGGATAGACAAGATGTTCGCCACCATAGACAAATTCTGCCTTAGGACCGGTCGAGTGATGGTAGAGAAGATTTCCTGAGCTCTGTGCTTTAGATTTTCCAGCTACATGTCATTCTCCCAGATGATCTCCTTGGTCACTTTGTTCTTTTCGATGTACTTACCTTGGAATATCTTTCTTTGCTGACGACTTTGTCCTTTGTACTTGTTTCTTACTAGCTTTGATCTTAGATTCCCTTTTGTAATTTTGATTTGTTCTTCTCACTTGCTTTTGAATCTTTGAGGTCTGGAAGTCTCCCCTTGGAGCAGATGTCTAGACTTAAAGTTATTAAACTCTTATTTCCTGATTGGATTGAAATTCCTTCAAGTGCCTTGAATTTGGAGAAGAACTCCCCTATGCTTTTGCCACAATGAAGGAAATTGGAACTTTCTCCGTGAAGTATTTCCCATACTTAGCCAAATTTTGGCTATTCAATTTCATTTTGTAACACCTTTCATGACCATTCAACACTTAGTCAAGAATTTGGCCATCTCCATGCTCGAATGAACTTTGCCTGGATTTTCCTTCAATTATGAATTTGGCTTGTGCTAAGTAGGGCAAACTCCATCCTTGGACAAGGATTTTATTCATTTCCTCGTTACTTTTCCTCTTTATTCCTCTTCATTCTTCCTGTTTTCTTTCCAACACTTAATCAAAATTTGACTCTTTTGTTGTAGGAAAATTCCACACTTAGCCATTTTTCATCTCCCCTTGGCGGACTTGACACTTGGTCAGGACAATTCTTGTTTGGGAGGTGGCGAACTTTGTTAGAGGCCCTATTTATGGAATGCCTAGGGAGTGATAACTGAATTAGAGGCCCTATTTAAGGAATGCCTCGGCATTGGAGCAAGGTTGGAAGCATTTGAAATTGTTGAAGTTTTTGAATTCAAGAAGAGGCAACTGTGATTTTGTGAGAATTTTCTGATTTTTGCATTGTAGTGTTGCTTTGATGGATTGATCATAGCACTAAAATCTGTGTAGGATGTAGAGTAGTGATTCTTCAAGCTTTGTGTAGCATTAGATAGCTCCTTTGTGCAGTTTTAAGCTTAGTTTGTAAATAATTTGGTTTCCACACTGTTGCTGGTCTGAACCACGCAGTTTTGAGAAAATGGAGTGTTAGTTCACTTTCCCACCATACAAATTGTACGGCCCTTTGGGAACAGTGACTAGACTCCATGTATGTACATATTGTAGAGCTTAGGGTCTTGGAGAGCATGGGAGTTGCTGTGGAAGTCTTGCCCTAGGCGAGCCAGGAAGAGTCCAGCTAGGGAAGACAGAAAGTGCAGAGCACTTGATTTGCAGGGGTGTCCATTTCTTGACAAGTCATGGTGTGGAGAGGGCAGGTATGTACGTTGCCAAGACATAGCATTAAGGAGGAAGCTCCATCAAAACAACTGGTGTGAGGAATACCTAACAGTTTGAAAGAAGCCAAGAAAGGGCTAGAAAGACCTAACTTTACCCATTTTCAAGTTAGGGTGTTGTACGGACAGTGGAGGCCTAAGACCTCAAAAATCTTTGAGAGGTGTGCATATGAACCTATAATCCCAAGAAAAGATTGGGGGTTCTTTGGAAAGATTTGGAGAACTAACCTAATTTCTCGGAGGAGGCCTAATTGGGGCTTCTAGGGCTAGTAGCCTTTTTAGGCCTAAAAGAGGGGTGAAAGCGACCTGCAGATGGAGCTAGGTGGACCCCTAATACACTTACTAGGATGGATTGATGATCTTAGAAGCACCTCCACACCCTTGCAAAGCTAAATTCAAAATTTGGAGGTTTTGTAGCCTTTAGGGTGGATTAAGGGCTAAAGCAAGTGATTCAAGAGTGCACCAAGTCTTGACTTCGTAGGAGGAGTTAAGTTGATAGTTGGGTTGGCAAGGAGAGATCAGGGGACCCTAAGAAGGAAGAGGTCCTATAGGTTTCAAGTGGTGGAGTGAAACACCCTAGAGGTCTTCCAAACAAGACCCAGAGCATGAAACAATGATTGTTTCATCCAACCTCCCTATCAAATTGGTATCAGAGTAGCAAAAGATTTGGGATAGAATAATATATGTCAAAGATTGAGTCTAGTGGTTCTACTGACATGGTGACAAATGCAAAATTGGCCAAGAAGGTCGAAGAACAGGAGGAAGACAATAGGCTATTGAGGGAAAGAATAGCCCAACTGGAGCAAGCAATAAGTAATGTGCAGTTGGAAGGAAGGGTACCAAAGAAAGAAGAGGTTGCAGAGGAAGACAAGATCCCTTAACCTAACCCTGTTTTTCAAGAAGAGTCTTTCTTGAAGGCATTGAAGGCTTTGAGTGGAAAAGCACTTGAAGGTATACCACTGTTTAGTGGGAAAATGGAAGCTGATCTAGTCATGGATTGGATAGAGGGAATGGAAAACCATTTTGAATGTGAAAGTGGCAAAGTCAAGATTAAGAGGTTCTCCCTTGACATGGTGGAAGTTAATTCAGACAGAGAGGGAAAAGGAAGGCAAGAAACCTATTTCCACTTGGAAGGGAATGGTTGCCAAAGTGAAAGAACCATACATGCCAGATGATTATGAGATTCAGTTCCATAAGAAAAGACAGAGCTTGAGACAAAGAGTCCAAGATGTGAATTCTTATACTGAGGAGTTTCAAAAACTTTGCATGAGGTCTAATGTAACTGAGGATGAAAGTCTTAAGGTGGCTAGGTATCTTAACGGCTTGAAGCGGAACATTCAAGAGGAGATGACTCTTCTCAGTCCCAAAACAGTGCACCAATGCTATCAATTGGCTATAAAGATTGAAGAGAGGAATAAGAGGAAACAAGATTAGGCTTCTAAGAGAAGAGGAAAAGGCAGAGATCAAAGAGGACATAGAGATGGATACCAAGGTAGAGGGACTGAACAGAGAAATCAGGGAGAGTCTAAACTCACAGAGCATGGAGGTGAAACAACTTCTAGAGGAGGCTATGGAAGAGGTAGAGGATCTCAAGGAGGTTCAAATAGAGGAAGAGAAGCAGGCAAAAGTAACTCATACTTTGCTAGTGTGAAGTGTTACAACTGTGGTCAAGTAGGTCATCCAGCTTATAGGTGCCCGGAGAAAGCATCTTCTTCAAATACAAAAAAGAGAGTAGCATATGCTCAAGAAGATACTATGAGTGTCAAGTCACCAGAGGTTAGTCACATTGAGTCAGAAATGGGGGAGAATTTGATGTTTAGCAGGGTTCTAATCAGACAACCAGTCAAAGAAGAACCAAAGCAAAGGAGAGCCTTATTCAGGGCAAGATGCAAGATACTTGGAAAGGTGTGCAAGGTCATCTTGGAAAGCAAAGGCAAATTTTCATGATTTGAAGTATCAACCAATCTCCTTCTTGTCTGAATTTCTCCATCTTTGTCACCTAGAATCAAATCTTCTAGACGATTTCTTTTACAAACTCTGATTCGGATAATCCACACAAGATTGCATTCATGGCTTTCACATTGTTTTCACTTTCCTACCTAATCCATTGGAGTCACAAGAGTTGTATAACCATTTACCATTGATTGTCAGACATCAAACCCTAGAGCACTCAAAAATATTTTCATCCTTATGCTCCAAAAGGCATAGTTTGTTCAATCGAACAATGGTGGTCTATTTGATGAGAATCCATATCCTTCTTGACCAGCCATATATGCTCTTTGGATCTTCCTTATAGCGGTTAGACTATCTCCAAAGGAACACACTCTGATACCAATTAATGAGCACATGCTTATACTGAGAGGGTGGGATGCAACAATATAAGACAATTTTTTACTTTTCAAAACTTAATCAACCATAGCAATAACACATATGCAAGATCTAGCAATTAAGAACACATGATCTATGTGGAAACCCTTGGGAGAGAAAACCATGGCAAAACATTGCTTATTTATATTGATCTTCTTTGTAGGTACTGTTGGTGTATGTTTTATCATGCACCTTGTGTGACCTTTTCACACATCGCCCCATTCAAGATGGGGACCCCCCTAAATTTTGCTCGTTCTGGTCTTTTGGGCTTGGGTTTTTCTCTCTCTCTCTCTCAACGTCCGCCTTTCAAGGGGTTGCCCCCGTCAGTGAATTTAAGCGTAAAACTGACCAAGTCTGAGAATTAGGGTTTCATTTTTCCTGGTCAGTCTGAGGTCAAGTAAAGTGAATAATTTGAAAATTCAACTTAACATTGTTGTCAGTGTGTTTCCAGTGGGCTCTCAGCAAAATTTCATCAGATTCCGGGTACTTACTATTTTTAGTAAGTGTGAAATTTAGGGCAATCTATCAGCCTTTTTGAAATTCCAACAATCACACGGCATTCAGAGCGTATCAGGCTACTCACAGGTTAAATTTGAGCTAAAACAGACAACTTACTATTTTTAGCAGTCCAGCTTCCGGGGCTAATTTCAGGGTTCAGATTCAGAGTTTTTCTTTGCATGTATGCATATTCCTTCTGGGTTTTCCGAGACCTTCGCGATGATATAACATGCAAGACGAGACGACAACTTTCAGAATTCAGCCTTCCGAGGCTATTTTTAGGGTTTGCATGTCAGGGTTTCTTTTGCATGTCAGGTGATTCCTGATGGGTTTTTCGAGAGCTTCGCAATGGTGTAACATGCAAACGGAGATACTCACTCAGTGAGGAACTTGCTATTTTTAGCAGATGCTTCCCGGCAGCCGCTTCCCAGCAGTTCAGAATCACGAGCTGATCACAGTGCCACAGAAACGAAGAGAAACAGAGATCATTTGATATGCATGCAGAGCAAATTAGGGTTTCCAACTTCGGGACCCAAAAAGAGGCGTCAAAAGTCAAAATTTTCGAAAACCGGTGTAAACCACCGCAATCAGTATCCCTCAGGCTATCTGCTGGTGAAATTTCGAGTCAAACGGAGCACTTACTATTTATAGTAAGTCAATTCGGAAACTGGCTAAAAATAGTAAATCAGGTGCATGCGTCAGTGTCGACAGACAGGTCACGTGGTGAGGAGCACCTCATTCAAATTTCAAGTTGATCGGAGCGGTGGAGATATTAGAAACATGAGGTTACTATTTATAGTAAACCACTTTCAGAAACAGGCTAAAAATAGCAAGGTGACTAAAAATGGCAGTGTTGACAGGGTAACAAGGTTATGAGGATGCAGTGTGCAAAATTTCAAGACGTTCCGAGCTTCAGAGGTGCAAAATTCAGAGGACTTACTATAAATAGCAAGGGTATGAAATGCTGGCGAAAAATGATGAAAAAATTTCTAAGTCTGGAACTTCATCTAGTGGACATGGCAAATGCACCCAGTTGATGAGGAGGCATGGAAAATTTTTGAAAATGAAGCTTGTCCTTCTCACAGGCCAAAATGTGCCTAAACTGGAGAAAGTCAAATAAGGTCAACGCCTTTTCATCCTTCTGCCTAGCCCAAATGCGCCTTCAAGCATATGCCGAGCACGAAAAAATTTCTAAGTATGAGTTCATCCTTCATCAGGGGCAAAATGTGCCCAAGGAGGAGAAAGTCAAAGCGAAGTCAACAATTTCCATCCTGCAGGCATGGGGAAATGCGCCCAAAAGAAGAAGGAAGGCTAAAAATCTTCTAAGTCTAGATATCCTCCTCACCCCTCAAAATGTGCCCAAGTTGTGAAAGTCAAAGCAAAGTCAAAGTTTTCATCCTTTCCCCTAGGCAAAATGCGCCCAAACAAGGCCAAGTCAAGACGAAAACGGAAGGTGAAGGGTCACTCCAGGCGTTGTCAAAGGTTTCATCCTCCACCTACATGAAAATGCGCCCAAAAGGCAAAGAGGTCAACAAGTCAACGTTCTTTATCCTCCACCTACATCAAAATGCGCTCAAGATAGAAGGGAGTCAACAAGTCAAAAAATTTATCCTCCTCAAGGGCCAAAATGCGCCCAAATACATGAATGTGAGGACAAAAAAGTGAAGTTGAAAGGTCATCCAGTGGACATGCCTAAATGCGCCCAAGTTTAGATGGTAAAAGGTAAGTGAATGGAGTGAAAGGTGGTAAATAAAGTGAAAGACACTTCATGGCGTGGTGAACACAAGGTAAATGCTAGGCGTTATCTTCCATCAAGTCCAAAATGCGCCCAAGGTGGTGGGTGTTGGAGAATTTCCTAAGGCATGTGAGATGGTAAAGATGAGTATTGGGCGTGATTTTTGAATTTTCTCTCAAGTGTGCTAGGCGCCAAGGGTGATGGGAGTCATAAGGTGTTAGAAAAAGTTCCAAGACGTTCCAAGTATGAAATGAAGACCTCTAAGCAAGGATGAATATCCTCCTCCAGATGCAATATGCGCCTAAAGTTCTAAAATTTTAAAAAATAAAAAAAACATTGCCTAGGTGTTAGAATTTTAAATAAAATTGCCTTGCGAGTGTGGAATAAAATACAAATGGTGAGTAAGAAGTAAAAGCATGCTAGGCATGAATAAAAATTTTCTAAGTGAAGTTGATAAAATTTCCTCACTGGCGAATGAAACAAATTTTCTAAGGCAAATTCTCAGAGTGCCGGATGATTTAAAAATTTTCCAAGGCAAAAAAATTTTCTTTCTTAGAAAACACGCCTAGAGCTCAAGGTGATAAAATCTCTCGGAGCACCGGCAAATTTTCTCAGAGATGAAGTCAGAAGACGATGATAATGCGAGATGAATTCAAGTTTCTTCAAGTTGGAGCAACACAGGATGATCACAGGCGAAGAATGAATTTAAAATGGTCAAAATAATATTTTTCTAAGGTTCAAATTTCAAAAAATTAAATGAACCCGTTCGTTGGGTACCCATGGATTCAAGGCGTTCTGAAGAAAATTCTCTTCTGGGTACTGAACATTCGCAATGATAGATGGATTTCAAAGTCTTCCGCACTTCGCCAACACTTTTCCAGTGAAGAATTTAATCAGTACTCAAATTGTGAATTTTCCTAAGGGAGAATTTAAAATTTTCTAAGGCAAAGATGAGTAAAATGTGTTTTCAAAATGAATTTTCTTCGAATGATGAATTTGAAGTCAGTTGCCTAGATAATTTTGATCGAATTCTTCAATGATGAATTTTCCAGAGATGATGAAGAGTTAAGATCGAATTCAAGTGACAGAGCTCCGGCTAGTGATTTAAAAGATGGAATTAAATTAAATTTTTCGAAAACAAATTCGAAAACGCCAATCAAAGTCAAGTTTCTAGAAGAGCAAGATTCCTGACGTCGAGAGACAAGTGTCAGAGATACCAGAGAGGGAAAATTTGAATTCTCGAAGTGTAGTGGAAGCTAAATGCACTGGCTAAAATTGGCTTCTTCTAGAATTCGATTTTGCTATAAAATGAATAAGTTTCTCAGTTGTTTTCACAGCTGAAGAAGTCGAATTTGCTCTGAGTGAAGCATTGCAGTGAATTGTTGCTGAGGCTTAAGGAATTCGAAATTTTGCTGAGTAGAGTTGCTAAGGGGCGCACTTAGAAGTTGCTCAAATCTGTAGTTGAAGGAGACGCCTTGAGTTGCTGGAGAAGTGCCATTGCTGATGTCAAAAGGGGCGCACTTGCTGATTGTTAAAGTTTGATTCGTTGCTGAGGATAAAGTTGCCAGTTGGAGGGGACGCCTTGTACTGAAGTGAAGTCACTGAAGTCCACTTAGAAATCTGTTCTAAGTGTTGGAGTTCGAATTTATTGAAGAAGAAGAAGCTGAGGTTTGCAAATTGGAAATGTTCTTGAAGTCGACTGCAGCCCCCATGCAATGTCTTATCTTATTTTTATAAATTAAATTGCTGATGAATGTTATTGTTTGCAGATGGCTGAGGTGAGGACAACTGGCAAGGACAATGGTGCATCCAGGCAAGCTGTGATCAAGAAGTTGAGTAAGACGTTCATGCCGGAGTCAAAATTCATTTCAAAGTTAGGCAAGTTGACAGACACCAACCTGGGCTCCATCAACCTCGAGGCCTTCAAAAGCAGAATGTTGGGGATTGGAAGTCATCGACCTTCGAACACTTCACACAATATTGTTCGAAGCGAGTTGTATGCAGCTGCTGGTTTCTCGCCAGCCATTCAATGCTCGAAGCTGATGATGGAGTGTGCTAATTGCTATGAGAAGGATCATCGGTCAATTATGTCACCAGATGGACAAGTGCTTGCTAATCTTACTCCAGTGGACATTGGTGAAGCTTTCAGGATCACTGTGCACAGGAACATGGTTTACAAATCCAAAGAATGGGCCGAGCGGATGTATGCTTCTGCATTTGAGAGATGCACGAAGACGATTAACACTCACTAGATGAGCACTCCCAAGCCTTCTCGTGCGAAGTTGCCCAAGCAGATCATAACAGAGGATTTGAAGCAAGAATATTGTGACCTTATCATGATGCTGAGCAGGGTTGGAGGTTGTGCACAGTCATTCATTTTTGAGCCCTGGATGTTTTACTACATCAATCTTGTGCTGGAAGGGAAAGACTATGTCAATTGGGCCGAGATGATCAGTGATAATCTACATGACCAGCTCCTGAGTTTGAGGAGGATAAAGACATTTTACATGAGCTCCTACATCATCTATATGTTGGCGCGGATGACGAAGTACAGGGGGATATCTTACAAGGAGCCTGTGGGCTGTGGCTCTCACCAGTTCAAGATTTATGATGCGTGTCCACAATTGCACCTGTCGAGCACGACCCACTACAAGCGTGTCAATGATTCCTTCACCATGTATATCACGAGGCTGCTTCAGGGGCGGTTACATCATAGAATCTCGAGGGATGCTCAGGAGTTAATTGAAAGGTATGGGTGCTGGTTCATACAGTTTCCGAAATTTTCTTATATTAGGCTGCAAGGTTTTTCTTCCTACCCATATAGGCTGCCTAAGTACCCAACAGATAGAGTTTTAATGTTAGAGATATCTAGGCAATTGCTTGCCTTTGATAAAATCCAAAAGAAGAAGAAAAAGGGAGGGGTAGAATTCCCTATTGTCATGGACAACTTGGACGAAGTGTGTCCCTCAATACAGGCAGCCAAAGAGGCTGAAAGTGAACTCCAATTTTATCATTTTTCATATCATACAAGTCGACAGCACTATGACCCACATCATAACATCAAATGGGTACTGTCAGAGGAGTTCAAACATAAGGCCACCATAGAGGATTATTGGGTTGATGCAGCTGATGAGATTGAAGTGTGATGTCCCCATCCTAGTCAGCGCAGCTGGTGACGAGGTTAGCCTATTATTTCGATCCTCGTAGGCTGACAAGAGTGTGCAGAGGATCATCTGGGGCAGTTGCTCAGTGTTTGGTAGCTCCAGCTTTGCAGTTGTTTCTGGTTGGGCCTTCGCAGAATCTTCCAGAGTGCATTTTTTAGGAACTTTCTATTTTTAGAAAGTTAGGTCAGGCGGAAGCTGCTATTTTGGGCAGGGCCCTGGTTCAGCCGTTCAACTCAGAGTCGACCCAGTTCTGCAGTTTGATGATCAGACGGAGAAATAAGGAGTATTTAATGATTTATTAAATATTTAATATTTTGACTTTATATTAAAGTCACTTTATTGAAATATTTAAATATTTAATTAATTGGCCTATTATAAAGTATTTATTATACTTTATAATAAAGTATTAATTTTTGACATAATGAATATTTATTATTCATTAAAATAAGACGCCAATTATTAATGATATTCTCCTAAGTATTAAAGGCGAATTAAATCATTTTATTAAATAATTATTTTAAAGGGAGATTGGGTCGAATTTCTCAAAGGGCAATATATATTCACTCAAGACAAAATCGAACCATTATGTGATTGCTATTCAACTTTTGTCTTTTTGCTCTGAGCATTGGAGTTTGCAAACCATAGGGTTTCTGGCAGACAAACGTTTCTGGAGAACGAAAACTCTTCAGGAATTAGGCAGACTGAGACTGTGGAATACCAGTTTAAGCTTGCGCTTGGTGATTTCACACAGGGATCACAGATTGGGCTTATTCATTTATCCAGGCAGAGATTTACAGAGTTAATTCATCCAACAGTAGAGGCGACTTTACCAGAGATCTTTTATCAGAGTTTGGCACATCTTTCAAGGAGCCGTACAACATTTATTCTTGCTGCTGCAGGCCGTACAGAACTGTACTTTCCAGGCCGTACTCTCTTTCTTCAGGAGGAACACACTCATCATTTATTCTTGGCCAGAGGGTCCCAGTGCGCTTTGCATTTCTGGAGATTTTCCTTGCCTGTGACTGGAGATCGAAGTTGATATATTATTTTCTTCATTCATTTAATGCTGCTACAGCCGCCATCAGGTTCCTCAATAAAATTTGTTATATTTCATTCTTTGTTCAGATTTTTGTATTCTTAAGCTAAGAAAAAATGAAATAAATGATACGCCTCTATATTCTGAGCATTTCCTACGCATTTCCATGCACATATGATTTTTATGAATTTTTTAGCAATTTCTTAGAAAATCGCAGCTTTCATTATTTGTCTGAAAACCTCAAAAAAAATTACAAAAACACAAAAACTTGCAAAAACATCAGTTACAGTTAGGGTTTCGGGGTTGAGAGCCACCAGGGTTCTTACAGTGGTATCAGAGCATAGATCTCCTGCCATCCTGTGCTTTTTCAGTTGCTTTTTCAGATTACAGTGTGCTTTTTGGTTGCTTTTTCATGAGCCGAGAGATTATACACTATACTAAAGGTGTAGGGACAGGCAGAACAGAAGATTGGACAGGTCCACCGATTCCAGAAGGTGAGACAGTGTCAGGAGTACTTGGTATTCACAGATCCAGTTCTAACAGTAGCGAAAACAATGTTGCAACCCTAATGGCAGATCGTGAGACTTCCTCAGAGACTCGTAGGGATCCAGGGAAGGCGCATGCAGAGGGTGATATTACAAATGAGGAGTTTAGACGGAGGCATGATAACATGGACATGATGTCTTAGTTGATGGGTACCATTAGACAGTACACGCCCACACAGCCTCATTACATACAGATTGGTCAGACGAGCGGGACTACACCAGTGGATCAGCCATTGGCATCAGTACCTCAACAGCCGTCACCGATCTATCAGGAGCGTAGGCCAGGACAGCCTACTTTCTTACCTAGGGAGACTCCACCTCAGACTCCGGGGGCAGAGCATCAGGCGCAACATCAGGAGTTTCAGCCACATAATGGCATGTCAGTGGCAGATGTGACGAGATTTCATGGTGAGTACATGTCACTAGCACCTGAGATCCGGCAGCCACTTACATTTCATGAGTTTATGGATGTCCATAAACCCAGAGGAGGAGGTAGATTTGACCGTAGACCCCCTCAGCATCAGCAGCCATAGCCACAGGTGAACAAGGACTTGCAGTATGCTGTTAGCAAGATTACCTTGCCATATTTTGATGGGTCTGATAAGACATCAGCAAGGTCGTGGGTCCAAAAATTGGACAACTATCTTTCATTGAGGCCTATGCAGGAGGACGAGGCCATTAAATTTGCTACCTTACATCTTGACGGAGTAGCGCATGATTGGTGGCACCACGGCATGTATACGCTAGGCCATCATGCAGTCAATACCTATCAGGAGTTCACTAGCAGACTCATAGAGAGATTTGATAAGAAGGATCCAGAACTTTATTTCAGGGAGTTGGCTCAGCTCAGACAGACAAGTAGTCTGGATTCATATATTGGCGAGTTTCACAGAGTGGCAGTCATGGTGACAGGGATTTCAGAACGGAGACTCATTATACTCTTCATTGAGGGCTTGACAGAACCCATGAGAGGTTGGGTTAAGGCTTTTGACCCTCCTACCCTTCAGGAGGCCATGTGGAAGGCGCGAAACATGGAGCTTGCAGCACCTCGCAGCAAGTTCAATTCAGGTTCAACACCATACTTGAGACCCAATAGGCCTTTTGATAGAAACAATGACAGGAATAAGCCTTTTGACAGGAGGAAGGATCAACCGGATCCTAAGAGACGGAATGCACCACCATTTGACAGGGAAACGTTAAATGATTTGCGTAAGAAAAAGTTATGTTTTTGGTGCAAGGCACCCTACGATGAAAAGCATGTGTGCCCACTTTGTCCCAAGGTCAAAAACAATCAGATGGAATGGTTTTATGAGGGCGAAGAGCAATCTGATCTCTCAGACCAGCAAGCTGATTCTGAGCCTTCAGATAATGAGAAGTCCGAAAATGAGAGTGAACATGAAGGTGGAAGGAAGCTACAGGAAGCCAATCTGACCAGCCTTCAGAGAGATGGTTCGTTTCGACTTCGCGGGCTCCTAGCAGGTCAGAAGGTGATCACATTATTGGATATGGGTGCTACACACAATTTCATTGATGCACGTTCGGTGGAGAGGCGTGGCATTCAGACAGAGGCATTCGAGGGTATTCGAGTCAAGGTGGCTGATGGATATACTCTCCGATGTGACCGAAAGATTACTGATCTTCCGATGAGACTGAACAACTATGAATTCAAGACTGAATTCTATGTTGTTAATATGGGGGATACAGATGTGGTGTTGGGGATGCCATGGTTGCACGATTTGGGTGAGTTCACACTCAATTTGCGTGATATGGAGATGAAATTCAAGGTTGATGGGAGACCACATGTCATCAAGGCTATTCAAGATAGTAATCTGAGGATGGTTTCATTCAGGCGGATGGAGAGGCTCATTCGTCATGATATGGTTGACTGGGCGGCAGAGTGCATGTTGATGCCAGCTCAGCAGGAGCAGCAGAAGGGTGAGTACCACCCTGACATTCAGATACTGAGGACTAAACACTCCAAAGTGTTTAGTGACATTCCACCTGGCAGACCTCCAGATCGAGGCATAGAGCATATCATTGAGTTGGAGGAGGGCGCAAAGCCCGTTATGATCACTCCCTACAGACATCCGAAACGACTCAAGGATGAGATAGAGAAGACCATTAATGAGTTGTTAGCTATGGGGCATATCAGACCTAGCAAGTCACCTTTTGCTTCTATCGGTTGTATTGGTGAAGAAGAAGGATGGATCACATGGATGTGTATTGATTCTGAGCAGCTCAACAAAAGGACAAATTAAAGAACCGGTGCCTATTCCGCGCATTGATGAGCTGATTGATACGGTGCAGACATGCTGCTACGAAGATTGATTTGAGATCGAGGTACCACGAGAGGATTCGGATGAGGAGGCAGGGATGTGAAAGCGCTTCCCGAGGTGTCGTGCGGTCACTTTGAGTTCTTAGTTTATGCCCTTGGGGTTAACTTGATACACTACCACACTGACGACTATGATGAGGTTTTGATTACTCGATTGAGGAGATTTGTGATGGGCTTTAGCCGGCTGACATTTTGGTTTATAGCGGGTCATGGGATGAGCATGGCGGCTCCACTTAGATGCAGTTTTGGGTATCTTAGCAGATGAGTCTTTCTATGCTAAAGAATCCAAGTGCGAGCTTGGTATGGAGGAGTTGTTGTATCTAGGGCACATCATCAGTGCCAAGGGAGTGAGTATGGACCCTGAAAGGGTCCGAGCTATAGTTGAGTGGCCGGTACCTGAGAACCTTACGCAGCTCAGAGGTTTCATTCGGTTGTGTGCATTTTACAGGAGATTTGTTAGTGGGTTCTCACGTCACGCCACCCCCCTTACTGACTTGACAAAGGGACCTTTACTTGGTCACTACAGGCGCAAGAGTGCTTTGACAGGTTCAAGGTGATCATGACTTCATGTCCGGTGTTAGCATTGCCTGACTTTACGAAGTCATTTGATTTATTCTGTGATGCTTCAAGAGAGGGCATTGGTGCCGTTTTGATGTAGGAGCGACATCCTATTGCATTCGAGAGCAGGAAACTTAGGGGTCCTGAGAGATTCTACAGTATTTATGACAAGGAGATGTTAGCCATTATGCATGCATTGGCTAAGTTCAGGCAGTACCTGGTAGGCAGCAAATTCAGTGTTCGCACAAATCATAACAGCCTGAAACACTTCCTTGGACAGCGGAGACCTGAATGAGAGGCAACAAAAATGGGTCAGTAAACTGCAGTCGTATGACTTTGATATCACCTTCATTAAGGGGAAGCAGAATGTTGCTGACGCCTTGTCTCGCAGACCCAGTTGAATGCCTTAGCACAGATCACAGAGGATTGGAGGCACCGGATTATTGATGAGTATGCTAAGAACCCATGGGCTTCTAGCATTGTTGACAGGACAGAGCAGGACGACAGGTATACTGTTGTAGATGACTTGATCATTTACAAGGGGCGGATTTTTCTAGTTCCGACTCGAGGTGCGGATTACAGTTTTGAGAGCCTTTCATGATCTTCCTATGGCGGGCCATCCCGGATACTATAAGACATACAAAATGGTTCGGGAACGTTTACTTGGAAAGGGCTGAAAACTGATGTATTACAGTATGTCCGTGAGTGTTCGTTTGCCAGTAGAACAAGCAGGAGCACACTTACCTGCTGGATTGCTCGACCACTTCCGATACCCCGGGAAGTGGGAGTGTTTATCGATGGACTTTATCAATTGAAAGCCGAGGGTAAAGATTGCATCTGTGATGGTTGATCGGTTAACTAAATATACACTTCTTCCGATTACGACTACTTTCACAGCGCCATAAGCTACTTGAGTTATTTTTGAGAGAGTATTAGGGTGCATGGTACCTCGGCGATAGTCAGTGATAGAGACAGTCGGTTCATGAGCAACTTTTGGCAGGAGTTGTTCGGGCTTTGTGGGACGGCTGACCGCAAGTACCGGCTACCATCCGCGACGGATGGGCGAGATTGTCAATAAGTGGGTGGAAGGTTATTTGCGTAATTATATAGCTGGTCAGCAGAGAGCTTGGGTGAGATGGATTTATTTATGCGAGTATTGTTATAACTCGACTCACCATATGACGATACAGATGACACCCTTTATGGCTTTGTATGGGTATGAGGCGCCCAACCTTATGGATTTGATATTGAGCGATAGCAGAGTGCCGAGTGCAGGGGATATGATGCAGAGTCAGCAGGACATTTTGAGGTCTCTCCGAGACAATATCCAGCGGGAACAGAATCAACAGAAGCAGTATGCTGATCAGAAGAGGGTTGAGCGTACTTTTGATGTAGGTGATATGGTGTATCTTATGTTGCAGCCGTATCGTCAGTCTACTCTGCGGAAGAGTGGGGCAGAGAAACTTAAGCCTCGCTACTATGGTCCATTTCGTGTTGTCAGACGAGTGGGCGAGGTTGCTTATGAGTTGGACTTGCCAGTGATAGCAAGGTCCATAATGTATTTCACGTTTCTGCTGAAAAGGCATTGGGTCAACATGTGATACCCTCTCGGTTTGCCACCCCTTGATGATGAGGGAAATCTGATACTGGTACACTGAGGCCATCCTCGAGATGAGAGAGACACCTTTGAAGGCATGTGATCGGGGAATATCTGGTCAAGTGGAGATGTGCAGTTGAGGATGCTACATGGGAGTCGGAGGAGATCTTCGGCATCGAGTTGAGATTGCTTGAGGACAAGCAATTTGGGAACTGTGATGTCCCCATCCTAGTAAGCGGTGGTGACGAGGTTAGCCTATTATTTAGATCCTCGTAGGCTGACAAGAGTGTGCAGAGGATCATCTGGGGCAATTGCCCAGTGTTTGGTAGCTCCAGCTTTGCAGTTGTTTCTGGTTGGGCCTTCGCAGAATCTTCCAGAGTGCATTTTCGGGAACTTTCTATTTTTAGAAAGTTAGGTCAGGCGGAAGCTGCTATTTTGGGCAGGGCCCTGGATTCAGCCGTTCAGCTCGAGTCGACCCATTCTGCAGTTTGATGATCAGGCGGAGAAATAAAGGTATTTAATGATTTATTAAATATTTAATATTTTGACTTTATATTAAAGTCACTTTATTGAAATATTTAAATATTTAATTAATTGGCCTATTATAAAGTATTTATTATACTTTATAATAAAGTATTAATTTTTGACATAATGAATATTTATTATTCATTAAAATAAGACGCCAATTATTAATGATATTCTCCTAAGTATTAAAGGCGAATTAAATCATTTTATTAAATGATTATTTTAAAGGGAGATTGGGTCGAATTTCTTAAAGGGCAATATATATTCACTCAAGACAAAATCGAACCATTATGTGATTGCTATTCAACTTTTGTCTTTTTGCTCTGAGCATTGGAGTTTGCAAACCCTAGGGTTTCTGGCAGACAAACGTTTCTGGAGAACGAAAACTCTTCAGGAATTGGGTAGACTGAGACTGTGGAATACCAGTTTAAGCTTGTGCTTGGTGATTTCACACAGGGATCACAGATTGGGCTTATTCATTTATCCAGGCAGAGATTTACAGAGTTAATTCATCCAGCAGTAGAGGCGACTTTACCAGAGATCTTTTATCAGAGTTTGGCACATCTTTCAAGGAGCCGTACCACATTTATTCTTGATGTTGCAGGCCGTACAGAACTGTACTTTCCAGGCCATACTCTCTTTCTTCAGGAGGAACGCACTCATCATTTATTCTTGGCCAGAGGGTCCCAGTGCGCTTTGCATTTCTGGAGATTTTCCTTGCCTGTGACTGGAGATCGAAGTTGATATATTATTTTCTTCATTCATTTAATGCTGCTACAGCCACCATCAGGTTCCTCAATAAAATTTGTTGTATTTCATTCTTTGTTCAGATTTTTGTATTGTTAAGCTCAGAAAAAATGAAATAAATGATACGCCTCTATATTCTGAGCATTCCCTACGCATTTCCATGCACATATGATTTTTATGAATTTTTTAGCAATTTCTTAGAAAATCGCAACTTTCATTATTTGTCTGAAAACCTCAAAAAAAATTACAAAAACACAAAAACTTGCAAAAACATCAGTTACAGTTAGGGTTTCGGGGTTGAGAGCCACCAGGGTTCTTACATGAAGTCAGAAAAAGGATGTTTTCTCGGTTGCCCATCACTTTGATCAGGGAGTGTGAAGTGGTACCCGTTCCAGACCAGGTCAACGAGGATATGGACGTTGTCCATCCGGACTATGCAGCTGTTAGAGATACTCCACTTCCACCTTTGGATTGGTCAAAGCCCGAGGTTGCAGATTTGGATACACTTTCTATCCCAGTCCTGACATTTACTAGAGCATGGGTTGACAGGCGAGTAAACAGGTTGAAGAGTAGGTCAATTGCTTTGACTTACAACTTGATGGGAGATCACAGGACGCGCACCACTGGCAGAAAGAAACAGATCACACGGGGTCCAAAATCCAGAAAGAAGGAGATAGTTCGATAGGAGCCTACTCAGCCAGAGCCTCCACGAGTTACAGTTGCAACACCATTGGAGACACGTTCTCCAAGTTTACAGGAGGTTTCTTTCTTTGCTGATCAGAGAAATGCACTGAATCAGGTGCAAGTTGTCATGTCCCCATTTTTGGCGAGCATCAGAGTTCGTAAGAGTTAGCCTAGTATGCGACCCTCGTAGGCTGATAGGTTGGATAGAGGGTCATTTCGGAGCTTGGCTCAGCTTCAGATTGGCAGTTTTGATCAATTGGCTTTCGTTTGGGCTCGATCGGAGTCTTCTTGCAGAAGTTGCTATTTTTAGCAGTTCTTGGCAGTCAGCGTGGGACCCCTGCTATTTTTAGCAGTATGGCTTTGGCAGTATTCAGGATCACTTCAGTGTTCGTCAGTTTCAGACGGATCAGTCATCGGATGAATAACGAGGGAGATATTAATATTTAATTGTATTAATTAAAAATTAATTATTGATGATTATAATATAAAGTTATAATATTAAATTATAACTTAAGTGATTCTATTTGAGGGGGTCGCCATCATCAGAAGGGGGCCAAATTGATAATTATATTTTATTATTAAATTTTGGCTAAGACTATTGAAATAATAAAAGAATTAAAAGTCAAATATTTTAATAAACCCTATTTTTGAGGAAATCGCACTTTTGAGCAATATAGTGCATTTGCATTGGGTTTTTGAGCCATTATGACATTTGTGAATCAAAAAATTGATCAGTGTTTGCCAGAGAACGGAAGCTTTAGGGTTTCAGTCTCGAACGCATTGGGGAACGAGCCATCTCCAGTGAGAGCGATTCAGAGGGTGTGAAATAACATCTGATTTATTGCCAGTTGAGAGATTTCTTCATCCAGAAGAAATTACAGAGCTTCAAAGATTATTTTATCTTCAGGGTTTTATCAGTGTTTTACATCCAGAGAACTTATATCTATCAAGGCGCCTAGTTTATGGTTATTTTGGAGGCTTAAAAAGGGAGTCGTACAAATTCATTTATTGCTGCTACAGCCGTACTTTCTTCCAGCAAAGCCGTACTTTTGTGCATCTCAGACAGGAAGTGATCTGGGGGTTTGATTAGCAAGTTCATTCAGAAGGTTTAACAAATTTGAGGCGCATATTTTCTTCACATCTGGAGATCTAGAGAATAGCCGTACTACATATTCATTGTTTGCTGCTGACATCAGGGTCGTACTGTACAGTACTAGGCCGTACCATCTTCAAGGAGGCGTATTTTCTTATTCTAGTCAAAACGCCTATCTTTCAGGTTGACAACCTTCACCAAAGTTGGCGCTGGGACTCCTGGTATCTGTGGAGCTTGTGTAACGAAGGGAGAAGCACACTTACCATAACAGTCGTACCATTTATGTACTTCCAGCCTGCAGCAAAAATACCAGGTTCTTAATATTTAATAATGTTGTTTCAATATGCATGTCATTGAAACTTTATTGTACTGAATCCAATAAATCAATAAAGGACATATCAGCATTAGATCTTGTTTATTCTATCCATATTGGCATCCTAGATATTTTATTTCAATTTATCCTGTATTTCTTTTCAAAAATCGCCATCTTGCATTTTATGCTTAAAACTCAAAAACAAGCAAAAACATCAAAACTTCAGAAAAACACAGAAAACTGTCAGATTCGGAGAATAGGGGAAATTAGGGTTTCTACACAAGTAGTACACGATGATATTCAGCCTCCACGGAGAGAGTCGGTTGGCCAAAGCGTCAACGCACCTATTAGGATTGATCAGCATGATGATGAGGGGACTATTACTGACCCTCAGTTTCAGCAGGAGTTAGAGGAGGCTATGAACGAAGATGATGATATAGTGTCAGGTGATACTCAACCACTTGAGGACGATGAGCCTCACTAGAATGATGTAGAGGTGGAGCAGGTTAGAGAAGTCGAGGCACAGGAACAGCAGCCCTTTGACATACAGTATGATGTGCCCGATTGGCTTAAGGACAGAATGAGAAGAAGCCCTAGTGAGGAGATTGATCCAGCAGTTGAGATGGAAGAATTCTTGAACAGGATCAGTGCACCTCCACAGAAGAAGAAAGCAAGAAAATTTTCGAAGATATCCACTGAAGAGGATGGCTCTCGCACCCTTCATGTAGCTGTGCCACGAGTTGAATGTGACCGGAATGAGGCAGTTCTTGAGAATTATGTGGTCACCACTTTAGACATGGGACGCCCCACTGGTGCTCAGATCGTGGAGGAGTGTGATAACTCCTTCCTTGCCCTCAAGGATAGGTTATTCAAGAAAGAAGGGAAGTATAAGAGGTTGAAAAGAGAACACAAGGCTTTAATTGGATATGTACAGCAGTTATCTCGATCTCGAGGGCAAGATATCCCAGTGATAGAGCCTCCGGCGGAGTTACCTAGAGAGTCGATCAGCGGCTTGGTAGAATTGGGGAAGATGGCACAGGAAGCAGATAAATGGGTCACAAGAGTTCGTGCCGAGACTGAGAAGTTTATGGAGGACCTTGCTTTTGCTTTTCGGCAGGCCTTTAGTATTTTGGCACGGATAGATGCAGTGGATCATGCTTGGGGAGATGCTTCTGTCTACCAGAGCAAAGTTATCCAACGTCTTGAGGTATTGAGGCATGTGCCCTTGCAATTGCTGATTGATGGAGGTGTCATTCAGGAGAATGACAGATATGATTTCTCTAGGTGGTATTCTTCAGCTATCACGGGGCGTGGTTTCTTCGATGCGGCACAGGCAGATTCAGCCAGGGTACATACGGCTATGGCCAATATCATAGATGGAGTTCAGAATACTTTTGAGGCCATATTTGCTAGGTGGCTGAATCCAGATAAGATAAGTGTTGATAATTTGAGGGGTTTGCTAGTGCCTTTCTTTTCTGATGTCAAGACCTTTGTACAGGATGACTTTGAGAATACTTCTACTTTCTCCACTTTGATCCAGAACACGCAGGACTCCTTGATGGCTTGGAGAAAATCTTGTACGAGGCATGAGCATTCAGTCACAGTATTAGAGTTTCAGCTAGATTGTGTTCCACCGATTTCAGTTCAGGAGGTTGAGGCCGTGCTTCGCAGATTCGTGGAGTTGGCAGTCAGAGAGAAGGCAAATGGGAACACACTACTGGATGAGGATCTTCTAGAGGACTGAATGTGGACATTTATTACCTTTACTATTTTTGGGAGTGAGTGGGAATCTTTGATTCATTTAATGTACCACTCCCTATTCTGGCAGTTTTTAGGGTTAGGGCTGAGGTGGCACGATTTTGGCCACTCTATTGATTGTAACCCTAGCCGTCTTTTGGGACTTGGCTAGCTATATAAAGGGGGAGTCCCCCTCATTTGTAAGATCAAATTAGACAGTAGACATTGTGTGAGGTTGGACATTAGCATTAGAGCTAGAGCTAGTGAGTAGAGCATTGTAGGCATTTTGCATAGTGTGGAGAAGAAAGAAAGTTTTCCCTTTGAAAACTTTTGAGGAGATTGTTGTGTAATACTTTTCATGATAATAGATCTTTTCATTGATGGTGGAATTCGTCTTGTCATGAGTAGCTAGCAAGGTCTCTTCTTCCTTTCGTATCCAAGTAGCTTAACTTCATGCAAGTAGTTTACTTTGATGTGTGGTGTTTTATTGAGATAGCTTCACTTTACTCCATACCACTAGCAGCTTGTTGATGATAAGTTTGCCTTGCGTGGTCGACTGGAAATCATTTTGAGTTTAACTTCAATTGTGATTGGAATGCTTATATGCGTCGTTGTGATGGTGTATGCATGTTGAATCATAATTTGAACATCTTTTGTTATCCCTTTGAAGATTGCACCGATTTTACTGAGGCTGTCCGACGCGAGGCTAGGTGAAATCTGGTTGAAGTCTATTGAAATGAAGCCCCACATATCTTGCATTTAGAGTAGAATATAAGTTTCTTAGGCCTTACACTCTTTTACTTTCCACACATTTCTGATTAGTTTTAGGAAAACGAACTACATTGCCAAATCATACACGCAAGAATCCCCTTCAAAATCATACATTAGCTGCTAACTGTAAGAAGTCTGAACAATTGCGTAAGTCCCCTCGTAAGAACACAGCAAATACACATCAACCAAACTGGGTCTATTCGCACTTAAGGAACCTTGGATTTGAACGTGCGAACTTTCTTGCAATCTTAGCGCACGGAATACTTTGATCAAGAGAGAACGGAGTAGCCCCAAACTATTTTGTTCTGCTGTTTGGTGCGGTCACGAAAAACACATCAACAGCACCGAACACACAGAATAAAATGTCCAAAGACACTCTATCCTCTCTTGAAGAAAATCACCGCGTATGCTAAGATTGCATGAAGAGCATATGGCCACTCCAAGGTTTCTTTCGTTAGGTCATGACATGTGGATAAGCTCAATGGGCGTTGTGATATGCTGGTAATACACAATGGGACTTACGTTAAGGAATTCCTCACAAGTTTGGGACTTAGACGGTTTTATCATTAAGTGCATCTTTTGTTGGGATTTTCAATTTGGGATCTCAAAAAAGTGTAAAAAGGATAAGGGTTTAGGGGCCCTAATCTATTCCTAGGAATTCAAGAGACGGTAAAGATTAGGTGAAACCGGTAACCACACTTTGCTTCACCTCCCTGGGACAACTACACAAAGTGGGTGCAATCTTCAAAGGGTGTGATTATAATTTTCATGTCTTGAATAAGATTGAAGTTAAGCATTCACAATCACAAGCTCAAGTTAACTTTACGCATTGAATGGAAATCATCCATCCAAAGAAAGTATGAGCAATGTTTCACTATAAATCTATACTATCAAATCTTGTATTCACTTAACAAACATTCAAAGCAAATTCTATCTTAGTTCTAATCAAATTCTATCTTACTTCTAATCTAATGTTCTACTCTAATTCTAATCTATTGTTGAAGAAGCTATGCAACCTTGCAAACCACTTTACAATAAAAGGGATTCAAAGCAAATCATCCATAAGAGCTTTTATTATCGGAAGTAGCAAAACACAACAATCTCATACACTTTCTTCACACAAATGAAAATGAGAGATTAAGAGTTTATATAGAGTTGTCAAGAGCAAATGAAAGGCCAAGATTAAAACAACATTAACGGCCAAGATTAATACATATCAACCCTAATTAGGGTTTCCCAAATAAAATCAGTAATCAATGAGTAAACAAAGAGTGAAGCGGCATCTGGAGCTATTTTTAAGGGAGTGCGTCCCTATCCTCTTGAGCAGCAGTGTATTCGACGAACCGGGACACGATCTGGATGACTTCTTCCATCGTGACCTGTGGTAGCATGTTTATCCTGAATTCCAGCCCATCCAAGTCCTCAGCATATTCGGCAAAGGCACTCTCCCATTCCAGTTCTTGCTTCATGAAATCATTCTAGATGGATAAGAGGCTCACCACCCTTGTGAAGTCCTGTCTTAGAATTGATCATGTGGTAGAGAAGAAGATTTCCTGAACCTTACTCTTTAGCCTTTCTAGCTGCATGTCATTCTCTCGGACAATCTCTTTCTCAAATATATTTGCAGCTACGAGGTAAATCTTTGTCTGAATTTCCCTGATTTGTTCCTCCACTCTGAGTCCATCAGCTTTTTCTTTCTCCAAGACCTCGCTTCGTACTGTCAATGCCCAATACCAATGATGGAAGTCATAAGCGGCCCCTGCTACAATTATCTTTCCCTCAATCAATTCCTATTTTGAGACACCCTTCAGCACTTTGAGGCATGGAATGAGCCTCTCCTGAATATCCGAGAGGTTGTCCCAAACTTCTGTCATGATAGCCAATTTGGAAAGGAATGAGGAAGTCTGTCTGTAGGCGAATGTCAATCTATCCATGAATGAAGCCACTTTCGTGCGTTTACTTGTCATCCATTCCATGGCTTCCTTAGTCGTGACCGTATCTTCTTCCACGTGCTTGGTTGTTTCTTGGGAGGAATTTAGAAGGGGAGGAGCTACTGCATCACCCTGGTTGAGTGGTTGGGTCAAATGTTGAATATACTCCTTCAGGCGCTTGACCTTCTTTTATTCTTTCTTCTTTGCCACTTCCTTCTCCAGTCTCGCCTTGATAGTAGAGACTGAGTTATCCAATTCTTCGAATTCTTGGGCTTTTGTTGTTGGGCCCAAGTCTATAGAGGTAATGGCGTACTCATGGGGAGCAATTTCATCCTGTGTTTTGTCAACTATTGGCACTGCAATCTGTACGAAACGGCTGTTGACTTCCTCCCTCTGAATCATGGAGAATTTCTTGGTAGGCTTCTTTACAGCAACTTGTTCTAACCTAGCCAAGAAATTTGCAGTGCAATCTTCTTCTTGAGTCTTGACTGGCGCCTGTATCTTCATTCTTTCCTTCAACCAATCCGAAATGGTAGGTTGTTCAATGCTATCTTCCTCCTGAACATTTTCTGTACTTGGAATATCAAAAACTCCTCTGAGAGCGGAAATCAGTCCCTCTTGGAGTTCATCATTTTGGATGTCCATTTCATCCTATGAACCAAGTATTTTTGTGCCCATAGGAGATGGGGGCTCATCGTCGTCTAACTAGATCGGCTCATTGTTACCCTCCTAAATTGGAGAAGGAATTATCATATCAACCAAGGATTCATCTGCAGTGGTGACTAGCTCATCAATGTTTCTGGATGCAGCGGAATGAGATCGCTCCACCCTCTGTCTTTTTTCGATAGGCTCTATATTTGCAACTGCCTCTTTCCTCTTCTTACTAATTTCAACCAACTCGACACTATGGGATGCGCCTGCATTTGAGGAGTATGATTTCGTTTCACTCAGCAAGTCATAAGTGAGCATCATTCTTTTCCGCCTTCGCTCCTGGGTCTGCTGGTCAACCCACCACTGAGAATACTTAACCACCGGCCTCATTAATTTAGTCAAATCTGAAAGCTCGGGCTCTGACCACTTCACTGCAGGAAGAGGCCAGTTCTCATCAAAGCACGGTTGGACATATTCCCCATCATCTTGCAACTAATCAGGCACTCGGCAAAGTTTTGTTGCTCTCATCAAATCCACCGGCAATCTGGACTATAACTTTTTCCTAACTTCATACTCGTCAGCAGCATTTGCCCAGAAATCCTCCAAGTCTACTCTATCTTTATACCTTTTTCCATCCACGGTCCAAAAGTGGTTAGGGTCAAAATTGGCCCTGGACCAATAAGTTGTGAATGTATACCATTGAATTTCCAACCTGGCACTTTCAGCTACTTGTGTCAATGGACAGGACTCCAACATATTCCCAATGAAGAACGGGAAAGTGAGCCGCCTTCTGCTTTGGCCGTTGGCTGTTCTGGTAAGTCTCAAACTATCTAAGGACTTCTAGCAAAATCATCCTATTTGTAGGATAGATTGGAAGCCTGTAAGGATTTCCAGTGAATCCCTGGATCCTTATGTATGTGAACCTTGGAAACTGGATAACCCAAGATCCATATCTACTAATCAAACTTTTGGATACATGACTCAGCCTTTGGTGAGTTTCTCCTTGGAGTATTTTGGTAATGTACATGAGGAAAGCATCGTGCGCCCATCTGAAGTGAGATTTCTCTCTGAGTTGCAACTGCGGGTAACAGTCATATGACTTGAATTCGTTCACACCATTGCCTACTCTAACTTTGCGTATAAGTCTGGAATATCTATACGTCCTAGCCAACAGATAGATGATATAGGAGCTCAAATGGAATGATTTTTTCTTCTCCAAATTGATAAGCTGCTCGTGGAGGTTATCGCTAATCATCCGAGACCAATTGAACATCTGAAAGCCAGAGGTGATTTCATCGATGAAATAGTACATCCACGTCTCCAAAGGCGCGACTTGTGGATTGTTGGCTATCCTATTCAACAACAAAATCCATAATCCTCCTTGAAGTCTGTTCAACGCAGCTTCTTGGGCATTTTCTTGGCAAAGGCTCTAGGTTTTTCCAGCCATGACTTGTTAATATTTGTGGTGCAAAGTTCAGATTGGCCTTCATACAACTTTCTGGCATCCTCCTTAGTTTTATATACAATCTGATGGTGTGTCGGATGCCAAATGATTCCTGAATTGCCACTTCGCCGAGATGAGCTAATATCCTCCCATCAGGTGCAACAGACTGCCTCTCCTGCGCATCATAATGGATGGTGCACTCTACCATCAGTTCGACACATTCTACCGCTAGCAGAAATCCAGCTGCTTGGAAGATGCCATTCCTCACCATCCGTCGAGCAATTGGTGTCAGCAATCCATTGTGTCCGTACATCCTCTTCTTGAATTTCGTGAAGTCCACATGTCCGAGATCGGTGTCTATAATATTTTTCCATTTAGAATTAATCTTTGACTCTCGCTACAACCCTTTGCTGGCAAACTTCATTGGCACTTTTCTTGATGATTCCCCCGATGTAGTCATTAACTTGCAGTAAATAAAAAGAATTAACATTAGTACAGAGACTTTTAAATATAGTTTATTTTTGGGCCTTTATTCGAAGATTTTACTTTCAGCTTGTTAAAAAGAAATTTCTGCTAAAAAGCAAGCTGAAAATGGGCAAACTTGATTAAAATTTTGCCAAAACTTAGCCAGAATGAATAAGATGGAAGAAGAATTGAGAAACTTAGCCAACCAAACTTTAGACCTTCGGAAATATGCTCTGGCTGCGAATCAAATTCAACTTGAAAGAATTTAATCAAAAATCCAATGAAAGAGTGCGCCAACTTGCTAAGAAGTACGACTTTCAGCCAAGAATTAATTTACTTCCTCAAAAATCACGCCCTCCAGCATAAAAAAAATTACTCTTCCCTTGAGAAAAATCGACCTTCCCTTGAATATTCTTGCAATCTTGAGAGAGATTAACTTCTCTTCAATAGAACTTGTGAAAAATGAGTTGCTAAAACTCATTATAAGGCTGAAAAGTTCGATTTGTTTTAGTAATTTCATCTTTTTTTCTTGATTTCGATTTGTTTTCTCCTCTTCATCAAGGGAAGTTTCTTTTTTTTTTTTCAAAAATCTTCATGGCAAGCTTATCGAGGCGCCACCTTCAACTAAAATCCTTAGATTTTCTCTTTAGAATTCAATTTTTAGCTAAGTGTTTATTTTTATTTCTTGAAATGTTGGAAAATATTAAATATCCAATGTATTAAATTCGATTTTTCCAACCTTCTCATGGCGAAATTTTATTTACTCATGAATTTTCTCTTTTCCTGGCGTATTTCATTTGCTTCCATGAATTTTCTTCCAAGTCATCTGTGGAGAATTTTGTTTTTGTCCAAGGCATATTATTTTCCTAAGTGTCGGAATAAATTATCAAAGTATTAAACTGGCAAATTTTAATTTTCCCATGGCTAATTATTTATTTTCCAAGTTATTGCACTTTATCCTCTAGCCAAGGCGAACTTTATATTTATTTTGCCATGTCTTATCTTTCCTAACACTTTGACTTTTTCTTTCCCTCAGCCAAGTCGGACTTTCTAGTCATCTTGCCAACAAATTTTTTATTTCTCTTATGCCATAGCGGACTTTAACTTGTGCTAGGCGTATTTCCCCATGCCAAAATCGAACTTTTACTCCTGCTTGGACTTTATTTCTTGCCCAAGTGTCAGAACCCTGGTGGTTCTCAAATCGTAACCCAACTAAAGTTTTTGTGTTTTTTGCAATTTTTGGTTTTTTTTGTGATTTTGAGGGTTTTTGACAAAATAATAGATTGCTGCGATTTTACTAAGAAATTCAAATAAAATCTAAATAAATTCCAAATTACAATTTATTGCTCAGATATGGTAGGCGCTTCAATGTATTCATCTTCAGAACAATTACAATGATAAAGAAGGAGCTATAAATGAAATACAATAGATTTATTGATGAAAAAAACCTGATTTTCTTCTATGGCGGCTGCAATAAATGCTGTATGGTACGGCCAGTAAAAGAAATGACTCTCCAGTCTCCGTATACAATGCCAGATCTCCAGAAAAACCCAAGACAAAGCCAACGCCCAAGACTGAGTGCCAGTATCTGAAAGCCAGGGAATAATCTCTGAAGGAAATACGTACGGCCTGCAGGTACAGAGTACAGCCTGTCTGCAGCAGTAATAAATAATGTACGGCCTTTGGAAATTGTGCCAAATCTCAAATGAATGTCCTCTGAAAAGTACGCCTTGACTGCTAGATGAAGTTCCCTGTGATTCTCTGATAAAATAACTCAATAATCTCGAAACTGTGATCTCTGGATGAAATCACCAAGTGCCAGCTTCAACTGATATTTCACAGCCTCAGTCTGCCTGATCTCTGAAGAGGTTACGTTCTCCAGAAACGATCGTCTGCCAGAAACCCTAGGGTTTGCAAACTCCAAAGTTCAGATGCAAGTTCAAGACAAAATTGAATAATAACATGATAGTTCGATTTTGCCTGTGAAGAGTATATATTGCTCCTTGAGAAAATTCGACCTATTCTCCCTTTTAATAAATCATTTAAATTAATGATTTAATTTGCTCTTTTGACTTAGGAAAAATAATTAATCATTGGCGTCCCCTTTTTAATGAATATAAATACTCATTAAGTCACCTTTTAATAATATATTATAAAGTATAATTAAATACTTTATAACTTAGCCAAATAATTAAATATTTTAATATTTCAATAAAGTGACTTTATTATAAAGTCAAATTATTAAATATTTAATAACTCAATAATTGCTCCTTATTTCTCCGTCAAAACAATCAACTACTGAACTGGGTCGAAACTGAGCTGAATAACTGCACCAGGTGCCCTGCCCGAAATAGCAGCGTCCGTCTGACCCAACTTTCTAAAAATAGAAAGTTCTCTAAAAAAACTCTCTGGAAGATTCTGCGAAGGCCCAACCTGACACACTGCAATTCTGGAGCTAACCAACACTGAGCAACTGCCAAAAATGATCCTCTGAACACTCCTGTCAGCCTACGAGGATCAAATGATAGGCTAACCTCGTCACCAGCTGTGCTGACTAGGATGGGGACATGACACCAAGTCAGATTTTACTCAACCTTGGACAATTTTTCTCTTGCTTGAGTCGAACTTTATTTTCATTTAATCTCATGGCGGACTTTCCCAATGTTATTCCCAGTGTTTAAAGGGGTGGGCAGACTTTACATCTTCCTTTCCATGCTCTAGGCGGACTTCATGTTTTTGTTTCCACTTGATGGCGGACTTGGCAAACTTCATGCCACGAGGTAGAGCGGACTTTGAGTTTGTCTTGCCATTTCTTGTCTTTGTCTTGCCATTTCCTGTCTAAGGCTTGGGCGGACTTTCTCAACTTCTTGCCATTGTCTTATCAAGGCTTGGGCGGACTTTGGAGTGGGCTTGCCTTCTCCCTTCCATGTGTTGGGCGGACTTTCTATTTCCTTTTCCTGGCAAAGGCGGACTTCCAAGTCTTTTAGCCATTTTCATTGCTTCTTCCAAGCGAACTTGCCATTCCCATGGGCAAATTTCTCTAGACTTGCATCATTTTCCATCCTTGATCGCCATTGATTTCATGCTTTTCCCCCTTGATTTTTTTAGATTTTTGCTTGATTTTTGCTTGAATTTTCAATTTTTTACATCTGGTGGCCTAATTTTGATTCTAAAAATGGAAATGTTGACTCCTTGACCAAGGTTGACTTTCTAAAAATACAAATTCTGAAAATATTAAAAGCAAACTCCCTAAAAAATAGGGATCCCAGATTGGTCCAACAATGCCAAAAATGAAAAAAGCAAAAAAACAAAAATCCCTAAAAAATAGAAGTGTCAGAATTGACTCAAAGCACAGGTGATCCTTATCTTCCGGACCTTTTGAGCACTTCCGTGACGCTTAGGCACTATTTCGGGCTTGAATTCTCCAGTTGGCTCAGGTGTTTACTCAAAACTCTGACTTGAAACTCTTAAAGCAATGACCTTATGAAATTGTTGCGTGAAGGCAAAACCCTAAAAAGAAGCAAACTACTGGGGGTCCCCATTTGCAATGGGGCGATGTGCGAAAAGGTCACAACAGGTACCAACCTACTTTTACAAGTCTTCTTTTGTAAGAACCAACCCATTGGAAACACTAATCCCCACAATTGAGCACTAAATCAGGTAGAGACACCAATCTCTTCTAATGAGAGGCACCAAGCTCCCGATCTCCTTAGTTAGAAGGCACCAACCTCCAAACAAACAAAATGATAATATTTGAAACTTCTTGAATCAGCTCTAATTCACCTTGACAAATCTGCTATAAAACAGCCTCTAGAACTGTAATAAATCTGCTCAAAATGTCTACTATAAATCAGCCTCTAGATCTGCTATAATTCTTTCTCAAAATCTGCCTCAAATCTGCCTATAATTTCCTCTTACATCTGCTATAACTCTTTCCCAAAATATGCCTCAAATCTGCAATAAAATTCACCTTAAAAGGTCTGCTCAAATCTGTTATAATGTCCTCTGAGATCTGTCATGAATAATCTTTTCTATTGTTCACATCAATCTGCTCTTATTCTTCCTCAAAATGTACTTTTAAAATCAGAACGATATTCTATTTATTGCTTGCCCTTAAAACCTCTTTGCAACCAATTTTTATAGCTTCTCCAGAGGGGGTTACTTATTGAAAAGATGTCTTTTACAAAGAGAGACGACTCTTTAAATATACACCCTTCCCATTATGACCTAGGGCGCAACACTTGAAGGGTCGGCGCCTATTAATAATATTAATTAATTTTTATTTTAACCCATAAAAAGTTGGAGACATATTAGAGGGGGTTGGCCCATACATGGGAATAATTTAATTTAAAATTTTGCAATAATGAGGGTGCTAAAACACAAGGAGGTTAGCCAGCATTACCTTTGACATCAATGACAACCATTTTCCAACAAATAGAATAACTCAAACAAAATATAAAGATAGGCTCGTGGTTGAAATTGTTGAGGATATTTATGATGTTGCAATACAGTATGTCAAGGAAATTTTGAATGAGTTTGGTCCTCCAAATGTTTCCGCTAAAAAATCCTTCTTGAGCAATATCCCTTTCTTGATATTTGAAGCTCAAAATGATTTCTTGAATCAACCATTCATGGAAGAAGAGATAAAATTGGTCACCTTTCAAATGAACCTTGATAAGGCTCCTAACCCAAATGGTTTCCTATAATATCCCAACTGGAACATTATCTAAATTCTTGAAATTATCAACAATAATCATGTAACTGTAATGTGCCTATCAAAATAATCTCAACAAACTTGCAAATTTTCACCATATAAGCTCATAAACATTGCATCAAACAGTTTGCATTCATTGAACAATTCAATACTTTTGGATTTAATGATCAAAAACAGCTGCATCTATAAATCATTATTGTAGACATTTTCACAAACAGTTGTCATGCATTGACTTTCACTGAACCATTTTGTCAAACAATTGTCATACAGAACTCCATATTTGGCAGCTTCATTTAACAAGCTGATAAATATACAAGTCAGATTAGAATATGCTTATTTAAAACAAGAGATACTTACATTAAGATAAGTTAATAATTTTCTGATCTGACTTGTTGATGAGAAAACCTTGAAATCAGAAATTATTTCTAATTTAATCAATGACACCTTGCATCTGATCAAGTCCCTGTAATAAAGATTATAAATCTGATAAAAATCACATATTATAATATCATGCCCTGCTGGACTGTACTATCACCCCCAAATAAGTACAAACTCCCCACTCTCCTTTCTGAATGTGGTGGCTACATCTAAACCACCATAAAGGCTGTGGCTAGGAGATATTAAGGCTTTTTAACCTTCAAACTTTGATCGCTGCCCTTAATAAATGAATAGCTGCCTTCCTAAAATTGTAAAGCAGTCTTTGTAATCTTTCAAAGGTACGGCTTAGGAAAGAAACAGCACAATCTCCACTAAAGAAATTTTTTTTGGTTCCAAATCTTCAATAAATTTCTATTCATCCAATCTCTTAATATCATAAAAGAGCAAAGATATTCAATATAACTCAACCTTCTCAATCTAAATTCTTTTAGTGCACCTACGAATCCTACCTGAATCCACCATGATTGACTAGGAAGAATCTTTCACCTCCGAAGCCAATTACCCATAGGGTTTCGCCCTAGGGTTTTTGTTGATCAAAGATGTCCAAACTTCACAATGTGAAAATTATTAGAACAATGTTAAATAAGGCTTACAGTTGTAATAAAGCCACCTTAGTGGCAAGTGTATTCTTTCCATTTTCTATAGATTCGCTTTTTAGCTTTAACTGAACCACGTAATGTTTATCTGTGGTTTCTTCTCCAATCTCTATATAAGGAGATGAACCTCTTTGTAATAATGATCCAATTACTTAATAGAATATGAACAGAAAATGAATAGAAAACATTAGATAGAAGTTAAATTGGTAATATTCCAATTCAAGCTCTATTGTCCTAGCAATTTCTGATCCCCTCTGAAAGATAACCTGTTGTTTTTTACAGAACTAAGGCAGAGGTTAGTTACAACATCGCATATGGCGAGATAGAAATAAGTGAATCAGCATCAGACACGTGGCAAAAAAATATCTTTTGCACATAAGCTATCAGCAGATAGTTTTGGAAGACTAATCAAATTTATATCCTCTTGACTTAGTCGGCGTTGATGGTTCACTAACTCCTCAAAATTCCGGATAGTAGTCATGTACCTTCGTGGTTGACAATATCTTTATGGCAATCCATTGATTCAGGCTTTACCACAAAGAATTGGTCGACTCTTTGCCTTTATATCTTTAGCCTTTGTCCTTTCTATCATCTTGTTGTGACGTTTTTCACACATCGCCCCATTGCAAATGGGGACCCCCTAATTTTGGCTTTGCTTTTCGGTCGTTTTGTTGTTGTCTCTCTTTTCTGCTATCTGTCTTTCCGGGGACGTTCCCGCCGTTGAACCATAACGTGAAATTTTGGCCAAGTCTGAAATTAGGGTTTTGAGTCTTTTGGTCAGTTCAAGATTTGAGTAAATTGAAAATTGAGACTAACAGTGTTGTCAACATGTTTCCAGCACGCTTCCAGCAAATTTTCATCAGATTCTGGGTACTTACTATTTTTAGTAAGTGCACGATTACAGGCAATCCGTCAACATTTTTGAGATTCTGACAAACATACTGCATTCAAAGCGCATCAGACTTCTCGTATGCAAAATGTGAGCAAAATCAAACAACTTACTATTTTTAGCAGTCCAGCTTCCGAGACAAATTTCAGGGTTCAGATGCAGAGTTTTTCTTTGCATGTTGGCATATTCCTTCTGGGTTTTTCGAGACCTTCGCGATGATATAACATGCAAGACGAAACGACAACTTTCAGAATGCAGTCTTCCGAGGCTATTTTTAGGGTTTGCATGTTAGGGTTTCTTTTGCATGTCGGGTGATTCCTAATGGGTTTTTCGAGAGCTTCGCGATGGTATGACATGCAAACGAAGATACTCACTCAGTAAGGAACTTGCTATTTTTAGCAGGTGTGTACCAGCAGCCGCTTCCCAGCAGTTCAGAATCACGAGCTGATCGCAGTGCCACAGAAACGAAGAGAAACAGAGATCATTTGATATACATGCAGAGTGAATTAGGGTTTCTCATTTCGGGACCCAAAAAGAGGCGTAAAAAGTCAGAATTTTCGAAAACCGGTGTAAACCACCGCGATCAGTATCCTTCAGACTATCTACTGGTGAAATTTCAAGTCAAATGGAGCACTTACTATTTATAGTAAGTCAGATTGGAAACAGGCTAAAAATAGTAAATTGAGTGCATGCGTCAGTGTCGACAGACAGGTCATGTGATGAAGAGCACCTCATTCAAATTTCAAGTCGATCGGAGCAGTGGAGCTATTAGAAACATGAGGTTACTATTTATAGTAAACCACCTTCAGAAACATGCTAAAAATAGTAGGGTGGCTAAAAATGGCAGTGTCGACAGAACAACGAGGTTACAAGGATGCGGTGCACAAAATTTCAAGACGTTTCGAGCTTCAGAGGTGCAAAATTCAGAGGACTTACTATAAATAGCAGGGCATGAAATACTGACGAAAAAAGGATGAAAAAAATAAAATTCTAAGTCTGGAACTTCATCCAGTTGACATGGCAAAATGCGCCCAGTTGATGAGGAGGCAGGAAAATCTTGAGTTTGAAGCTCGTCCTTCTCACAGGCCAAAATGCGCCCAAACTGGAGAAAGTCAAAAGAAGTCAACAATTTTTATCTTGCAGGCATGCCAAAATGCGCCCAACTTGAAGAGGGAAAAAGGTTGAAAAATCGTCTAAGTCTGGATATCCACCCTCACCCCTCAAAATGCGCCCAAATTACAAGCTCATCCTCTTCACAGGCTAAAATGCGCCCAAAGCAAATTGGTCAAAAGGAAGTCAAACGAGTTCATCCTCCTCAAGGGGTGAAATGCGCCCAAACAAGGTCAAGTGAAGACGAAAACGGAGAAGATGAAGGGTCACAAGGGACGTGGTAACATGCTTTATCCTCCTCCACATCAAAAATGCGCCCAAGGATGAATGAAGGTCAACAAGTCAAAGTTCTTATCCTTCTCCTACATAAAAAATGCGCTCAAGTTAGAAGAAGAGTCAACAAGTCAAGGAAACTCGTCCTCCTCACCCTCCTAAATGCGCCCAAAACAAGCATGTGAAGACAAAGAACGGAAGTTGAGAAGTCATCCTCTTGCCAGGCTCAAATGCGCCCAAGTTGAGGTGGTAAAAGGTAAGTAAATGGAGTAAAAGGTGAGTGAAAATACCTCAAGGCGTGGTCAATGTAAGGTAAATGCTAGGCGCGCCCAAGGTGGAAGGTGTTGAAGATGTTTTCCTAGGCGTGATTTTGAACTTCCTCCTCAAGTGTGCTAGGCGCCAAAGGTGATGAGTGGTATAAGTGTTAGAAAATATTGCCAAAGGGATGGATGTTAGGCGTGACTTTAATCCCCTCTTTAAGTCTAAAATGCGCCAAGGGTGATGGGTATTGCAAAATGTTAGAAAATTCCAAGGTGTAAAGGTGATGAATAAAACAACTAAGGCATTGAGATTAAAATCCTCCATGATATGTGCTTTCAAGAAAATTCTCTAAGTGAGTTGAAATAGTAATAAAAATTCTCGCAGGCAGGGTGGATGAAGTTGAGTAAAATCTCTAAAGCAAAATTTCAAAATGCAAAGTAATTCAAAATATTTTCTAAGGCACGAAATTTTCTTCCTTAAGAAAATACGCCTGGGCTTGGAGGACGATAAAAATTTTCAGAAGCATGGATGAAGTTGCCAGTGAAAAGTTAGCGGATGCCAGCTGCACAGGGTCAACAAAAATATTTTCAAGTCAGAGCAACAAGAAATGTTCACAGATGATGAAATGGATTAAATTTGATGAAAATTATTTTTCTAAGGTCCAAAATTCGAAAAATTAAATGAACCCGTTCGTTGTGCACCCATGAGCTTGACGCGTTCTGATGGAAATTTTCTTCTGGGTATTGATGATTTTTGTTGAGGAATGGATTTTAAGGTCCTCCACAGCTTGCCGAGAATGCCGAGATAAAAATTTTAAATGGGCACCAGGTTGATGAGTTTTCCTAAGGGAAATTTGAAAATTTTCTAAGGCAAAATGAAGAAAATGTGTTTTCAAGGTAAAATCCTCCAGACGATGAATTTGAAAGGAACTGCCTAGTTGAATTTGCTTAAATCCTTCGTGAAGATAGTCTTCTTGAGCCAGAGATGGATAAAATCAAGGTTGTCAGGGCTCCAGCAGGTGAAATGAATCTCTCAAAGATTATATGCCCTTGAAGAGGATGGATTGAAAATTTGGCTAAGGCATGAAGAATCATGAAGAAGGCAGAAGTTGGCTAGTGAAGGCGATGAACACTTGGAAGTTAGAGTGTGAACATCAGGTAAGTAAGTTAAGATTATATTATGAAGTGTTCTAATGCTCTTCTCCTTGCTTGTTTTGCAGGAGGAACATCGAGGCCAGAGTACGATGACTGGAAGTGGTGAAGCATGATGATATTACAACCCTCGAAGGAAGATAAAGTTATGAGTTTCAATCTCGAAGGGAGAAAGTTGCAAGAAAACGGCTAAGCATTGAGACTTAGTATAATTTAAGTGACAAAGATGAAGACCCTCAAGTAGAAGAAGTCGAAGAACAACGTCAAGAAAGAAGATCAAGAATAGTGTGGACGCGTCTACAAGCGGGAATCTTCTAGAAGGATGCTCGACATTATGGCTCATTTATTACCCCACTCCTCTTGGTGGCGGTTTTTAGGGCAAATCTTGTTTAGGGCTGAGGTGGCACGATCTGGGCCATCCAGCCGATTGTAATCTGAGCCGTCCGTTGGACTTGGCCAGCTATATAAAGGGGGAGTCCCCCTCATTTGTACTCAGTAGACAGTAGAATTAGAGCAGAAGTTACAATAGAGAGACAAGTTAGAAGTAGCTTAGTATAGATTGATAGTGTAGTTTGAAGAAGAGGGAAAGTTTTCCCTTTGAAAACTTTGTAAGAAATTGTTGTGAACACTCTCTCAATAAAAGAATTTTTCATTGATGGTGAATTTCGTCTTTGTTGTGAGTAGCTAGCAAGGTTTCTTCGTCCTTCTGATTCAAATGGTAGCATAAAATATTTCAAAGTAGTATAATTTTCATTCCATGCAAGTAGATGTTAATTGTGGAAGCTGGTCTTCAATTCGAGCAGACTTTGTTTATCCATACTACTAGTGGGCTCGCTGATGGTGAGTTCGCCTTGCGTGGTCAACTGGAACATCACGGACTTAACTTCGTTTGTGATTCACACATTGGTATGCGTCGTTGTGACGGTATCTTCGCGTTGAATTATGATCTGAACACCTTGAGCTACTCCTCTGAAGATTGCACCAGTTCTGTGAAAGTTGTCCGAAGCGAGGCAAAGCAGAGCTTGGTTGAAGTTTGTGAGAATTGATCACCATGTCCACGCCTTAGAGTAAATTAGAGCTCTCTGAACCCTGCATTTTAAATTCAGTACTTTCAAGTTAGTTCAGGAAACAAGAACTTCATAAACAAATCTTTCGAGTATTTGAATTCCTTTTTCCGCTGCCGAACAATTCCGTAAGTCCCCTTGAAATACCAGCAAATCACATCGAGCCAAACTGAGCCTATTCGCACTGAAAGAACCTTGGAGTTGAACACGCGAACTTTCTTGCAATCTTAGCGTGCGGAATACTTTGATCAAGAGAGAATAGGGAAGCCGTTGGCGACTTTATTCTGCATTGGTGCGGTCATGAAAAACACATCAACACATCTATATGCTCAAAACTAATCCTGTTCTAGCACACTCTAAAATACTCGCAACCTACTATATGAGTTCCTGCATCTGGTTATTCACCCAAATCTAGATTTGTAACTGGATCTTCACCTTCCCATGTGTTTGTTCCAGTATCCTTTAGGATTTTCGTATCGCTTGATAAATCGCTTTTTCACACCTACATCCAAGACACCTAAAATCAAATCAATTCATTCAAGACTACTTCACATCAACCCTCATATGAAAACATACAAATTTATTTGCCATTAGGTCTAGTCCTACAAAATAAACCATCTTAACAACACCAATCAAATAATCCTTGTATTTAAACTCACCATTTGTAATTAATTTTGCTTCTAAATCACTTTTAAATCCACTTAAATACTTTGACAGAACTCTTCGTAGATTTTGGTTGGTATAGGAATTTCGGGCATTCTTGCCAGATATGGAACTCAAATGATGTCCGGTATCGAGTTCCACAAGCAAATTGTTCGACAAGCTAAGTTTACTTCACTTGCTCATGAAAGAAACCGAATATGCTATCAAGTTTATTAATCATCATTATTTAGTACTTATGCGTTAATTAAGATTTGCTTTCAAACAAAAACCCTTCCTTCTGCATTGACATCTAGATTAAGAACAAAACGTCCTTCATTTGGTTCAATAAGCATTGCAATCTTTGAATAGAATTAATTGTTACCAATTTAAGAAAATTTTGGGTCCAATTGATTATGAAGGAATGACTTAGTGATGCAGGCCTCGTCAAGTTGCTATCAACTTTCTTCGAAGTTATGTGGGCATGGTTATTGGGATGGAACATGATGCCTTTCGAGATATGGGACCTAAGGTGCAACATCCAATTTCACAAGACTCAAATTTTCCGAAAAGCATAACTTTTCAACAGGTGGAAGCTAGGATAGGAAATCTCGCAACAATGTTTGAATGAGTAACTTCTCACTAAGGTTCAAAGATTCCTAGCTAACGAAGTCATACCACAAGACTTGGGAAGAAAATCTATCTTCACAAATAAACAACAAAAAGGGCTAATTTCTTGGCCTTAATGCATTCTATAACTGAGAGCATGGAAATAACATTACAAGATAAATTACAGCTGAAAGGGAAATTGATTTCAAGATTCATGACCATGGGAAAGAAATCATAACACTTGTTCAAATTGGTGCCTTATATCTAGGTAACGGAGTCCAAGGGTGTAATTGAAAACCCATACAACAATATTAATTCTATCTCTGTAAAAGCTCAGTAACACTGCCTTACACTATCACTTCTTTAGAATTTTGCAATCAACTCATCCTTGTATACATCTAAAACATTCAATATTTCTCACAAAGCAAATTAATCTACTCCTTGAGTAAAAGCCATGAAAGAAACATTCAATTGTAGAAAGCCTGTAAAGATGAACCAAAAATGATCCTTGACGTTTTGAGCTAGTATTGTTATACAAAATTAACAATTACATTAACATCCTTTTTCTATGGAAACCTAGACCGGACATATACAGACTAATACAAAAAATGCTCTACTTACAAAATTTTCCAAGATCCTTCAAAGTGGCTCTGAATTCCTTTTTATAGAAACAAGGGAGCAAACAAGCTTCAAGGCATAGACAGATGTCACACTTTCATTTGACAATCTTGTCCTTTAGGATCAAACAAACATAAGTTACAACTGCTTCATGAGAGAAACAAATCTTTTATAAAAGGACAAAATAGTTGCATATGTCGTTGGAGAAAATATTTGTTGATCCTACAATGATGAAATGCAAAACGTGCAATTGCCATCATACCATTGAGCTCCTTTAACAACTTTTGAAACTGCATACCTCCAAAAAACCCTCGAGGAAGATGTTGACTAGGTCACATAAGACAAAATAGGCTCCACCTTTGCAAAAAAAAACAAAAGAGCACAAGGAGACAACCACTCAATGCATTTATCCACCCACAAACTATATTCTACTTTTGAAGGCCACTAAAAAATCCAAGAGATTATGAACCTTATTGTTATGAGCATTGTACCTTGCATTTGTGATTGCTCTTGTTTCCCTTGCAAAAATGTCTAGATTTGTCTCCAATTTGAACAAATCATCAATTGAATTGTCCAAAAGAGCTAACTTTGGTTTGCCATCCTTATAAATATATGATGACAATGAGGGAATTATGCCTACAAACTCTGCCTTCCATGCCTTCAAACCTTTTCAATTTTGATTTGAACTGCATATCAAGCTTTGTCTGAAAAGAAAAAACCTCCCCCAATAACTCTATTTGTTCACTTATTTGTACTAAATTCTTGGGGGCACTTCCATCAAATGATGTCATTTTAATCATTCCTTTATTGAGGTGGCCCTCAAGATCCACCTACTCAACACATCCTGGAAGCTACTCTGAATTGCCTATGCTTAGCATATGCTTTCTAAAGTCCATTAAATGCACTCCAAACTCCCTCAATCTTGTGTAAAACACATGATAGCCTATGACCTAAAAGGTCATCAATAATATTAGTTGCTATTGATTTAGCCTCTTCTTTGGCCTTCTTCTCTCTTTCCTTGCTTTGCTTCAATTGATCCTTCAACTCCTTTATTTTCAAAGATAAAATTTCTCTGTCTTGCATAGAGAACTCTCCAGATGTGGATGGAGGGAGTTGTGGAGTTGCAACTTGAGGTTGTGGAAGCTAAGCTTCCACCTTATTGTATTGATCCTGCAACTTTACATGCTTAGCATGTAACTTTTCATATTCTTCCTTCTATCTTTTGGCAGTTTCAGGACTAAACATAGTTGTCTACAAAACCAAAGTTGTTGCCTATGGTGTTAATGTATCAGCTGTTCTTTTGATTATTAAATTCCTTGTGATTTCCTCAATAGAATCAGCCACTCTTGGCTTGTTTGTGGCAGGGGCCATTGCCCATATAGCCAAGGTCTGCAAGTTAGGGCTGAATCTTGACCCAAAATACACTTGCTCAGCCTACCCATCTGAAGTCAATGCATTTTGTTGTACCCCAAAATTAAAATTTTTGTTACACTTAGACATTTTGAAGAAGTAAAAGTCTTGTTAAATCAATCAAAAAGGTCAAAATTTGGGTGTGCACGTCTTGCATGAGGGGTCAAAACCCAAAATTTTCAATTTCTGACGATTTGGATCTGCTAAATACAGCTTAACGTACAAAATCCAGATCTCAGTTTTTCATCCCTAAAATTTAGGAAAACTGCTATTTTTAGAAATTTTCTCGAAATAGTAACGTTTTCTGGGTTTTTCTGGGTTTCTTTCGAAACAGATACTGGCAAAATTTTCTAAAAATAGAAAGTTGGTCCAACAGGGTCCAAACTGATTTTGATTGGCTCAAAATACGTCCATATCAGGCTGGTGTAGTTAGAATCTCAAAATAGTCAGTTTTGCCCTACTGGGTCTATTCTGCTTTTTCAAAAGCATATATGGAGCTCCGAGGTCATCAATGGAAGTCATTCGACTGCCAAGCGCCAGTTTCAGCACTTAAACATTCGACAGAAGGTGAAATGATGAACATACACGAAGAACGAGAAAGAAAATTGGGAAATCATGAAAATTTTCTAACACTGCTGAATTTGGGCGCCCAAGTTTTTAGGGCATCTAACAGATGAATTCGCAGACAAGGCTCTAACGTAATCTCTTTGCAGTTGATCCAACTTTCCAGCGAGATATCCAGCACGTCAATCGGAGTTCGTAGTCACCAGATACGAGGAGCTGAACAGGGGGTCCGACGAAGGTTGAAAACGAAGTTTAGGAAGCAAACACAGAAAGATCAAAAATAAACTAAGTCTGGTGGACATGGGCGCCCCCAGCCAAGATGGGCGCCCAAACTTTTGGAGGCCTAAAATCCACTTTTTGGCAAAGATCGTTCCAAAAGACCCCTCTTCAAATCTCAATAGCTTTGCGATGAGCATAACAGGCAATCGATCCGATACCCGGAGCTCCAGATTTGACGAGATCGTCTGTAGAAGAGGATTTAATGAAGAAATTTGAAAGTTACGAAAATGGCTCTCTGGGTGAAATGGGCGCCCCTAGAAGGAAAAGGCTCCCATGAATTCAGAGGTCAAGATGAAGGATTTTTCCAGAGATGCCTCCAGAACTTCTTCCTCAGAATCAGTCAAACTCCGCCGTGAAACCTTTAGCTCGCCTATTGGGTCAATCTGTCAACGGGAAATCAGAGGCGAAGTAGCATGTCAAAATGAAGGAAATTTGAAAATGTTAAAATTTTGACTAACATTGCAAGAAGTGGGCGCCTCAGGTGAAAAAGTGCGCCCAAATGTTCATGCCTTAGAATATTTTTCAAAGTTGTCAAAGGTTTCAAAATTGCAAGAGGAGAATGGCATCCACATTCAAAGAGACTGAGTTTTAGGGTTTTGGAAATAAAAGCAAAAAAGAAAGCAAAGCAAAAACAAAACCCTAAGTCTATTTAACATCATTCTTTCATATATTTTTCATTATTTTTGCAGGTAGCATCCAGAGGAGAAAGTTGGAGCAGCAAGTTTGAAGAAGTTTTGTGATTCAAGAATCCATAGTTGCCGGTTTTACATTAGATTTTTCAGACCAGCAAGCATAAACCCTTGCTTTTTCAAGCTTTTTGTTCCAGAAGATCGAATTTTTCAAGCAAAAGGCCAAGGCTTTCCATTTTTCAGTCATCTAGGTCTCTTTGCCTTAATCTTCTGAAGAAATATTCAAGAACTTCATCAAGTTGCAGCAAGTGTTTTTATTTTGCATGTCAGTGAAAACCTCAGTGCATTCAAATTTCAACCATCTGGGTCCTTTCCAATCAGTCTTCTGAAGAAAACCCATATCGCAACTTTTTTCAAGAAAATTTCAAAACCTAGGGTTGGCTGCTTAATCGATCAAACGTCAGGATTTTGCAAATCTAATCAACTGGGTCCATTTCTAATCTTGTTCTGAACAAAACCCAGGTGCCAGCTTTTTTTAGGAAAAATTGAAGAAATTAGGGTTTGCCGCTTTTTAGGCAAAATTCAAAATTTTCAAAAACGGATGATCTGGGTTATCTTGCATCGAAATTCTGAGCAAAACTCATATCTCAGAAAAAATTCTCAAAAATTTGTCCGTTGGAACACAAAAATCAGCATTCTAAAAATAGAAATTGCTCAAAACTTGTCAGAACCTAGGCGAGTTTACAGTCATTCTTCAAGTTTTCTGAAATGGAGTACACTCCCAATGTTTTCAAAACTGAATCAGCTCTCTTTCACAATTACATCAAAACAGCTGAGACGGACTTGCATCATATCAAGCCGGTGTTCGATTTACATGCATTGGAAAGAGCAGCAACACTTCAATCAAGAACCTAGGACATTTCGGACTCCTCGCAGCAGCATCAATTCCTATATCAGTTCAGAGTCTTGAGTTCGTAATTGCTTGCATTAAGCATTACAACCCGGCTACTAGGGAGATCCAGTCAGCAAATGGTAAATTGATTTGCAGTATAAAGCCTAATATGATCGAAAAGTGTTTTTCCATTCCCCCATGGCCTGAAAGCGTTACTCTCTCAAAGGGTGAATGCGAAAAGATATGGAATATGCATAAAGATAAATATAGCAAGAAGATTGCACAGAGATGGATGAAATAAAAACATAAGACCTTGCCAAAGAACGTTGGACGAGGGGAGTTCAAGGACGAGGTTGCCATCATCATCACTTTGCTCAATAGGGTCACTGGCTCAAAAGATGCCACCAAGTTTCAACCTTGGATGTTTTACGCCATACCTCACATCATGAAGAAAACCGAGTTCTATGACTGGCCTACTTTGATCAAAGACTGTCTACATCAGCAGATAACGGAATACTTCCAGTTTCATGTATTCCACATGGTGTCATACCTAGTCTACCTAGTGGCCTATCAAGGTCAATTCAGAGGGTTAAACGCTAAGGGGTCACTGAGCGTACAACACATATATAACTACTATCCCCAGCTGGAATTCACAAAGTCGTTGCACCACTACAAAAGGGTGAATGAAGCTTTTCTGATGTATACAGTGCGGGACCTACACAACAAATTGCATGTCCATATATCTTCAGTTGCCAGGGCAGCAATGGCGGAATGGGCGGATTGGTTTATACAGTTTCCTACCTTTACCTATCTCGGGGTCTATGGTTATTCAGGTGCCCCGCTCATGTTGCCAAGGTATCCATCAGATGAGGTCATCTTCATGGAATTCTTGAGGCAAGCTCACGGTGTTCACAAAGTCTTGAGGAACAGAAGGAAACCCTCCCTTCACTTTCCATTAGGGTTGGGAATCTATACATGCAGGACTGTTGCAGATGCCAGGACAATAGGAGAAGAGTTAGATAAATTCGGCCTCAAATCCTACAACGAGAGGCGATCATTCGATCCTCATGGTGTCTACGTTGGCCGATTGGAGAAGAACTATGATCATATAGCCGCACTTGAAGATTTTTGGGCTAATTGTGCAGATGAGTTCGAGATGCGGAGACGTAGTTATAGCAGGCTCACTCTCCATCAGATGAAAGACTGCTTAAATGAAGATATAGAAGAGCTATCAAATGATGATGAAGATGTGCTTCTCCCGATGTACACTCAGAAACGAATTGAAGATCAGCCCTTACCACAAGTTAACTGGGCAAACAAGGAATCTCTTTCAGTTGAAGATAGAACAAGACAAGTTCTTGAGTATAGTAAGGTTTTCTTGGTCCTTAAAAGGAAGAACTCCGTTCCAGTAGCAGAGCCGCCAAGGATAATTCCCTCTTCCTCCAGAGCGCAGTCAAAAGGGAAGGGTAAAAGTCAGTCTCAAGAAGGCGTCAAAGGTAGTAGATCTAATAAAAATGTAAAGAGAAGGTTGGATTTCTCAAGCATAGTCATACAGGAGCAGCCTACAGCTGATTCAGAAGTTCCTCTTGACGCGCCCGTACCTCAAAATGAAGCAGAGGAGCCACCTACAACACATGTTTATGTACCTTTGACAAGTTACTCACCGATTCACATTGATCTTGATATTGAAGAGGATGAAGAGATTACAGCAGCACCTCCTAAGGAAGTTAGTAAAGATACTACTGTGTCTTGGCTTGAGAACTCCTTAGGAAGGGTTAGGAGAAGGCCTTCATATCAAGTGAGTGTTGACAATCTCAATAACATCTATTAAGAACCTCCTAAGAAGAAGGCAAAGAAGCAAGTTCACTTTGACAAGAATCCTGATAACGAGATAGTCATGGAGACTGCAATGCCCCCAGAAGATAAGAATAGGGATGAGGTGAACATAGATGACTTCGTCATGGTCAAGGCGAATCTCGGTAGAAATACTAGACATGCAGATTTGAGTCTCTTTAGAGTTGCATCAGAAAATCTTCAAGAAAGAGTACTTAAAGATGGAGAAGACAAGGCAGCCTTCAAGGCTGAAAATCAGCAGCTCAGGCTTTTCATTTCTAACCTTGTTCATGGTTCTTCACAAGCAACCCACTTGCTGCCCCAGGTCTTGGAGACACCAGCTGATCACCATCAGTTAAGACAGCTGGTCATTTGTGGGAAAGAGACTCAGGAGTGGATCGAGAGCTTCATTGTCAGAGGAAAGGAGATCTTGGCACAGATGTTCCAGTTAAGAGAAACGCTCATGAGCTACGTCAAGGTATCCAAGGATTTGAACAAACACTGGCTGAAGTAAAACCTAGGCATGAGATTATCATTGTTGATTTAGACACAGCCTACAATTCAGCAATTTCAAAGGAGCACAAGAGACAAATCCTTGCCTGGAGAGCGCGTCATGTTTTCAAAGTTAAAACCTATGAGAGGATATCCGAAGAATTCATCGCCTACAAACAAAGGGTGGTTGAAGCTCTTCTTTTCATCAGCGAATTCGTCATAGAAATCCCTTCTCAATACAGTCTTGAAGATGGTTCCTACATCGGGCTTGAGGAAGTGCAAGTTCAGTTTCAGAGTGTTGTTCACAGTTGCAGTCCAGTTGGCGGAAGGATAGGCCATATTTCAGTGATGTCAGCAAAGTTAGATAAAGCGGCCAATGAGGTCGAAGATTTCCTGAGATCTATTGCAGATGCTGAAGATATTCTTGAAAAGTGGTGCTTTGTTGTTGATGGCATAGATGCACCGAACCGGGACACAATCTCTAACTTCCTAGCGGATGTGATCGAGCTTTAAAGCAGCTTTCTTCTAGAAGCTTTCTTTCCCGCTTTCTTTCTATTCTTGGAATAAACCTTACCCATTCTTTGAGAAGAGAAAGAAGATAAGATGTAATAGTTGGCGTTTCCCGCTTTTTTCTGCTTTCTAGGGTTGTAGATGTTATCTTCTTTCTAGATTTAGTAATAAAGCTTGCTTGCTGAGCAAGCCCTAGATTGTGAAAGTAAGGATATTTTAGGGTTCCCTACTCCTCTGCTTCTCTATAAATAAGAGCCTTTGCTCATTTAGTTTCTTTAACTGTGCTAGTGAGAACAAAACACTAAGCCTATTGTGCCTTCTATTTGTTGCTCAAGTATTGTTCATTTGTGTTGTGATAAGCAAATTGTTGAGCCTCTTTAGCCAACAAGGAGTTAGTGAGATTGTTGTTTTCTATTGTGTTAAGAATAAGTTTGCAAGCCTCCTTAGCTGCAATTTCTTGTTCAAGGCATGTTAGAAGTGAGCTTTGTTTCAGAGATTTGAGTAATAAAATCATGAGCCTCTTTTGCCTTGGTCCAAAATCTCAGATTTCCGTTATCTATGTTCTACTTTTGTGATCTTTATTTCAGCTTGCAGTGAAGTGTGTAGGTGTTCGTTGAAAGAGAGATTATTGAAGTATTTTTGTCAGAAAATCTACCTTGTTAATTTCTAACTTCTCTTGCTCTGCTATTACTTGAGAGGTTAGGAACGTCTTTAATTTAAGTTAGTCGTAGTTGAACTTCTTATATCAGAAAATCTCAGCTGCGGCGTTTGTGTTTAAAAAACCTTGTGCTCTAAGTTGATCAAAAAGATAGGCAACTTAGTTTTAGTTTACTTTCTTACAACACCATCAGCAAGAGGGAGCTTCCCCTCCTAATTTGAAGAGCAGTTTATCTGTGCATAGCTGTTCGTTTTCAAATCCGCATACCAGAGGTGCGAATTTAAACGCCAACACATTTTCATCCTAATGTCTAATTGTATCCAGAGCAATGGTTGATGTAAGGTCCCACTCTGGCAACAAGAGGATACCACTTTCCTTAACCATTCTCCTTCCCTCCTCGGAATGATTCTTGAAGCATCAGAGTCCATTTCTTGAAGGACTTGCTCAGTAATCTCCATATCTTGAAGGATCCACTCCCTCCTTTGCTTGATTTAATCTTTCATTGAACTCGTTTTTCTGGACTTTAATAATGAAATCCTTGAACTCCTTAGAAGTCACAAAGGCATCATCATCCATGAATTTAGAACAAGCTAGAACTCCAACAACATCAGAGCAAGTCATCATTATAAAATTCCACAGTAAGCATATCATCAGGACTTGTTCATTCCCTTGATCAACTTTGGAAGAAGGAAAATGTTGATCGACTTCATCCCCGTGCAAGTCTTTTGCAATGTATTTCTTCTTCTTGCCTAGTATCCCCTTCATCTAGATTCATTGAGTGATCCACTAATGGTTGAACTCTAATTGGCATGGGCTGGCTTGGGGCATCATGCATTGAGGATTGTGTCGGCATAGCTTCTTGTTGAACAAGCTGTTCAACTTCTTCTTCTGGCTTTTTGCTCAACTGACTTTCTCTTAAAGTATGTGTTGCTCTCAAAATAGGCAAACATTTTTTCCATCCTCTCCATAGGGTTTGTGACTTTTGCAAAGGGACTAACATAGGAGGGATTGTTCACTATCCTTTTCTCTTCAAACTGGACCATGAATATCCATTGTTGTTTCCTCTCCTTTACTACTTTATCTATTCTAAGATTTCTAATAACATCATCAGAAGCATGGAATTAGTGATAGAATTGGGATCTTCCCCTTTCCAATCTCATCTTGTTAATATACCCCTTAGAGTCACAATTCCTAGCAGGATCGACTTCATCCTATAACTTTGCGGCGTTGTGGGTAGCATTTCTAACCCTTCCTTGGCAGTTACAATAAAATGTGAAAATTTTATTCCTCCAGGAATGAGTGAACCCTTTTTGATCAATCTAAAATTAATCTTGTCAACCTCATTGAGTTGGCACATTATCTCCATAAATGCAAGCCTATTTGTTACATACTTGGGGAGGCAGTGAGGCTAAACTGGTGTACCATACACTCTAAATATAGTACAATTTGAATGGAGGTAACAATCTCCCTAATTATGATCAATTCCCTTCTCTGCATCAAACTCCAAGGGGCCTAAGAATTTGATAACCCTTTCTAAAATTTTGTCCACATGCTTGAGATCCGAGTTATTTAAGATATTCTAAACAAAAACATTCTAAAACACTAAGTAATTAGCCGGTGGGCAATGGGAATCCTATATGTAAGTCCACATTTTGACTAGCAATCTATTTCCTTCTTCATCATATACTTTCAAATTTAATGGCCTAGTCCATACCTTTTCACCACTGTAAAGAATCATATGTAGCAACAAGGAGTACCATTTGTAGTATAGACCTACCTTGGGGTCCTTCAAATCTATCAACTACAACATCATGTAGATTGGTATTTTGACCTTATAGTCCTCTCCCAAGACTTGACACAAAGCAAAGTATGTGTTGATGAAATAAGCTTCAAAAATATCAAAGTCGAAAGGCTCAATCTCGTCTTTGGCAAATCTAACAACTTTCTTATCTAAACCTCTTCTCCTATGTTGAGGAAGCCATAACACTCTAAAACTGTGCTTATCTTTATCCCATTCTCTTCTTAGAGAGCCAAAGTCATTGCTCACACTTGCAAAGACATTCAAGCCAAAAGTTTCAACAATGGATTGTCTTGAAATTTCCAACAAGGGAGCTCCCTTCTGACTTTTTATGACTTCAACATATAAACATCAATACCCTAATATCACAGCAATCTGTACAAACCCTTCAATTCTGAAGAATTACTATCAACCCTGAATATCAAAATATCAAAATATCAATAATCCACCATGATGAAGCGATCATTATTTTATGCAAAATAACCACACTAGATTTTCATCCATTATGGCCACCAAATCCTGAGAGTTTTCATTCCCAAAGATCTTAATATCAAAACCAAATAATATTCATTCCTTCATGATGCTATTCCATTTCCCCAATCAACCTTTTATTTGCCAACTTCAATTTCTAGAACTGAATTAATAAAATGTTTATTCATAGTATAGCATTTATTAATATAATTAATTAATTAATTAATTAGTTAATTAATTAATAAGTCTTAAAGAGAAAATTAAAGACTTATTTAAATATTTAATTAATTATTTTCCAAAGTCATTTTGGCTTAAAAAAGGAGACATCATAGTCTTCCCTTCCCGGAGATTGCTTGCCCCGAGCAATCGCAACAACCATGGCAATACCTGGATCCCAAACCAATCTCAAAAATACTACTCTGCCAATATGTTGCGCTAATTTGATATCAGTCACCCTATGAAGCACTCCATCCATTAAACAAATTCCTAGATCCCACACTATAATAATCCTGTCATGGTGCAATGACCTATGAAGCTCTTCATCCCTCGAACAAATTCCTAGACCCCACATCAATCTAGGACCCATACTACAAGTGGGAAGATAGATGTATCCCACCATAGGATCATCATTAACTTTTTGATATCCTGAAAACTCTAAACTCATCAATGCAGGATAGCCACCCATCAATAATGAATACACAAGAAACTGGCGCTCATCACACCTTGGTTCACACAACTGAAGTTCAGTGCTCACATGCATATACCAATCATGTGACCAAATGCCTCCAAGACATTTGTCTCAAGTCCTAACATTCAGAAAGTTGTCTCCAAAGAGTAGTCATCTTTATAATGTATAGACTCGTAAAGTTCCTCAAGGATAGTTTGATCTTCACTCAAATCTTATTCAAAAGTGGCCTTAACTAACCCTGTATCCATAACACTTCTCACTGATTCAAAATGTGTAGACATACGTTCATCTGGTTCTATCAAGTTTGATGTCTTCATTAAACCCTGCAAATGACATGTCTCATCAACCCAATAACTACCAATATGTGAATAATATGAATTTGCCAATTCATACAAATCTGATTGTTCTTTATGCTCAGCCTCTATAACATCTTCCTTTTGCAGAAACAAGAACCTAAAGTAGGCTTCCCGTTGTTGTCTTGTGATGTCCAAGTGTTTGACTCATTCATTGACTTGTTGTAGGTGTTGTCTTGTAAGGGCAGCCACCAACTTAACCTTCTTGGCTCTTTGTATCCACTCTTCATTCATTCTTTCGAACTGCCTTACTTATTCCTTCTCTATGTTATCTTTGGAGTCCTCAAACACTTCTTCATTGCTCGATCTTTCCCATGTGATAAGAGGTGGCAATGTTTGAAAAAGATCTTCACTTTGGATGCTACAAAAATCAACTTTCTTGCATTTTACACTTGTCATCTCATACTGAAATGGAGATAGAAGGTTGCACTGAAGATCAGACCTTGTAGTGCTTTCAAATTCCTCCACCCATGAGGATTGCTCTTCATCAACTGTTGGTTCAAAAGTCTGAAATCTGCATGTCCCTCCATCATATACAGCTGTCCCAGGGCTGCAAAATAAATCATTGTCCCTTTCATTGGTGACTTCTTGAGTATGATGCACAAACTCATGAAGCATAGCCTCAAGCTCATGGCTGCTCCTTGTTCTTTCACAAGCAATTTGACCGGCACAACTCACAAATTCATCACTTTGAAGCTCTTCAGTCCCTTCATCAAATTATTCAAGCTCCACACCTCTTGCATTGTTCTTTTGCTTTTGAGAAGTGGCTGCAACACACGTCTGATTTTTTGTCTGGTGCCTTGAGCAATGAGCCTCACTCAATTGAAGACAAATATCAGCAATCTTCCTATTTTTGTTTCTCACCAACTTGACAGCCATGTCTCTATCTATGAGTAATTGCAAATAATCATCTTTCATCAATTCCAATGCTTCTTTGATAGAATGCAAGTGTGTGTGAGTAATACCCGTTACCAATCCATTTTGTCTCTCCTCAATTTGGGCTCTCCACATGAGGCCTTCAATGTGTTTATGCATGCTATACATCCTTGATAACACTTTCACAATCTTTTCTTCCTTCACCATTAAGTGATCTTCCAAATCTTCCAATACCAAAGGCCTTTGTTTCCAATCATCAAAGTGATCTTGGCTGCCATTTTCTGATTTTCCTTCCTGTGTGTTAGAATCAAGACCGCCATGTACTATCTTTTCTGATTTGCCTTCATGTATAGAAAGTTTGTCAACATTAAAATCGGCCATCTCACTAGTGGATACATTACAATCTTCAACCGTCTCACTTGTCGATGCATTATAATCTTCAACCAAGAATGATTGGACAGAATTGTGATCAACAAGGGCACATCATTACAATCATTACAAAATCCTCTCCTTTTGTCCTCAAATACATCAGCATGTTTCTCAAACTCTTCATGAATATTTTTGCAAACCTCACTTGTAGTCTTCCTATCCTCTTCTTGTGCAAATAGATTAGGAGCTATCATATGGTATTGCTTCTTTGCCAAATCAGTCTTGTAGCGATGACTTGGATACAAGTCTATGAAATCAATGAAAGGTAGTTCTTTCTTAACATACTGAGGGAGTGTACCATATTCCTCAAACATGCTAAGTATTTTTTCCCTTGTATCCTGTTGTGTTGAACCTTTACTTGTAGATGTGGATGATACACTAGAGTGCCTCGTTTGTCTCGAAAGAGAATCTTCATAATGAACTAACCTTCGTTGTGTTTGAGCAAGGTCCTTCATGATCTTTTCCATGACTGTCCACAACTTAAAATTGATCCAAACTGAAATGCTCAACTGATTTTACCCTACAAGCTGGCAGGATATTGGCTCTAATACAACTGTAATAAGCCTAACCTTCGTGAACCAGGATTATCAACATTTCTCAATGATTGCCCAAGTTTTGACAATGTTATTTGTCAAAACAATTCGGTAGTCTGATCTAAAATGGTTATCCTCCAATATATGCAGATTAAGATAAACGAATATTTGCAAAACCTTACTTAAAACTCAATATACTTCCTCAACCAGAGACAATTACATATATATTCAGAAATATGGCACAATAGACAAAACATATGATCTTTATACCCATATGATATTTCATATATTCAAAACAATTTCAAACTAATTTCAATGCATAAATATTGCCAACTCAAGATGAATAACATATATCTTATACCACAGAATAAGCAGAACCTTCAATAATATTATTCGTTGAGCAATACAGCCAAGCAGATGATCAAAACAAACAGAACTGCCCCAACTTCAGAAATATAAATATAGTCTCTATGTAACATTTAGAAGTAGTTACCCGGAAACATGAGTAGCCTTTGCCTTATAAGCCACGCCCAAGATGCTCAAACCTTCAGATTATACTCTAATTCATACTGGCAACAATTCCACTTCATACATCTACCTGTCGCCTATCATGCCGAAACAACCAATAAGCACCAGCAATAATAACACACGACTAGCACAAATACCCGATATCAGGTTTTTTGTCTTCTCTCGCTTTTAAGCGCCAATAGATAGTGTCATTCAGCGTATTTGAGGAATCCCAATCCAGCACATGTGATTGTCTTCACACCCAATGACAAAGAGCCACAGTAATAATCCCAATCAACATTGAATACGTATTTGTGAACTTCCATATGAATGGCAATAGATTTAATTAGATTGAAACGGCTCTTTCAAGTGACATGGTTTACGCAAAAAGAGGTTGCACGAAGATAAAGATTCCCAACCCATTCAACAGCTACTTGACTCCACTTCCTGGAAACTCCACAACTATAGCAGTCGATTCACCAAATGAACAGCAAATAGAATATTAATACAAAATGGTGTGATTCCATATCATACTCCTATCACGACCTCCTTCAAGGATAGCGCATACAAGAAACGGGTTGTGCTCTCAATCTATCAACCAAGGTGATGAATGGTAAAGGTGGCTTCAACCAAAATCGCCTCATTGTGATCTTCAACGCTATTCTTAATAATAGTAGCGCCTTACACACAGGACCCGACTTGTGTGAATTGCAATGATGAGTTTAGACCCGGCTCCTCAAAATATTTGAACCACGATCATTATATGCCTGACTTCCAAATATTATTGGCACCCAATAAAATCAAGCCAATGCTTGTCTTTTCTGGAAGTAAGAAGCTTTCAATATATATAGTAAAATCCTTCATCTGTGATGACTTCAACATATAAATATCAATACCCTAATCTCACAGCAATCTGTACAAACCCTTCAATTATGAAGAATTACTATACACCCTGAATATCAAAATATCAAAATAATCCACCATGGTGAAGCAATCATAATTATATGCAAAATACTCACATTGGGTTTTCGTCCAGCATGGCCACCAAATCCTAAGAGATTTCATTCCCAAAGATCTTAATATCAAAACCAAATAATATTCATTCCTTCACGATGCTATTCCATTTCCCCAATCAACCTTTTATTTGCCAACTTCAGTTTATAGAACTGAATTATTAAAATCTTCATTCATAATATAGCATTTATTAATATAATTAATTAATTAGTAAGTCTTAAAGAGAAAATTAAAGACTTATTTAAATATTTAATTAATTATTTTCCAAAGTCATTTCAGCTTAAAAAACGGGGACATCACAACTAATCCTTTGGGAATTTTATTAGTCTTCAGCTGAATCCCTTCATTCCCAAAAACAATATCCTTTGAATCAATCTTTTCCACAAAATTCTGAAAATCAATTTCCTAGCTATGATCTCCATCTATGTAGTGCAAAAATTTTAACAAATCTTGATCATCATTGAATACCTGCCAATTATGGATGTTATCTGGAATGGATGGCCTCATTTGAATCTCAATTTTAGAAATGACAAAAAAAGTTATATCATCTGGTCTTAAAACAATGTTAGCTAGTAGATCATCCATTGCATTCTTTGCCCTTTCCACCCAATCAATTGAGAATGCATCAAACATTTCTATGGTATCCCAGACAGTCAATTTGTATTTCTTCAATCTCTTATGCTTAGACACATATTTTGCTCTAACCTAGGACACAACTAACTCAGAGTCCCCTAACACTCTGAGCTTTCTGATTTTATGCTTGATGGCAACCTTTAGTCGTAACAAGAAGGCTTCATACTCTGCCACATTATTAGTACATGCAAATTTTAAAGAGAATGAATCCTTGTAAGACTTACCACTTGGTGATATGAAAAGTACCCTAGCACCTGATCCTTCCTTTGAGCATGCTCCATCAAAATACATTGTCTAGAGGTCATCACCATGAGCTTGCTCTTGTGCTTCATCAGCTATAGGTGTTGTTTTTCTTTCAATTGTCAATGACTCTACAACCCTAAAAATTTCCATATCAACATCTACAAAGTGCACATGCTCAGTTGTCTACAAATTTTCAATGAGATTGTGTAATGTCCCCGTTTTAGCTGACATTGTTTGTTGAGGAGTGAGCCTATCATTTTGACCCTCGTAGGCTGACAGATGTGATGAGAGGGTCTTCCTAGGCAGTTATCCAGCGTTGGGAACATCACTCCAACAGTTGATTCAGATGTGGGCCTTTGCAGACTCTTTCAAAGTGGTTTTTCAGATACTTACTATTTATAGTAAGTCAGGCAAGCAGGAGCTGCTATTTTGGGCAAGGCACCTGGTTCAGCTGGTCAGCTCAGTTTCGACCCAGTTTGTCAGTTTGATGAGCAAATAGAGAATAACGGAGCATTTAATGATTATTAAATAATTATTATTTTGACTTTATGTTATAAAGTCACTTTAATGATATATTAAAATATTAATGATTAATGGCATATTATAAAGTATTTAATACTTTATAATAAAGGAGAATGATTATTATAATGAATAATTATTTATTCATTAAAGGGGACGCCATTATGTTAATATTATTGCCTAAGTCAAAGAGAGGCGAATTAATATTATTAAATGTAATTTAATTGAATTTTTGAGAAGAGGGTCGAATTATTGAGAGAGGTTATATATTCTTTCAAAGAGCAAATCAAACTCACGTGATTGATTATTCGAATTTGTTATATTTTCTCTCTGAGAACATTGGGGTTTGAGAAACCAGGGTTTCTGCAGATCAACAGGTTTTGAGGAACGTTCCCTCTTCAAGATCTGACATACTGAGGCTGTGAAATATCAGTTGAAGATTGTCAAATAGGGTTGACTTCATTCAGAGGTTGCATTTGAGCTTACTATGGTGGATTCAGACAAGGGTTTCAGCAGAGATCCTTCATCTAAGCAATAAGGCGATTTACTTTCTCTTGTTATGTGATCTGGCACATTCTTCAAGGTGACGTACTTCATTTAATGCTGCTGCTAGGGCCGTACTACTGCAGAAAGGGCCGTACTTTTGTTTGCAAGGAAACGCCTTGCCTTTTGGTCTCATGTCTTCTCCAGTGAGGGCGCCTATATCTCTGGAGTCTTTTGCATCCTTTTTGTGGCTGGAGACTACACCTGTGAAGCTAGCGGTACCTCTTCTTCACCATTTTTATGGCGGCTGCAATAACCAGGTTTTCATCAATAAATGTTGTTGCTTTTTTATATGTCTGTTGATTATTCACAATTGTAATCATTTAGAAAGATAAATGAATCATCTGGCATTGAGATTTGGTCTATAGCCTATAGTTTTTATGCTTCTGGAATTTTATTTAAATTTTTCAAGTATTTCAAGCAAAATCACATTTCTCCTCTTTTACTACAAAAACACCAAAAAAATCAAAAATACAGAAAACACAACAAAGTTTAGCATTTTTGGCCAGTGATTGGGTTGAGAGACACCTGGTCTCTTACAGATTGGGGATCTCCTCTCCCTATCTAATTTGACATCCTTACCATCAATAGGGATAATGGCATACGAGAGATCTAATTGCATACTTTCCCCAATTGTTGCTGACCACTTTCTTGACAGAAGCATTCCATATTGGGGTGGGATGTCAACAACAATCACATCCATTATAATATTATATAATCCTTTTCAGGGAGGCAGCCAATTTGAATTGTACATCTTTTATTATCCCAATGACTAAAACTTCTCTTGAATCCATGGCAAAGCATCTTCCAAATGCTCTATTTACTTGTAGTGCCAATTCTTGCATAATAACTAGGGGCATGATGTTTGTGGAAGCTTCTGAATCAATCATACAGTTCCTTACCAATTTGTTGTTGATTTGAAGAGTCACATAGTTCTGGTACTTCATTATTTTTACTTTCAGGATCCATTCTTTTAATTTGTCCTTACTCTTTTCAGGTGTGGTAATCACCTTCTTTTCATCAAAGGCTGAAGCTGCTCCATTGATAAGGGCAACTGCCTCCCCCTTATGTTCCTCAATTCTCATCATCTCCAACAAAGGAACAGATACTTTTACTTGTGTCAATATTTGAATCATGTCAATTGCATTATATTTTGGAATGTCACAAGTTGTTACAATCTGATGACTGGTCTTCTCTTGCTCGTCACCTGAGTTGACTTCTTGAGCACATGTAGCATCTCTCCTCTCTTGTTCTGCTTTCATCTCCTAATACCTAGCTTTGACAGGAGGAGAAACAACTTGATTCGCAGGTTTTTCAGAATTCTGGATTTTGCAAGGTGTGTCAGTTTATATTTTAAGCTCCTCTTTATGCTTGCAAGTATGTTGATCTCTTTTATCACTGGTACATTTCTTGATAAATATGCTTCCAGCTTTGCCCTGATCATTATTGACTGTTCTGTTTCTTAGATTATAGTTGCTTTTAACCTGAGCAATAGCAGCAACAGTCAAGGCTCTGATTTCTTCATCTAAAGGTCTTCTGAGTCTAATATCAGAGTTAGATGTCTCCACATTATGTATCTTCACTCCTCCTTCATCTTCAGAGAAGACTTGTTGATGGTAACCACCTGATCTACATCTTTTGTCATCAACATCTGTGTCAGGACATCCTTCATCAGAGGAATATTCATCAGTAGTGAATAATAGTCTATTAGACATCATATTCACATCTATAGAGAAAAAGACCTTGGGTTGAGTAAACATTTTAATAGTAACCATTTTCTTTTTAAATGGTGAAGTTCAATCTTGATATGGTATAGTTTACATGATGTTGGATAAGTTTTAACTTTTTGTAGATCTTCCTTATTTTGAAGGTCTGAATTTTGTTCGAGTGCAGATCTCAAATTGTTGAGGGAGGATGGGAGAAGAGAGGGGAGGTGATTGAAAGGGTGGGAGAGAGTGGGAATGGTGGAGTCATGACAGTCATGAATCATAGATAGGAAGAAGGTTTTCACCTCCTCCTTCAAAGAGGAGGGATGTATCAATCCCATGGGCAGGAGTTTGCACATTGATTGTTCACGTGAGGGAACTTTTGATAAATTCAATTTGTGGGAGATTTAAAACTTGAAGTTTGTTTTCTCTCTATATATTGAGCATAATGTGTTTGGGTGCCCTTAAAAGCACTCTCCATATGAATATATTTGTGTTGATATTGCTTGTCAGTAGTTTTCATTTTTGTCAATCATGGGACTTTGCACTGAGTCTTGCAGTGGACAGACTTTCCTAATACCTGGAAACTCGTCAATTTTTCTTTCCAATTCCTGGTATTATGGCTTGGGAGGTGCAATCACAAAAACATACTTCTATTCAGAAAGAATTAGTAATTATGAATGTGAACAAGAAAAATAGATGGCAGTATGAGATTTTCTAACAACAATGAAATAGGGCAGCTCTGGATGCTAACTGGAAGCATTATGATGTAGATAAATAGGGTCAGCTCTTGGTATTCATCATATCTGTGTTGACGATGTGAAAATTAACACCATAGGGGTTGTATCTGCACATTGAGCAGCTTTTACATCTTGAACTTAATGCATTTTGATTTTCCAAATTATATTATTGAACAGCATTCATTTACCATCCAAAACATGATTCCAGGCTTCTAAAAGACAAAAAAATAGCATGCTATTCACTTTCAACTTTTAAGTCCCCTGGCATCTAAAAAATATCAGAACTACAACCTCCTTACAGCATGCATCTCATTTTCTTAAAAGAGGCTCACATTCCGTACCTGTGCTTACATTTAGTGCATTCATATTCTCGCTCTCCTTCAAGCATTTTTATTGCTCCAGATCGGATGACCGTTCCTTGAAGTGTAATTAGTTTGCCCATATCCTTTACTCTCACACGTCCAATGGATGGATGAGTTTCTGCTAGATCCACATAAAGAAGTAAGACATTCTGGATGCAGAGTATTGCTTCCAATGGCAGATAAGCTAGTATAAGTCCATGCTGTGCTCTCTGAGTTTCTTTCCAGCCTAACAAAGAATTGTGCAACAACCCACTCCACACACACTGCTCTCTCAAATAATTTAAGATTATTGATTTTATTTCAAACAATGCTAAGATAATTCAAAGGAGCTTTTATAAAGCACACCGTTAGCTACTTTCAATTTTATTCAAATAAGCTACATTGCACCAGGAATTGAAAATGTGTACTTGCTAATTTCTGATAAACGTGTACTGGAAGCAAGGATGGCTAGGTTTAGATATAACAAAATCTTTGGTGTAAAATTTTTAAGAGTGTGAGGAAACTGAGACTAGGCAGGAAAGGTATTAGAAGCAGCTGAGAATTCTAGAAACCCTTGCAAACTATTTCCAAAAAACTATAGAATCATAGATAATATTAGAAAACTGAGAAATATTTTCGAAAGCTCAACTCCGGCATGGTAAACTTCTGGAAGCTCTTGTAAAAGGACTGAAATCTAACAGAATTGTTTCTGAATTCACAAAAACAATCTGGAAGTTTTCCTTCTCTCTGTAGGAGTTTGAAGAAATTAGAAACCATTTCTCAGATGAAGGATTGACTAAAGAAAATTATAAACAGATAGCAAATATGATTTCTGGGATTCAAAAGGAAAAGATAAATAGAAATATTTCATCCACCGTTTCATGAATTGCTGGTAGACTTCTGCAAAAAAATAAGGCAAGTTCTACAACACCATTGCATGTGTGAAATAGCATAAACCCTATTAAGAATAAAGCTATTGGATTTTACTTATTTTAAGGTTTAAAAAATATTACAGGAGTAACCAACGAAATAAACTTGATTTATTTGAATGGCCCTGTTTTAGAAGAAGTGTCAATCAAACGAACATTGAAATTATGGTAAATTCTAAGAATGGTCCGGTAGGCCATGGTCTACAGGCAAGGCAAAGAGATTAATATCATCATCATCCGGATTAAGTATGGTTGTACATTCTCCCTGATATTTAGAGGATGAGTTAATTTAAGGCAGATTTTTTTTAGAGAAGACACACCGTCATGAACCAGGATTAAGCCTTCAGGGGAAAAAAAATCAATGGACAGGAAACACTTATTCGTATCAGGTACAACAATAATCTCTATTTGTTGGCTTGGTTTAAAGAACTGAAAGGCATCCATTCAGGGAAAATATTGGTAGAACAGATGCCCTCATTTTGCCATCTAAAGAGTAAGAGTAAGAGTCCAATAATGACCCAAATAGGTTAAGGCGACAAGAGTAGTTGGTGTAGAGTATTCCAGGTGTAGATAATTGACAAGATTCAGTTTACAATAGACCAAATCGTGTATTGCTTGCCCGTGACTTAAAAAAATAACCTTAACTTTTGACAACCTAAAGAATAAAATGATAAAAGAATCGAACACTGTAATCCAAAAAGAGAAAGAAAAAAGTAAATAAAAGAAGAGCGATAGTGAATGCAGCAAGTTACCTGGGCAGTCCATAGCAGAACCATTCACGTCAAGACGAACATGAAAATTTCCCTTAACGGACATATTCTCAATGTGTTTGTGCGCTTCAAGAACCACACTCTGGAGGCAATTTAATAGGTTTCAGCAAATACTTAAAATTATCAAGCCCCAAAAAATTTGGACTAATAAAGACAAGGTCTACAACCTGAGCTAAACGAGCTGCATTATCAAAAAGCGGCAGGAACCTGGCGGGTTGAGTGTAAAGGAGATTTGCCAAAGGAGGGCTTGCTTCCAGAAGCTCAGCAAAGCTGGAAGATAAAATGCAATTAAGAATAATGCCGTAAATTATGTACATTAAAGCGCATTTTAGGAACATAAGTGCTGTAATTTGAGTTAGCTAAGCTTACTCGATTTGTAGGGGATAATGAAGCGTATCATCGTCTGCAAGAAGAATGGCTTCCAAAGCTTCTAGATAGTGATTTATTAGGAACTGCTGGAAAGCGTTGATATATTCATCCTCGACAACTGCGAAGTCGCCGTCTTCTCCTTTGCCATTGCCAGAACCCCTTCCCATGTCAACCACCAGACTTCGCCCACTGCTTTACGAAGAAAAATTTGCTGCACTCTCTCTTCTTCTTCTTCTGCAAGGCGTGAATTTAAATGCTCTCAATTGATTTCCTTTTGATTACGGCTTGCGTCGCTGGTGTATTTAAAGAAAACACCGTTTTGAGAAATATGGTGACGTAAGATGGAAAAACCACCCAATGAGAATGACTGCAACACTTAAGAGGAGTAATAAAAAAAATATAAGATCACATTACACAAACCAATATAGGTAGAGAGGGCTTAAAAGTTTGCATCAAAAAATTTATTTTGAGGGTTGTAATTAAGGGAATAGTTGAGGATTGGTTTTCATCATCTTTGATATGAGACGAGTAGATGGGCGGTTCTTAAGGAAGAATGGGATGAAAATAATTAATTTTTTTTGCAACAAAGGGGCAGTTGAAACAAAATGGCACTTCATCATTGAATGTGTAGTGTATGAAGATATTCGTATTCACTTTGAAAACAATTTGAAGATAGGCAATTTGAATGAGTTATTTGAAGAAGCAAAGCTTCACAAGATGGTAACTTCCCTAATCAAGATTCATAATACAAGTGTTGCATCAAATGGAACTTGAAAACGTGTTAATGTTAAGTCACTTGGTCCCTTAGACCAGTATTATGGATGTCATTAAAATTCCTTCATTCATTCATAAGATTTTTAGGAACCCATGTTTTTCGAATTGTGTGTTATTCTTTTAATTGTTATTTTAGATTGTTATTAAAATCTTTTACCCAATTATTTTTTATATTAGGTTTCACTTGATCTCTTTATTAAAATTCTCATCCATTCATAATACATCTATTTTTTCAAAACTTGTGAATGCTAAGAAAGAAAGCATCTTTTACATACATATACGTTATTTTATTGATATATTTACTTATATAATTTAATATATCTAAATAATATTAAAGTAATATTAATTTTATATATATTATATATAGATAATGTATAATTATTAAATATCATTTTTTTTTTCAAAATATACTAAGAACAAAATAAAACACTATTTTTATGCTCTTCTTTGAACTTGTACCTCTTAATAAAAATAGTGATCTCTTAACTTATATAGTACATAGGTAACTAAATAATACTAGCATACTCATTTTTTAAAAATCATCTAAAATATGTTGAAACATATCCTCCTCAAAATGCTTATTCAATTTATACATGATAAATTTGTTTAAAAATAGGCACCTTGAGAAGGTTATCTCTTAACATATTCTAGATAGATTTTCTAATGATAGATATAGTAGTAACATTTGTAGTTTGAAAAATATAAGGAACATTATTTTAATGATTGGCATATTTTTATTTGAATAATAATAGTGCAGTACCTTTAGAAAACATGACATTAGAAATAAATAATGTTTTGATCATCATGAAAATGTATAGTAGAGCTAAGAGAATTTGAGAAATGGTGCATTATTGAAACAGATCTGTAAGAAGTACATCACATCATTTATCTTCTAATAATTTTAGTCTATGGTCTTCAAATTTTTGGTTGCCAAATTGCTTTCCCTTTTTTATCTTTTCATTATGGTCATATGTACGAAAGGTGGTATCATTCTTAGAGCTTATAATGACTTACATAAGATATAGCCACAAATATTTATCTTGTTATTTATTTTTGTTTTATGTCAATAGTGGCTTATGAAAGAGTCAAAACTTGTGATTTGTGAATGGCCAATGCCCAAGTAAATCTTAAGGCTATTTGGATTATGTGACCCCTTTGTGTTGGTGTAATTGAAATTGTATGTGGAGTTTCATGTTCAAATTGTATGCTTGAGTAACTATCAAATTCAACCATAACGTATGTCGACAATTATAGTGGTGCACTTCCACATTTGTATATTATTTCTTGAACATACTCTAGAGCTCCATTTACAAAACCTATGAAATAATTAAAAATGATGACTTTGTTAGTTTGTCATATTAATACATAGAGCTTATAATAATGAAGTTTATGTATTGAAATACCAAAAAAATTGCCATCATTAACCAAAATCAAAAATATGCCCCTAAAACTCATGTTAGCATTTTCAAAAAATGTTTGACAAAGTCAACAATCCATGTTATCTTGCAAATTTTGTCCAATGAAGCTCATTTCATCAATTATTATGTATGTGTTGAATATCTTCTTGTAAACTTATAAGTTTTTCTCCTTTTAATTGAGAAAATTATGTGGTTGGGATTTGGAGTTGTGAGTGGTTTATTGAGGCTTTAGTATTGGATGTGTGCAACTCAAAGTGGTGCAAGTAATAGAAATGGAGAATGCCCTAGGAATGTTGCCTCTGTAAGAGCTTGATAGATGATACCAATTATATAAAAAAATTATATTCATCTTGTTCCTTGAATTACCATAACTAATGGAAATGTATTTTGAACTTCATGATAATATTTCATAATTATATTAAGTATTTTTTTATGTTTAGCAAGCAAGGTTGAATAATAGGTATTTAATAATTCTAGTGTAGAAAATTGTACTCCTTCTATGTGATAGTACAATTTCACACTCAATTTGGACCTATTTTAGTGACATCACATTTATGTATTTTTACCCTTCATAAATAGGCCCCTAAACCCCTTTATTATGCATCCCAAGGCCTATTTTTATCATTTTCTCACATTGCAACATGAATTGAATAAATGCATTTAATTAATTTAAAGCCTTGAAATCCATTGATCTTGGATTTTTAGGACAAGACTCATTCACCCTTGGGAAAATGGGTCCCCTTTAGGATCCAAATTCAAAATTTAAACATGTTTTTGGGGGAATTTTAAATTCTCATATTCAAGTTTCAAATTTCGGCTATCGGGATCTAATATTTGAGAAATTAGAAAGGAAGCCTATAAAGCCTAGTCTTTTCATCACTTCAAACTAGATTTTGGTGAAGAGTAAAAATAAATTTTGAAATCAAGCAAGGAGAGAACATTCAAGCAAGCAAAATTGAAGTCTTGGGGTAGCATTTCATTTTGTTTTTGCAAGTCTTTAAGCTCATTTTGTTAGGAGTGATCAAACATTGTTCATGATTGAAGATCGATGTTTATGGTGGATCATGATGGATTCTAGGTTTTGGGACATGCAACTAGCCATTTCCCTTGATCTAACGACTTGTTTCCTAGTGATCCCATCTTATACCCTCATTCTACTAGCCACCTAAAGAAAGGTATAATCATATTTTAGATCTATTAGGATATTTGACTTCTCCCTAACTAGGTCTCTTTTTCATTATTCACGTTCATTTAGGGATCTTATTCCAACACACTTGAATAAGGTTTCTTTGCATTTTAGCTCTAAACAACCTCAGACACACTTAAGATTAGGACTCACACACATATTTATGTTTCACATTTGTGTTTTTCATCAAGGTTTAATTATAGAACTTGGGGTTTGACCGAGGCAAACCCCCATACAAACAAACCAGACTTGTCAATTTTGCTATAGGTCCATATTTGGAAGCAAAGATTGAAAGGTACAGGCAGAAAGTGTAGATCAAAGGCTACAGACTCAAACTTTGAAGTTTTAGAAAAGGTTACCAAGACCCATTCACCCTAGGGTGAATATGTCCCAAGAGGACACTCAACAACTTTTGGTGACAGGTGCATGGTGCCTTACCCTTCTCAAATCTATTGAAAGTTTGTTGTTTCTTATTGTGTTATGTGTGAAACTGATTATTCAAGTTTCACATTGAATAATTTAGTTTATTTAGCATTTTTAGTTTTTCTCCCAAAAGTACATTTTAGGAATTTTTACCCCATCTTGTCGTAAGGAAAAACAATAAAAGATCTCCAATAGGGTTGACTCACCTAAGGTTTGAAATTCAATCCTACCTTTTGGGATCTCTTTTTCCTCATGAAACAAGAAAGATAGGTGCATCAAATATCCAATCATCTCATTTTGATAAACCTATTTTTTGATGTTTCAATAATATATCATCATCTATGAGAAACTCATTATCTTTCATGTTACTTATGAATTTTATTGTGTTATTTATGTTTTTCTTATATTGATTAGCCCGTAGTGTTTTTCTACCAATATATCTTCTTTACAACATACTATTTTAGTCACTTCGATAATTTGACCATGTTGTAGCTTAGGTATGATTTTTCACTCATTTTTGAAACATCAAAAGATGGGTCCATCACCAATAGAATAGGGGTATAATGCACCTATCTTCCTTAGTTCATTAGGAAAAAGAGATCCCCTAGGGAAAGATTGACTTTCAACCCTTAGGTGAGTCAACCTTAGTGGAGATCTTGATGTTTCCTTATGACCTAGGAAGGGGTAAATCAACCTGAAATGCACTTTTGGGAGATGAATGGAAAATACCAAATGAATGTAATTATGCAATGTAACACATGAAACCTCTAAATTAAACCTTAATCTGACAAAACCAATAAAGTTTCAACAGATTTGAGAAGCATTGGATTTTATGCACCTGTCACAAAAAGGTTGTGTTAAGTGTCCTCGTAGGATTTATCCAACCTATGGAAAATGGGTCTTGCTACAAGGGTTCAAAATCTTCTTTTACAGTCCTCTGCTCCTAGGTATGCACTCTTGGTTCCACCAGGTTTCATAGTCGAAAATTCAAAATTAAATTTTGAAAGTGACTTTTCATGGCTTGATGACAATGTTGACAACTTTTACAATTTCGCACTTTTGATGGATCTTCAATCCTTCTTAAACCTAAGATATGCAAAACACACAAGAGGGAAAAAAATATTTTTGGTGAATGTGGGTTTGCCTTGGTCAAACCAGATTTTGGTAATTAAACCTTGAAATGAAACAATGAAACATGAAAGGAATGATGAATGAAAAATTGCTATGTTGCAACTCACCAAACCCTTGATTTGAAACCCTTGAAGGACCGAAACTTAGTATGTCTCTACAGGACCTTGATCTAGCATGAAATGGATTGATTGATGGTGTGATCTTGATGCTTGAATCTTGACTTGAATGCTTGAAACCTGCATCACAGTGTTAGCTCCAAAAACATGCATGATGCTTGAAATTTTAAATGTTGCAACAAGTGTCTGATAAATCTACTCTTGAACACCTTTGACAATAAACTTAGCTCTTGTAAATTCCACCTCTTGCTTATAGGATTTGAATTGATAAAATGACCTTGCTTTTATAGACAATTTTTTAATTTCCCAAAAATTAAACATTACAAGCCAACATTTCAAATTGAATTTGGGATCATAAAAAGGTCATCAAAAAGCAATACTTAAAATCTAAATTTAACAACTAAAGGGGACCCAATTTCCCCTGACCTAAATTTCCAGTGTTGAAGTGAGCAACCAATATCTTCAATCTGCAACACCAAATAACATCCACAAGAGATAGAGAGAAGCAACAATGGAAGATGTTATTCCACAAAACAAGAATTCCAATACGATACAATGGTCAATATGTTGTGCAATAAAATACAATGCAAAATATGCTAGAGATGCCTTGCTTATAAAGGCAAGGATGGGAGATAGGATAAGACAAGATCATGACAAGTGTTTTAATCCTATCACATGAGACAACTAACTCGTAACTACCTAGGATGATGTAAATTCAAGACAACTAATACTTATCTAGATAATACAACTAAGACCTGTCTAGATAAGACAACTAAGACTTCTAGAAAGAATCTTTTATCCTAAGTAAACTTAACATGTGAAATAAGTCCACTAAGTCCCTAGTAAAGGAATTAACTAGGTACAAGACTTATTCACACCAACACCTCCCTAAAGTGAAACTTAGGGGGGAACAAACCAATGCAAAGATGCAAAAAATTGGTCTTGGTAACAAGGCCTAATGAGGTACCCATGTACAAAGCAAAAAACTCTCACAAGCAGAGAAAAGGAGAAAAAGCATGTGGGATAAAACTCCTCTCCAAAAGAGAGAAAAAGATGAAAAGAAGACTAAAGGAGGACTCCTCAAGCCCCCCCAAGGACAACTTTCTTCACCCCAAGCATTGATTGTAACTGAAAATAACGAGGTGATGCCAAAGCTTTAGTAAAGATGTTTGCAACCTGCTGATCTATAGGCAAATACTCCAAGCTGAGAACACCATCCTGGATGAGTTGCTTGATGAATTGCATGTGGATCTCAATATGTTTAGTATGTTGATGCTCAACTGGGTTGCAAAAGATATGTATGGCACTCTGGCTGTCACACAAAAGAGTAGTGGGCTGAGTGGTAGGGAATCCAAACTCAATCATCAACTATCGAAGCCACAAAACCTCCTAACAAGCCAAAATTGCACCTCGTTGCTCAACCTCTGTCAATGATAATGCAATAGTAGCATGCTTCTTGCATGACCATGCAATCAGAGCAAAACCAAGGCAAAAGACAAAGCAAAAAGTAGACTTTTGATCATTGACATCACTAGCCCAATCTAAGTCAGCGAAGCCCACAATCTGAGATGCACCTGATGTGTAATGAATGCCAAAATGAGTAGTGCCTTGATTGTATCTCAAGATACATTTGGCGGCCTTCCAATGACTCTCATGAGGCTCCTAGGAGAAGTGAGAGACAAGTCCAATCACAAAGCAAACATCAAGATGACTTTGTGTCAAGTACAAAAGACTGCAAACCAATTGTCGATACAAAGGTAGAATCAACTATAGGAGTAGTACAACTAGTAGACGGTACAACACCTGACTGGAATGGAGTAGGGGCATGTGTTGCAATCAGCCATGTCAAATCTTTGAAGCAAATCAAGAGCATACTTCAATTGGAAAATGAAGATCCCCTCAAAAGTCTAATGAACCTGAAGACCAAGGAAGTTGTGTAAAAGACCAAGGTCGGTCATATCAAATTGCCCCATCAATGCTCGTTGTGTACTCTAAATCATGGAAGTAGAACTCCCTAGGAGATTCAAATCATCCACGTAGAGCTCATGTATGAGTAGATCCTTTCCATGCCTCTGAGTATAAACTGTGGGATCAAAATGGTAGTGAGTGTAGCCAGAAATAAGCAAGAAACTATCCATCTTCTCATACCAAGCCCAAAGGGGCATGTTTTAGACTATATAATGAACATCGAAGCCTGTAAACAAGTGAAGAGTCCTGTACAAAACCTGGTGGCTACTCCATATAGATCTCATGAAGATCCCCATGCAACAAGGCACTCTTCACATCCATCTGATACACTGACCATCCTTTTGATGTAGCTATATCAAGGACAAGACAAATAGAATCCATCTTGGCAACAAGAGAAAAGGTCTCTAAATAGTCAATTCCTTCAACTTGTGAAAATCCCTTTGCAACAAGATGAGCCTTGTACTTGTCAATGGAACCATCTACTGCATACTTGGTACGAGACACACCCACTTGCACCAGACCAAATTTCTTCCCTTAGGAAGAGGCACAAGATCCCAAATATGATTCTTCATCAAAGTATACTACTCATCAGCCATAGCACTATCCCACTCTGGAATACCTAAAGCATCTGAAAACTTATGAGGATCATCTAAAACAACATGACTCAAAAGATCGATTCTTGAAGTCTGAGAACGAGTGCAACGAGTGTCAGTGGGATCACAACTAAGAGGACCAAACTCCTCAAGAGTAACTTGAGCCCATTGTGGCCTATTGGCTGACTTAGGAGGAGGTGCATCAAGACCATCATCAAATCCTTCCTCAAGTAGCAAAACATCATCAACTGAAGAAGACTGAGTAGGTTGTGATGAAGAAGAAGTCGAAGGAGAATCTGTCTGTATGGAAGACTCTGAAAACTGAACATCATGTTAGAAATGAACCTCTCATGTGTCAGGATCAAATAATTTGTATGCCTTCACATACTCACAATAGCCAACAAAAATGTATCGCTGACTCTTCTTCTCCATTGTTTTATGCCAACCATCCAGAATGAATGCCCAAGCCCACTACCAAATACTCTAAAGAAGGATACATTAGGCTTGCGATGAGACCAAGCCTCCTCAGGGGTCATATTTCACACTGCCTTGTGGGGCGTACAGTTTTGAATATAGTTGGCACAATTGAAAACTTTGGCCCAAAATGTTGGAGCCATGGACCTAGACTGAATCATACAATTGGCCATTTCCCTAAGAGTCTTGTTCTTTCTCTCTGCCACACCATTCTATTGAGGAGTGTAAGGAATTGTGTGTTGGTGAAGAATACCATGCTCACTAAAAAAATCCTGAAATGCCTTATTGACATACTCCCCCCATTATCTATGCATATTTTTCAAAGAGAAAAACCTGATTGCTTCTCCATAAATGTTTTGAAGGTCTTGAAGTTGGTGAGAACCTCACTCTTGAGCTTTAGAAAATAAAACCATATCCGTCAGGAAAAAACATCAATGAAGGTGAGCACATACTTGGCCCCTGAAAAAGGAGTTGGGAATGACATCAGATCACTATGGACCAACTCAAGGGTTGTGGTTGTACGTGTATCTTGACCCTTAAGAAAAGGATCTTGATGTTGCTTTCCAAGAACACAACCTTGACAAACACCATTTGTGCAAGAGATCTTTGGGAGACCAACCACTAAGTTATGTGCTTGCATTTGCTAAAGATATATATAGTTCAAGTGCCCAAATCTTTCATGCCAAAGCTTGCTCATTGAATCAGCATGAGCAACAAAACATGAACTCGATGAAGACTCAAAGCCATCAAATCGATACAAATGGTTCTCATGATCAACTATCCCTATAGCAACAACCTTCTCAAGATCCTGCAACTATCTAATAGTCACATTTTGTGGAGTAAAATCAACTGACTTCACATCTCTAGAATGACAAATCTGATATATGGAAAGTAGATTCGCCAAAATATCAGGAACAAGAACATCCTCAATGCATCTATTTTGCATATGAATGGATCCTGTCCCCAAAACTAGAATCTGTGAAGAGTTCCCAACTACAATCTGAGAAGTAGAAGTATGAACAACAAAATCAAGAAGATCACATGAATTGGTCATGTGATGTGAAGCACTTGAATCAAGAATCCAACTATCTAAAGATGAATGAATGGCCCGTGCTGAAAGAGCTTTCTCTTTGCCCATGAAAGAAGGCTTAGAAACTTAAATGTTGTGTTTATTCATAGGTTCCTCCAAGGATTTTAGTCTCATGAAACAATGAGCCACATCATGCCCAATTTTGCCACAAAATGAATAAGGATATCCTTTCTTTTTCTTGGACTTGGAAGACAAAACTCTAGAGATAGAAGAAGGAGATGGAGTGGACTTCTAATTTTTCTTCTCCTTCAGTTTGGAGGGAGTCTCACTACATGAAGATGATTTTGTGTTGGGCTTCTTCTTATTCTTTCCTTTACCCTTGGATGATTAAGCCATTAGAGCATGATTCTTAGAACTAGGTAGTGTATCCAACTAAATCAACTTGGCCTCCTCCCTAGTAAGGAGCTCAAAAAATAACTCAAATGAAGATAGTTTGTAATCTCTCCCCATGGAATCCATAGTTGAATATAAAGTAGAAGAAAACACTTGGTAAGAGCCTCTCAACTCTGCCAAAATCAAGAAGATACATTCATTACTAGATTAACTTGAATTATGCAAGGAAATCCTAAATTGAAGGAAATGTATTTGGAGAGAGTGATTGGAGATCTGCTTAACGTTGAAAGAATCTAAACTGATTAGTTTTACCATACAACTCTTCAAGTTTGTCCCAAACATTCTTAGGTGTTTTACACTCTGAAATATGAAACAAGTTATCATATACATGTAAGGAAATGAGCCCTTTTGCTTCATCCATTTTACATCTATGGACAATTTTTTCATAATCCCTTATGAAATCATGTTGTTCTGCATCTAACATTGTCCATAGACCCTTAGATTGTAACAATTGAGTCATTTTTAGCTTCCATGTATGATAATTGTGTGGAGTGAGTGGTTCAATTTTCCTTAGATCTGCCATGAAAAAAAAAATAAAGAAGACAATGTGGCACTTAAATTGTGCCTTTCACCCCCCATAATGTATTAAAACTCAATTTGCAACCCCCCAGCAAATTACAATGAAGAAATTATACAATTTTTACAAGTGACAAGCTCAAATCAACCGTTTATAACACATGGTGATTTTTACAATTTTCATAATAAAGAGCTCACCAAAACTAAAATTAGAGGTTACAAACAAATTCCTTACAATTTTTTGAGCAATTTCAAAAAAAAAAATCAAAATTTTGACTTCATATGCAAAAGTTATGCCAATTACAAGCAATAAATGCATTTGTACCTTCAGGCTGAAAAAACTAGCAAAAAATGTCAAAATATGGAAAATCACTTGCACCACTATGAAGTTCATCAAACCAACTTTTTGATGATATCTCATTTTCGAAAATCCAATGACGTGGCAAAAAGTTATGCAAAATTGAAAAAAAGCCCTAGAAGAGGAGCTTTTGACACAAACCAAGGGCAAAAAACAACACTAACCAGGTGCAAAACTTTAGCCCTTGGGGGCTAGCCTGAGGTCACCCATGTGACTGAGTGCTGGAGTGAGGCAAAAAACTAGCAGTTTGAGCTAACCGTTGGTGGTTTGTAATCTTCTCGTCACATGGGCCAGTTATCTCTAGTGGCTTGTTTGATCAGTAGTTAACAGAGTTGGCAGCTACTGTGGCAGTTTGAAGAGAGAGTGTTGGCGGTCACTATTTTTTTAGCCACTAGCGGCTTAAACCTAACCACCTATGGTGGTCTTTTAAACAATCGAAGGTTCTTTTAAAAGTCCACGGACTTTTAATAGTTTGTGGCTTATAAAAGTTGCTTTACCAAACACGAGCATTGAGTGCTTATCAAAGCGCTTAACAATTTATATATTTAAAAAAAATAATCAAAAACTAAGGCCAACAAAAAATATATATATATGCACAAATTTATTTATTTTTATTTTTTTAATGATGACATCATCTGTGTGACCAGCAGGATCGTACGACCCTTTGGGTAAAAAAAAATTTGCCCCAAAATCAAAATTTTCCAAATATAGGTAAATTATATATCAAAATTCTCACAAATGGACACTTAGATGTAATGGCAAGGTTATTTTTTGCCAAAAAAGCTCATGTAAAAAGTTGTTCACCAGATCTGAGCCTCAAACCCTTGTTTGCCAAAGTTGCAAATGGTAACCAAATTGAGTGAAACAAAAGTGAAATCTAACTTTCTCAAGCCTCTTGGACGCAATGGGACAACCAAAAATATTGCCACTATAGCCAAAAGTGTTGCAATCACTAGATATCACGAAAATGCATACATGCAATATAGTATCAAAAAATCTTTGCAAACCCTTTTTGATTCTCAAGATCATATTGAAACACAAGAGGAGAGCATACAAGGAATTCGCAAGATCATACAAGAAATTCAAATCACAATAGAAAACTTGACTGAAACTCTCTAATAAAAAAATGGAAGGGGCTTGCAAGATTCAAAATCTAATACCATGTTGAAGTGAGCAACCAAGATCTTCAATCTGCAACACCAAATAACCTACACAAGAGATAGAGAGAAGCAACAATGGAAGATGTTATTCCACCAAACAAGAATTGCAATATGATACAATGATCAATATGTTATGCAATAGAATACAATGCAAAATATGTTATAGATGCCTTGCTTATAAATGAAAGGATGAGAGATAGGATAAGACAAAATCATGACAAGTGTCTTAATCCTATCACATGAGAAAACTAACTAATAACTACCTAGGATGATGTCAAGTCAAGACAACTAATACTCATCTAGATAATACAACTAAGACTTGTCTAGATAAGACAACTAAGACTTCTATAAAGAATCTTTTATCCTAAGTAAACTTAACATGTGAGATAAGTCCGCTAAGTCCCTAGTAAAGGAATTAACTAGGTACAAGACTTATTCACACCATCAGCCAAGACCTGTTCATTTTGGGTGTTAAAAATGATAATTGAATTAATTAAATCATGATTCCCCTTTTAAAAATTATAATTAATTAGGCTTCTAGATGCAAAATTGGGACAATTATAGGCTTGATTAAGTCCAATTAACTAAGGGACCCAAGAATAGTGTGAAAATGTAAAGGACTACATTTTTCTGACACTACATTTAACCCCCACTTTAGTGAGAGGACAAGCCCTACATCAAACTCACACTAAAGTCAACAAAGGTCAAGGAGGATGATCAAGCCCCTAAGATCTAAGATCTCACGACAAACCAACAAAGGCACAAAGAGACACATTCCTATGTTAAATATGTAACAGCAAGACAAGATACACAAGAATATAATATCAAAATTAATGAGAAGAGAGAGAAGGGTGGATCAAGCCTTAACTGTTTGTCCAATCAGTATGGATCAAGCCTTAGTTTTTTGTCCAAAAATGTTTACAAGTGGAAACCCGTTGTCCACTATGTAAACAAAATGTGCTCACATGGGCTAGTGAAATCCGTTGTCCACTAGATGAGCCCCAAAAAGTGGGTAGTAAGAAGTCATGCCAGGTCTAAGCTCTCATTGTACTAACCATACAAAAGTTATACCTCCTGATAACTTTGATAAGGCACCACAAAAATGGTCACAAGGCTAGCAAGCTATGTTAAGCTAGGCACTCATGAGAAAGGCTCCATTGGAAATCAAGTTGTGTTATGCTTAGTGGCCATGAAAAACATAAAGGCTCCACTGGCAAGCAATTTGTGTTATGCTTGGTGGCCTTGATACATGCAATAGGATATTCAAAGGGGTTTTGCTTAGTTCATAAAAGGTCTCACCTTAGGGAACATCGTGCCTAGTGTCTCCAAGAGAGGACTAGTCAAGGATAAAAGATTCACAACTTAGGGCATGCAAGCCATAGTATCACCACTAAGAGAAATTTAATATACCAAGAAAGGTCACAATCTTGAAGGACATCGAGCCCAATGGCACTGCCAAGAAGACACATCACATGAAGTAAGAAGACCACACTTTGAAGCAAGCAGTGAGTGGGGATGCATATTCCCCCACTTTAAAGAAATTGTTAAAAACCATTCTGTGAGAAATTACTTTAAAGTAGATTATGATAAATGCAAGTACATGAGAGATTTATTCAAAAATCCCTATGCCAAACATATGTTTCCAAGGTAGATCTATGTCATGGAAAGGAGGGTTTCCCCCCATATGAAATCCTAAGATAACACATAAGGGATCCATGGATTTGGGGTTAGCGTTTATCATTGATACAGTGATATAATTGAGCTCAAAACTATCATCATTCCCCAAAGAACTCGTGGAACAATGAAAAAAAAGTAAGAATGACACGTAAATAAAGAGAGACCAAAGAGAAACTTTTGGTTCAACATTGAAGAGACCTAAATGTCTCAATGCCTTGTGTCATCCCCAAAAGGAAAAAAAAAAGACAAAAGATAAAGGCTACGAAAGATAGAAGAATGTAGATACAAATAGAAGAATGTTACAATGGATTCGCTTCCTTTATATCCTTGCATCAATGGAGTGACAAGGGTCATCCAAAGTAGGCTCAAAAACATATAAAGATATTCCAAGCAATACTGTATGGGGGTTCACATTACGCACTTGTAATCACAAAGAACACAAAGAGGAAACTAGTATGACACATGCGATTCAACCTATAGTAAGTCATTTGAACCCTAATCTTGTTCATCATATGTGAAAGGTAGACAACTAGCCAAAGGGACAATGATAGGTGTTGTATTGGGAGCATACCAAGTTCAACACATGGTGATTCGCTCTTTATAGGAGGACCATCATGGTTGTTATCATATAAGCTCATGGAAGAGGAAAATAATAAATTCAGCTCATTATGCACTTCCTCATAAATTTTAGCAATCTCATAATCATCATCCAAGTTAATCATAACAAGGGGTCTAATGACAATGTCCATAGAAGTTTCTTATTATTTATGTTATAGTGAAGGTGGAGGATCATCATGCTTTGCTTCAATTGGTGCTTGATCTTGATTCTCTATTTGATTCTCATCTTTTAATCTATAAGAAATAGCACAATTTCTACAACTACGCTCTTTAGCATTTTAGTTGCTCTTTGTATAGTTTTCAAGTTATGATTGTGTAGGAGCGGTTTTATCAACCACTGGTTTTTTTTCTTCTCGCAAGGGAGGAACAAAGGAACCACGAAAGGTTTTTTAACCACTTTCTCTTTAACTTTATAAACTTTTTGATCCTAGGAGGGACAATAGAACTTATTTGGTTATCTCTTGGTATTTTATAGGAAATAGGCAAAGGATTTGTCATGGGTTTGTCTTGGTTACTTGGAAGGGATTTTGGTTCAATCATGGTTTCATCAATGATAGGAGGCTCAATCATGGGTCGAGGCATGTTGCTAAGGGATAAATTTGCTATGTTCTTTTCCTTAAAATTTTGATAGGATTCAAAAAGTATGTCCTCACGAGGCCTAATAGGTTCCATAGGTTCAGGCCAAAAGAAATCCAATGAGAAATTCCCATGGGAAGACACAAGATTAAAGCCACTATGGTGCATAGTAAAGATCTCATTTCCAAATGGAAACTTTAAGAATTTAGGCATTACCGATGGGATGACCTCCATGGAGCGTAGCCATGGGTAACCAAGCTTCACATGGAATTGGTCTAACGATGGGATGATTGAGAATGTGGCATTCAATTGTTCCGGTCCAACTTGTAAAGGGAGAGTGATCAAAACTATCTCAAGGCAAGCAAAACCATTATGTGTTTTGATCCATTCTTTCAATTGTTGATAATAATTTTGATAAATTTCATGCACAAACAAGAATTCCTTGGTTATCATATTCTCTATACACAAGATATCGATTAATATCCCATTAGTAGGCTTGTCATTGATTCTTCTAGAGATGTAAAGAGGACCATTGTGTGCATGTCTAATTATATCATTTTGTGAGAAAGAAATGTCACGGGGAATTTTGATTTGTCCCTTATGAGCTTGCACATTAATGAAGTCAACCACACGTTCTAAGTCTCCTTCGTTTTCATTTATATTATTATTATTATTTGTATCTTCAAGTTTTTCAACATTCATCACATCATTCTTGGAATTATTAACTTTCACAAAAGAGATATTTTGATTTGGCATGGGGTTGGTAAATATTTGCAAATTTGGTTGGGTGGGGCAACAAACTTGTTTTGTTGATCATCAACACCACCAATTTGGATGTGATTAGAATCAATGAGCTCTTACATAATATTTTTAAGATGCTTACATTGTTTAGTATCATGTCCATTTTGTCGGTGATAATGGAAAAAGGCATTTGAGTTAAAGTTTGGAGGTAAGGGCTTAGTTGTATCAATGGCTCTAATACGACATAAGGTAACTAAGTTCTTACTTATAATCTACAACACGATGGAGTGAAGGGTATTGGGTAGAGGGGTAAATTTTCTACTCCTCTCCCTAAATGGATATGAATTTGTCATTTTTATAGCTGCCACTTGGGAGCTAACATGTTGATTTGTTTGATGTGTATTTATTTTCAAAAATCCCTTATTTTGTTTCTTGAAAGGTTGGAATTTTTTGTGGGGCACGACTTTGGATTCTCAAGACAGTTAGAATGAGTTTTTGCTTCATGATGACTAGCCGAATTCTAATAATCATCAAGGGTCGTGCACAAGTGTGTAAAGGAGGGAAACTTTGAAAACATCTCAAATTTAGCTTGAATATTGGTATGAAAATTTGTTATTAACATTCTTTGAAGGTCAACATTAGGAATCTTAATGTTGATTTGTGAGTAAAGCAATTGGTATCGTGCTATGAAATTAATGACCTTTTCACATTTGTTTTGTTTACATTGTATTAAATTAGTTAAGGTCATCTTAGGACCCATGTGCACTTGGAAATGGTTAAGAAAGGCATCAAAAAGTTTATTAAATGAACTAATTGAGTTATTCAGTAAAGAATAAAACCAATCCAAGGCAGCGTCTTTCAAGGATCTAGGGAAAAGTTTAGCCAAGAGTTTAACCTCAAAAATGAAGTCACTACACAAGGCTATGTATGTCGAGACACAGTTAATAGGGTCTCCTTTTCCATCATATTTATTAAATCTAAGAGTCTCTATGCCTTATGGAATTTATGCTCTCAATATCTCCAAGCATAAAAGGGTTTCTTTTGACATACTATGAAGGCTGGCCATTTTTTTTTGGTTCAATGTGATAATTTGAACATTTTGTATGAGTTGGTTAAGGATGACATCGTTGTTTGTGTTTTGAGATGGAGATGAATAAGGTGGAGGTGTATATTTATTCTAAGGGAAAGTGAATTATAAGTTTGTGAGGGGAGATGGATTAGGACATATGAGATTTGAATGCACAAAGATAAAGGGATTCCCAATGGAAATACTTGAGGTGGCATTGACATTGCTAGTGGGTTGTTTAGTTGTTGTAATAGCTAGATTAGTGTTTGTAGGAATAGAGGTCATAGTTGTAGAAGGAGGAATTGGATTTCCACATTGACTTTGAGTGTACCCCAAAGTTTGAGCACAACTAGCTACTATAGGAATGTGTTTATCAATAATGTGATCTAGGCTATGCACAATCTCTATTCCTTGTTCATTAACCAACATTTTCCTCGTGTTATCTATGGTAGGAATTGCAGTACCAACAATGTATTCATAACTCACAAAGTTTTGTAATTTCTCTAAATCTTCATCCATTAATTTTAGCTCTTCTTGAGGGACATTAGCAACCATTGTGTCAACATCAATCACATTGGTTGTGGGTAGGTTGGTCATGGGAAATAAGGTATCAAAGCTATAGTCCATAGTGGGTTGACTAGTACCAATGCTATGAGTGAAAGAGTTGAAAACTCAAGATCCATAGTGAGTGTGGTAGCACGGGATGGCATGAGTCTCGAACTATGTCTCACATAGTATTGGTAATAGGATACCAGGTTGTGAAGCTCATACAAGTTTCACCAAACCTAAGTGCACCCAAAATGGATAATAAGCACTAGATAAATGCAATCAAACAACCTAGAATATGAAGTGCAATGCAAATATGTAAAAAGAGAGCAATTTTTAGATTTTAAAGAAGATAATTTATTGATTATGCTATACAAAAACCTAAAAGTGATGTCTTTTAATGCCAATTTTGACTTTAAAAAAATACACTCAATTTGACCAATTAAACCTAATGTAAATAATGACTGATTTTTCTAATTATTGAAACTGAAACCCAAATTTAACAATAGATTAGAAGAAGGAAAACAGAGACAAACCACAACCCAAAAATTTAAAACAACACCTGTATACCAGGGATAGATTCTCCCTACAACGAATGGGTCTTAGCACAAGGGTTGCAAAAATTTAAATTTGAGTATGAAGTTCAATGCCAGGGTATCCTGTTTCAGAATATAAAGTATAGTTTCAATGACTGATTTTTCCATTTTTTGATGTCTAAGTTCAAGTAAAAGGAATGAAAAATGATAAACAATATGACACTTTTTGAAATGCAATTTTGACTCAATTTTTTTAATATGAATGATTGAGCATATACTAATATGCAAGTACTATGCAAAATCAATGTAGTATGCATGCAAATTTTTTAAAACCTAAAACCCTAAATGAGATGAAAACTAATGTAATGTTAACAACCCTAAATAAGATGCAAACTAATGCAAATCCTAGATCTAAGGTTCGAATGGACTCTGAATTCAAAATTTTTGGTGTACATGTCAAGTTCACCAAAATGAAACATAAAAAAATGGGTTCATCGCAAATGGAATGGGGTTATGATGCACCTATCTTCCTTAGTTTGTTAGGAAAAAGGGATCCCCTAGGGCAATATTGACTTTCAACCCTTAGGTGAGTCAACCTTAGTGGAGATCTTATTATTTTCATTATGACCTATGATGTGGTAAATAAGCCTAAAATGCACTTTTGGGATATGAATGAAAAATACCCAATGAATGCAATTATGCAATATAACACATGAAACCTTTGAATTAAACCTTAATCTGACATAACCAACAAATTTTCAACAAATTTTAGAAGGATTGGATTTTATGCACCTATCACAAAAAGGTTGTGCTAAGTGTCCTCCTAGACTCATTCACCCTACGGAAAATGGGTCTTGCTATAGGGGTTCAAAATATGCTTTTACAGTCGTCTACTCCTAGGTCTACACTCTTGATTCCTCTAGGATTTACAATCAAAAATTCATAATTAAATTTTGAAAGTGAGTTTCTATGGCTTGATGACAATGTTGACAACTTTGAGAACTTTTGTAATTTTACACTTTTGATGAATCTTCAATCCTTCTTCAACCTAAGATATACAAAACACACAAGAAGGAAAAAATGTTTATTTTTGGTGAATGGGGGTTTGCCTTGGTCAAAACCCATTTTGGTAATTAAACCTTGAAATGAAACAATGAAGCGTGAAATAAATGATGAATGAATAATTGTTATGTTTCAACTCACCAAACCCTTGATTTGAAACCCTCAAAGGACTAAAAATTAGTACATATCTCCAATGTATTGATCTGGCATGAAATGGCTTGATTTATGATGTGATCTTGATGCTTGAATCTTGACTTAAATTCCTGAAACTTACATCACAATGTTATCTCCAAAAACATGGATGATGCTTGATAACTTTGACATGATGCTTGAGATCTTGAATGTTGCAACAAATGACTGAGAAATTTTCTCTTGAACACCTTTGAAAATAAACTTAGCTCTTGTAAATTTCACCTCTTGCTTCCTTTCTTCCATAAACTTAAACTATTTCTAAATGATCTCACGTGAAGTCAGGATCCCTAAAGTAAGGTCTACAGGTCATCATTTTAGACTTAGACATCTTAGTCCAAAATCTTTCAAGAAGCACCTCTGGGCACTTCCTGAAACCAAAACTAGGTTGGTATACAACGTTTACAAACGTGTTTCAAGACACAATCAAAATCCAACGTTTCCAATTTCTCACATAATCATGACCTTGAAACCCCATAAATGATCTATCACAAAATCAAAATCCATAGGGGATGATCTACATCTCTCCATTATAGATGTAGGTATCATAATTCCAAATTCAAGAGGAGGTGGGCCTTAATACTTTATCGCAATCACAACCTATTGTTAAGAAACCATTATGCTTGAGCTAGGAGGAACCAAACAAATTTACGTATCCATATTCTTTAGCATTTGAAAACTTGAAAGGTCTAGCATCATTCTCACTACCTCGGTCTTTTCAAAACAAAGGTTCACTTTAATTCAACATTGGGTCAAACATCTCATCCACCCCTTCCATCAAAATTACATCCTCCACTTCACCTATCTTTGCAAAAATTTCAAATACACCAGCACTATGTGACTTAGACATCTATCAAACCAACCCCCTAACTTGGCTATTTTGTATGTGAAATGTATTATTTTCAATGCATTTAGTGGAGTTAGTTATCATCTTTGAACTAGTTTATCTTGAAGGTCACGAGTCTACCCTAAAAATTTACAAGTTCATCAACATCCTTTATCCCAACATGTCAAAACATCAAACTCAAGTCAAAAGTGTTGTCCCAAAATGGTTGCAAAGAGTAATCTCCCATATCATCACTCACCTTCTCATCCCCCATTATCACCATTGCTCCAAAAAGACTTAGAGCATCTCTTTTACCTATATTTGAGTCAACTAGAGAGTTCAAACATCACACATCACAACACAACTCTCCTAAAGGTGACACAAAATTTATGGTAAAGATGAGATCGCAACACAAGAGAATCATGCAAAAAAGAAGTTACATTTACCTCAAGTGATCCAAATCCTTTATAATTTGATCCAAGAAGTTAAGTTACACCATCGCAACAACCTTCATCACCATCAGGACCATATGAGATAGAAGATATCACAAACAATCCATTTGAACTCACTAGGGAAGAACTCATGAAACATCAAGCCTTTGAAAATGTAGCTCCTATATCCCCATCATTTGTTGCACAAAAATTGACACAGGGCTCTACAACTCTATCACTAGGGCTACATCAAACCTACATTCCCAATATTGCAACAAGCCTTGGTCAAGACTCTGGTCATGCTCTTTCATTTGAAAGTAGCACACTTGTGGGTACATTTGAAACCAACCCCTCATCTCACACAACCACTTGGATGCCTACCTTTGGTGCTCCTCCCATTCTTGAAGATCCTAAACAGTCGTACACACCTCTCGACCTTCATGACTCCACCATTACTTCCACATATCGAGGACATCCTTCTTCGTCCATACCCACAAGTACCACAAGTATGCCTATCATCACACAAAGAAATATGTATCAAGTATCTCAAATTAGTGCACAAGGGTATATCAGTACCATACCACAGAGTCAACCCTTAAAGAAAATAGGGACATCCTTACCCAATCCTCCAATTGTTTCATCCATGCCATTGGTTTTGCAAAACACATCCATCCCATCCATTATCAACTCATCCCAAAACAATCCCTTGGTAACAAATGCTGTCAACACAAGTAATACATTATCTACATCCCTAACACAAGGAAATCCTCAAGACATGGGACAAAGAAGCCTTTTTAATCAATGGACTCAAGGTCCTAGTGTGTCATTTCCATCTCATAATCTAATGGCACCATCCTTATCTTTTCCAACAATCCCCTTTACTATGCCAAATCAAACAGGATCTCAAACACGCATTCCACCACCACAATCTATTATCTTACAAGGAATGTTGAACCAAGGGAACCCCCCACATCTCATCACCAATCCATTATCTACTCAAAACATCAATATCCATAATTCTTCATTAATGTCCCAACAACCACTTGATCCCTCGTTGCAAGCACATGCCTTAGCCTTATAGCAAGCACAACAAGCCCTAGCGACACAACAAAAACAACAGCAAGCTGCCTTAGCAGCACAACAAACAACCTTAGTACAACAATAGAAATAACAACATCAAGCAGCCCTAGCAACACAACAAGCAACCTTAGCACAACAATGACAACAACAACAACATCAAGCAACCCTAGCAGCACAACAAGCATCCTTAGCACAGCAACAACAAAGTAGCATTAGCAACACAACAACAACATCAAGCCCATCAAGCAACATTAGTAGCACAACAACAACATCAAGCCCATAAAGCAACATTAGCAGGACAACAACAACATCAAGCCCATCAAGCAGCTTTAGCAACACAACAACAATAACAATAGGCCCAACAACAAGCCCAAGTGGCACAACAACAACAAGCTCAACAACAAGCCTTACTAGCTCAACAGTATGCCCAACAACAGCAACAAAGTTCCTAATATAATCCTCAATCGAAAATCGTCAATTCAAACACATTAGGAATGTATACATGAATACCCCAATCACCTTCACTGAATCTTATACCACCATGCACCCCATATAATTCATCCATCATCCCACCATATGTTCCTCCACCCAACCCACAAGACGATCTAGCATCCCAATTGAAAGCGCTCTCACAAGAAATGCAAGACCTTCTCATGGGCAAGGCAAAGAGGCCCCATACACAAAACTTGTATCCATATCCATTTGATTGAAACATTGCAATGGTACCATTCCCTCCTGGTTTTGAAATCCCCAAATTTGAAAAATACAAAGGGAGAGGAAGTCTTGTGGACCATATCAAAGAATTTAACGTCATCTGCATGGAAGTGACTTACAATGATTCATATTTGGTGTGCCTCTTCCCTAGAAGTTTAATAGGTCTTGCTGTGGATTGGTTTTCTCATTTGCCTCCCGGTATCAAAACTTTTCAAGAAATAACAGATAAATACATTGATCACTTCTCCTTCAATCTTGACATGGATGTTAGTCTAGAGGAATTATAGACTCTTAGGCAAAACAAAGGAGAAATTTTCACTAATTTCTTACAACGATGGAGATAGGGAGTTAGTAAGAGCAAGTGGCCTCTTCCTGATGAACAACAAGTGGGTATCATTATCGCCAATCTAGATCTAGATCTATCCTTCCACTTGAAAATGCAGTGCATCACATCATATGACGAGCTGTCCCTAGAGCCCTTAACATTTGAGAGAGCTCTAATCTCATAGGGAAATACTTAAGCTTACAAAGACAACCACCCATCAACTAGTTCAAATGACAAGCCTCTTGTCTGGGCTAAGAAGAATGTGACAAATGACAGTGTGGTAGATGCTAAGGTAATCCTAAGTGCTCTGAGACCAAGCAAAAACCAAGTATGCAAAAAAACACCTTCTTAGAATAATCATATCAACAACACCAAAATGTAAAGGCAAACCAATAACAAGAAAAATTATCCTAAATGCAAGTACACACAACTATCTGAAACCATCATGAAAAAGTTGGTAGAGTTGAATCTGATAACACTTCTTAACATTGAAAACTACCAAGAACCATAGGAGAAACCATCCTGCTACAACGCAAATGACCTCAGTGACTTTCATAAGATCAAAGGACACAAAATAACAAACTACATGAGGCTCAAAAATATATCCAAGACCTCATAGAGAATGACACCATATCTATCAAGGTACTAGTTGGGAATTAGGATCTTAAGATATACAAGAACCCTATGCCAGATCATAACAAAGCAAACAACATTGGGAACGCTAAGGATTACACAAACATGCAACATACCTATTCCAATGTAGTTTCTTCCTATCATAGCATCATCATTGTCATCACCATCAAAGGGCATAGTACAGAGTGTGGAGTCACTATGCAATGTGGTAAAGTAACCATGCAAGGAGTCCCACCCCAATATAGGGCACAACCTACTCTACCAACATCAAGTACCAACATTACAATCTTTTAGAACAACTCAAAAAGACCCCCACATAGATATCAACCCTATAACTATTGAAGCTATCACTCGCACATAGGGAAATCCTTTGGAAAGATTTATCAGAGTCTGTTCCTGAGGATATTGATATTGAACAGTTTCAAGCTACGGTAGGCCATATCGCTAATCATCTTCTCACCTTCTCTGAGCAAGACCTACCATCACAACCATCTCATAATCATGCTTTACACCTTGAGGTTGTCATTCATAAAAAAAAGGTCAGAAGAGTCTTAGTAGATGGAGGTGTTGGATTGAACAATTGCTCCCTTCAATTGATTAAAAATCTAGGCTATTCAGAGGATACTATTAAGAGGACAAAGAGTACCACAATCAGGGCATATGACAACCAAGAACGAGTATCACAAATAATCATTGCACTTCCCATCCAAGTTGGCCCTCTCATTGTAGAAACTACATGCCAAGTGCTTGATCTTGATCTTCCCTATAACATCTTGCTTGGTTGACCATGGAACCATGCTTTAAAATTTGTAGCCTTGACTTATCATCAATGTGTGAAATTTCCTTTCAAAGGCAAAGAAACTACCATCCATGGAGACCCTGACCCTTTTTATTATTGCAAAAGTATTGAATCCAAGTTCTATAAAATCACCCAAATACCTAAGAATGATGAGGGACCTACACCTTCCATCTCATTTGTTGACCCATCATCCCTTGAATCCACCTCGCAAACAAAAACATCTACTGTGCAAAGTATACCCGACATCAAAGCAGTAATCCAAGATGATGGTTGTGGGAACTATAAGCTATTGAAATACACCTTTGTCTTAGGAGAGCTACCTATTTCCCCTCAATCTCATGGGAAAACCACATCTAGCACCAAAGAACTTGAAACAATCAAGATGGCAATTACTACCTTCACTAGGTGGGGGGATTTGAACCAAGAAGATATCAATGGAGAATATATTTCTAAACTCCTCTATCAAGATGAACGACCTGTCCCTGTTCTTCCTATGGAAGATGATAATAAAGGCTTGCAACTCATGTAGAATTGGGGATATAATAAGAATGAGAAGCTAGGACAAAATTAGAATGGTTTGCTAGAACCCATCGTTCCTGAGAAGCAACTAAAGAATCTTGGCCTAGGTTGTACCACTAGCAAGGTCACCCTTATTGGAAAAGGTACTTCTACTAAACAAGCTAAGGCTTCTTCTTGGTTACCTCATCACGTGATACAACCTTAGATGACTTCCCTCTTAATCTTTACGATCTGTTTGAGAACAACATCCTCTTTATGATATATGTTACATCCTTTACTCCAAAAAATTAACCAACTAAAATATGCCTAGTCTACCCACAACTCATTGACATGGACCAACAAGGACCACTGATTCTAGATTTATTTGAAAATGATGAAGCGATCTCATAATTCATGGGAATTCATGACAACTTACCATGGGAAAATCACAAAGTTGGTTTTGAAATAGAGCTAGATATAGAAGCATACTATGGGGAGACGATTGAATCCTTCAGTCGTAAAATTAATTAAATAAAACTAACATGCATATCTTTAAGTGAAAAACACACTGTGGCACTTTCTGATCCTAAAAAAGTAAAAAACAAAGGATGCATCTGATGGTGAAAACCTCTTTGAGGCTCCCAAGGATAAGGGATTCAATCTCCTCCTTAGTGCAATGCATCTAGAGAAGTCATCAGTACTAATGGAAAAGGCCACTCCAGTCAATGTGGGAATAAAAGAGGCGCCAAAGATCACTTTTTACGTCGAATCCTTATTGGATGAAGAACAAAAGAAACTGGCAACATTCCTAAAAGAGCGTAAAGATAACTTTGCATGATCATACATAGATATGCCAGGCCTTGATCCTGAAGTAGTTGTGCATGACTTAGAAATCTATCCTGAAGCCAAGCTAGCCAAACATAAATTAAGGAAGATGCACCCTCATATACCACTCTTGGTCAAACTTGAGTTACAAAAGCTTCTTGACGTCGGATTCATCTGATCAATAGATTATCTTGAGTGGGTTTCAAACTTGGTACCAATCTCAAAAACCACTGGGGGCATTAAAATATGCACTGATTTCAGAGACTTAAACAAGGCATGTCCAAAGGATGATTTACCTCTTCCTAATATCGACCTCATTGTAGAATTAACAGTTGGGCATGAAATGCTGTCACTCATGGATGGTTTTTTAGGATACAATCAAATCATAATTGCCAAGGAAGATCAACACAAAATTGCGTTCACTTGTCCATGGGGAACCTATTGCTGGAATGTGATGCCATTTGGGCTAAAGAATGCAGGAGCAACCTATCAAAGAGCATTAACACTTATCTTCCATGACATGATCCACAAAACAGTCGAAGATTATGTGGAAAATATTTTGGAAAAGTCAAAGAAAATAAGTGAGCACATACGAGTCTTAGGACCTATCTTTGACAGGCTGGAAGAATAAAAAGTAAGGCTAAATCCAAAATAGTGTGTCTTTGGGGTCACATCAGGGAAACTTATGGGCTTCATCATCTCACAAAGAGGGATAGAAATTGATCTAGCAAAGGTAAAAGCCATCCTCGACATGGAACCATCACAAACACTAGAGAAAAAGAGAGGGTTACAAGGAAGATTGTAGTCCATCAAAAGATTTATAGCACAACTATCAAATAAAATCCACCCCTTTTCACATCTTTGCCATAAAGAAATAACTTAAAAGTGGGATGAGAAGTGTGATAAAGCTTTCCAGCAGATCAAATATTGTTTACTAACACCTCTAGTGCTCATGCCACCGATACCAAACAAACCATTGATCTTGTATATCTCAACAACACTAGCAGCACTAGGAGCTCTACCAGTACAACATGATGAAAACAGAAAGGAAAGAGCTATTTACTACATCAACAGAACCTTGGTGGGATATGAAATAAACTATTGACCTATTGAGAAGGCATGCCTAGCAGTACTTTTTGTTTCACAAAAGTTCAGACACTACATGTTCTCACATCAAATCAAGCTCATTGCAAAGATTGACCCGCTCAAATGCCTATTATCCAAAGAAGCTCTCATAAGGAAAATGACCAATTGGGTAATGATCTTAACAGAGTTTGACATAGAGTATGTAGAGTGTAAGGCAATCAAAGGACAAGTGATTGTAGATCAATTGGCAGAAGCACCTATCTATGCTAAGAACCCTTTGATATATGAGTTCCTGGATGAATCAGTGTTCATTATCAATCTCACAACTCAGTGGAAGATGTACTTTGATGCATCATTCACCTAGCATGGATCAAGAGCAAGTATTCTTTTAATCACCCCCCAAGTTGATTTCATTCCAAAGTCATACCGACTATCATTCCTTTGCACTAATAACATTGTTGAGTACAAAGCCTTAATCACAGGTCTAAGGATAGTAGTTCAATGGAAAATTCAATGGATGAAAGTCTATGGTGATTCACAGTTGGTTATCAACCAAGTCAATGATGACTACCAAATTAAGGATGACAAGATTAATCCTTACAAGAAGATGGTGGAAAGTCTTAAGGACCTTTTCATAGACATAACTTTTGAGCAGATTTGTCATATGAACAGCAAAGTAGCAAATACTATGGCAACAATCGGGTTACTGTTAAACATGTGGAACAACATTCTCCAATGTGAATTCTTGGTAGAACAACTTCTCATACCAACTTTCGAGATCCTTGAATTAGAATTTGTGTGTGTCAATGTTAGTTCTAGATCCCCATGGTACCATGAAATCTTTACCTACCTAAGCAAAGGAACTCTCCCATCTGATATGACCTCAAACCTTAAAAAGACCTTTGTTAAAAAGGCATCCTAATTTGTGATCTTAGGTGATACTCTATATTGCCAAAGCATCGAAGGGACATTACTTTAATGTATTAATCAAGAGGAAGCCTTAACTCCTTTAACAAAAGTACACAATGGCATATGTGGGTCCCATTCGAGCAATATGATGTTAGCTAAGAAATTGTTGAGGATGAGATATTATTGGCTAGCCATGGAAAAAGAAGCTCATCGATACATGCAAAGATGTGTCCAATGTCAACAACATGGAGACCTGATTCATGCTCCGGCTCAAGAATTGCAACACATGATCACACCTTGACCTTTCTCTCAGTGGGGGCTTGACCTCATAGGAAAAATCACCCCAACCTCATCCAATGGCCACAAGTTTATCATAACTGCCACCGAGTACTTTACTAAGTGGGTTGAATCCATTCCTATGAATTACATAATAGGGAAGCAAATTTCCAAGTTTATCCTAAACTATCTAATCTATCGCTATGGTGTTCCACAAACCCTAATCTCAAACAATGAAACACCCTTTAAGAATCAAGATGTGAAAGAGTTGTGTCAAAGATTCCACATCCAACATCGATTCTCTACCCCATATTATCCCCAAGGTAATGGCCAAGCTAAGGCTAAAAACAAAACTATCCTAAAAATCCTAAAGAAAATAGTCAATGAAGTTGGTCGTGACTAGCATTTGTAGCTAAATCTCGATCTTTGGGCCTATCGAACCAATATCTACATGCCTATAGGTGCAACCCCTTTCTCCTTGGTCTATGGATCAGAAGCCATAGTGCCTATTGAGGTCGATCACCCATCATTGTGAGTATCACTACAAAACCTGATCACTAGTGAAGAATATAGAGTATATCGGCTAAATGAGCTAGAATTCCTGGATGAGTATCATCTTGATGCCCTAAATCACTTGCAAGTATATTGAAACTGACTAAAAGGAGCTATAACAAGAAGATCAAATGTCTGTCTTTCTAGGTAGGGAATCTTGTTCTCAAACAAAATCAAAAGAATCTTCCAAATTAGGACAGTAAAGGAAAGTTTGAGCCTAACTGGTTGGGTCCCTTTGTCATCACAACAAGCTACGGATCAAGACCATATCAACTATTAACACCTAAAGGAGAACCCTTACAGGATCCAACCAAGAGCTTGCATCTTAAAAAAGTTTATGCCTAGTCTCGAAGGGTGTGAATTTGAAAATACAAAAAAATTAAAAAAATGATTAAAAAAGTAAAGAAAAAAATCGTCCTCTAGTGAAAACCACTTTGGTGGTGCTTTGGGAAAGTACCTTGGTGAAAAACTGGTAAACATGTGCCTAGCGTAAATAAAGCACCTCCATCTATTCTTTGGCTCTTTTTTCCTATCATTCTTTGCATCACCATCCATCACCTATCCCTGTCCTTATCAGAGCTTGATGTTGTGAAGTATCGCAATTTGTTTAGTACTACTTGGCACATTCCAAAGGTTAGTTTGTCTTGACTATATTGAGATAGTCTATCGCATGTCAAGTTGGGGGAAATTTTTTATGGATCATATCAGGCTCTTGTATATCTTAAGGTTATCGAAAATACCAAAAACATCTATAAAATCTCATCAAAAATACCAAAAACATTCATAAAATGTCCATTAGAAAATCTAAAAGCATTTGCAAAATCCTGTATAGCTAAAATCCAAAAACATTAAGAAAATTGTAAAGGAAAAATCCAAAACATCCAAAATACATCAAAATCCTAAAAAGGTCGAACATCAAAAATCTAAAAAAAAGAGTCCATGTTGTCGAACTACGTTATCTTTGAGCTTGAACATAGGCAAGGCCATCATTGATGTGCCCCTGAGACACCCTAAGTCAATCCTTTAGGAGTCCATCATAATAAATTGACATCTCTCAACTATTCATCTCTCATTGTCAATAAGTTGAGTCAATTGAACTATGTGGTCTCTATGTGTATAACGTAAGCAAGGCTTATCTTTGATCAGCCCCCGAGACCCCTAGGATAGGTCTTTAGGTTTGGTTCTTGGTTGAAACTTCGAAAACCCCAAAACATCCAGATAACTTTGAAAATACCTAAACATTTGTAAAACTCTAAGAAAATCCAAAACATCCAAATATTCTAAAAAATTGAAAAACATTTAAATAGTAGAAAAAACAAAAACATTCAAAAAACCCTAAACAACCTCAAATATCTTCAGAAAAAAACACTAAATAGCCTCAAATAATAGAAAACATAAACATTCACATAAACAATTCAAAAATATTAAAAACAACCTCAAAACATTTTCAAAATACGAAAAGCATTAAAATATTCTAGAAAATCCAAAACCCATTAATCCCATCTCGCTTTCACCTGAAATAAATCTTCACCCATAATAAATCAATCGTCATCTTCAACGTTTGGTAAAACAAATAGAAAGCAAGTGTAGCAAGTCGTAAAGTGAGAACCTAAGTGTCAAAATCTAAAGTCTAGATCATAGAGAAATGCATCAATGAATTGTATATCAACAACTTATCTTAGCATCATCATCCTAACGTCAAACAACCATCTTATCAACATGTACTAGGATGTATCCTTCCTGCAGTGGACATCAGTATTAGACATCACCTTAGCTAAACTTAAACTAGGCAAGAGATAGAGATAACACTGACTGTTCTTCTTTGATCTTTTCTTATAATTTATCTTAATGACCCATTTCAAGGACCTCTCGATGATTTCTATCAAAATGATTTAGAGAGAAAGGAATGGGGCATCAACCATGATCTTTTGTTTGTTGTGCTTGTGGATACTCCTGTAAAATAATCTTCGCGTATACTTGCTTAGTTGTGTGTAGGAAGGTTGTTTGGAGTATGTTGTTGACTATTGTGTATCCTTTGGTCCAATTTATTCTAAGCTTCTAACTTACATTCCAATGAGGTTTTTGTATGTCAAGATGTGAACAAGAACTATCCTATCTATTTGCTGAGTCAAAGTCCATTACACTAGATACAACACCATCCTGGTTATCAATACCTTGATGCATCATGTCTATGTGTTATATCAAACAATAAGGAACGACAGAAAATATCAATCCCAAAATTTGAGCAAATCATCGTCCTGCATTCATCCTCATCATGTATGTCTCATCACCATCTCTAATAAAGTCTTGGTGGATCATAGAGTTGGATCTTTTGAAGCAATCATCAAAATAAACGGTCATTCATTCTTGTTTCTTCTATCTTCTCTCCATGCTAACCTACTATCATGATAGTCAACAAAAACATCATCAATGCATCCATCCTGCATTCTCAAATCATCAGCATACATGCATTTCATAATCATATCATAATCATAAAACATCCATCTTGCACTATCATAACATATCACATCATACATCATGCATTTTGCATCATCATTTAAGTTGTGACGAATAATATAGATTTGTTATTCTAAGCATCTTAAATCATTGCACAAGCATACATCACAAATCATATCATTAAGCATAACATTTGCACTATCCATCCATGGTGTAGGAGCACGTAATGGTGATGTTATTCCTCCAATAGGAATTTTTGTAAAATTTGAATTGTCATCATGAAATGCATGTAAAAAGGTCATGATAAGGTCATTTCAAATGTAATTAAGTCATCTTTAGGTTTCTAGGGGGGTCAAAGTTGCAAAAAGTTGTCTTTTTGCTGCAAAAATTGCAAAAATTGTAAAATTACTAGAAGTTGAAGAGTCATGAAGTTGTAAAGTCTTTGTAGATCGGTTGCAACTGAGGGGGCAGTCAAGAAATCATTTGCAATCACCTTTTTAAGAGCCCTGAGAAGGTGAGCAAGAGATTAGAGATTGTATTTTGAAGAAATTTTGATAATAAAAGTGCTTTCTTCTGCAATTACAACGTTCTTTTTTGTTAATTACTAGTTTGTACAACCAATAAATCATCGGGCCTTAAAATACTTTGTATTTGGTAGAATAGGGATTTGGATTTCCATTAAATTTTATTTGGAGAGATCTCTTTGAGTTTTGATTATGTTTTGAGTTGTTTACAACAAAACTATTGAAACCCTCCATATTGGGGTTTGAGAGTCTAAAGTTTGGGCCAGCAACTATTCCACCAATTTAGGTCTTGCTAATCAGTGGAATGGGTTAGTATAGTGTGTTTTCTAGTTTGTTTATGATTTTAGATGCAGTGGAAGTCTAGAAACAAAGATTTTGTTGCTGTCGTCTCAAAATTTTCTGAGTTTTCCATGAAATTTGATGGCTCTAAGTTAGAATATGTTGACGATGCATTCAAGAAGGATGGGAGACAAATTTTTTTTACCATGTGCAGGTATATTCTAGCATGTTTGAAGCAATGGCTAAGTGATTGGAGGTTAGGACAATATATTTTCTACAAACCCTCATTGTATGAAGCATAGTTTAAGCTTTGAGTAAGGGTTTCATGATTTAATGCTTTAGTGAATGATTTCCTTAAGAAAGATGGTTGATTTGGTAGTCTTATAACCTGAATAAAGATTTTCCATGGTTATTTGATGATGGGGAGTTGATTTTGTGGGACACACTTTGTTATTTAGGCCAAATTAAGCTCATTTTGATGTGGGATAGTCATTTTTACTATTAATATTTTCAAAGAAATGGTATCTAATGTTGTAACATGTTTAAATATGCATTAATGGGTCCCTGAAAAGATATTTGGTCTGTGGTGAATCAATGTGGTTTTGAAGATATGCTCGATTTTGGGTTTGTGGACTACTACAGGGAATTTGGCCTTTTGGTGTAAGTAATGAAGAAGTTGATAAGTTTGTGTTTATGAAAGGGTGTTCATGCTTTATTTATGTCAAAATCAAGATGTTTAAAGTGTACTGGGGTTTGATGTGAGTTTGGAAACAAGTTTTGGTGATTTGGTGTCTTTTTGGTCTTATGGAATCATGTTGCAAACAAGTGAATTTTGGTGTTTGTTTAATGATCTTCTCAAGTTGTGTTTTGGGGTCTTAAGAACTCTTAAAGTCTATAGATGCTTTGCATAAATTGGTATCAAACCTGGTTGATTTGGTGGTTTGTTGAGTTGTTGGTTGTAGGTGCTTGATCCATCTTAAAGTTGCAAGAGAGAAAGAGTTGAAGGTGTGTTGGTTACAGACAAGGAAGAGGTTTTTTGTTCACTATCCTCCAACAGAGATTAAGCTGGTGAGAAGGTGCAGAGAGAGTGACACCACTGAGAGGAGTGGTAGGTGTATCTTATATGATCTATTGTTGAGTAAGATGGATGGCATGCTGAGGTTGTGTGGTGAAGTAGTGAGGGAGATGGACATTTGTATGAAATCACTTGAAGAATTTGCAACCATTACAGAAGTTGAAGAGTGATGCAATGTTGAAGAAGAAAGTTGATAAGTTGGTGATAGAGAAGGTCAAGGATGAATTATTTGGAATGAGGAAAGTTTTCTTAGAAAAGTGAGGTGAAGGACAGTCCTTTGTCCTTTGATTGAGGAAAGGTTAGAGGGGAGTTAAGTACTGTTAGAATCGTGATTGGTGAATTGGACGGGCAGAGAAAGACGAGGCAAAAGACAAAGACAAGTGAAGACAAAAGGTGGAATGAAACAAAGTAAAAGGCAAGGCCAAAGGAGTGAGTTTGAGTATACAAGAATAGGAAAAGAGTGGACAGACAAAGATAAAGTTGGTAGAATATTGTTGCAGGTGTCAAGGAAAGTTCTAAATTAGTTTCAAAGGGTGGAAAGGTTTGAGAATATACAAGGATAGTTTGCAAAGGTGAAGCAACATTCAAATGGAAACAAGTTCAAATATGCATGGAATGATACAAATCTGCAATATCTGGTATAGTGGAAGGAATCACCACTTGAAGGAGTATTTGAGGGTCAAAGAAATGTTGAAAAGAAGAAATATTTATTGCAACACATTTCTAAAGGGACTTGGAAACTTTTTAGGTTGGTTGTTTGGTGCAGGAGAACCTAATGGTGTTGTTATTCCTCCAATAGGTGTTTTTGTAAAATTTGAATTGTCATCATGAAATGCATGTAAAAAGGTCATGATAAGGTCATTTCAAATGTAATTAAGTCATCTTTAGGTTTCTATGGGGGTCAAAGTTGCAAAAACTTGTCTTTTTGTTGCAAAAGATGCAAAAATTACAAAATTGTAAAATTACTAGAAGTTGAAGAGTCATGAAGTTATAAAGTATTTGTAGATCAGTTGTAACTAAGGGGGCAATCAAGATAGATTTTGTAATCACCTTTTTAAGATCCTTGGGAAGGTGAGCTAGAGATTATAGATTCTATTTTGAAGAAATTTTGATAATAAAAGTACTCTATTATGCAATTACAATGTTCTTTTCTGTTAATTAATAGTTTGTACAACCAATACAACAACATCATGCCTTAAACTCCTTTGTCTTTGGTATAATAGGGATTTTTATTTCCATTAAATTTTATTTGGAGAGATCTCTTTGAGTTTTGATTATGTTTTGAGTCCTTTACAACAAAATTGTTGAAACCCTCCATTTTGGGGTTTGAGAGTCTAAAGTTTGGGTCAACAACCATTCCACCGATTTAGGTCTTTCTAATTAGTGGAATGGGTTAGTATAGTGTGTTTTTTTAGTTTTTTTATGATTGCAGACACAGGGGATGTCCAAAAACAAAGATTTTGTTGCTGCCCTCTTAGAATTTTGAGTTTTCCATGAAATTTGATGTCTCCAAGTTAGAATATGTTGAAGATGCATTCAAGAAGGATGTAAGACAATTTTTTTACCATGTGAAGGTATATTCTAGCATGTTTGAAGCAGTGGCTAAGTGATTGGAGGTTGGGACAGTATATTTTCTACAAACCCTCATTGTATGAAGCATAGTTTAAGCTTGAAGGGTTTCATGATTTACTGCTTTAGTGAATGATTTCCTTGAGAAAGATGGTTGATTTGGTAGTTTTATAACTTGAATAAAGACTGTTCATGGTTATTTGATGACGAGGAGATGATTTTCTAGGACATTCTTTGTTATTTAGGCCTAATTGAGCCTATTTTGATGCGGGACAATCATTTTTACTATTAATCTTTTCAAAGCAACCATATTTGATGTTGTAGTATGTGTAAATGTGCATTAATGGGTCCCTAAAAATATATTTTGTCTATGGTGAATCAATGTGGTTTTGAAGATATGCCTGGTTTTGGGTCTGTGGACTAATACAAGGAATTTAGCCTTTTGGTGTAAGCAATGAAGAAGCTGATAAGTTTGTGTTTATGAAAGAGTGTTTATGCTTTGTTTATGTCAAAATCAAGATGATTAAAATTTACTAGGGTCTAATGTGAGTTTTAAACCAAGTTGTGGTGATTTGGTGTCTTTTTGGTCTTATGGAATCAAGTTGCAAACAAGTGAATTTAGGTGTTTGTTCAGTGATCTTCTCAAGTTGTGTTTTGGGGTCTTAAGAACCATTAAAGTTTGTAGATGCTCTGCATCAATTAGTATCAGAGTTGGTTGATCTAGTGGTTTTTTGATTTTTTGGTTGCAAGTACTTGATCCATCTTAAAGTTACAAGAGAGAAAGAGTTGAAGGTCTCCTCCAACAAAGATTAAGTTGGGGAGAAGGTGCAGAGAGAGTGACACCACTAAGAGGAGTGGTAGGTGCATCTTCCAAGATCTACTATTGGGTAGGATGGATGGTATATGAGGTTGTGTTGTGAATCAGTGAGTGAGATGGATATCTGTCTGAAAGAGCTTGAAGATTTTGCAGCCATTATAGAAGTTGAAGATGTTGGTCAGTTTGAAGAGTGATGCAATGTTGAAGAAGAAAGTTGACAAGATGGTGAAAGAGAAGGTCAAGGATAAATTATTTGGAATGAGGAATGTTTGCTTAGAAAAGTAAGGTGAAGGATAGTCCTATTTCCTTTGATTGAGAAAGGTTAGAGGGGAGTTAAGTACTGTTAGAACAACGATTGGTGAATCCGATGGGCAGAGAAAGATAAGGCAAAAGACAAAGATAAGTGAAGAAAGAAGGTGGAATGAAACAAAGTAAAAGGCAAGGCCAAAGGAGCGAGTTGAGTATACAAGAATAGGAAAAGAGTGGACAATCAAAGGTAAAGTTGGTAGAAGATTGTTGTAGGTGTCAAGGAAAGTTCTACATTGGTTTCAGAGGGTGGAAAGGTTCGAGAATATACAAGGACAGTTTGCAAAGGTGAAGCAACATTCAAATGGCAATAAGTTCAAATATGCAAGGAATGTTTCAAATCAACAATATCTGGTACAGTGGAAAGAATCACCACTTGAAGGAGTATTTGAGGGTCAAAGAAATTTTGAGAAGAAGAATGATCTATAACAACACATTTCCAAAGGGACTTGGAATCTTTTTAGGCTAGTTGTTTGGTGCAGGAGCACCTAATGGTGTTGTTATGCCTCCAATAGGAATTTTTGTAAAATTCGAATTGTTGTCATGAAATGCATGTAAAAAGGTCATGATAAGGTCATTTAAAATGTAATTAATTCATCTTTAGGTTTCTAGGGGGGTCAAAGTTGCAAAAAGTTGTCTTTTTTGTTGCAAAAGATGCAAAGATTGCAAAATTGTAAAATTACTAGAAGTTGAAGTCATGAAGTTATATAGTCTTTGTAGATCGGTTGTAACTGAGGAGGCAGTCAAGAAATATTTTTTAATCACCTTTTTAAGAGCCTTGGGAAGGCGAGCAAGAGATTAGAGATTGTATTTTTAAGAAATTTTGATAATAAAAGTACTTTGTTCTGCAATTACAACGTTCTTTTCTATTAATTACTAGTTTGTACAACCAATACAACAACATCAGGCCTTAAAATCCTTTATCTTTGGTAGAAAGGGATCTAGATTTCCATTAAATTTTATTTGGAGAGATCTCTTTGAGTTTTGATTATGTTTTGAGTCGTTTACAATAAAATTGTTGAAACCCTCCATTTTGGGGTTTGAGTGTCTAAAGTTTGGGTCAACAACCATTCCACCGATTTAGGTCTTTATAATCAGTGGAATGGGTTAGTATAGTGTTTTTTTCAATTTTTTTATGATTGCAGACACAGGGGAAGTCCAAAAGCAAAGATTTTGTTGCTGCCCTCTCAATTTTTTAAAAGTTTTTTATGAAATTTGATGGCTCTAAGTTAGAATATGTTGAAGATGCATTCAAGAAGGATGGGAGACAATTTTTTTACCATGTGCAGGTATATTCTAGGATGTGTGAAGTGATGGCTAAGTGATTGGAGGTTGGGACAATATATTTTCTACAAACCCTCATTATATGAAGCATAATTTAAGCTTTAAGTAAGGGTTTCATGATTTACTACTTTATTTAATGATTTCCTTGAGAAAGATGGTTGATTTGGTAGTTTTATAACCTGACTAAAGAATTTCCATGGTTATTTGATGACGAGGAGTTTATTTGGTGGGACATGCTTTTTTATTTAGGCCCAATTGAGCCTATTTTGATGCGAGACAATTATTTTTACTATTAATCTTTTGCAAGAAATAGTATCTGATGTTGTAGTATGTTTAAATATGCATTAATGGGTCCCTAAAAATATATTTGGTCTATGGTGAATCAATGTGGTTTTCGAGATATGCCCAGTTTTGGGTCTGTGGACTACTACAAGGAATTTGGCCTTTTGGTGTAAGCAATGAAGAAGCTGATAGTTTTGTGTTTATTAAAGTGTATTTATGCTTTTTTTTATGTCAAAATCAATATTTTTAAAGTGTATTGGGGTCTGATGTGAGTTTGGAACCAAGTTTTAGTGATTTGGTGTCTTTTTGGTCTTATGGAATCAAGTTGCAAACGAGTGAATTTTGGTATTTGTTCAGTGATCTTCTCAAGTTGTGTTTTGGGGTCTTACGAACCCTTCAAGTCTATAGATTCTCTGCATCAATCAATACATCCATATGTATACATAATCATCACATCTTAAAGTTGCATAGAAAATACATAAAAATAAATGCATCCATACATATCACAACATTGCATATCATCTCATAACATCACATATCACATAAGTATAAATAAAGTGCATCCATACATCATCAACATCTCATATCATATGCATCCATATATCATAAGCATAAAATAAGATGAACACATCTATGAATGCTTAGCCTAGACTTGCTTTAACATGAACAAACAATCAAACATTAGTCAATAAACAAGTCTAAACAAACATTCCCCTTGAAATTCATTCAAACACAATGAACAAGAAAATAAGATAGAATATCAAATGAAAGCTAATGAAATCTTATTCAAAATGCTCAAACTAGCATCCCATGGGGGAATTGGTTCTTCTTTGATGTGAAGAGAAGCCCTTTCCCAATTCCTTGATAAGCTTGATGATGATTGTGTGCACCTTGATGCAAAATTTCAATAACCTTGCTAAGATTGATGAAGTTCTATGCTAACATGGATGAAATGTGGATGAGAATGGATTCAAAATGTCTATAAAAACCTTGCATAAAACTTGTGAATGATTGTGGATTCAAATGAGCATAATGATCTTACATGGATTGTGGATGCCAAATCAAATAGAGAAGACCTCTATTTATAATGGAGAAGAGTTTAAGAATGGGGAATAGGAAGAATGTGGGATTAAACTTGAACCAATGGCATTGTGCCGCTTGTCAATATGCTAATGAAGGGAGGTGGAGCACATTTTGAACAATGTGCATGTTAAATGCATGTAGGTGGGTTTTGAATTTGAAGAAGTGACTTGCACAAGAGGGGATGTAATGTGGATGAGGGCATGTAGGTGGATTGTGGATGCCAATCAAATAGAGAAGACATCTATTTATAATGGAGAAGAGTTGAAGAATGGGGAATAGGAAGAATGTGGGATTAAACTTGAACCAATGGCATTGTGCCACTTGTCAATATGCTAATGAAGGGAGGTGGAGCACATTTTGAACAATGTGCATGTTAAATGCATGTAGGTGGATTTTGAATTTGAAGAAGTGACTTGCACAAGAGGGGATGTAAGTGCCTTTAATGCTAAGTTGGGTAAAGGAGAGGACATGTAAGAACCTTTAATGCCATGTTGGAGGACAAAAGTCCTTTTGAGGGGAGATTTCAAATTGGTCGAATATTCCAAGGATATGCCACATTTTAATGAAAATAGAGGAATTAATAAATCAAATAAATTGATTTACATATGCAACTTGCAAAAGCTAGAGGAATGGCCGATTAGTGTTAGGAGTTAATTATGATTTAATTAACTTAGGTGGAATTTAGTTGATATGACATTTGATTTAGATATTTAGATTTATTTAAATCAAATGAGAGGATAGTTGGGAGATTAGTGATTTAATTAAATAAATTTGATTTATTCAATTAAATGAAGAACATTAGATTTAATCAAATAAACTTGATTTATTTAATTAAAAGAGGAATCTTGATTAATTAATTAAATAAGGATTATTCAATTAATTGGTTAGTAAATAAGTGAATAAGGAAGAATTGGTGTTAGTGAATCAGAATCAAGTGCACAATATCAATCAGGATAATGTGAACGTCTACATTTTGCCCCTCTTTGAAGCAATGTACCTGCGTGTTGGTTCAAAGAATAACTTTATCGAGATCAAAATTATTTAAAAAAAAAAAAATTCGGATGCCCCACTGCTGCCCCAACAAGAAGAATTACACTAGTATATTGCCCCCTTGAGAGAGCAAACAAAAATTATGATTTTTGGGTGATGTCTTGAAAAGAGAGGACAAGTTATCCAACAGGTCCAAAAAGGCTCCAAGATGTTGAAAATATGCCAAAATGCAAAAAAATGATGCAAAACAAGCTTTGGTTTGGAAAAAATGGTGCCAGGGGCACTAAACCCTAGTTTGATGGCTAAAAAGGGACAAAAAACCCTAATTTTCATGCTTAAATAGCCTTGGAGGGGTCACTTTCCATTCATTTTTGCATTCACAACTTGAGAATTCTAGCTTTTTGAGCTCTGATCCTCCTGCAGAATGGTGCAAAGAGTGCTTCCCCAACACATTTCTGAGTGAGTCTGGGTGTACCAAAGACCTCCAGGCACAGGACCACCAGTATGTGACCTTAACCCAATTTTGAGTTTTAATTTTTAAGTGCATTTATTACGTTTTGAAAAGTCAAAGTCCCTAGATTTGCTATATAGCAACGGTCAAAGTGAAAAATTAGTGAGGCTAGGGCTCAAATAATGTTGCTTTTGTGAATTATGACGTAGTGTCACAATTTGACTTTAGGGCTCCATACTCCAAATGGCGATGCCAGTGTGAATGGCAATGCCACGGTCTAGTTTAAGATTAAGGTTTCTAGGTCAAAGGGGCCCACTATTGTAAATAGCGATGTCGCGGCTTAGTTTGCATTTTGAAAGGGTCTAGCATCATTGTTTGGAGTTTTTAAATGGTGACGCCTTTGTAAATAACGACACATTTATTGTTCTTATGTTGAAAACTCCAAATGGGGTTAGTTTTTTTGATGAATTCTAACATTGTGGGTTCATGGGTGCAGGAGGATACAGAGCCCATGCATTCACACGAGCATCAACCCTTAGTGCTAACCAGATTGAGCGCTTTGCATGAGCTACAACAGGAGCACTTGGGCGAGATCAACCTTTGGTACGTTGCTTATGCGCCTGTTGTCTGGACCCACCTAGTGATGATGACCGCATTGGCCAAGAGGTGGCACAACGAGACCTTGTCATTTCATCATCCCACTGGTGTGGCGATTGTTACTTTGGAGGACGTATGGTGGATCCTTTGATTGTCGATACACGGTGATTAAGTGATATATGACATTGATGCTGACATTGATGCGTGCTTTGAGATCATGGAGATGAAGGAGCTCACATTTGCTGAGGGCCAAATTGATCTTGAGTACTACAAAGGTTGGGTGCCAATTTTTCAACTGATTGTGGCTGGGATTATATGCGGATTAGTAGCCCCTAATTAGCGAGGCTGATACTTTAGTCTGAGATGGGGCTTGGCTTGGGAGCAGATGCTTCAGTAGAGGACACAGTTTGCTTGGAGACCAGTGATGTTGGCCTCATTATACCATGATCTACATGAGTTTTCCTATTGCGATAGTCGAACGATTGGTACCGGCGTGAAATTGTTGCACATCTGGTCTTGGGAGCACATTGTCGTGCTATGACCGTGTTGTCCCTGATTTTTGACATGCAAAAATAAAAGATAACCCATCAAAATTTTGACATTTTTAGGCCTCAAGGAACATATTACGAGATGCACAAGTTAGAAAATTTTAGTTTTGGGTCTATAGTCCTTTTGGCTAACATTTTTCACTCACTCTCGTCCATTTTTGTGAAATTCTGAGTCATTTTTAGTGTGTTTTTGGTCAATTTCGGGTTTCTAGGGAATCATTGCAAGTAGAGGCTTTAATTTCTTCTTACAAGTAAGTGATAAGAACTTTTTGCCTTTATTTTAAGTCAGTTGTAAGAACTTTTTATATAACTTACAAGTTGTAGGAACTTTTTGTTCTAATTACAAGTTGTAGGAACTTTTGAGATAACTTACAGGTTGTAGGAACTTTTAGCTCACTTTAGAAGTTACTTTTTAAAAAGTTACTTGCAATATGTTATAAAAAATCCGATTTCACTTAAGTTAACTTGTTATGAGCTCTAAAAGTTCCTATTTCTCTTTATTTTTAAAAGTTTACTTGCAATGAGCTCTAAAAGTTCCTATTTCTTTTTATTTTTAAAAGTTTACTTGCAATGAGCTCAAAAAGTTCCTATTTCTCATTATTTTTAAAAGTTTACTTGCAATGAGCTCTAAAAGTTCCTATTTGAGTCTTTTATCATAATGTTCACTTGCAAAGTGTATCTAAAAACCTGATTTGCAAGTAAAGGGCATTTTTAAAGTTATTTGTTATTTTGTTCACTTGTAATGAGACTTAAAAAATCCGAAATTAGTTTTGCAAGTGTTTTTGTGGATTTTTAACTTGCTCTTACTCATATGTACCCCGATTGGAGAGATTTTTGGCATGAAGAATACTTGGCAAGGTCTGCAACTTTATTAAATCCCCCATTTTTGCTCTACCATTGCCACATTTTTGCAGATTTGAGTTTGTACATGGCGCCTAGGATTTTTCTTCTTTGTTTTGGCTTGTAAACTCTTGTTGCAGGTATGTTCTTTGTTTCTTTGTATTTTTCTATTTTTGTTGCTTTAAATCTTTTGTTCCTGAGTTTCCTTTCTATGGAGATTGAGATTGCATATTATAAAAAAAAACGTGTATGGCTGAAAACGCATCTTTCCACTTCATACGCCCTTCATTCATTTCTCTTTCATGCACCATCATTATTCATTCGCCCTTCATTCATAAAAATGTTTTTCTCTCTCTTTCATTCACCTTTCCATTCACTTTTCATTTACTTTCCTTCATTTCATATTCATTTGACATTACCATTTTTTTTTCCATCATCATTATCATTTTCTGCAAAAATGATGCCCTTGGCTGAAAATCAGGTTTTCATAATTTGATTACAAGTAGGATATTTTGACCAAGGTTACAAGTTAAAATGATAACTTGCAATTACCTCTCATTTTTCCTACCTTGCACTTTTTTAACTTGCAATATGTTCCAAAAATCCTGATTACACTTTGCACTTGTTGTGAGCCTTCCAAAACCCGAAATTGGTCCAAAATGCACTAAAAAACACTTGAAAATTAGTCTTTAGGATCCAATCACAAGTGCAAAACTTGTATTTTCCCATACACATATGAAGTTGCATGTTCATTCTCCACAATTGCAAGTCAATGTTCTTGTTTTTCCACTCATGTAATGTTGTTTCGAAAACCCGAAATTGAGTTTTGGCCTCACTTTTGCAGCCCCTTCGTCTCATTCTTGTTATTTCATTTGCACACATGACCCACCAAATCCATAGTATAAGGCATGGGCCTTATTTTTCAAACAAATTCCAAGGCTGGAGAATGATACAAAGAAAGAACAACAACATGATGAAGCCACACAAAGAGTTGAATAAGTGACATGATTGAGCATAGAATATTTTCAAGACAAAGATGGAAGAATGTTTTCCAAACAACAGCATGAAGATCCAATCAAAGATGATGTAGTTCGAGTTGTGTCTTTAGACACTTAGAATAGTTTCAATTATGTATTTGTAATTTAGTTTTGACAAATTACATGTAAAATGGAAAAATGTAATTGCATGTGATCATATCACTTGCAAAGTTGAAGATTGAAATTACATGTAATCAAATTACAAAAGGACTTGTAATGTTGAATAAGTCAACTGCAATTAGTTAGTGGTTGAGAGAATTTCTCAAGTTAGTTGGGATCCTCCCACCTTTTTCTCAAGGCTTTTCTCCTATAAATACTTGAGGGGGTCTATTGTAATATTTATCTTTTTGGCAATGCAAAAAAACTCTGCTAGTTTGTATATGCACTTTAAGACTTTGAGCTTAGATGTAAATCAAATTACAGTCAATTAAAAGAGGCAAATTGCTTTCAAACTTTGAGTTGATTCAAGGTGTTATGTGACAAAATTTTCTACATATTGATTGTGAGTTTTGTGGTGTTATACAAGAGGGATTCAAGCTCAAATTTTCAAACTTTGAGTTGCTTATTGTGTTTGGAGTTTTATATTGGTTTTCAGATTTGATACTGTAGATGTTGAGTTGTTGGTCATGTTTGAAGCTATTGTAGAATGCTCAAGCAAAGGGGGTAATTTGCAGACTTTGTGCTACTTTTATTTTCTATGTTTGTGCAATAAAAGTGCATCATGTAGTTAGTTTTTGAGCTGCTACATATTGTACTTCGTTACTAGAAAATCATCTAAAAAGGTTGATAGGAGAGTAAGTTGTCAAAGACTTTGTGCTTTCAATTTGTTTTCCCATCCTGGAGGAATAACGAAGGAATTTGTGCCTTGATGAAAACTTTGCTTCTTTATTTGTTTACTTCATAAATCATTTATGCTTTCAGTTGTGATTCTTTTCTTAAATAGGAGAAAAGAATAAGTGTCTTTTTTGAAAAAAGAGAACAAGACAGAGTTTCACCCAGATTTAGAATAGATTTATAGTTAAAATTTATTTTTGAATTGTTAAAATAGAAAGCAAAGGGGGAGCCTTCCCTTTAAAAATAGGAGAGTTTATCTCACACATTGTGGCTAAAACCACAATTTTGCATATCCTCAAGGTATACAAAATTTTCAACCAACAGATCAATGGTCAATGTGGTTGATGTAGAGCCCAATGATCCAACAGTTTGGAGATACAGGGGTGGCATTACTTTGAGGCACCCACGACGGCTAGGTCTACCCCACTGGCGTAGAGTGATAGACAAGATGACAAGCCTTGGTTATAGATGCCTGCATGGCATGACAATGCAAAACAACTGTTCTATGCCCAACAAGATCGACTGATGTAGGGGTGAGAGCACACGATCATAGAGCACTACCTACTAGACAGGGTAACCCAATAGTTCAGAGATGTTTAGGATTGGCCAAACGATCAATATGTTGCCTGGTCATCTAGACAGACCACATGGGGACAAACGATTCTAGCATTCGATGCAGTTGGTTGCTTTAGGCAGTTGGTGGCTAGGCCATGGGTCTATGCTCAGGGACAGGAAGATCCAAGTACTACACATGCCTACGACAATTGGTTCAGACCCCCACTTCAGTTGATAGTTCCAGGGGTAGCACTTCCACGAAGGAGACCTCAAGGCAAGATAGCTAGGAGAGCACAGGTGGGATAGGTTCTTTGAGCACCTAGGGGAGATGGACATCCTCCCCATCAGCCAGATCAGCAGAGGGATGGCCAACCACACTAGCCATCATAGCCAGACCCATGGGATGCCTAGATACAATAGTTATAGGGGCAAGTTCAAGGGTTGTAAGCACAATTGTAGACAATCACAATAGAGAGGGACTAGTCTAGACAACAGGTCTAGGCCCTTACCACAGGGAGAGATGATGAGCGCTAGTAGAGGTAGGCGACAAAGCTATAGCTAGCCCAAGAGGTCGACTGGAGGCAACAATTGGAGAGTATGGCTGCCTCATCCCAGGGGAGGACAGTGCCAGTGTGGATGTACCACGACGCCGTTTAAGAGGCAGAGTATTATAGATTCCACTATCAGCAGGTTGTACCTTCGATTGCTCGGGTGCTAAATTATTCTCAGCACACAAGGTTGAGGTAGCCAGATGACCAACCAAAGAGGCATCCAGGAGAGGGGAGCAACCACCAGTTTTAGCTGCCACACACAGTTTTTTGATCACAACATTTGATTCTTTTTGGGATCCATAGGCTCCATTTTTTATAGCCCTGTGGGCATTGCACACTTATTGATATACATACACATGATTTAGATTTGTACCATGACAGTGTTGATTTTTTTGATATATATATGATATGATCAATTTATTATGCGATGTGTCTACTTTATTTATGTTTTTTATGGATGAATGTATTTGATGTTCTATGTATATGCAATGTGATTCTATATGCATGGTTTTTACTTTATGTGATGGATGATCATGCAAGTGTTTATGGATGGTATGGATGTATTTATTTTTGTATTATCTCTATGCACTTTTATGATGATGATGTTTGTAGTATGAATGTATGGATGCTAATGTTTATGATATGAAAATGATTCTAAGATGCTTAGACTAACAGATCTATATTACACAAAAATGGATGATGTTATATGTTATGATTATGAGATGTTATGACATGCTCCTTTTCTTTTTCGGTATCTTTTTGATGTATGATATGCATATATGGATGATATGATGATGCCTATATGATTATGCAGTGGATGCAAATGTATGGCTTATTAGATGCTTAGAATAACCAATCTATATTATGTAATGATGAAATGCAATGCATGTGAGATTATTAGTGTTTCTTATTATATATGATATGAATGATATGCAACATGTTGATAGTTTGTGGATGCATGGTGGATGCATTGGTTACATTTTTATTAACTGTCATTGTACCATGTTAGCACAGAGACAAGAAGAAATGAGATGATGAAAAGAGGATCCAACAAGTCCATGATCTGCGAGACTTTATTAGAGATAACGATGAATGATGATGATGTATTGCTTATTTGGAATTGAGATTTTAAAATGGCTTACCTTATGTTTGATAACACACATAGGTACGATGCATCAAGGTATAAAGATCCAGGATGGTGTTGTACCTAGTGTGATGAACTTTGACTCAAAAATTAGATAGAAGTATCCTTGTTCATACCTAGCATACAAAACCTTATTTAAAATGCAATTCAGATATTTCAAATATCTCGGACCAAAACATAGAAAATCAAGCCTTCCTATGTGGTCAACGAGACACCTAAAACACCCTCCCTACAAACCAAACAAGACAGGCATGACCAAAGTTATATTACAAGGATATCCAACGAGCACAGTAGACAAAAGATAATAATCGTTGTCCCATTCCTTTCTCTCTAAATAATTTTGTTTGGACATCATTGAGAGGTCATTGGAATGAGCACAATAAGATAAGTTAAAAAGACAAAGATCAAGTAAACAAACAAGCCAATGTTCTTCATACCCCTAGCCAAGACTAAACTACAGTGATGCCAATTGTTGATATCCATTGTAGGAAGGATGCATCCTAGGACATGATGTTATCAGATGATTTGGGACAAACTGGATGATGGGCTATTAGTACTGTAAGAATTGGCTATGAAGGTAGCCACCCAATATCTAGAGGCCTAATAGAAAGCACAAAAGAGAGATAAAATATGACTAGAATAAATTGTATTCAATGTCAATAATATGAGATAATGGTACAATGGTATGCAAAAGTACATAGGAGACCCCTTGGATATATAGCCAAGGTGAGAACATAGGAGGGCATAAGATTATGACAAGTGTCGTAATCTTATGACATGTGACAACAATGAAGAGTTATCACTCCATCTAAAGTGGAAAAGGATAATGTGATAATCTCCACAAAAGGTGGAGAGATGATCACATGATGTGTCCACAAAAGGTGGAAGTGATGAGGTATGAAATGTCAAGTCCACAAAAGGTGGAAAATCTCCAACAACCTCCTATGTGGCCCCTAAGTAAACTTAACTAAGGTGTAATCATGACCTAGGACAAGGTACAAGACATTTAATTACACCAACACCCCCCCTTAAGTGCAACTTAGGGAGAATTTACACAAATGCAAACAATGCAAGATGGGTCCCGGCTACTAGGCCATGTTAGGTACCCATGTACAAACAATGCAATCTCTCATAAGTGGAGTAAAGATAGAAAAACCCAGTGGGAAAAAACTACCCCCCAAAAGAGAGATGAGATACAAAGTCTATGAACATAGCATGAGAAGGAAAAAACCCCATGTGAGGAAAAAGTCCCCCCCATACAAGAGAAGAAGAGAGACAAGGTAGCCCCCCCTCTATGTACAATGATCACCCATGGAAGATGCTCGAGAAGGAATGAAGAAGCTGCTCCAAAACTATTGAACAACGTTCCTCCCCTTAGGAAGAAACAATACCAAAGGTGTATGAATGAAGTCTCCCCAATCCACAAGTGAAGAAGGAAGAACCCTCAAAATGTAAGAAGTCTCTGAAATCTACTCAAGTGTCCCTATGTCGATGCTGAAAGATGCCTTCCCCAAACCATGTGAAGCTGCAATGTAGTCACCTCCTAGAATCTGTGAGAAACCCTTTGCAACAACACACTGATCCGCTGAAAAAGACAACTCAAGATCTAGCAAGGATGTAAGTAGAACATACTCCAAAGATGATGTCTCCTCAAAAGAGAAAGTGGCCTCCTCCAACTACTGTACATATGCATCCACAATCACATCAACCTCGAAAGACTGATCATGTAGAGGAGGGTCAGAGTGTTCCCTCGCAACAACTGAAGAAGAATCACCTTCATCAAAGAGAAGATGTAAGGAATCAAGTGTGTCTCCCAAATCTGCAATGTAGGATTCCACAAACAAACTGCTAATGTCTATCAAGTAGTCATCCCATGAAGCTGCTACTGGAAGACAAGGTATGCATTGTTGCACTGAATCTCAAGGTACTGAAACTGTCGGAACACAAGTATCATTAGTCAATGTAGGAGATGGAGTATCAACAATAGGTTCAAGAACCTCAGGACTAGTGAGCACTCCAAGATTCAAGTAACCATACTCAATCTCCTCAAGTGTGTCCACACTAGGGTGAACTGAATCATCAATAGGAGCAAAATATGAGAAGGTGTAGAACCGAGAACGATCATCAACCTCCCCAACTGCAATAAGAGCCCTGCTATGCAAATCCCGAACAATGACAGAATCTGGTGTGAACTCTACACTCTTTCCTGAACCACTGTGTGTAATCTGATAGATGGAAAGGATTTTCCTTGACAAAGTAGGCACACATAAAACATCATTGAATGCTCCACCTTCAACGTCAATAGAACCCTTGCCACAAACTGCCAAAGAAGTGTTGTTGGCCATCAAAATGGGTGGTGATGAACAAGAATCAAATGAAGAGAAGATATCCTTGGACGAAGTCATATGATGCGAAGCTCCTGAATCAAGGATCCATTGATCTGAATTGGAATCTGCAAAAGCAAGAAATGCTTGCCCCTTATGTTTATCATGTTGAAATGATGTAGAAGAAGGAGAAGAGCTTGATGTTGTTGCCATGAGAGTTGTCCCTTTTCCCTTAGAAGAAGAGGAAGGAGATGAGTCCTTCTCTTGATATGCAGCTGGCAAGTTGATGTTATTCTTCTTAAGGATATGTTTCAACTCATCAATTTGCTTAACATGACAACGATGCTCATCATGACCAATCCTTTTGCAATATGCACATGTTGGTTGCTCCCTCATGCTTGAATTGTTGTACTTCTTTGAAGAAGATGATGTTGATGAGCTTTGTTGTGGAGGAGTGGATTGTTTTTTCTCTCCTTGTGGCTTTGGCAAAGATTGCTTTTGGTCCTTTCCTTTGCTTTGCTTATTGTTTCCATGATTGACCACCAATGCTTTTGAAGTTGAAGACTTGAGAATTCTAATTTTCATCAACTTATTTTGCTCAAGAATCAAAAGATCTGTGAGAGCCTCAAAAGATGGTGCTGTGAAATTACTTATTGTCAATCTTTGAGTTTGAAAACTTGAAACAAAGGCTGCATACTCAACTGGAAGTTTATCTAACAAGTTGAAGACCAATTGATCATCCTCTTTTTCAATACCACAATCTTTTAGTTGTGCTCTTAATTCATTTGCCTTAGTGACATAATCCTAAATTGTATCAAAATCCTTGGGATCAAGGCTTAAGAGATCATGTTCAAGTTTGTATCCCTTAACCTTATCAACCTTGCCATACAAAGCAACAAGTTTATCCCAAGCTTCCTTAGCTGTAGTACATTTATCAACATGGAAAATGAGATCATCTGAAATGAACTTTCTTAATGTACCCAATGCCATAGAAGTTTTAGTGATCCAATCCATGTATGCTGTTGGATCTGCCTTAGGATTTGAAGGTGCAGTTATGGTTCCATCAATGTAGTGAATTAAACCTTTTTCCATTAATTTACTCCATGCACGTACTTTCCATGTACCATAATTATGTGCAGTTAAGAGTGGAACTTTAGATGAACCCATGATGGAATGAAATAGGCACAATCACACAAGATACACCCCCCCAAATTCACTCAATCAAAGTACCCCCCACAAATTGATGATTTTGGCACTTTATAATGTAGTGCGTGCACAATAGGCCACTTGCAACTTGGCTAAGTGGGCTTATGATTTCTGATTTACAACTTGCCAATAAAGAGGCTGATAACAGACTAGAACAAATAAGCAAAGACCTAAATTTAGATCTATGCAATACAAGTGCTAAATAGGCCAAAAAGGACCATATGCTGAAAGTAAAAAATCCACTCAAGATTGCTTCAAACTGATTGTAGATTCAAGAAGTAGACAAAAAATTATGCACTTTGAAAAAAAATGGCACTTGAAAAGGAGTTCGTATGAGCCTGAACGAAGCCTCTGAAGTTGCAAAAATGGTGACAAGACAGGTACAGTCATGAGAAACTATTTTTTTTGGAAAATTTGTTCATCAAAATCAGAAACCAAGTACACCACTACGAATTACATGAAAAATTAGCCCAAATAAAAAAAATTTGCTCGAAAAAAGGAGCAAAAATGAGTGAGATATGGAGCTCTGAAGTTGGATTGCAAAATTAAAAGGCTCAATGGTGAAGGGGGCCAAATTTTTCAAAAAGTGATGACGTCATCCTGGCGTAGTGCATGTCATCAAAATCTGAGGTTAAATTTGACGGTTGAATGCCTGTCACACATTGTCTAAGCTTAAATTTGACGTTCTTTCAACCGTCACAGTCGCTGTCGGATTTCCGCCGGAAACATGCCAGAATATTTTTGCAGTAACGGAATATTCTTTTCGTGACAAAATATTCCGAAGTCGATATTTGTTGCCAGAAAAATGGCTGCCAGGGGTTTGTGAGCGCCCGAAAATTTTTATCGGCTGCCGGGTGTTGGAAGTGGTGGCGTGGGGGCCGCAGCCAGCCCACCGCCTCCTACCAAGTGGCGGTCGTGGAGCCCGCTTGGACCAAGGGTACGGTCTGTGGACTGTACAGTCCGCAAACTGTACTACAAAAAAAATAAATTTATATATATATTTTTTTATTTTTAATTTTTATAAAAACTTTTACAATGTATAGAAAATACTGCGAATAATTTTATTTTTTGATTTTTACAAAATATTTTAAAAAAATTTCACAAAAAAAAATATATATTTTTTTTGAAAAATCAAAATCGTACCGTCGCTGTGCAGGTTGGCTGTACGGCCAACCTGTAAATTTTTTTTGCCTCGACGGACAACTTGCTCCGATTTGGACAATTTGGCAGTCTATTTATGGGTTTTTGGCCCTTCTGAGCTCGATGGCGATGTTCATTTCAGCTGAAAATGCTCCAAAGTGGTAGCTACCTCTTGGATCTGGCAACCACCTCCGATTTTCAACCCTTTGCAGATTTGGCCTCCAATGTCCAACTGAGACGAAACAAAAGGCAAATCTGACTATCTCGGACACTCCGGATGCAATGGTGAGCTCAGATTTGATGCAACAAGCTCCCAAAATGCACCTGCAACATAAGGCCAAATATGGAACCCTCCAAGAATCTCTCCAAAAGACTAACTAAAGGCACTCCAAAATCTCTGATACCATGTAAGAATTGGCTATGAAGGTAGCCACCCAAGATCTAGAGGCCTAATAGAAAGCACAAAAGAGAGATAAAATATGACAAGAATAAACTGTATTCAATGTGAATAATATGAGATAATGGTACAATGGTATGCAAAAGTACATAGGAGACCCCTTGGATATATAGCCAAGGTGAGAACATAGGGGGGCATAAGATTATGACATGTGACAACAATGAAGAGTTATCACTCCATCTAAAGTGGAAAAGGATAATGTGATAATCTCCACAAAAGGTGGGTCTCCCACAAAAGGTGGAGAGATGATCACATGATGTGTCCACAAAAGGTGGAAGTGATGAGGTATGACATGTCAAGTCCACAAAAGGTGGAAAATCTCCAACAACCTCCTATGTGGTCCCTAAGTAAACTTAACTAAGGTGTAATCATGACCTAGGACAAGGTACAAGACATTTAATTACACCAACAAGTACCAAGAGGTTACCAACTTGTTTACCCACTGACCTAGACTTGAGACCTTGGAAATTGAGTTTTCACTTTTAATCTGCTAGACTTGTTTCCAATTGTCGCACCAAAGGTTGAGGGTGACGATGATTTATTATGAGAGGATGCTTATTTCGGGTGAAGGCGAAATGAGACAGATGGATTTTTTCAAATATTTGGATGTTTTTGATGTTTTGAAATGTTTTGAGGTTGTTTTTGGGTTTTTTTTCGAGATTTTGACCAATGTTTTGATTTTCCAATATTCCAATGTTTTTGTGATTTCTGAGATTTTGACCAAGAACCTAACGTAAAGACCTATCCTAGGGGCCTCAGAGGTTGATCAAAGATTATCCTTGCCTACATTATACATGCAAAGACCATGTAGTTTGACTAACACAGACTTGTTTATTGATGATATATGAACAAATGGATTGCCAATTTATTATGACGGACTCCTAAAGGACTGACTTAAGGTGTCTCAGGGGATGATCAAAGATCAACCTTGCCTACGTTTAGAGCTCAAAGACCTGTAGTTCAACAAAATGACTCTATTTTTTGACTTTTTTTGACTTTTGACCTATTTTTGGTTTTTTTTTACATGTTTTGAATGTTTTTGGGTTTTTAGATTTTATGAATATTTTTGGATTTTCTATTTTTCTGATGTTTTTGGATTTTTTGATTTTAAGGAAGCTTTCAAGAATATACCTAAATCCAATTCAATGTAGGTATAAGAATATGCCCCCAATGTGGTGTAATAGACTACTCTGATACAGGCAAGACAGATTGACCTTGGGAATGGCTCGAGAAGTTCTAGGAGGGATCATGATACAAACACAAGATCAAGCTATGATGCAGACATGGATAGGTGATGGAAGGATGCGATGGAATGCGTAAAGATCATGGTGGATGGAGAGTGCTTTTATTTACACAAGGCGTCTGTTTGCAAGGTTTTCACCAAGGTACTTGCCCAAAGCGCCACCGAAGTGGGTTTCACTAGAGGACAATTTTTTTCTTTACTGTTTTCAATCATTTTTTTATTGTTATTTATTTTTTTATTTTTTTATTTTTTTGTATTTCGGATTTATACCTTACAAGCTTAGGCATATTTTTTTTTGAGATGGGAGCTATTTATTGGCTCCCGCAAAGGCTCACCTTCTGGTGTGGATAACTGATATTCTTCTGATTTGTAGTTTGTTGTGATGATGAAGGGCCCCAACCAATTAGGTTCAAAATTTCCCTTCTTATTTCGATTTGGTACATTTTTTCTGATTCTCCTTCAATATGAGCTCTCCAAATTGAAAGGTATGACTCTTGATTTTCTTATTGTAGCTCCTCTTGAGATGATTTTCTAGACTTGCAAATGGTTTAAGGCATCCATGCATCGTTCATACAATAACTCCAGCTCATTCAACCATGATACCTGATATTCTTCATCTGTAATGAGTTTTGCAGTGATATCCTTAAGGATGGGGGCTCGATCTCAATGGGAAGGATGGCTTATGATCCATAGACTAGGGAGAATGGGTTGCACCTATAAGCGTGTGGATACTCATTCGATAGGCCCATAAGGTGGGATTCAATTGTAAGTGCTAGTCACAACCAGTGTCATTGATTGTCTTCTTTAGGATTTTCAAGATGGTCTTATTGGTAGCCTCAACTTGACTGTTTCCTTGGGGGTAGTATGGAGTAGAAAAGCAATGTTGGATTTTGAACTTTTGGCATAGGTCTCAAACATCCTATTTTTTGAAAGGTGTCCCGTTATTTGAGATAATGGCTTGAGGGACATCGTAGCGACAAATTAGGTAGTTCATGATGAACTTGGGAATCTGCTTTCTTGTAATATAGGTCATGGGAATGGCCTCTACCCACTTCGTGAAGTACTTAGTGGCGGTGATAATGAACTTATGTCCACTAGATGAGGTGGGTGTGATTTTACCAATGATATCGAACCCCCATTATGAAAAAGGCCAAGGTGTAATGATTAGGTGGAGCTCTCGAGTTGGTGCATGGATGAGATCCCCATGTTGTTGACACTGTAGGTATTTCCTGACATACTCATGAGCTTCCTTCTCCATTGACGACCGGTAGTACCCAATCCTTGGTAGTTTCTTAGCCAAGGTCATGTCCCTCGAATGTGAACCACAAATGCCATTTTGTATCTTGGTTAAAGCATTCAAAGCTTCCTCAGTGTTTAGGCATCATAAAAGGGTTCCTTCAATACTCCTACGGTATAAGGTGTCTCCTAAGATAACAAAGTGGGATGAATTCTTGACAAATGTTCTTTTAAGGTTTGGGGAGATATCAGTGGGGGGGACTCCTATTCTCAAGTAGGTGTATATATCATGATATTAGGGATCACTAGGACCAATGATTTCACACATGAATTTAGAATTTGGTACCTCGAATGTTGGTACGAGAAGCTGCTCTACAAGGAATTCTTGCTTAGAGACATTGTGTGGGATATCTAGTAGCAACCCAATTGTTACCATAACATCCACTGCTTTGTTATTTTCTCTTGGTATTTTCTCAAACGTGATGTCAACAAAGAATTCTTTGAGGCTTTCCATCAGTTTCTTGTATGGAGTAAAATTATTGTCCTTTGTTTGGTATTCATCATTTACCTAATTAATTATTAGTTGTGAATCCCCATAGACCTTGAGTGCCATGATCTACTATTGTACTGCAATTCTGAGTCCTATAACAAGAGCCTCATATTCTAGAATGTTGTTTGTGCAAGGAAAAGGCAACTTATATGACTTGGGTATGCAATTTCCTTGTGGTGTATAATGAAGAAGACTCCAACTCTTGACTTGTGTTGTGTGTAGGATCCATCAAAATATACTTTCCAATGATCTACTATGCTTATGTTAAAGATGGAATCATTGGGGAATTTTGATACAAGTGTGTTTTTTGAATATATTGATGCCTCTGCTAGCTGATCTACAATTACTTGTCCTTTAATGGCCTCGTTCTACTTACTCAATGTCGTGTTTTGTCAGGATCATAACCCATGTAATTTTTTGCCCTACGAGAATTGCTTTAGAAAGAAAATACTTGAGAGGATCTATTTTGGAAATGATTTTTATTTGATGTGCTAGCATATAGTGTCTAAATTTTTGTGCAGTAAACACAACTGCTAAGCAAGCCTTCTCAATGGATGTCTAATTCAGCTTGTGTCCCACCACGGTTCTACTGGTGTAGTAAATAGCTCTCTCCTTCCCATTTTCATCATGTTGGGCTAAGAGAGCATCAAGGGTTGGTGTCATTGCCGATATATATAAGATCAAGGGATTTCCTAGAATTGGTGGCACGAGAATTGGTGGTGTGAGCAACTACTCCTTGATTTTGTTAAATGCTTGATGACATTTCTTGTCCCATTTGTATGCTACCCCCTTGTGTAGTAGATGAGAATATGGGATAGATTTATTTGCTAACTGTGCCATAAACTGATGAATAGATTGGAGTCTTCCCTGCAAACCCCTTAATTGCTTCAATTTTCTTGGTGCCTCCTTCTCGATAATTGCTTTGAATTTGCTAGGGTTTATCTCGATTCCCCTTATAGATATAATGCACCCTAGTAACTTTCCTGATTGTACCTCGAAGACACACTTTTTTGGATTGACCCTAACCTTGTATTCTTCTAGCCTATCAAAGATGGAGCTTAGTGTTGCTATGTGATCATGACGCTTCTTTGATTTAGCCAATATGTCATCCACATAGTCTTCCATAGTTTTGTGAATCATGTCATGGAAGATTAGCGTCATGGCTCTTTGATAGGTAGCTCCTATGTTTTTCAACCCAAATGGCATCGTTTTCTAATAGTATGTCCCCCATGGACAAGTAAAAGTCATCTTGTGTTGGTCATCCTTAGCTATCATGATCTGATTGTACCCTAAGAATCCATCCATTAATGACAATATTTCATGCCCCGTTGTTTGATCCACAATCATGTAGATATTGGGAAGAGGAAAGTCATCCTTTGGGAATGCCTTATTTAGGTTTTTGAAGTTTGTGTACATGCGGATGCCCCTAGTGGGCTTTGAAATAGGTACAAGATTTGAAACCCATTATGGATAATCAATAGGTCGTATGAAACCAGCATTAAGGAGCTTCTGTAATTCAAGTTTGATGAGTAAAGCTATTTGTGGATGCATCTTTCTCAGCTTTTGTCTTACTGGTTTTGCTTCTAGATAGATAGCTAGATGGTGAACCACAACTTCTGGATCAAGCCCAGGCATGTCAGCATAGGTCAGGCATGTCAGCATAGGTCCATGCAAAATTTACCTTTCTTTCCCTTAGGAAAGCAACTAGGAGTTCTTGTTCTTCTGTAAAAAGTGATTTTGTATAGAATGTGATATGTGGCATTTCTTCTATTCCCAAGTTGATCGAATTGCACTTCTCTGCTAAGATTGCTAACTTCTCCTAATGAATAGCACTAAGGGGAATATTGAATCCCTCATCCTCTGGAACCTCAGAGAAGTTTTCACCATTGGCCCCATCCTTTTTTTTTTTACTATTTTCAGGTCTGAGAGTGTCACAGTGTGGTTTCCACTCAAAGACCTAGATATTATTCTTAAATTTTCACTTTTGCGAATGAGGGATTCAATCGTTTCCCCATAATAGGCATGTGTGTCTAGCTCAATTTCAAACCCAAATTTATGATCTCCACATGGTATTGTATCCCAGAGTCCCATGAATTTTGAGAGAGCCTCATCATTTTTGAACGTCTAAAATTGATGGTCCTCATTGGTCATAATCAATGAGTTGGGGATAGACTAAGTTTAGCTCATGGGTTTGGCTACTTGATTTGAAAGATAGGGTACTAATCATGAGAAGGGAGGAATCCTCGAATAGCATGGGTAGATAAGTTATGGGATCCTCATCACACACATCAACTATGTCAAAGGTATAGTTGTCTAAGGGAAAACTTGTGGATATCGGTAACTGAGGGGGAGCTTTGACTTTTCTAACTGGGGCACCTTTTCCAATTATAGATATTTTCAAAGGAGTACATCCAAGGCCAAGATTCCTTATACGCTTCTCAGGAATGATAGGTTCTAGAAGACCATTATCATTTTGTTTGAGTTTCTTGTTTTTGTTATAGCCCCATCCTTGCATTATCTGTAGTCCTTTTCTATTATCATCCATGGGAAGATCAGGCATGAGCCTTTCATCTTGGTACAACATAATTGATATGTCATTTTCATCCACAACTTCTCGACTTAGGTCCCCCCAACATTTGAATCTGGAGGGGTCTACTTTGAAATTTTGGGCTGAAGCGTTATTTTAATGTGGTTGCCCATGAGATCTAGAAGGTTGAGGTAACTCTCTTATTATGAAGGCACTCTTCTTCATTTTGTAATCCCCACACCCATTGTCTTGGATAATGACTTTGATATCAGAGATGTTAGGAATGGCGGGTGTCTTTGTCACAAAAGTGGAGGCTAAGGTAGATGGTTCTACATATGGAGTCGTAGGGCCTTCATCATTCTTTGGGACTCGAGGGATCTTGTAGTACTTTGCTTCCAAATTCTTGCAATAATAAAATGGCTCAGGATCACCATGGATTGTGACCTCTTGATTTTGATAGGGAAACTTGACACATTAATGGAAGGTAGAGGCAACAACTTGCATTCCATGGATCCATGGGTGCCCCAAGAGAATATTGTAAGGTAATTCCAGGTCAAGAACTTGGCACGTGGTTTCCATGATAGTTGGCCCTACTTGAATAGGGATTTGAATAGTGCCTTGAAACACTATTTCTTGGTCATCATATGCCTTGATTGTAATACCTTTACCTTTTTCAATGAAGTCCTTAGAGAATCCCAAATTCCTTATTAGCTTGAGGGTATAAATATTCAAACCTGCACTCCCAGCCACCAATACTCTTTTAACTTTATTCTTATGGACCAAGATCTCGAGATGGAGTGCACGATTATGAGATGGTTGTGTTGGGAAGTCCTGATCAGAAAATGTTAGGAGATATGGCATGGTGATGTGTCCAACCATAGCTTGTGTAAGAATTGGCTATGAAGGTAGCCACCCAAGATCTAGAGGGCTAATAGAAAGCACAAGAATAAGAGAGATAGAAATAAGATGACAAGAATAAACTATATTCAATGTCAATAATATGATATGATAGAATAGTACAATAATTACATAGGAGACCCCTTGGTTATATAGCCAAGGTGAGAACATAGGAGAGCATAAGATTATGACAGGTTCCATAATCTTATGACATGAGACAACAATGAAGAGTTATCACTCCACCTAAAGTGGGAAGGGATAATGTGATAATCACCACAAAAGGTGGATCACCCACAAAAGGTGGAGAGATAATCACATGATGTGTCCACAAAAGGTGGAAGTGATGAGGTAATGAGATGTCAAGTCCACCAAAAGTGGAAAATCTCCAACAACCTCCTATGTGGTCCTTAAGTAAACTTAACTAAGGTGTAATCATGACCTAGAACAAGGTACAAAATATTCAATTACACCAACAACTTGGAACTAGTATGCATCAAGATCTGTGGGGATAGTGGATGAAGCCAATGCTTCCTCTAGGATCTTCTTATGTGCGGGTGAGATCTTTAGTAACTCCATGATAGAGATCTGAGCAGGGGTTCTTTTCAGCTAGTCCAAGACATTATAACCATTGGGAATGGATTTTGGATCAGAGGCTGGTGCCTTGGGTGGTTGTGATGGTCCAAGAATGGTGACTCTATCACCGCATGTGGTGACTTCACAGTCGGCTTTAGCTCCCTTAACGTTGACAAAAGTGACCCATTCATCCAAGGATGCAACAACATGTTCGTAAACATGGTTTACATTGTTATAATTTTCCTTCCATTGTTGTTCCTTTTATTATGATTTGGCATCAGATTCATGTATATCTTTAGGTCCTGATTTCTTGTAGGTTGTTCAACATTTATGGTTATGTCATCGATAAGGTCTTTGATCAATTCTTTTTAATCTCATGCAATTGGTCATCGTGTTCCCCTTGATTTTATGAAAATCACAAAGGTAATTTTCATTATACCATGGAAATTTTACTTGGGGCTCTTGATAATTCTCATAAACAAGGATTTTGATAAGATTCTCTTGTACCAGTTTTTTCATGATAGATTCAATTGATTACCCAAGGGCTATGTATTTTTGTTTGGGGGATACTTGTTTTGTGGGGGTGGTCCCCCTTGATTATTCAGATTGTTGACCGCTTGATTATTGGGTGGTTGCGATATTGTGTTGGCTTGTGTGTTGTTTCGATTATTGGTTTGCGGTTGTTGATATGACTGTGTGTTTTGCCTCAGGGCATTGATGACAACTTTTGCGTCAACGACACCATCATTAGTGACATTCTTGTTCTTTTCCCATGTGTGATATTTTTTGTTCTAACTGGTTGATGGGCGGTTTTCTTGATAAGTGGGTGTCCCCCCTTGTGTGATAAGGACTCTTTTGATGTTGAGCGCCTTGCGGATCAACTTGTCATATGTGGTGATGCATTGCATTTTTAGATGGAAGGACAAGGTTCCTTTAGAATTAGCGATGATAGTGCAAATTTGTTGTTCTTCTAGCATAGTTCACTTGCTCCTGTTGGCCTTGGATTTCCATCGTTGTAAGAAGGATGCAAATGTTTTCCCCTTAGCTTGTTTGAGAGCAGATAGTTCCTTTAGAATCACATCCATGCCTATGTTGAATGCACAATTATGTATGAATGCATCCACAATTTCTCAGAACTTTTTGATTATGGGAGGAAGGCGAGAGAACCACTCCATTGCTGGTCCAACTAGACTTTGAGGGAATAGTCGCATTAGATAAGTGTTGTTGTATGCAACTTCCATACAATGTACTTGGAATTCCTTGACGTGATCTTCAGGATTACCCGTCCCGCAATATTTATCAAATTCAAGGATTTCAAATACTTTTGGGAATGGAACCATCATAATGATTCTATCGAAGGGATAAGGGCACAAATTGCTTGGAATTTTTATTATTTTTCCAGATTGGAGGTCTAGCACTTGTTGTGAAAGTAATTTGACTTGTGCAGACACATCATTTTGTGGATCGAGCAGCGAGATGAATGTGTTTTGGGGTGGTTTGACCATTTGAGTGGTAGGTGGGTTGTTTTGTATGTTTGTGGGAGATGTTGCAAGCTTTGTTTTGTGATCAATGCTTGTTTTTATGCCTATAATTGTTGTTGCATCAACAACGCTTGTTGTTTGTCTTGTTGTTGGGCCAACAATGCTTGTTGTTGGGCTAGTTGTTGAGTTGCTTCTTGTTGTGCTTGGTACTTTTGCAAAGCTTGCTGATATGCTTGCTATTGAGATGCTTGATATTGTGCTTGCACTTGTGTTTGTCGGGCTTGTGCCTGAGCTTGAACTTGTTGGGTGGCTTGTGCAGCCTGGGAAGCCTGTGCAACTTGTTGTTGCAATAAAGCTTGGGATTGGGTAGCTTGTTGTGCTTGTTGTGTGGCTTGCTATTTTTGTGCTTGTTGGGCGGCTAGTTGTGCATCTTGTGTAGCTTGTTGATTTTGAAATTTTTGAAGTGCCTTTTGATAGGCTTGTTGGGTAGCTTGCAGTGTGATGTTGCATTGGTTTGCCATGTTTGGTTTTGGTGGTGGAGGTGGGGGATTTGTAATGGTATGAGATGTGGTGATGGGGGTTTGTTGAGGTGCTGTTGGATTGATGATAGGAGGTTGTGTGGTAGATGGTGCGGTGGATATGCTAGGTCCTTGGGAAACCATATTTATAGATAGTGCAACGATTGATTGTGTTGTTTGAACTGGTGCCACCTAGTGTTGCGATATCAGTGGCATGATCAAAGGATTTGGTATGCTAATTTGATTCATGATTGGAGGATTGCTTTGATTTGGTTGATTGAGGATTGGTATAGGGGGTTTCCCTAAATTGAGAATTGGTGTGGATGTTAATGGTAGAGGGGGAAATGGTGGGAAGATGGGTGGTTTGTTTCCTTGAGAATTGATGATGAGGGATCAAAGATTCTCCCTTGTCCAAATAGTTTCCCTTGTCCTTGTGAAGTCATGGGGAGAGAGACTTGTGTGTTAAAGGAATATGTCGGTGTTGTGGAGAAGGTGGATGGATTGTTGGTGTCATGAAAGACAAGTGAAACGTATGGGTGTTTTGGATCTTGAGGGACAGATTGAGCCAAGATGGTGTTTGCATCCAAGTCTTCGTTATTTACAAGGGGGTGTGTTTGAAGAGAATGAAGCAATGAACTCCCCTTGGTAACTATGGGTTGACTTGGAGCATGAGATGAAATTGGTTGTGGGATGGGTTGAATGATGCTTTGGAAGGAAGGTGTGAATGAGGCAGGTGGCAAAATCCCAGAAGTTTTCTCCATAATACGACTTACATCATAGTCAGAAGGGAGTTTAGCCCCCTCTTTAGCCAATTCCAACATGTATTGTGAAGGATTAAGTCTCATCATTGTGTTGACAATTTTGTGATTTTTAGGGTTTTGGACCATTTCTATGATTTCATCTTGAGTCATTCCTAAGACATTGTTGGTGATATCCTCCACTTGGCAACCTCCCTCTTGAAGATCTTGTGGAAGTTGAGGAAGATTGAGTGGGGGATTGTTAGATCTGATGGGGTTGATTTTAGGTGCAGTTTGGTTCAAGTCACTTGAAGTGGATGTTTCTTTGTTTGTTTCCATGTTCTTTTTGTGTTGAGATCTAGTTTGGACCATAAAATAAGGATCAATTTTCAAGAATGTGGGAGGTGAACCTCTAAGTCCTTAGATTGGTCTAAACTTTAGGTACAAAAAATAAAGTCTAAGATGTTAAGGATCAAAGGGTGGTGATGAGATAATGAAATATGAGTGGTGTGAATGATTGAAATTTTAGAAACCTTGAAGGAGATACTAGACTTTAGGACTTTGTATTTTTTATTTTGCATTTGATTTGGATTTGATTTTGACTTGACTTGGATTTGATTTTCTTTTGATTTGAATTTGATAATGAAATCATAAACTCCAAGAGGTTAGATGTTGTCTTGGAATAAACTTGTCCACAAGGTGATAATTCAACTAAGGGTATGAAGAAGGATGCATCCACACACACTTAGTCAAACAAGATGATTTTTATTTAAAGGATTTGGCAAAAGTCTAGTATGAAGTATTTTCTCCAAGATTTCTAAGAGTTGTTTGTGAGATGGGTTTTGATTGATGTTTGTGGATGGATGAAAGTGTTGATTTTGATCCTAAGTGAACTTAGAGATACTTTTGTTTACAAGACCTAGGTATTGAAGAACATGCTATTCTACGAAGAACTTGTTAACTCTACAAAGTAAGATACTCAAAATGTTGAAAAAGACTTGGATTTTGACAATAATAGAATGAGTACAAGTTTGGGTTATCCTTTGATGCACGTTTGTAAAAGTTATACGACAATCTTTCTCTAACTGCATAAAGCATAGATTGACATTTCTTGAGATTTCTTGGACTAAGATATTTGTTTCAATTGATGGACTTCGGTTTTGGAACTTTGATCTTGTAGCAAATCATTTGACAAAACACATGTGTGAGGTTCAATTTTTCTTTTATCTTTGCTTAATGAATCCTTTTCACCACAAACACTTTCTTGCTTAGCTTTTCAAACTAAATGTCTAATGTCTCAATTTCTTTTTATCCCAGAAAGTCCATTATGTGTAAATCAAGAGAATCAAGGTAACAGTTCCCTAATGTTGACTTTAGAGAGCAAATTAAGATATAAACCCAAATACTTAGAAGCCTCTAAGGATAAAATCCCTAGGGACAAGCAGTAGCACTTGGATTTTTCAAAGGTATTTGCTTCTTCTAAAGGTTTGAAATTTGATGTCCTTGTTGAATGTTTGTTTTCAAAATTTTGGATCCAAACAATGTGTTTAATTGACTCAAAATTGCAAAATCCTGGGATGGAAAAGAAAATATTTGTTGAATTCCCACTTGGATAAATCCAATTGCGCTTATTCAAAGCGGATGACTAGAAGCTTGACCACATTGAATCCCCTCCATGGCATCCAATCTATGGGTGATCCAAGCTTCAGTTGTCATGGATCTCCCATGATAAACTTTTCATCTCTACAAAAAATCACAAGTATGTGGGACAACTTCGGAGGTTCGACCTCCTGACGCTAACAAATATTGGGATTTTTGGCTACTAAACAAGGGTTCATAATAAGTGCATCTGATTCAAAGGACATAATTATAAACTCCCTCAAGAGGTCTCCCAACCCTTAGAACAAGGGCTTTATGCATCATAAAGATATTGGGGGAAAGCTATCATGCATCACTAAGTTGATTGCAAACTTTCCTTGCAACCACAAATTTGTATAGCGGTTACAAAGTGCCTAGCTTATGCTCGTTACCACTTGGGTCGTTCCCTTGGGGTGAGTAATTTTTCCCACCAAGGCAAACCCTCTAAAGGTAAACAAAAGTGAGTAAGTACATACATAGTTTGATCAATCTTTGTTTGCGTGAACAAAGAGAGAACACACACAATATACTTATCTCACACTAGCAAGATTTGTTCAATTTTTAAGAGCCCAAATTGAAGTATGGAGGCAATATTTTAGACAACCTAATATTACCAAAAGACTTTTAATTCTCAAGTTCACTGTGAAATGCGAGAGAAGTGCACACACCTTTAAATGATATTAGTTTGTAAAAAATATTACAAAACAAGAAAGACACATGTTCATTTTAGACTTCAAAAGTAGTAATGGGTTCTTTTTATAGCACCAAGATGAAGTGTTTGGAGTTGTTTGTTCAATGCTTAAAACCAAAAACCAAATCTAGTAAGTTTCTAATGTTATTTTTAACCCTTTGATTGTTCTTTTTAAAACCCAAACAAAATGTATTTAAGTCCTAAAACTGAAGATAACAATATCCTAAAGATGGAATTATAAATGGTCCCAATTTTTTTAAAAACACTTGTTACAATCATGAGATAGTGTCATAGAAATCCTTCTCCTTGTTTCCTCCTTCCCTTCTTGATCACCTCAACCTACAAAAGTTGGTCAATTTATAGAAAACAAAGCCACAAAATAGGTTAAAAGCCTAAGGTGATCAAAAAAAAAAAGCACATGTTTAAAACAAACTTGAAAATTGACCTTTTACCCCAACCCAACATCACAATCCATGAAGGTTTCACTATTTGGAGATTCAACGTCACTCTAGTGAAGTCAATGTCGCTCTGTGGAGAAATAGAGACCACATTTGCATTGGTATTTTTCTCCAGCATCGCCCTTTGGAGTTTGACTAATCCGGCCCTCTGGTAAATTAATACAGCGTCACACTTCAGATGTAGTGTCACCATCGCTATATAGTGACGTTAGACTGATGGCGTCGTTGTTTGTCCTCTTTAGCGTCGCTATTTCCTAAAAGCACAAAAAAATTAAAAAAATAGCAGATTTGACCAAAAAAATGTTAATTTTGAAAGATTCGCCCTCCCTCTAGCAAAAAAATGTGACTGCTTAGCCTAGACCTGCTCTAACATGAACAAATAATCAAACATTAGTCAATAAACAAGTCTAAACAAACATTCCCCATGAAATTCATTCAAACACAGTGAACAAGAAAATAAGATAAAATATCAAATGAAAGCTAATGGAATCTTATTCAAAATGCTCAAACCAACATCCCATGGTGGAATTGGTGCTTCTTTGATGTGGAGAGAAGCCCTTTCCCAATTCCTTGATAAGTTTGATGATGATTGTGTGCACCTTGATGTAAAATATCAATAACCTTGCTAAGATTGATGAAGTTCTATGCTAACATGGATGAAATGTGGATGAGAATGGATTAAAAATGACTATAATAACCTTAAATAAAACTTTTGAATGATTGTGGATTCAAATGAGCATAATGATCTTACATGGATTGTGGATGCCAAATCAAATAGAGAAGACCTCTATTTATAATGGAGAAGATTTGAAAAATGGGGAATAGGAAGAATGTGGGATTAAACTTGAACCAATGGCACTATGCCACTTGTCAATATGCTAATGAAGGGAGGTGGAGCACATTTTGAACAATGTGCATGTTAAATGCATGTAGGTGGATTTTGAATTTGAAGAAGTGACTTGCACAAGAGGGGATGTAAGCGCCTTTAATTCCTAGTTGGCTCAAGGAGAGGACATGTAAGAGCCTTTAATGCCATGTTGGAGGACAAAAGTCCTTTTAGGAGGGAGATTTGAAATTGGTTGAATATTCCAAGGATATGCCACATTTGAATGAAAATAAAGGAATTAATAAATCAAATAAATTGATTTACATGTGCAACTTGCAAAAGCTAGAGGAATGGAGGATTACTGTTAAGAGTTAATTAGGATTTAATTAAATTAGGTGGAATTTTGTTGATATGACATTTGATTTAGATTTTTAGATTTTTTAAATCAAATGAGAGGATAGTTGGGAGATTAGTGATTTAATTAAATAAATTTGATTTATTCAATGAAATGAAGAACATTAGATTTAATCAAATAAACTTGATTTATTTAATTAAAAGAGATGACTTTAGGATTTAATTAAATAAAATGATTTATTTAATCAAAGGAGGAACATTATATTTAATCAAATATAGTTGATTTATTTAATTAAAAGAGGAATCATGATGAATTAATTAAATAAGGATTATTCAATTAATTGGTTAGTAAAGAAGTGATTAAGGAAGAATTGGTGTTAGTGAATCAGAATCGAGTACATGATATCAATCAGGATAATTTGAACATCTACAACATCATATAGAATCTGTATCTATACAATATATATATCAAAAAATGAATTTCATGGTACAAAATATGGATCAGTGTATGTATATCAATCATAAATACAATATCCATGAGGCTATCAAAAAGGATCCCATGAATGTATATTTGTGTGAAAGAATCGAGCAACAAAAGTCAAAAAGTGTCTATACAAAATTGGGCTAGCCCTGATGGCTGCCACCCTCTCTGGTTGATCCTCAGCCCTGGGCCGTACATCACTATGCTGTGAATAATTAGACTATCTTAGTGGAACTAACACATCACAATGGTAATGCATCCTATAATAAGTTGCCTTTGTCACAACCTCTTTGTATAGTCAGGCGGATATAGTCTTTCCCTGCGTAGCTGCTATGAGGGCCTCTAACTACTGTCGCCACCCAATCTCCTGGTATCTCTTGGTAGTGATAGCTTGAATCTGCTATCTCACATAATCCCTCTCTATTGTAATGGCCACCACCTTCTTCTTGGCTTGATCTCACTCAACAGTAATAGCCAAATCTACTGGCGGGCTTGATCCCACTCACTTGTCAAAACCTGCACCTGCTGCAGCATCTGCTGGATCTATATATCTCTAGGATCTAATGGTGGTGGTGGTGGTGGCTGAACACCAAACTGTTGTTGTACATGCTACTACTGTACAAGAGGATGTTAGGTAGGTTGTTGTCCAACTGATGGGGCCCCCAAAATTTGTCTATCTTCACCATCCTAACCACCGTGTCCTCTGCCTCTACTGGCTCCCCTACCTCTGGGCCTCCCTTGCAGAGGGGCACTCGCTGGATCTATTACTCTCTGAGGAGATGTGAACCAAACATCATAAGAAGGCGTAGTCTATGCTACCACTTGACCCTACTCATAAGCCCATGGTTGAGCCACTAATTTTTTGAATCCCTTTACCACCTCTAGAGTTGAAATGGTGGGTCCCCATGAAGGAACCTCTCAAGCAGACTGCACAAAAATGGCCCTATAAGGATCATCTATCCTGTCCTCCTGCTCTCCAAACTGTCGTGCTACTCTATCTGGTAGGAATCACTCGATAATGGTATGCTCGTGACCTTGGATTTATCTAGTCTACCTCATAAAGAACAATTGCTAAGCTTCATCATACCATGGTGGCATCTGTAGCCAGAGTCGCCATTGGAATACTGTCATGTCATCCAAATCCCTGCGCCAATAAGGGAGCCCAATATGTCTAGTGTGCCTCAAGGTAATGGCACCTTTGTACCACAAGATCACAGGATCATCTGGCTCAATGTCTACCATCTATACTATTGATCGAAGCACAACAATATGCTCCCATGCCCAACTATGAAGCAAAGTCACCCCTGTACCAATGGCTCTCCCATCACAATAAAAAAAACTCAAGCATGCCATGATATAATGAGGCTAGCATCACTGGCCCCCATGCAAAAAGTGTCATCCTATGAAGCATTCAGTGCCATGCTAAGCCCCATCCCAGGCTAAACCCTTTGCTCCATCGGTTTGGAGTGACCAAACTTGAAATGATGGTTGCAATAATCAATCGAAATGTGGGCATGTGACCTCTATACATCTTAAGGTTGATTTGTGATGTGACTAAGGAAATGTTCTCCAACTCCATCACCTCATGACAAGCATCATACTCGGTGTCAACATCAAAGATCACTTGCTCACCATGTATCGACAAACACATGATACACCATACATCCTATAAGGTCACTGTCGCCTTGCTTGTTGAAAGGTGAAATGATGAGGTCTCATTGTGCCATCTCTCGCACAATGCAGTCATCATCGCTAGATGATTCCAAACAATGGGCGCATATACAACACACCAAATGTCGATCTCTCCCAGGTGCTCCTGGCGTAACTTGGACAAACCATCTAGTCTCTCCAAACTATGGGCCTGTGCTCATGTGACATCAATGGTGAAATGACCACCTACACTCACGAAGTGCACAACATAAAAAAATAATTTTTTTTTTGGCTTAGTTTGAAAATTTTAGCTCAAAAATCATAATGGCGTCGCTATATTTAAATTTCAAATTGCGATGCCCGAAGGTATTTCAAATTGAAAATCGCAAAGTGCATCACAATTTAAACTTTGGAAACCCTAACCCTAGCTCTCAAATCGGCATGTGTGTCGCTATATAAGTATGCGTTTAAAATTAGAAGCCCTAATTTTAAATCATGAAGTGTGTCGCTATAAATCATTTTAGCTTTTTCAATTTTCAAATGGGTGTCGCTATATAGTGATGTTGCTAAAGATTAAAATTTAAAGAGCAATAAATGCATCAAAAAGTCAAATTTTAAATCAAGTTTGGAGTTAGATACCGGTGATCCTGAGTCTGGAATCCGCTGATACTCTCGAACTCGATCAAAAATGTCTTTGGGGAGCTCTCATCGCACCATTTCGTCAGAGGGTCAGAGCTCGAAATAGCAAGAGTCTCCAAGGTGTGAATGCAAGAATGAATTGAAAGTGACCCTTCTTGGCTTATTTAAGCTAGAAAATTAGGGTTTTTTGCCCTAATTTCACCTTAAAGCTAGGGTTCATCATCATTTTCACCAATTTTTCCAACTTGGACCTTATTCTGCATCATTTTTTGTGTTTTTGGCATAATTCTTGCATCTTGAAGCCTTTTTGGACCCCTGGGGCAGCTTCTCACCTTTATCGAGAAATCAACCCAAAATTCAAAATTTACACCCAATTTCTCAAGTGGGCAGGGAATTAGCTTTATCCTTTTGTTGGGGCATCTAAAAATCAATTTTATTTTATTTTTTGATTTGGGCAACAGTTCTTATCTAAGGAGTGTTATTCTTTGAATGAAGCAACAGGTACCTCACTTCAAAGAGGGGCAAAATGTAGACACTGAAAAATGTCCTAGATGATATCATACACTCGAATCAGGTTTACTAACATCATTTCCTCTCGAAACCCATCCTCTTTTCACTTAATTAAACAAATTAGCCTAGCTAATTAATTAATGGCATCATTTTTGTCTATTAACCTAATTAATTCAAATCGGGTTAATTCACCCCCTTTCGCGCTAACACTTCATCTCATTAAATTAAATAAGTCAAAGTATTTAATTTAATTCCTGAAGTCATCTTATTTAATTAAATAACCCTAAGTTATTTAATTAAATATTATTTCATCTCTCCCCCATTCATTAAATCATTTAATTTAATGAATATCCCTTTAATTCTTCTAATCTCCTAATTGTGTGATTAAACCATGTTTAATTAACAATTAAACTAATCTTCCTCCAGAAGGAGAATATTCCCATGGAACCTTATCCTTTTTTTTCACAATTAAAACTTTATTTTAATTTGCAAAATATCTTTTATCCTCACCCATGAGAATATTCCAAAGAATATTCTCTCTCCTTCAATCATCTCACTTGGCTTCTTGAACAAGCTAAACCTTTAACCTCTTGAGCAAGTCACTTGGTGACCTATGTGTGCAGGTCAAAAGTGTGTTTGTTTGGAGCAAATGTGAGCCCTTGATTATTTCTCATCTTGCACTCTAATCCGTTGATGAGAATCCATGATCCATGCCTCTTATTTCCTCCATCCTAGACCGTTGATTAGCTTTTTCAATCTCAACCCTCTATTTCTCATTTGCTCTCCTATAAATAGAACACTATTTGGAGACAAATGGATCCATCTTTCAATTGCAAACTTATGTTGTTGAACTCACTTGCATTCACACTCACTTTTTTACTCACTTTAGCTTGTTATAGCTCATTTTTTGTTGTATAATAGCTTAAGCATCCATTAATAGATTCCATGCATCCATTTTAGCTTGTTTATAAATTAGGGTTTCCATCTTTTAGCTTAGAATTAGCTTAGATTAGCTTAGCAATGACATAGTTAGATCAATTTTAGCATAAAATCATGTTAATTTAGTTTGAATCATGTTTAATTTAGCATAAATCAATTTTTCATCCATTTATCACATTGGTTTCATCGATTATTTTCCATAGAATCGATTGAAACAGGCTCACTAATCACATGATTGGGAAAGGGTCATTGTTCCACATCAACACAATACCAATTTTGAAACAAGATAGGTTTCAAATGGGTTAGAGTAGGAAATTAACTATTCTAGTAGTTTGTAATTTTTAGTTTCAATAAATGTTTAGTTTAACTTTCAATTTGAATGATCTTGTTTGTGATTGAGGTTTAGTGGCTAAATTATGCTTTGATTCATTATGGATCAAGCGTAATCAACCCACATTAATGATCCTCAATCCACACAAGTGCAAACCTCAAAAAAATTCTTTCACAATAGTTTTCATACCCATTGCCTCCCATTTGCAATCTCTTTTTTTCCTTAGATTATATGTCCATGATTTAGCTATATCAATAGGTGAAACACTTTCCATAGAAAAAATTCTATTCTTATATTTATCAATGAATGATTTTGTATATATTTTCATTATCTTCATCATTTTTAGCTACAATTTTGAATACCTTATGTGAGACATTTAGATTGAACTTTTTTTATTGCCCAACAAACCCTAAAAAATATTGCTCCATAATAAAATATTGTTCAACCTCAAAATGTGGCACCAAATATTCCAATTGAGCAAGTGCCTATTATTTAACAAAATCAATAGCCTAATCCCCCACAACAAAAATATAAAATAAATTTTTGGGGTTAGCACAAAAGATAAGCTCAAATATTTATATCAATGAGACCACCACTAGGATTAGAAAGATATAAAAAGTTATAATTATGTGACATCCATAATTATCCTAATCCAATTTCAATCGAGGTTAGAGAGAGGGTTCCAAAATTCCAAAGTAATAATATTATCATTGGTGAATATCACTTAGGGAAATTCATCTATGTCACTGGTGAATATGAGATAGAAAATGAGGATGTCATGATGAATATTTTTGTGTAGTCACTAAAAGAAAGTATAAAATAATGGCACAAGAGTCTTCCAAGCAGTAACATGGACTCATGGATGGATTTATGAGGATCTTCCAATTTCATTATGGAGAAAGTGTGGATCTAAATTTTGTAATCCACAAGTTGAATACCATTAGAAAAGAGGCAAATGAATTGGTTTTTTACTTCAACAATAGGTTCATAATGATAATGAGGAAAGTGCCTCCCTAGGTAAGGTCAAATGAACCCATGTGCCTTATTCTATACTACAAAGCTTTTAATTTAAAGTTGCAATTTTTGTTGAGAGACAAGGACCCTCATACCTTGAGGGAAGCATATGTGATGGCAATCAACATAGAAATCAACCTGAAATATTTTGGGAAAGATAGTAAGAGGGTTCATGTAAAACTCTTGAAACCAAATGCAATAACTTCTAGAAATCCTATCACTACTGAAGAGAAGTTAGAAAAGTTTATGGGAGTTGTGAATGAACTATCATACAAAGTTTCAAAGAATGAAAAATGTATGCCTCCCAATTCTACTCCTACACATTTAAATGCGGGTTAGAAGTTACATAATACACCTTACAATTATGATTGGTTTAAGAGACCTAGAGGTAATGACAGACATGTAATACCAAGGAAGGATCACACAAATATTCAACAAGATTCATTATATTGTGACATATGCTACTTGCCTCATCATCAATTTAAGTTCATTGTTGCAGCTACACTTAATAAAGAGAAATAATTCCAAGAGTATGAGGGTACACTTAAATGTTATGATGATGTCAACATAGATCAATTGGATGCCTATGAGGGTTAGAAATTCTTTAAAAGAAAATATGGTAGCCATCATATTTCCTATGAGATTCTAAACAAAGATCTTGAACAAATCAAGGAAAAAATGAAGCAATGGTATACCAAAGAAACATATTCTAGTGAGGATATTGAGGCTCTCACCGAAGTTGTTATCATTTGAGTATAGAGTGATCACCAACTAAGAAACATGCAAGTAGGTGCTAAGACCAAATTTGAAGGTGTAGATGCTCTAGATTTATTAGTTGCACATTCAGACAAAGAAAAGAAAAAAGAATATAATATATAAAGGACAACAAATAGGTATTTAGGAAAGTCTCCACCAAGAAAGAAAATTCATTTACCAAATGTAACCCTATATATATAATATGAAAAAAAAGGTGTTAATGTCTCAACCAACAATGTGGTATATAAAAAAACTATTGAACAATGTGGCAAAAAAAATGCAACATAAAAATCATCTGAAACATTCTCTATTGATTTTGTTGGAAGTCTTGAGAGAAAGTCTTCTACTAAATTGTCTTTTCTTGGTTTTTCCCCAATTGTAATATCAAACTCTTGGAGTGGCAATAACCATCTTATAATTATGCCTCCAACCACTAGTTTGTTCATCAAGTATCTGATCATTGTATGGTATGTGTGAATGAATACAAAGTATCATGTGATGTACCTAAATTTGTTGATTACATAGACTACTTCAAAATTTTCCTTTTTAATGAATGTGTAATTGAGCTTTGCACCTTGAAGATTATTGTTGATATAATAGATGACATATTTTAGATTTCCTTCTTTCTATCCTAAAAATTAAATGCATCAGTGTGAATATGAAAAGGTATTGTCTAGTTTGGTCCTCTCAAGATAGAGGTCTTAGTGAGTGCTACTTTAAGGGCTTCAAAGGAATTTTGGCAAGTCGGAGTCCAATAAAATTCCACATCTTTAGATAGGAGAACATATAATGGTGAAGCAATATTACTAAAGTCTTGTACATAAATCTCCTATAGTAGCCAACATGACCAAGAAAAGTTTTGACATCCTTTTATTTCTAAAGAATAGGAAGTGTGGAGATTACTTTGACCTTTCTTAGATCTACTTGTATCCCTCTATTGGACACAAAGTGTCCCAAGACCACTCATTCAATCATCATCATGAAACATTTTTATGACTTAAGGAAATGTGGTGATCTTGAAATCTTTGCATAAATTTTTCCAAATTAGCCAATCCTTCCTCATAAGTATTCCCATAGGTTGTAAATTTATCTATGTGAACTTCCATGGAATCACAAGAAAAATTTGAGAATATACTTCGTACTACCCTTTGAAATGTGGCAGGGACATTGTGTAACCCAAATGGCAAGAAAAAATAAGTATATGTACCCAAGGGAAAGTAAAGGTTATCTTGTCTTGGTCTTTTGGGGTTGCTTTGATTTGGTTATACCCACTAAAAATCATCTAAGGAAAAATGTGTTTTCCCTACTAATGAATCCAAACCTTGATCAATGAATGGAAGGGGGAAGTGGTCTCTTTTGGTTTTTGCATTCAACTCTTGGTAATCAACACGTACCCTAAATTTTCCTCCCCTTCTAGGCACAATCACTAATAGAGGTACCCAATGAATATTAGATATTAAATAAATGAACCCTACATCTAGTAACTTTTATAATTCTACCTTAACTATGTCATGTACAACTAGGTTCATTTTTTTGAGGTTGCCTTATTGGTTTGTAGCCTTCATTAATGTAAATTTTGTGCATGCATAGGTTAGGATCTATTCCTCTCATGTATTGAACATCTCATGTGAATGTAGTTGAGTGTGCTTACAACACGTTCAACAATGAAGATTGTTGTGTAGTTGTCAATTGATTGTTTACATTTAGTGTCATACTTGGTGTGATCTCAATGGTCAGGGTTGATGTTTTAATAGAGGTAATATTAAGTCCTACTATATATGGACTACAATTATGGGGAAATAATGTATGGAAAATTTGAGAGATGGAATTGGATGTATTGGCAAGGATTATGTTTTGCAAAGGGTCATGTAAGCATGTTAGACAGTTGTATTGTTGCAGGTCCCCACCATAAGAGTTTTACATAATATTTACAAGTAGTTCATCTTCATAGATTAGTTTTTTGTCACATTTCCATTGGAAATTATCATATTACCAGACCTGCAACCTATGAAGGCATATGCATTATTTAACCAAGGTATCCCTAGGATTAAGGGGTATCCTATAAGGTTTTCTTTAGGTTGTAACACCATAAATTTCTTAAGGTATTCCAACGAGTTCAATGTGATAACCAAGTCTTCTATAATTCCCTCTAGTTTAATTGTTGACCTATTTGTTAATCGGAACATAGTTTCTACTGGGAGTTCCTCATTAGTCAGCTCTATGATGTGAGGAGATGAAGGCCCAACCAACATTTTCCCTAAGCTATGGTGAACATCACTTACCTCAACCCCATAGGTAGGGAATTGGATGATATCATTAGCAGAGGCTTGTTGAACATGCTTATTTTGGGGTTAGGTACAAGTTGTGCTGGTAGTTGAGCCGCTTTTGGTTGAGATGGTGTAGCTATGGCTAGATTTGGCATTATGGCCAATTGTTGTGGTTGTGCATAATTTATGTTTTGGTTTTACCATTGTTGACCTCTACGCCACTGTGATGGTCCTTGGTTCTACTAGGATGGCCATTGGTTCTGCTGTGATGGCCACTTGGAATTATATTTGCGTACTTGGTGATATTGTGGTTGCCATATTCCTTGTGGTAGTTGAGTCCAATTGGAGGCTTGGGTTGTTGGCCATGGTGGATTTTGTATATTGGTCAAGGGTTGAGGGTTTTGATTTGAGAAGTTTGTATTACTACCTAGAAATGCACATTTTATAGGTCTAGGTATCTTGAGGCATACCTTGTCTTGGTTTCCATGGATTATAATGAGCAATAGAAAATACTTGGCCTTCTTCATCCTCTAGTGCATGAAATTTTTTCTTCCCTTGCTTTTCTTTAGAGATGCTAGCCAACTTTTTACATTTACAATTGATCTTCTTCTGGCAACAGTGTGGATATAATTTTGTTAGGGTTGCCTTTGCTTGTTCTTGCTTCTTCTTGATATGGATAGTATCGAGTTGGCTAGACAAGTGGATAATGATGTAATATTTTATATTGGATAGGAAATTGTTAAGCTCTACCCTTGAAACTCTAGTGGATATCTTACTAAGATAACAAGTATTGTGACCCTTGGTCTTCTTGGTGAATGCTCTAGAGTAGTTTCTACACATCTTACAAATCTTGTCATAGGGCAGTTGGGATATGTCCCCTGCTCCTATGAGATTTTGAGCATCCATAAAATCTTCATTGACTCCTCTTAAACATACTAATTTTAAGGATTTAGGAGAGAGTCCATTTTGATGAGGTTTCTTGAGATAAAACTAAAATATTTCAACAAAATCTTCTAGCGGATCATCTTCTTTTCTGACATCCTAAAGATATCACCCCTCTTTCTATTTGTACTTCTACAACAATCCCAATATTTCTCTAGGAATTTTGTCTTTATTATCTCCTAGTTGGGAACAATATTCCTTCCCAACCCCATGAACCAATGCAGAGTAGCATCCTTTAGCGTGGCTGGGAATAATTTGAGTCGGTGAGCATCTATAATGCAATAATAGATTTAACATAACACATCAAACCCAAAGATAAATGTGTCTAGATTCTCTGTAACCAATCCATAGAAAATGGGTAGTATTGAAGGAGGTATATTTTTAAGATTAGCATCCCTTTCTTGATTGGTTATCAAAAAATAAAATATCACATGCTCTCCTAGGTTATCCACGACTTCTTCAATCATGATTGTTGGCCTCCTACAATGATTTAATAACTAAGCCCTTGCATCCATGATTCAGAGATTATAAATCTAACCTGAATAGCCATTTCAATCATCATGAAGGTGCATTTAACTTGTCAACCCAGGGACGTGAACTTGAAATGGGTCAAAACAATATGTGCACTAGGAACCCGAAGTAGCCATTTTCATTCTACAACTAAGGAAATCACAATACTGGAAGTAAATTGCTTAGAAGGGAATACCATAAATTCCAATCATCAATCAACAACTACATAAAACTAAAATGCATAACATAAACGAAAATCTAAGCAACAAACAGGGCACTACTCTGTTTGCTTTGGCTGCAGGAATAGTCACATAATGGAATTCTAGTGGCTACAGGAACAGTCAGTGCCAGATTTATAACTAATTACTAAATAGCAAGTAATACTAAACTAAGAGAATGGATTACTCACCAAGTGGGCCTCCTTGGATAAGTATCCTCTAAAACTAATGAGAACTCAGATGCTCGAACTCGAAACTTCATTTTATTCACTGTAAATCATGAGTACAAAAGAGTAATGTATCTATATTATTAAAAATTTGAGAGTGCAAGTACAATATAAAACCGTGCAACCCCTTAAGAAGGAGCATCAAATCTACATTTATACTATCAAATAAACAAGGTAGTCAACTTGACTATTGGGAGGATGCAATTTAGGGAAAACAGAGAAAGTGGAGTGGCAGTGGTTATGCGTGCATGGAATTTGGTCAGACATGCAGGTCCAAATGCAGATTTAGCACAACAATAACACCCGCATCTACTCAACCAACATTAAAGTCCACTACAAGGTGGTTACATTCAGTTTGTATGAGGAATCTTCTGCCGTTGACCTCCTTTGACCTTTGAGCAATTCCTTTACTGGACGTTACAGTGCATGCCCAGTTGGCGGTGTCTTCCTCAACTTAGCATCCTCAAATTAAATTTGTATGGCAATGTCAGTACATACAATAATTGCATATCTATAACCACCTTAAGGAACATTCATTAACCACATACAAAATCAGTATAGATAATCCACAAAATATACCAATGTCATTAAAACTTGCAGAAATAGGATTAAACCCAATGTCTATGGTTTGAGAGAAACATTATGAAAATATCAAAATTTAGCATCAAATTCCATGACAACTTCCAACAAATAAACTATAGATTCTACCCAAAATTGGACCAAAACCTAGGCTCATCACTCCCCCCAACCTAACGTTTTGCTAGTCCTCCAATAGGGGAAGAGTTGTTCTTCTACTTGGTCAAAGCTCTAAAATTTGCAACTAATAGTTGTCCAACATCAGTGTCTATTGAGCGTGAATCAGGGTCCCAATAGAATTCTCCTAATTTGTCAAATATGCTCCATCTCTATTTTTCTGCAGTAATGTCATATTGGTAGAACTTGAAGTTTGGCATGAGCCACATGAGAATGGGTGGATAGAAAGTCAGGGGAAGCCAAAATCGGCCCTTCGTTCTCCCAATCTGAATATACCTATCAATCCTTTTTAGTGTTGCAGCATAATTGTGGATGGAACGAGGTTCATCATGTTTTAGCTCATCAGTTATGCTATTCCATATTTGTGATAGGTATCGTCTCATAATTTCCTCCTTTGCTGTTGCCTTTACCTCATACTCATTGTAAACTGCCTCAATCTAAGGCATAATCTTGTTACCATACTAGGTCTGAAAATAATTTTGTGCCATTCTCTATAAATATCCCTTGGGTTGCTTGATTCAACCCTAATGGGCAAAGGGATGTTAGACTCCAATTTCTTATAAGCCCCATGTTGTCCCCAAATAATCTCATTTTGTACCCAAGACATAAATGCCCTTAATTGGACATCCCCAACATACAACAATGAGTTCCAATCATGGTCTTTAGTTACAACATAATTATGCAAGTAAAAATCACATAGAAATTTCTTCATTTCAGTGGAGGCAATCCTAAAAGCATTGAAAAATTTATTAGGAGTGTTAATAGAAGGATTCAAACTTGAGACAATCCTTGACACCTTAAAAGAGAGATATTTCTCTTTTAGGTGCAGAGCATAGACCCTTGGATGGGTTCTACATTCCAAGATCTATGGTACCAAGGTCACAATGTTGTCCACTTTCTTCTTCAGAGTAGCAATTTCCTCATTCTTTTCTTCAATGACTTCATCCCTCTTTTGAATTTATTTTTTCAATTTTTGTTTTTCCTTTTTCCATTCTTCCTCTCTCCATTGTATTTCTCTCCATAAATTCAAAATTGTCGTATGTACTGTAAAATCAGGAGGATTATGAATTCCTACTAGTATTTTTGTTGATGGTTGCTCCCCATATAGTACTATTTGCATGGACTCAGACTGTCTAGTTGTCTCTGGCTACTGGGGTACTATTTCTTCTCCCACTTCTTGCTGCAGGATCTCTTGTTCTTGTTCTTGTTGTGGCTATAGGAACTCCTGCTCTAGTTTTGGTTGTTGCTGCATGACCTCTTGCTGTAGGACTTCTTGATTTTCCTCAAACTCTTCTGCAATGTTAGCAAGATCAGCCAGTGTTATGTTTGTTGCTGCCTTAAATATATCTTCATCCTTGACATTATTAAACCCCATTGGAGCTTCTATGTCATCGTGTGGTATTTATCTAGACTTAGGGATTTCCTATGGAGGCATACCAAACACTGGCCCAACTAGTCTTGATTTCTAGGGAGGGCTCTCACATTTTTCTTTGGCTGCAGGATGAACAATGTCAATATCAACCGAATTTTCCCGTTCTTTTGTTTTACCTTTTTGTTTGCAACTCAAGATTACGACAGGGTCAATAATGGCAAGAAAAGGAATGATAAAGGAGAATTATGATGGGAAGAAATGGTGGTTGTAGTTAGTGTCACCTCACACATGCGAGCTGTCCTCTCACTCATATTTCAAATTGACTCATTTTAATTTTTTGATGTAGCCTAGCATGAATTGACACATGGGAAATATATTCACATCTTTTTATTTCCCCCCCAACCTGAATTTGGATATGTGTCCACACATGCGAGATGGGAGTGGTGATTACAGGGAATAATGACATGTTATGTGAACCTCTATACTAATGTATAGTGATTAAATGAATGCACTTAAAAGATGATTAAAAGGTAGCAATTAATGCGCACATACCTGAATGTGTGGAGGATTTGTTGCAAAGATCGTGGAGAAAGAGCCGTTCACCTTTTTAGGGAATAAATTAAGAAATTAATAAAAATGAAGTGGAATGAGGTGAGTTGGATGAAGTGATGGAAGAGAGAGAAAGGTGGTGATGGATGGGTGAAGAAATGGACTTCCACAAAAGAGAAATTATTTATTATGACAAGTACTTACCTTAATTAGATAGAAGGAGGGACATTAGGTCCACTTCCTTCAGTTGCAGGAAGCTCAGGTGCTAAATGCTGGGTGAATTGTTGCAAAAACTCTTCTTTGGAAGCTAGCTTGTGATATAATCTAAGGCGATGACCATTGAAAAGTAACTTGAATATGACTGGGTCAATGGTAGTAAGTTGAACAACTCGATTAGGAAAGACCTCAGTGACTTCATATTGTCCTAGCCACCTTGTTTGCAATTTTCCTACATTGTCCTGATATCTTGAGTCATAGAGCAGGGCCCAATCTCCTGGTTGGAATTTCTTGTCCTTGATAAATTTGTCATGCCACTTGATTCTATGATTTTGCACTACCTCTGTATGATGCAAGGTTTCTCTTCTTATCTCATCCAAAGCATTTAGCTGCATGATTTTTTCTCTTTGTGCCTCAAAAATATCCATCCCCAAATCTATTGCAGTCCTAAGAGTCTTATATTCAAATTCAATAGGCATCATGGTTATCTTTCCATACAACAACTCAAATGGAGTGAAACCTGTAGTTGTTTTGTAGGTTGTCCTATAGGCCCAAACAACTTATGGTAATCTGTTTGCCCAATCCTTTCTTTGAATAACTACCATTTTGGTTAGAATGACTTCAATTTCTCTGTTGGTCACCTCAACTTGGCCATTAGCCTGGGGGTGATAAGGAGTAGACTTCCTATGCCATATGTTGTATTCATTGACTAGTGCTACAACGAGGGTTGGTATGAATTAAACCCCTTGATCAATCACTATTTCTTTTGGAACTCCATATCTTGTGAAAATATCCTCATAAAGAAATTCTGCAACCTTGTTATCTCATGCATGCTTCATGGTCTTAACTTCTACCCACTTTGTCACATAATCAGTGCATACCAAAACATAAGACTTATCATTTGATGGAGGATCAATGGGTCCTACAAAATCCAATCCCCACTTGTCAAAGGGGGTGATTACTACCTGAGAAAAAAATGGCATCTCATCAGATCTGGTTGGTCTACCTATTCTTTGAAATCTATCACATTTTTTGGTATACCTTCCTACATTCTTGTGGAGTGTTGGCCAGTAATATCCTGTGTTCAAAATCTTCATTGTTATCCTCTTAGCTGCAAAAATTCCTCCACATGGTTCATTGTGGCATGCATGAAAAATGTCATATGTCTCATCTTCTCTCACACATCTCCTCATGACATGGTTTGGTCCAGTATAAAACAAACATCCAACAATCCAGGACAAAAGAAAAGATTTTTCAATGAGTGCCCTTTTCTCTTTTGGAGAGAAGTGAGAAGGAACTCTACCTGTGACCAAATAATTGACTATGTCAGCATACCAAGGTGTTTGTATACTGAGGGAGAATGGATGCTCATAAAGAAAATAGTCATCTATGGGCTAATTGTCTTCTGATGTAGTCAACCTTGCAAGAAAATTTGCAAAAACATTGGCCTTCCCTAGCTTATCCACAATGGTTATATCAAACTTCTGCATTAACAATAACCATCTTGCTAGCCTACCTATGATCAAATGTTTATTCATGAGATATCTAATGGATACATGTCAGTGTGCACAAAGATTTGGTAACCTGTTATGTAATGCTTGAATTTGTTCAGTGCATAGATCACTGCCAACATTTCTATCTCTGTCACTATATAGTTGAATTCAACTCCCTGTAAATTTTTGCTGACAAAGTAAATGAAATTTTCAACAACTCCTTCTTTTTGTCCTAAGACTACTCTTATGGCATAATCTGATGCATCAGTATGGATGTGGAAAGGAAGTTCCCAATTAGGCCCTTTGAGTACAAGAGCATGGGTCAAAGCTGCCTTCAAATCAGAAAATGCCTTGTCACAAGCTTTAGTCCACTGTAATTTAACATATTTAGTGAGAGGAGTATACAATGGTGCTTCTACCTTGCTGAAATCCTTGATGAAATGCCTATAATATCTTGCATTACCCAATAAACTCCTAACATCCTTATGTTTTGTAGGTGTGAGAAGATTTGTGATTACCTCAATCTTTGCAAGATCTAATTGAATTCCCTTGTGGGAGATGTAGTTGCCAGGAACTACACCTTCCTACATAATCATGAAGCACATGGTACTTGGGAGATGTAGTGGCCAAGAACTACACATTCAGATATTTTCCTTCTAACACCTGTACTTGTGTAGTTAACTCTATCATGGTTTCTTCATTAACACATGGTACCTTTAGTTCATATGACAACAATTTATGGGACATACCTATTTTTGCAGGAAGTTTGTTTGTAGGAAGAGTGGCTACAGGAAGAACGTCTGCAGGAACAATGGCTACAAGAAGAGTAGGCAAAAGTGTCTTGATTGGAATTGCATAATGAGAAGATGGTGCTTCCTCCACTTCACAATGGTTTTGAATGATGTTAGCCAATACTTCATCCTCATCTTGGAGCTGCATGAAAGAGCTTCTGCCTAACGTCATAAGTTGTGCCACAAAATTAACTTCCTTGGCCTCTTCACCAACATGTGGCCATACAGGATTATCTTCATCATGAGATGGTTGAGTAGGAGGATAAAGAACAAAAATTTTCATGCTCTTCCCATCTGAAATGGTCATGCCACCTAACTGACATCCAATGTATGCATCTACAATTGCTAACTATGGCATTCCAGGAATAATGGGATACTCGCCTAGTGTAGCTTTAGGAGAAAGAATCATAAAGTCCGTGGGTACTCCCAGGAGTCTAAAACTATCACAAGATCCTCCATTACACCATCAAGCTTCATAGTAGAGCTATCAGCAAGCTACAAGATAGTAGAAGTAGATCTCATGCTTGCAATGTTTAGTTGCTGCAGGATGTCCTTGGTCATTACATTTATTATTGCCCCTAAATCAATCAGAGCATTCTTTACTTGGATTTTGTTTATAACAACTACTACCACAGGACTACCTAGGTCATTATACTTGGGGATAGTTACTTTTTCAAGCATGATGTTAGCTAGTTGTCCCACTACATGAACTGTAGTTGGGTCTTTGTTTTTTCCTACCTGGATTTTTGAGGCATGCTTCCTTGATTGCCTTATCGTAGATTGGAACATCCTTTATGGCCTGAAATAGAGGTATCTAAATACATATATGCTTCAATTGATCCAAGATGTCAAAATTTGTATCCTACTTTTCTTCCTTATTCTTGGCAACTTCCAATCTTTGAGGAAATGGTGGTTCTTGTTCAGTCTGCTTGACTTGGACTGGTTCAATATTTTTAGGTACACTTGGCTGAATGGGATCATTCAGAGGTTCCTCCTCCTCTTCCATAGGAAGCTCAATGATAATGGGCTTGGAAGGGGCTGGTAGAGTAGTTCCTAAATGCAATTCAATGTCACTTACACTCACAACATATGCAGGGAATTGATTTGAATCAACAGAGTATACAGGTTGTTGCTATGGTTTGTAATTTAGATTGGGTGTGGGATGAGTTTGTAGCTGAGTATGTTTAGGTGCATTTGAGTCTGGATTAACAAGTGGAGGCATTATAGTAGGCTGCTGGGGTTGAGAAGGTGGCTGCATGTAACTGATCATCTAGGAAGGCCATTGTTGTCCTCCCCTCCATTGATTTGTTTGCTGCCAATTTCCTGGAGGTGGCTACCAATGCCCTTGAAATTGCTGCCAATTCCCCTGAGGTTGCTGCCACTAGGGTGAAGAGTTTTGATGATTGTGCCAAGCATTTGGAGGGTTATTCCAAGGCTGTGGTGGATATCCTCCATAGTTGGATGGATATGGGGGCTGCCATTGGTTACCAGATGAATAGGAATTAAAAGATGGCCCAACATAAGATAGTGGATTTGGTGGCATACCTTGTCTTGGAACCCAAGGATTCCTTTGTGCAACATATTAGACTTGGTCTTCTTCAATCTGAATTGGTTTGAATTTAGGTGGTATCTACTTGCTTTCAAGATTAGCTACCATATTGCATCTGCAGTCCCGCTTCTTTTGTCTGCAATGGGGGAAATACTCTATCAACATTGTCTCTGCTTCCTCTTGCTTCTTCTTGGCCTGAAGTGTATCTAGCTGAGTGGCTAGATTATTTATAATGTCTTGCTTGAAGTCTACTATCAAATGATTAATATCCATTCTTGAAACTCCACCAGTAGTTGACTTACAGTAAGCTCTCCCTTTCTTTGAAGCTTCCCTAGAGTAGTTCTAGCATATTTTCTTGATATCTTCCCAAGGAACTTGGGAGATATCTCCTCCTCCCATGAGTTCCAAGGCATCAGTGCAGCTATCATTGATTCCTCTTAGGAAAATCAACTTTTGTGAGTCTTAATTGAGTGTATGGTGTGGATAATTTTGTAGGAAAAACAAAAACCTTGCAATATAATCTTCCAGACTCTCATCTTCCTTCTGCTACATATTGAAAATGTCACCTCCTCTCATGTCACTGTCCCTACAATATTCCTTGTATTTCTCAAGGAATTTAATCTTCATGTCTTCCCAAGCTTCCATAGTATCTCTGCCTAGGCTCTTGAACCATCTTAATGCAGCCTCTTTCATAGTGGTAGGAAATAGCTTAAGCCTATGAGCATCAGTGGTATAATCATAACTCTTGTAGAGTATGTCAAACTCAAATAAGAAGGTATTAGGATCTTCTGTGACAAGTCCTTAAAACTTGGGGAGTGATGAAGCAGGGATATTCTTAATGTTGTCAACTTCATTTTGATGGGCAATGGGGAAAGGAAAAGCTGGTTGGTTAGGTTTGTTCCTATTTGCATCACCCATGCCTGCTTGATGTAGCTCCAAAGCAAAGTTGTTCTCAAGTTGATTTTGGTCTTCAAAGGAGACTTCAAAGCTAGTCAGATCAGGAAATGCATTAGCAAAGGGGTGTGGCTCTTCGTCTTCTTCTTCTCTTGGCAGGTTTTGATATTCAACTAGTTGGAATTGATTAGGATTGTTAGGAAGGAATCTCCCATAAGCACCCCTTCTCCTTCCTCTATGCATGTGGTATCAACTCACTATTAGCCAACTCACACAAATAATTGGTAAAGAATAAGGGAGGTCATTACTTCCTAAATGAGGGTATACTAAAAAAAACTTCTAGAAACACTACAGAAAGAAAAACTACCAATGACTCCAAAGAACTTCTTGTTTGACACCATCCCTGACAACAACACCAAAAATGTTGGCCTCCTACAATGATTTTATAACTAAGACCTTATAGACATGATTCAAATATTGGACATCTAACCCGAATAGCCATTTCAATCACCATGAAGGTGCATTTAACTTTCCAACCCAGGGACGTGAACTTGAAATGGGTCATCACAGTATGTGCACTAGGAACCCGAAGTAGCCATTTTCATTCTACAACTAAGGAACTCACAATACTAAAAGTAAATTTCTTAGAAGGGAATACCATAAATGTCAATCATCAATCAACAACTACATCAAACTAAAATGCACAACAAAAATGAAAATATGAGCAACAAACAGGGCACTACTTTGTTTGCTTTGGCTGTAGGAATAGTCATAAAATGAAATTCTAGTGGTTGCAGGAACAATACATGCCAAGTTTCTAATTAATTACTAAACAATAAGTAATACTAAACTAAGAGGACAAATTACTCACCAAGTGGGCCCCCTTGGATAAGTATCCTCTAAAACTAATAAGAACTCAGATGCTCGAACTCATAACTTTATTTTATTCACTATAAATCATGAGTACAAAAGAGTAATGTATGTGTATTACTAAAAACTTGAGAGTGCAAGTACAATATCAAATCGTGCAACCCCTTAAGAAGGAGCATTGTATCTTTATTTATACTATCAGCTAAACAAGGCAGTCAACTCCACGACTAGGAGGACGCCATTTAGGGAAATGGAGAAAGTGGAGTGGTGGTGGTTACGCGTGCATGGAATCTGGTTAGACATGCAGGTGCAAACGTAGATTTAGTATAGTAGTAACACCCACATCTACTTAACCAACATTAAAGTCCACTACAAGGTGGTTCCATTTGGTTTGCACGAGGAATCTTTTTCCGTTGACCTCCTTTGACCTTTGAGTGATTCCTTTGTTGGATGTTATGGTGCATGCCCAACTGGCGGTGTCTTCCTCAACTTAGCATCCTCAAATTAAATCTGCATGGCAATGTCAGTATGCACAATAACTGCATATCTATAACCACCTTAAGGCACATTCATTAACCACATGCAAAATCAATATAGATAATCCACATAATATGCCAATGCCATTAAAATTTGCAAAAATAGGATTAAGCTCGATGTTTATGGTTTGAGGGAAACATTATGAAAATATCAAAATTTAGCATCAAAGTCCATGACAACTTCCAAAAAATAAACTATAGATTCTACCCAAAATTGGACCAAAAACTAGGCTCATCAATGATATCAAAATACATTCTAAAAATCTCCTTTGTAATTTGTGTAGCTATTGGTGTAAGGGATAATTCTTCTTCGTTGATTGCCTCAATCTATTTGCTCTATCCACCAATGTCTTCAAATTCTTCATGTACCAAGGGGAGAAATATTCCCAAAGCATCTCTTTGCCTCCACATGCAATGGTTCTAGCTTTTTAATCAACAATTCCTACACATTGTTAGTAAATAATGTTGTTGATTCCTAAATACCTATTTATCCTAATGCTAAAATAAAGTTTGTTATCCTATGAAAGCTTGGAAATAATTTAAAACACATAGAAGAATCCTAAACTTAGCACCATCCTCGAAAATGAAGCCAAAAATGTGGAGCTTCCTCTAATTCCTAATTAACTTGGTGCTAACAGCTCAGTGGTCTTGAGGATCCCTAAACTAAGTAGTTCATCATTCATAAAATGGATTTATCAAATCATCAACCATGGAGTTGTAAAAATTCAAATAACGTTGGAAAAGTATATGCATTCTATTAGGTGAATATTTTGTAATTCCTTTACAAATTACAAAAGTGGATTTCAGCCACAACTATGATGAGATATGAATCTCTCCTCTCATAAAGGGGAGGCTCCCTTATTATTGCTCACTAAAATCAACTAGAAACAAAACTAAAATATTTACACTATGATTATCCATGGATTTGTCTCCATTAGCATATTATTTTTTTTTCAGAATAAAGGAAACAAATTACAATGATATCCTTAAACAAAACTAGTTGGTGCAATAATAGTCAATACCCTCGAGTACCAGTGAATGGTAGTAACTTGGAAAGTCTATGGAAGCACAAAGTCTTTAGCATTTTTCTCATGATGGTTCCAAAAGTAATAGTAAGATCACACGAGAAAGAGCAACAACTTAAAGCTCAAAGACTTCAAGCTATTACCAAAATGATTTCAAGAGTAAGCACATGAATATAGTTAAAAATTGCAGCTCAAAGACTACACATTCTTAACATGATTCATACACAAGAATACAATTGAAAATTATAGATCAAAGACTACACATTCTCAACCAAATCCACAAAAGCTCCAAATGCAATATGATAGCACAAATGCTATTAGTGCTATATCTGAATTCCCTTTCAATAAAGAAATAACATGCCAACACAAGAATATAATTGAAAACTACAGCTCAAAGACTACACATTCTCAACCAAATCCACAAAAGCTCCAAATGAAATATGATAGCACAAAGTCTATTCCCTTTAAATAAAGAAATAACATGCCACTTACAAATCAAATTCAAGATAATATGACAAGAATGACATAAGAACACTCTCACATATAACAAACATGCTCCAAAACAAAGTTTGGAGGCAATTTGCTTCTCTTATTGATAAATTTCAAATTTTTACATTCAACTCAAAGATTGAAATTATGCTCTTCAAGATGACAACATCTAGTTTCAAAAGATAAAAAGATCCTTAATACAATGAAACTCCCTCACATATACAGAGGAGAGTTGAGAGTTAATCTAGGAAAAGAAATAACTACTTTAACTTATTCAAATAGGAGAGTCTAATTCGATTTGGGATTTCTTTGTTTTACATGTAATTAAAATTTTGAAAATGACATGTATTTTTTTTGAAACTAATTACATTAAAGCATGAAATTACTAAAAAAATAAACTAAGGCAAGATCAACTTTCTTCAATGTCCATCAAAAAATCATCATACTTCTTCATGATGGATTAAACTTCATCTTTATTCGAGCTTGAAATATGTTTGGAAATGGAAAGGACTCTTAGGATTGAATCCTTCACTATATCACAAGCTTCATCAAGCCTTCCTAAAATAACTTTTAGGTTGTCCAAGGTCAATTGAATATCTAGCAACATATCCATTGAAGCCACTGAAAATGCTTGATCTTCAAACTCTTTTTGGATCATGTTCATAAATTCTTGGACAACTATATTTGAAGAGAGGACCCTTTGATTATCATCACACAACTTACAAGGAAGGTCTTCAACTCTATTGACAAGGTTCAAATTGTTGTCTTAGCTAACTTCTCGAGCACTTCGCAATTAATCAATCAAATCTTTGATGACGTTCGCTTTGTGTATCATTGTCTCTTTCACCTCTACATACATATCTCGATTGGGAATAATCCTAGATTCCACTAATGTATCTAGTTTGAGGTCTTTCATTTTGACCCAATCCTAATTTTTTTTTCTATATCTTCCTTTTCTTGAGAAAAAGCATCAACAGTTTTCACTAATTCTGATTTTTTGGCTTTCATAATTTCTATTTTCTTTGCAGAAGATATCAAGAGTTTAGTACTTTGTGCAGCCATTTGATCTAAGAATTCACCAACTACTCTACCCCTTGTGTGTACTTTCTCCAAATTTTAGATGACTAGTTCCTCAATGCTCACAACCATAGGTTCAATCGATTCAAAAGACTGGGTAATCTTCTAGAGTACTATAGTTAGTTGTTCTGCCTTGGCTTTATATCGATCCTTCATTTTCTTGATTGCATCAAATTTCTCGATGAGAGAGTTCAATGTGTATTTAGCATCTACTTTCATACTCTCATGAGTAATCTTCCCCAACTCAACTCTTGTGACAAAATAATTAGAGATATCCACATCTTCTATAGTCTTATTTGGAGGAGGTTGTGCCACCTTCGCATACCTATTACCTTCTTTGTTAAATAACAACCTAGAGAGGGTCTTCGCCTTCTTTTCATTATTTTTTTTTACAGGTGCTAGCTGTGTGAATTCAAAGTAATCTGGGGAGATGACTTATTTCTTCATCTTAGGTGTCAGAGACAAGAGCCAAGGTGGAAGTGGTGAAATCTCTTCTGGATTAGCAGCCATGGTTTGAGTTGTTGTTATTGCACTCACAAAAGTTGTTGCAACAATAGGAGCATTGTTAGTCAAAACAATAGTAGGAATCTCCACACTTGACACTTGCACAAACTCATAAATGAATTGTTCTAAGTCAAAATGAGAAGTTATGCCAAATGACGGTGATGAAAAACTAGGCAGAGACATAGGTGATCCTAATGCATTGTCGAAACCTTGTTTGGGGCTTTCAAGGATAGACCTTGAAGGGGATGAATATATGGATTGAATTAATATTGTGGGGTGAACATTGACAGTGACTTTAGTAGATGGAAAGGATTGATTAGTTGTTGTAGGAGTGAGGGTATGTACAGTAATAGAGATAGGAGAAGAGGAGACAAGTTGTTCTTCAAAAAATTTCTCATGAGGATACACCTATGCTTCTTCATGTTGTTCTTCCTTTTCTTTCCTTTCCTCCTAAATATATTCCTCTTGTCCTTCAGTAGATGACCCTTCTTTGGTTTCTTTGGTTTTCTTTTTACCACAGGTTTTAGAACAAAATTAATCTTGGGCTTAGAGGGATTGCTAGAACTAAGAGCATCACTCTTTTTCTTTGTTCTCATTTCTAATTTCCTACCTAAAATTTTTGGTAATTCCTCCTCTAACCTAGTGAGAAAGCGTTTCAATTGAATTCCCTTTTCTTCTAACCATACATTCGTGTTAGAAAGAATCATTTCAAACCTTTCTGAAATTGAAGTTACTTCTTTTTAGACCGCAGGATGGGAGGTAGAGGATATCCTACAATATTGTTCCTCTTATAGGCAGGATCTAACATGTCACCATCATCTTCCATGCCCTCAAGAATATTAGCCAGATCTAGCTCTTCAATCTGCTCCAATGTGAGCCTGCGATAATCCAAATATCTTATTTCTTCCTTAGTCCTACAGTCATCCCACATATCCTCAATCCTATGTAAATGAACACATGCCTTTTTGATTCGATCCTTCATGCCTTGGTAATCAAAATCTATCCTTTATTGAACATTTTCAATGTGACCAACTACATTTCAAACTCAATGTCTTTGGATTTCAGAGAAGTCTAAATGGAATACCTGCCAATGATCAATATAAATTTTAATCCTAGCTTTTGGGATTCCATCTACTTACTATGAACTGCAATTATCTATCTACACAATTCCATCAAGACAATATTTTCGTTGGGGTATTGTGGGAGCATGTATGGATATTCCAAAAAACAACCAACTCTTAGATATGTGAAAGTGGGGAATTACAGGTAGAGGTAGTCATACGTGTTTACCACTGCCCAAGCCTCATTTGACACTCTTTTTCTTTCTAGCTCAGGATCAAACACATACAAAAATGGTGCAAAGAATGCAACATTCACCCTTTAGAAATGATGAATGCTTCCATCAAGGGTAATATGTGGAAAGTGTTTGTAGCTTGGATTCACCCTTCTATTTCCTTCTGTTGTCAAACCAACAAAATTTCTCATAGCAGCAAAAGAATATACCAAGTAGGATGTCATGTAGAATTTTTGTGTGGTGTGCACCTTAGTTAACTAATCGTGGATGGAATCACTAATATATTGGCCCTAGAAGGTCTATTGTTTTCCCATCTTTATGATCTTGATGTATAAATACATCCAATCTTCAAATGTGGAAGAGGCGGGAAAACCTTGCACTCTACTGAGAAGAGTGATCAAATCATTCACCTCTTCAATGAAATCACTATGTGGGAAACACTTGGGCCATCTTGAGACATTCTATCTTGGGGTTTTCAACCATTTTCTATTAATTATCCTCTTAGTAGAATCTGGATCTTTGTCATACTCCTCCTATGTAGATTCTTTCTAGTGATTTCTACATACTTGTCAATACTAGAAAAAATGAAGGCTTTGTCATTACACTCTGCATCTAGCCTTATGAATACATCTCCATTTGCATTCTTGACAATTCTATCATTCCTATTGTAATTTGATGCAACTTGAAGAACAAACTTTAAGTAATGTGTCATAATAGGAAAATAGGCCACCATTTGAATGTTACTCTGCACTATGCACCTCATTCCTTCACCTAACAGTTGCTTTGAGTCCTTGTTACAAACTCAGACATTTCAACATGCCCAATTTTAGTGTCTTTGATCTCATCTATAATTGAGGAAACTAATGTAGCCGAAAACACTCCCTGATATTTGAATTTCATTGCTTTTCCCTTGCTTGGAGAGGGATCCAACATTGACAAGAAATTGTATCCTTGAATAAATTTAGATGTGAAAGTCTTGACGTATGTGCATAAGAAACTACATGATAAATTCATGGTTTTGCAGTGTTAGAGATATTTGTATATTAGAAATTGTAGCAAGGGGAAAATTTAGAGCAATTGCATGAACTTTGGGGCTTGAGTGAGATGGAAGCAGAAAATGGAGAGCAAGTGGTCAAACTAGCAAAAAGGAAAAATCTCCCAAGTGTTAGGATTTGTTTTGCATAATGGTGCTAGGTTGCTGAAATTCGGCACCTCTACAGGTGGAAATGGATGCTTTGATGTTTAGGTGCTAAAATTTAATGCTTTAGCAAGTGAATTGTGATGTATGTTAAAAGTTTTCAAAGTCGTTGAAATTCAATGATATTACAAATGGAAGTTCATTTAACTTGTGCAAAGTTGGTAAAAATATTTGACCGTACATGGGTAGAACACTTAAATTAATGTTTAATGTTGGGTTGGGGCTTTTTCCCTACTTTACATATTGCATTGAATTTTTGTGCACAAGAAGAGAAAAACCCCTCTAATGTAATTGACTTTGGGAAGTTCGATTTTCTCATGCACGAGCATTGAAAGTTGATGAGCTAGTGCATATTACAAGGTTTGTTCATTTATGTTAAATTGGTGAAAAAAACTGATATCACATAACAAGTTAAATTTTTTGGGTAGGCATTATGTTTTGTATTGTCTTGTTGGTGAAAAACACCGACTCTTCATGGAAGATTTTTTAAGGTTGAAGTGTTGGTGAAAAATCCCGACCTCTCACATGATGCAAACTTGTTCATTTGGTAAACTTCATGCATTGGTAGTGAAAATCATCACAACTGCATGTTGGGCCAACACACACGCATGCAAATGCAGTGAAAAATATTGCTTCAACACAGAAAACCATGGTCATGATCTAAGGGTGAGAAAAAAGTGAAAAACACCATTTGTTCATGGAAGATTAATCATGAGAAACTTAGGGTTTTTTAAAACATAATTTCTTTTGTTCATTGTGGGGTTTAATACCCGCGATGTATAGAGGAATCATAGGGTTTTAATCATATGAGACTTCAAATCAATACCTTGGAATTTATAAGCTCATGTCTTGAAATAATAATTATAATGTGGGGTTAACATACACAAACCCACAAACTTATGGATGGAGCTAGAGTTTGTATTTGAATAATGAAAAATACTCTCAAAATGGATATAAAAAATGCAAAGGCATATAAAAACTTAGAAAATAAAACAATATAGAAACATAGGAAATGAACACCAAAGGTTAACAATACAAAACAAGCATACAACTAAACATGAAACCCTATATAAATAGAACAAAAACAAGCACGAAGAAAGGAGAATAAAAGTGAACATACCTGAAAAGGAAGAAGTCATTGAAAAAGACCCAACAAATCCATAGGATCAATCTCATTAGAATCCATACATAGAAAAATCCAAGCGTTTTGAGTACAAAAAAATCAAGCGGGCAAGAAGAAAGATTAAAATGAAGTTAAGATGGGAGAGAAATGGTTTAAAAACCAATTTAAAACTCATTAAACTTGTATTTAATGCCAACTTGTGTGAAACCCCAAATTGTAGGGGTGGGAAAATTCAATTCCAGTGCAATTCTCAAAAGGTGAGTGATATGTAGTGTCAGTGAAAAACACCGACCTTGCATTTTTATTTTGTTTTTGCATTTGCCTTGCAGGCGCACTGAAATTCAATGCTCCTGTAAGGCCAAATTTTTTTCCTTTAAAACTAAAATTTATAACTTAGACCAAAATGCAAATTTTGACAAAATAGAAAAGGAGGAATTCCCAGAATGACGTTTTGATGCTAGGGAACCACACATGAGGGACAATGTGATTTTCCTCGTTTTGCATACTTAAAGTGTGTGAGTTATGAAACATACAAGTTTCATAGGGGTTATCCCACAAATTAAGCTTAGTTCAATTTGAGGATAACACATTCATGGATTATAAACATCCCACATCAACTAAGTATAGGTAATAAACACATGCAAATATAGTAAAAGCTTTATATTAGAATAAACTGCTACTTCTCAAAACAAAGTAAAAGAATACAAATAACTACCTCTTGTTGCGGGTACCTAATGCTTAAGATTGTAACTATTAAGCATTACACTACAATATGTACTAACTTAGTTAACCTCTAGAGGATGAAAGAGAACATCAATCTACAAATTCTAATTCAATAATTGTAACATATTTATTCACAATCTTATAAATTGGAAACTATCAATTAAATTCATAATACATAATCTAATCTAATAACTTAAATTGAAGTGGTTTAGTAGTACCTCAAGTGGCCCTTTCTTGAGTTGTTGATTCCACAAGATATTTCCAATCACTCACTTACTCAACAAAACATATTGTCAAAGTAATTCTCCTTTATTGCATTATAAATACAAAATTGTTACACAAAATCTAACATGAAATATTTATTCAATAACACACATATGATCTTCTACCATTCTATCACTGATAGATCTTCTCCTCAACAAGGGATCCCACTATATAGGGTCCATGAGGGAGTCCAATTATTCATGAATTGAAAACAAATTGAAGAACATATGTCAACTCTCCCTCGAGAATAGGAAGAGGACTAAGTCTCAAATGAGAAAGTAATAACTACTAACACATGAATATGGAAATCAAATAAGGAATCTATGCCCAACAATTTTAATTGCTTACAACAAAAAACATGCTCAACAAAACAACTCTATCATGATTCACAACCCTGTTGAGAATAGAATTCTTCCCTTGGTTATCTTATTGAAAGATAAAAGTATTGTTTGGTGATTCACAATTTGATCATTAAATGATCACCTCCATCTTCCTTTGAAAGTGGATTCATTGCAGTCAGTTAACCCCTTCTTTGCAATGAACTATAATCCTTATGCTACAGGTTGAGAAACCTATTACTGCGGGTTGGAAAATATCTCCCTACAAATGTTACTCTTATTTCCTAAGACACTCTTATTATTAACAAACATAAATTAAACATAAAATCCAACTAAAATTCATGGACATTCATAAATAATGCATACACATATTAACATAACATGTTTCCATTCCAAATGCTTAAAACTACTTAAAGTTATATGAAAAGTCTTGGTAATGTCTTAAATTTCAGCAGAAAGTAATTATTAAAAAAGTATGAAACAACAACAAGAAACTAGCTAATTCTATAGCCCATCAAAATGGTTGGTTGGTTCATAATTGTCTATTAGATTCTAGAGCATACAACAATTTGATGACATTGGAAGTTATGAACCACTTAGGATTGCAAGTTTTAAAGTCTTATGGAAAATTTTATGCCATGGATTCTCATGAGGTGAATGTAATTGGGTTAGTAAATAATGTTCTAGTACAACTTGTTGCATACACAGGTAAATTTTTTTGAATGGATATTATCATTGTTGATTGTCTAGCTAAGCGAGGTATGCTATTATCCAAGAAGTGGGAAAATTTAATGGGTGGTGGACTTCAAATGGATAAATCTTATACTACCATACTGTTGTGTGGAAAATAAGTCCAAGTACATATAAGAAAGATAATAATGATCATTGCAGAGAATCCTAATGAACTAGAGAATATGATTTTTTTTTACCTTGATGTAGATCTTAATTGCTTATTGGAGTATGCATTTTGATGGTACATGTTCAAATGAGGGTAATGGTGTAAGAATAGTATTAGTGTCCCTTGAGGGAAAATATTACAAGTTCATTTTTAGATTGAGAATTTTGAGTGCACAAATAATGTGGAAAATTATGAGGCTCTACTTCTTGGTTTAAATGTGGCTTAAAAATATGGAATCAAATGCATCAGAGTGTTTGGTGATTAAAAATTGATAGCGTCTCAAGTTAGAGGCATGTATGCTACAAAGGAAAGCAAACTAAGAATGTATAAGAATGTAGTTTGGGATAGCATTCAACATCTTTTGGGTAGAAAGAGAAATTAATGTAATTGCTCATGCACTTGTTGTGTTAGCTTCAAAATTTGGTAATTATTTTATCCCATGTCATTGTACATATGATGTTGAGATCCTTACTAGGTCTAGTATTTCAGATAACATTTACAATTGGTAGGTCTTCAATGATGACAAAAATTTATGAGTTTCTTAATTACATTAATCATTTTGACTACCAATAGATTGATTGGAAACCCATGGTGAAAAAGGATGAAGAAGGTAAGAATACTATTTTGGGGAATGAGATCATCCAACTCGAAACCAATACCATTCCTAGAGATGTTGTTGCCTTAGGATGTTTGACAACGATGACTGTTATAAAAAAAAGTAAGCCTATCAAGGAAGAATACATAAAAGGTATAAATTTAGGAACTAGATAAGTTTCTAAAATGATTTATATTGATAAGAAATTGAGACCAACAAAGAATAAAAAATTGAATATGTATTATTAAGAAATTATATAAAAATTATTTTCTTGGTTTTGTGATGAATTAGAGGCTTACAGAGAAGACTTGTTCTAGCATATTGTTCCATTTCAGCCTAGTGCAAATCCTTTCAAACAAAAACAACACCCTATCAACCCTACACTTTCCCTTCAAATGTAGAATGAATTGATGAAACTAAAAGAAGGGTATCATTAAACCAATAAAGCATTAAAATGGATGTTTAACCTTGTTCTAGTTAGAAAAAATAATGTAGACATTAGATTGTGTATGAATTTCAAAAATTTAAATATTATGTCCTTTGAGGTCAATTATCCACTGCCCAATATGGACCATCTACTACAACAGGTGATAAGATCAAAATTGATGTTTATGATGGATTGATTCTTGGGTTATAATTAGGTCATGGTCAAATATTTTGAGTAGTACAAGATAGCTTTCACTACACCATGATGAACTTGTGTTTACGTTAGAATGGTATTCATATCGAAGAATGTTGGAGCCACATTTCAATGGGTCATACATGTAAAATTTTCTGGCCTTATAAATGAAATAATAGCTATCTAGGTCTCAATGATCTGACTATCTACTCCAAGGATTGAAATGATCATTGAAAACCCTTAGAGTTAGTCTTCCAAAGATGCTTAGAGTATGGGATATCCTTGAATCCCAAAAAGTATATTTTTTGTGTGGAAGAGGCCAAGCTCCTTGGCCACATTGTGTCTAAGGAAGGGGTAAGGATTGATCTAGAATGTGCCAAATCCATCGATCTTATCCCACAACCAAAAATATTCAAGGAAATCCAATCTTTCTTTGGACAGATAAACTTTGTTTGTAGGTTTGTCCAAAAAAAACGAGAATACAAAATGTCTAAAGTGTTGAAGAAGCGACACACTTCTAGTCAGGATAAGGAATCAACTAGTTCCTTCTTAGAAATCAAAGGTACAATTGAGAAGGCATCAGTGGCGGCGAGTCCAAACTATTCTAATCCTTTTCAGTTATTATGTTTTGCATCCTTTTTATACTATTATTGTTTTACTATAGAAAATGAGGATGTTTATTAATAACCAATATCTTTCTTCAACAAATTATTGATATATGTTAAATTGAATCATTTTATGATGGATAAGCATGCTTATGCTCTTGTGGAAGTTGTGAAAAATTTCAAATCCTACCTTGTATGGGCTAAGATCACCACTTTTGTGCCACATATAAATATCAAGTATATAAGTGTGCAACAAGACGCACCATGAAAAAGTTGCAGATGGATCAAAAAGATCCAATAGTATAATATAAAGGTGCAAACAACAAAGATAGAAAAAGGTCAAGGCCTTGCAAAATTAATGGATAAGGAAAATTTGAATGCTACTAAGGTAAATGAGGGAAACAAACAAGTTGAATCGAGCAACACTTGAGCATTATGACCATCATCAAAAAAGTTTTGGATGCTAACAAGAAGAAGTGGGATGATAAGTTAAAATTTATTGTTTGGGTAGATAGAATCGTATCCAATAAATTTATTGGGAAGAGCCTATTTAAATTTTTATATGGTATGGAGGCGAAGTTATCAATCAGTCTTGAGTTGCTAGTGTATAAACTTCAGCAACAAATTGAAGGCAAAAAGAAAAGTGCCATCTCCCAAAGAATACACGAGTTGATCGAACTATAAGAAACAAGCAGGGTTTCCCATGAAAGGAGCTTGATGAAACAACAAAAAATGAAACACCTCTTTGATAAGAGGGCCACGAAAAGAGAGTTTTATATTGGGGATCTTGTCCTTGTGTGCAATTCTAGACTAGAAGATAAGGGAAAACATGGAAAATTTGATGCACTATGAGTTGGGACCAATCAAATTAGTGAAGGTTTTGGTCAAGAATTTTTCTAGCTTAGGATCATAGATGGAGATTACTTGGAGTTTCTAGTTTGTGGTCAACTCCTAAAGCACTACTTTTCTTGAGGGTAGGGTTCTTGTAACTCTTGTAATATAGGTTGTTTTGGTTGCATTTTTGTCTTTTATATATGTTTGTTGTATTTTGAGAGTTTGTTTCATTTTTTGTTCCTTTTTGGTTTGCGCAGAGATTTGAATTCTCATTGTGCCTACAAGAGACACACGTCCCCAACTAGAACCAATATTGATAATCCAACATCTTGTGTCCCATTTTGTGCCTTAGCCATATTTTCCCAAATTTATAAGTGATCTAAGATATCAGTCATGGGTGTTTTTTTGTCAATTTTTTTAGCACCAATGGATAGACTACTGGAAACTAGGTCCATTTGATTTTTTAATTTTTGAAAAATATGTTAAGGAGTGAAATTTATACCCATGCGATTTTTCCTCGTCCATCTAGTTCTATCCTAGTTTCCCACAATGTCTGCATGAGTAGATTTTTCCCATAGTGTCTAGTTGAGAAGGAAATTTCTACAATAGGTTTTGAAAGATAAAAAAAATAACTAAGTATTGGTCCTATGGAATTTTCATTTCCATGTGAAATTCACCTTTCCAATAGTCATTTAGTTCACTTGCATTTTTTTGCATGTGAGAAAGGTGTGGCCATTTGCCTTTTGTGGATTTTTCCATGTGAACTACCCTTGTCCTCTTTCTAATCACTTTTATGCATGTCGTCATGCCAATCATTTTTCTACAAAAGCACATTTTCAAATCAACTATGATATTTGAAGGTTGATGGGAACTAAATTCTCACATTTGTACTTGTAGTGTATGAAAAAGTGTCCCTTTTCACACTTAATTTGAGAATTAATAATAAAATGAACTAAATTATGCCTTAATTTAGTGTTGTAATATGTATTTTACATGTCCACATTAAGTTTAGGGTCCTATTAATTAAAATGGACTTAATTGTGCCTTAATGTGGTTTTTTAGAGTGTACCCCTTTACACTTTCACACTTATTTAGGGCTTCATTAATTAATTGAGGTTAATTTTCCTTAATTGGCCCCTTTAATTCAAATCCAAGCCTAATTAATTGCATTTTTCAAAGAGGAAAACCTGACATTCATTAATGCCATAACATAGCACTTATCATCGAGCAATGTGTGTCCTAGGTGAGTGACCTAGGACCCATTCGCCCATGGGCGAATGGGTCCTCACTTAGACCTAGGACCTAAATTTGAATTATGTTTTTGACAATATTTTTATGATTTCAAATCTATATTCACATGTCGGCTTGTGGGAAATTAATGTTACATACCTATAAATATAAGTTAATTTCACTAAGTTTCATTGAAGACTTTCAAGCAAGCTAAGAGTATTCGAGTGAGCATTATCAAGAGCATTTCAAGGCATTCAATAGTAGTTTTTTTGAAGAATTATTGCATCAAGATCCAATTGTCATATCAAGGTTTTATTGCATCATGCATGTTTTTGGAGCTAATATGTTGATGTAGTGTTCATGATCCATTCAAGCATTCAAGAAATTGTTTCAAATCAAGTTTCAAGATCAAGATCCACATCCATTGAATCCATTTCATGCTAGTTGCAGATCTGCATTCCAAGGTTCATACAAGGGTTTGGTGAGTTGTGACATTACTTTGTTCATTCATCATTCCTTTATGTTTCATTATTTCATTTGAAAGTTTAATTACCAAAATGGGGTTTGACCAAGGTAAACCCCCATTCACCAAAAAAAAAAACCTCTTGATTTTTGTTTGTAGATTTAGGTGAAAGAAATCTTGAAGATCTCTTGAAGAAAAAAATTGGAGAACTTGTTAAAGTTGCAAAAGTTGCCCTCTCATGAAAACTCAATTGTAGAATTTATTTTTGACACTTTGAATCTAAAACCTAGGAAAATTAAGAGATTCAAATATGTTGGAGAGGCTCCCAAAAGCTACAGAAAACCCTAAACCAGGACCCATTTGTCCCTGGGTGAATGAGTCCCAGGAAAGCTTCAGAAAAGCACTTTTGGTGACTGGTACACACCTTCTTACCTCTCTCAGATTTGCAATTTGATTTTTGGTTACATCAGTATTGAGCTTAATATTCAAGATCCAAGTTGTAGATTGTGTTTTGGAGTTAGTTTTCTATTTTTAATCTTTCTTCCCAAAGTGTTGTTTAATCAAGACCACTGTCCTTGCAAAAAAAGGAAATTTGTAGATTCACACTTTGACTTGACTCACCTTAAGGTTGATAGTCCTTTCATGGTGTGGATCTCATTTCCTAATGAATTAAGGAAGAATAGGTTCATCATAACACCATTTTCCATTCATTCCCATTGTCCCTAACCTATTTTTCTTCTTTTCAATACCATGGTGACATCATGATTACATCATCCCATTTGAAGGTCCCTAGGCCCACTAATAACATCATGCTAACATCACCTTTGTTTACATAATAGATGGAATTTTCCATTTAATTAGGATGGGTCGTTTTAGTTCATAGAGTTGGAGGTTCACTTGCAGGTATTTGACAGGTGCATGAACCAATAAAGTCTAATATAATTGAGCAGAGTGTTGTGGGTAAGTTCTAGTGTTCTAGATTTTTACAAAAGTGAAGGTTTATTTTCAATTAATTTTTTTGTAGCAAGTTGATGGTGGTCAAGTTTCCATAGTTGGATGTAGAGAAATTTTATGCATAATGCACATGAACCATGAAATTTTGTAGAGGAATTAAGAGATAAGAAGAAAGAGGTTAGAGAAGAAGGATGGTGAATTAGACATGTATATAAAGTGAAGTTGACCTGATGGGGTCCCGAAAGTCTAGATGGTGCAAGTATTTTTTCAAGATCTTGCCTTGCAAAATTTTTAAGGGTATTGGACCTTACAAAGGTTTTAAAGCTTGAAATACACATTTTCTTGTTGATCAAATATGTACATCCACTTAGGGGTCAAATTTTTGCAACAAGTAAAACTAAAAGAAACGAATCTCATACACCTCCATTAATTCCCAACAAACACTACAACTACCTTAACCTTGATTCAAGCAAATTACCTTGACTATTGTGGAATTTCAATGTAGATCTAATGGATTTGGTGGCATCCATACCTCATTAATCATTTGCAAAACCTTTTTATGCATGTTACAATTTCAAGATACCATTTACAATGGATTTTGTGGGGATTTCTCATGCTGATTGCACTTAGTCCCATAGATAATCAATGTAGATGTATGGTGTGATTCAAGGAATTTTCTTTCACATTTCTTGTCAATTGTATTAGATTTGTAGAGGATACTTGGTTGTTGTATATTAGTGAAATTTATGCCTAATATTTCCCATGTGTCACAACTTTCTAATAGTTTGTAAAATTCCTTGTCATGGGTATATCTACTTTGGTGTCTATTTTAGAAGAGAAGGATTAGACAAAGGATAAATCTTACAAAGAGAAGTAGTTAAAAAACTAATAGAAAAGATAAATATTCATAGGAAGCCCTTGAGTTTCAACTTTTAGTTCTAGATATAGTTTTTTTTTTTTAATGATACAACTTCATCCAAAAATTTGTCATAACAATTGCAACCTTCGTAGATCAACTGATTAATAGAAGAATAAACCTTCATTGAGTGTCTCTATATGTATGGTATGTATTTATATATGGGAATTGTTTAGTTGGTCAACCAAAAGACTATAAATTCCTTGAAAATATTTTGTAAGGTATCTTTCTAGCATAATAAAAAGAAATGTTTATGCATGTACTTCTAGATTACTAAGTACAATCTTTTAATATTCTGCAAATATATGTTTTCTTGAATGTATGTGTAGATCCTAATTTGCTTGTACATTCTAGAAGGCCTAATCTTTTGCGGTGTGTTGATTAATGCTACATCACCTTGGTTTTAGTTATTTTATGTTTTGTATGAATGTGGAGTTTTTTGGTGCAATTAGATAGAGGCGCTAATTTGTAGTTGGATTTCTCTCCTCATTGTTCCCAACAAACTCAAAATCAATCAATTCAACATCTTCAATTTTCCTTAGTGTGTATGTTTTGTTACCATGTCTAAATTCTTGTAACAACTAATAGGTGTTATCATAAAAACTCATTCATTGAAAATTATATGGCATATTCTCTATTTAAGTAGGTTCTCAACTTTACATCTCCAAACTAGCACACGGGTATATTATGATACATTGTGCAGTGAGTGTAATTTTCTATAAAGTCTTAGTTTAATATTTTAATCATTAACCCAACACCTCAGGGAAACCCCCCTTATTTTTGTAGAGAAAAAAGTGAAGGAGGTATTACCCACCTCAACAATTGTCCTTAGTTATCCAACTTGAAGACAATTTTGTGTGATCTTCCTAGGTTTGAAACCCCTGGCACTTGGTGTTACACCCCAGTTTTGTTTTACCAAGTTACTTTTAACTGTTATGTTAAAATACATTCTAATACTTGATGATGAAATTATGTTAGTTAACATTATGATTAAATAATATGCAATGAGATGTATTTGGATTTTGATGATTATATGTTATTGAGTCAATATTATGATTATGTCATGATTTGTAACGACTAACTACTTGAATGATTTCTAAATGAAATGCAAGACTACTTTCTTGCCCTCTAGAGAGAGAGAGGGAGAGTATCACCTGAGAGAGGAGAGTAGACTTTGAAAAAATAGGTTATGCTATTTGAGTTCTCTCACACACACTCACGTAGGTTTACCCTAAATCTATCATTGATTCAAATTATGTGTTATGTTAAAATTGAGTCATCGGGTTAAGTCTAACCTGGTTGAGTTTAGTTTATTCTTTTTCAGAAATAAACTAAAATGTTTAACATTATATGTTTGTCGATGTTGACCGATTAGATAACCTTCATATTAGGATGAGATAAGTTGAATATATTGAATTGTGTTAATGGTTAATTATATATTTGGCAATGCTTTAAAAAAAGAGAAATGATAAAGTAAATTATTAATGCCAACATCGAGAGGCAACTGAGCCTCAATTGATGCCATTTTTAAAGGCATTTTATGTCATTTAAACCATAGTTAAAGATTTATTGTGGCAATGGTATTTAACTTTTGAACTGCATATATTAACAGTCACTTTAATGCTTTATGTAGCCACTTCAAACCATGGTAAGAATTAATCAAATCTATTTTGTATTGAGCCAATTAATAAAAATTTCAACAACTTTTTAATGACTTATAAAAGCCATTTGAAGTCGTGGCTAGAGAGCTGATAATTGGCTTATAAATGCATATCACTTGGTCAAAGTTTAAGCCACAAAATGGGGTGATGAGCTATTTTTAGCATATATTTTAATGTGAATAAGGGCATGCCAAAACTTGGTGAGTATTTAGTAAAAATTATGGCACATCCATTCTCAACTATGAGAAAACCACTAAGTAGTGATTGAATCAACTTTTCAATACATTTTTACTAGCTTGGGATAAGGGCAGGTCCCCATGCGCCTGCTTAGCTTATTTTGGCTAGCAGCCACTACTAAACATTTTAAGGAACATATTGTGGAGCTGGTGGCCCCATGATTGTATTTTTTTTTTGGCTTATTTTTAAGCAGTCAATTTAAAATTAATTTTTTCAACTGTATAATGAAATGAACAGTGCTAATAATAATTTGTGCAAGTAAAAACTGGAGGGAAAAATTGGAGGCAAATATAAAAAGGGAGGAAAAGACATTTGTGGAACCACATGTCATTTTTTTTAATATGCAAAAACTGCTTATTTTCATTCCCCCAAATTTTTGCACAACTTATTTTCAATTTTTAAGTAGTTGTTGCTCCACAAAAATAGGAAAAGATTCTAAATTATCATATTCCTGTAAATAAATTTTTGCATGGGGACATCTAATTGATTAATTTTGAGCAAAAAATAGACTTAATCAGCAGCATAGGGATAGGGGGTAAGTCATGGCTTTAGAAGCCGTTGAACAAGCTATTTTAGGAAATGGTTACTATTATTATCCATGCCAATTCATTTAGAGTGGGGTACAAAACTATATTTCAGTTGGTATTTATTATCTATATTTGGAGAAAAGGTCGTAGCCTTTACCAAGGAAAGGGGTAACTTTCTTTTGGCACTTTACAGGGGGAAGTGAAGGAAAAAAGGAGCAGAGAGAGAGAGAGAGAGAGAGAGAGAGAGAGAGAACCTTTGGCTATGGTTTGCCATTTTTTATTTTATTACATTTCATTGGAATGGGCATAGTTCTCTAAACTAGGAAGAAGAAGAGAGGCCACAGTACTGAGGAAGAGAGAGAGAGAGCCTTTGGCTATGGTTTATCATTTTTTATTTTACTACATTTCATTAGAATGAGCATAGTTCTCTAAACTTGGAAGAAGAAGAGAGGCCACAATACTGAGGAAGAGAGAGAGAGAGAGCCTTTGGCTATGGTTTATCATTTTTTATTTTATTAAATTTCATTGGAATGAGCATAGTTCTCTAAACATGGAAGAAGAAGAGAGGCCACAATACTGAGGATTTTTTTGCACTGTGTGCATTATCACACTAAAATATTGGAAGGAGAAGAGCGATGTGTTAAGATATAAAAGACTCATTTGTTAAGATATTAAAGACTCATTTCTTATCATGGGAATTTTTTGCTTTATTATAACTATTGCACAATTCTTTCAAAAGAGCAACGACAAGGAAAAATCTTGGAGATTGGTATTCCATACTGATTTTTAGTATTTGTGTTAGCAATTAAGGTTAGATTTTTTCCAGTATTTCAAACCGAGCTTTTGGAAAAGACTAAGACACCTTAAACTCAAGTGCAGAAACAAGAGTCTATAGGCATGAAAATACAGTTTATGTATACTTTATTTTCATGATTTAAAACTGTAGTTTAAGTCTACAAACTTTAAATATCAAATGATGAAAGTATAGTTATTACATTATGAAGAATTTCATATGCTAAATAGCCAATATATGGTTTGAGTATTTTTAGATTATGCAAGAGTTTGTATTTTTCTTTCTTTCAAACTATTTAGAACAACAAGGAAAAGACTTAGTTTTAGTTGTGGAAACTTAAACAATTTATTTTATTTTCCTAAGGAAATTTCATTTTCGAATAGATATATGAAATTATATATATAAATATGTTCTTATTGGAATGTATTTAAGTATGTATATATATACATAAATATATATCAGTTGTATTATCTATATGTAACTAGCTTTATAAACTAAAATTACAAAAGAGTTTCAAACACATTAACTCAGTTTCCTTTGAGCAAACAAGTTGGTGATTATATTATTTTTATATCATAAATATTAATGAGTTCTCAAGTATAGAACCTTATGGAAAATAATGGAAATATGATGTCGGAGCATCCAGTAGCAATTGTTGTCAAGGTTTGGAATTTGTTCTCCAACCCTAGTTTTCAGTTGATTTGTGTTGTTTTGTGCAAATAAGGTCATTTTGGATCATTTGGGGTCATGTTTAGGTATTTTCTAATCTTAGTGGGAATATTTGCAAATTATGTCATTTGAAAAGACAATTTTATGTAAGTTTAGGGGTTTTCTAGGTTTTCACATGAAAGCATATGTTCAAGGGGATGTAAAAACTGTTTTGGGGATTCTTTCCCTCGTGGATGCCTAAGTAATGAATGAAGAATAATGTAGAAATGATCTTTGTGTTGTAGATCTATTGTTTTACATGATTTATTGTAGGATTTTAATGCTTTAGAACAAGAAAACATGTTTGTACAGCTTGGTACAGAATGGTACGGGTCTAAAACTTATATGGGTGGAAAGATAATTTTATTTTAGGTGTTTTTAATTCTTACCAGACCTAAAGAAAATATTGTTTGAATGGTCTAATAAGTCAATCTTTCTAGCATCCCTGTTTAGAAACTAGCGTTTCCAGTGTTGATAAAAAAATCATTTCTCTTGATTGGTACCGTAAAAAATGCTAATTTTTTTAGGAAATATCTATTTTTGCATCCTCTAATGGATTCAAAAATATTAGCTTGATATATTTTTCCATGAGAAGTTATGGGTGACTATTATAAGAAAAACCCTGTCAAAGGGGAATAAACCCTAGTTGCTTGAGGAATTATTGAATGTGATTAATCTTTGTATGAAATGTGTCAAGTGAGTCAAGATTAAGTTCTTTCTTTGCATCAAAAAGTCTAAAACATTATTAAGAAGTGTTCTTCTATTTATGTTTAAAATTATATAATTTCACTTATTTGATTTGTGTCAATACTTTTAAAATGAGACCAAATGTGTCGAGTCAATGACATTGTGTCATCAATATCATTGATGACGTTGTGTCATCAATATCAACCAAAGTTGCATAAAAATAGGAGATTGGTTACTCTCATTATTTAAATTAAGGACTTGAAAAAGTGATAATTATCAAGACCCAAGATGTTATGAATGTAATATGGGTGTTCAAAGTCAAAAAAAACTTAACCAACCTAGTCATTTACTGACTTGGTGAGTAATCACATTATGAATACGAATCTTTTGAAAAGTCAAACTAGCTAGTCAAACAATCAATTGAGTAAACCTTAGGTCATGAGGGTTTCTAAGTCGAGTTAGAGGTGGATGAACATACAACTCCACTTTTTAAGTGGCCAAAGTAGTGCAAAAGTCTTTGCTTGCAATAGTTGGTTCGCTATGATCCAAATTGCATAGCTATTTAGTAGGGTCATGATTAGTTATAGAAGTCTATAGTTGTATGACCAAATTGGCTATGAAGGACACAACACTAGAGACTCAAATGACGTACTAAGTTTTCCTTAGTCTATACTCTTCATGAAGGGTAGGGCCACTTCTAGTTGGAAGGTGTACAGGGGACTACTAGTCTACGATTGGAGGTAAAGTGTTCGGGTGATACTGTCCCTCTTGTAGATGAAAATGTTGAGGTGCGTGAAATAGAATATTTGTCTAGATATGGAAGAATTGACCTTGAAATTATATTGTAATTTGTAAATTTGAATAATTGATAGTTTTTCATGTATGAAATTGTATTTAGAAATATGTATTTCAATAACAAGTTGAAATGTAATAATATTTCAAATTTAAAAGATGTTTTTATACTTTCATATTTTAAATGTGCAATAATTGATGTTAGAAAAAGAAAAAAAATCACATCCCTATTTTTAAGGAAATGCATTTATTTACTTCTTTGGTAAAAACCAAAGTAATTATTATGTTGTATGAGTTAGATTGTTACACTTGGTGAAAGGAAGCAATTGTGTAGAAAATACTTCCGACACTAATCTAAGTGGTGGAAATAATGCAATTTTCTTACAAAATTTTACATTTATAGAAGGAGAAACAAATTCAAGTAACATGCATGAAAGATTACTACCACAACACAAAGATATATGTGGGGAAACCCTTTCGAGAGAAAAACCTCACATTCCAAAAGCACAAAACTTTATATTATTAATAAATAAAAATGATTATAATACAATATCAACACCAAGCTTCTTAATGGGGGTGAGCCTTTGGTGAAGTGATGGGGATTCTTTCCTGTAGGGCCAACAAACAAGGTTCAAACCTCATAGGGTCTTTACCTACTACATCAACAATTGAGATCGTTTGACCTTGGTGTTAAGGGGGGACCATTTGGTGAAATGGTGGGGCTCATACCCTTAATATCATACAATTTTATAGAGATATGGTGAGTGGTGGGAAAAGGAGCGAAGGTAGGATTTTGAATTCCCCTATTGTAGAGTGTGAGGGAGATGTTGATTTTGAGGATGAGACAGATGGGTTGCAATTGGTGCTTCTTGAAGGTTGGCTTATTGGAATCGGCAAGGAAGTGGAGGGCATATCTTTGGGTGTTATCACTGATGGTTGAAGTGAGAGGTCAAGGTTGAAATCTATTATTGAGTGTGATGGAGAATCTAAAGATGAGGATGATGATGTTGTTCCTCTAGTTTTTATTGATCCTTTTGGGTTGTTGTGGTGGTTGAGTTGTTGATGGTAGAATGGTTGTTGTCAGTGAAAGTTGTTTAGGGATACTGCTTGGAGCATTTTTTTGATTGGAGAGGGGGGTTTGTTACCCCTAAATTGACTAGAGTTGTTGTTCTAGTCTCTATTCTTTCTCCTCTATTGGGAGGTAGGAGATTGAGATGTGGTGGCTTGCTCATGGCTAATGGTGTTCTCATGCTTCAAGCGATTGCTGCTGGTGAAGCTCCTTTTGTGGGTGATGGGTTGCTTCTTCTAGCTTCTTTTGGGAGATGGTATAGAGGCCCTCTGGTGTGTTAGGTTTGTCTATTCCCAACTTGCTGTGAACTACTCCTGCTCTAATTATTAGATTTTAACCCCTTATGGTTTGTGTTGATTATTTTTCTTTTGTTTTCGTGATGGTTTTGGCCTATGAGGTCTATATAGGCTTCTTGTTCTCTTCCTTATTGGGATATTTTTTGTTTTTATTGGGGATGTGTTTCCCCTGTTGTTTTGTTTGGTTATCTGTTTGTTGCAGATGGCTCTCAACCTCCTGTGGTGGCTTCTGGTGGTGGACTGCTTCTTGGTTTCCTTGTTGAATACTCTCAAGGGAGTGGTGTCTCCTCTTTTCTTGGTTTTTCTATTGTTGGAAGGGTTATTATCTTTACCTTTCTTGATGACCTCAGTGTTATTGCTTTTAAAGAGAGTTTTTTTGAACCCCACAAGAAACACAATGATATTGGCTTCTTAGCTTTGAGGTTGGTGTTGGAAGGTCAATAGGTTCCTATTGTTGATGATTAAGGGAGTCGAGGCTAACTTTGTCTCTATTTCTTTATTGTTGTTTGGGTTGTTAGTTTTTTTCTTTCAATTTCTAGAAACTCAAGTTATAAAGGAATGTTATGTCTACCCTTCCTTTTGAAGCTACTTACCACTGGGATCTTCAGGTGTTGTCTTTTATAGAGGTGGAGATGGAAGTTATAGTGTTGGGGGGAAGTTCTTTTCCCTTATGTTTGTTCCTATTAAGGTGGAGCTTGTGTTTGTTGGATAGATATGCTTTTAGGGGTAAGAGATCACATATCATCCTCTCTTGTAGAGGGTAGCTCTCTCCTTTAGAGGTGGAGGTTGGGTTGGATAATTATGTGAGACAGTGCTACAAGAAAGTGATGCTTTGTAGTATTTTGTTGTGCTCTCCAAAACCTATATTGAGGTGGGGACTTTGGATTTCTTGGATCTTTTGAGAATCAAGGATTTTTTGGTGTTTTATACCATTAATTTCATTGTTTTCTTTGGCTCAACATTGGTTGTGCTAAACAGTTGGTTTGTTTGTGCCTGACTGATTTAGGTTGTGTTTAAGCTTAGTTAAGGGTTTAAGGTCCCTGCTAAAACCTAGCTGTAAAAGGTTTTAAGGTCCCTTCAAAACTTGTTTTGTGTAGCTTGATTAGTCCTATTTTCTATTGATGGCTACTGATTTTTAGGCTATTGATGGTCTATATTTTTATTATTTAGTAGCGATCTTTGTTATGATAGGGTTTTGAGTCCCTTCAAAACTTGTTTGTAATGGGTTTAGGGTCCCATCAAAACCTATATTTTCCTTAATAATTTAAGAGTTGAAGATTAGCTCAATACCAAAAGACTACCTATAAAAACAATGAAAACCTTCTACAAGAGAGCATGCAAGAATATGAGCTTGCTTGATATTAAGACCTATCAAAATGATGATGAGGTATGAAGTATGTTACATATGAGTAAAATGACCTTACTTATATAGGAAAGGTGAGGAATAGGGATGCACATCACTGTGACACGTGTCTTAATCCTATGACATGAGATGACTAACAAGCTAACTACTTAGGAAATGATGCATTAAAGCTAGATAAGATAAGTTCTAGAAAAGCCAACTAAGACTTCTAGAAAGAATCTTATATCCTAAGTAAACTTAATCATGTGAATAAGTCCCCTAATTACCTATCTAGATAAATTAATAGGTATAATACTTTAATTCACACCAACAAATAAAAAACACCAGGATTCTTAACAATAGTCTCAAACAATCATTATTTGGATTTTGATCGATTTTTGCAGCATCACTCTATCTATAAAAAACTTCACAAACAAACTATGAACAACAACAACAATTTATAGATTTTATAATGTATAAAGGAGTGATTGCAAGATGGGCATCCAAATCCATGTAGCATGAATTTAATTATTGTGATAATTTCCTTGACATGCACGATACTTGCATGCATGCAACCTCCTCGCATGTAAAGTATCTGCATACACTTGTAAGGGGATATGCCAATTTCAACGCCTTCCTTTGCATACATAAGATTCCTCAACATGTAGCCACCTAAATGCATGTAACACCCGGGTAAGTGCACAATCCAACATCCATAATGGTGGTTGTTTTGCCTTAGGCAAAAAATGAATTTGGCTTATAAAAACGGGACCCGTTTTTAGAAAACGAGATTGTTTAGCTTCGGGATCCCGAGCCTAACCCAACACATGGAACCAACACATTAGTGTGGTCCACCAAGTGGGATGTCTACATCCATATGTGGAGCTTGCATGTCATTACAATCATCTTCTAAGTAAGATGCCACCTCATTGGTAGGTATCGCTATATGACATGATATTAATAGGCATAAAATAAATAGATAAATTTAAATGTTAGGAATTTCAAAGGTTGAGACACCTTAATCCCAACATTCTCCCAATTGTTAAAGACCTTTCAAGAGTTGAAAAAAAATCAACTGCAAAGGGTTGTGAGGCCCAATTTACTTTTCATGATATTAATAAGAGGGTTGTAGCTTTGAAAGAGGTCATGCATAAACACAACATTGATCTTCCTAAACCTACAAAGGGACATTCCCTTACAACTAGAGGTTTGGATAAATCCATAAATGTTGGATAGTTGGCTCAAGAGCTTCATATCACATCACTCACATGATCTTTTTGAATCAACTTTTGATAGAACTACTCAAATTTTAGTGGGAAAATCAATTATAGAGTAAATTGAAGACAAACAAATTTCTCTTTTGAATTGTAAATGTGAAGATCAAGTTGCAGATATTCTCACTAAACCACTTTGTAAAGATAGTTTTCTCCATCATTGTAAAATTCTAGGATTACAACCCATTGAAGGGTTTGATGTAACTCCCCAAGTAAGGGGGGTTTTAGAAATTAATCTTTACTTAGGTGAAGATTATTTATTATTTACATACTTGTAGGAATACTCTAAAGGAATCCCTACAAGTCTTTTGTCTTATTTGAGTATTCTCACACATGTGCGAGGATGGCTCATTTTTATAACTCCTCTTTGGAGGAGTATTAAGGCTTAGGTGTAACCTCCTCCTTATAAGGATCATGACACCTTGCACACACATAGGATGAAAGGTGGCATTCATATAAATGAGAGTTACTTATGCAACTCCTTTCTCACTTCTATTTATTGAGGTGATTCTCTCCTTCATTAGGATAATTCTATGATTTGAATCTCTCAATATCTCTCTCTCTCTCTCTCTCTTCGTAATCTTCTTAAGCTTTATGCTATCCTCATAATTTGGGGTTTTTTCTTTGGTTTTTACCCTTACAATTCCATGTACACGTCTCCTCTTGGATGTTGGTGTGCTTTCTCTTGGTTTTCATGTTGATGGTAATATTTTCCTTTAAATTTCTTGGATTAGTACTTACCTTTTATTTCCTTTTATTATTTCCTCACATATTTTGAGGTATATTTATATCACCACTTATTTTGGAATTGAGTACACACAGGGGCTTCATAGATAGTAGGCTACACATAATCATATTGGGTAGGAGATGTTGACCTAGAAAAGTCCACTTTCAAGCTTTCTCTCTTGGTCTTGGTCCAATTGCATGGTCTTGCAAGAATAAAATCACTATTGCATTATCATCCATTGAGGTTAAGTATCAAAGAGGAGTTCTTGCTAAATAGGAGGTACTTTTGCTTTGACATATTATGACAGAGTTTGGTATTCAACTCAATCATCCTACTATAATTTAAGTTGATAACCAATGTGGCTTTCACATTTCATGCAACCTAGTTGAGAATCAATGGACAAAGCACATCAAGATTCATATGCACTTCATTCAACAACTAATCTAGGATGATGTTTTATCCTTAGAGTATTTGTGTACCAAATTTGAAGTTGTAGATATCTTCAATAAACCATTAGCATCACCTTTCTATCTTGCATTACATCAACTTCTTGGGGTGAATGAAGTTGTCCTTGGGGAGTCTTGAGTTCTCCTTCCTTTGTATATAGTTATCTTTTTTAGAGATGAGTTTTTCCCATGGGGTTTTCTCCTTTACTCTATCTTTGAGAGACTTTTATTTTGTAGATGAGTACCTCATCAAACCTTGGTGACTTACTCCCTTAGTATTTGTTGTCACATGAAATTACACCCTGTTGAAATAGGTCCAACATTCTAATAACATGATGGGACTGAACTTAGGTGTGGAATCCTTGTTGTTGATCTTAGACCTCTAGAAAAGGTTGGATTCTTCTCTAACCTAAATACACCAATGTTGGTCCAACCCAACACTAGATAGCTCTAAAATAATCCTAAAACTAACAAATTGCAGAAGGAAAAGGAAGAGAAAGAGAAATGCTCAAAGAAAAATTAGTGGTGATGCACCTAAATTAGAGTTATTATTCTTACCTAGTATTGCACAAAGAATCGATGAAAATGACCAAAATACTTCACACAGTTCTCTTTATTTTATCAATTCTTAGAGGTAAGTATGAAGGTTAGGACCTAGAGGACACTAAAGGGGTATAAATAATTAAAAAAAAAACCTAAAACAAATTAACACAACATATAAAGTTAGAAGATATGATAAACCTTCATACATACATAAAGGTAACAAGATTTACATAGAATGCAAGAACAAAGAGGAGGTAAAAATGGTAAATTTTATTAATGTATATGCATAGGCCTATTATAATAGTAGAGTGATAAAATCATGTCTTTTTAGAGAATACAAGGAAATAACTCTTAAAAATGAGCCTCAATCATGCTTTATTTTGAGATAGAACACCAAAACCCTAGAAACCTTAGCCACTTGTAAAACCAATGAAGAGAAAAAACCCATCCAATTCAATCTAATCTAAAGGCATGGAAAAAATATTCTCGACACTTGGAATGTTTCAATATTCATGATCTTGAGGAGGTGTCCAAGAATGCCCCACGTAATCTATTGAATGGTGTGGTCAAGGATGTCCCTTTGACATAAATAGGCTACAATTGTTAAATAGGGAATGAGTGTCAAAATATGATCTGGAAGCACTAAATGTATTATTGAAAGTGGATATAGAGGTCACAAATATAGTTGGGAGAGTCGTTAAGCATTCAATTTGTATGCCTTGCAAACCAATAACATTCACACAAAGTTTGAATCTTTTCCTAGTCATTTCATGGAGTTTAAATGTTGGCCATTGATCCAATTTTTAGAAGATTTGATTAGATGAATCATGCATGAGCACAATAATATCTTAGGAGGATCAACCAAAGTCACGCTATGAAGAGATAGTGGGCTCCAATATAATTAAGACACCTAGATAAGTGGCCCTGAGCTGAAGGTGGGCCCCATAGATCTTACTTGGGCTTGGAGGAATGTTGGAAGATTTGTTCGTCATGGATTAAATTGAATGAATATAGTACCAATATAATTAAGACACCTGAATAAGTGACATTTATCTATTAAGCGAGTATGGGTCATTGGGAGTGACACATGGTTGTAGAACACACCAACACAACTTGAATGGGCTCATTCATGTTTATAACGTATGCTATAAAGAAATTTTGCACTACCAATAAGAAAGTAACATTTCAAAATTTCATAGGACCCACTTGAGCATTGTATGATCTAGACCACCACCAATAGTGAAATCCACATGTTAGCATAACACATGAGAACAACTTTGAAGGGCTCACTAATTTTGAAGATAAGTTCTCTAAAGGAAATTCACTCAAATTAAATACATCCACATGGATGACAAGTGGACAATGGTGGGGACCACCACACAAGTGAACTAACAATAGACTTGAGTTCTTTTAAAAGGAATGTGATTAATTGGATCGATCAATCACTAAGATAAAGGGGCCAAAATAACAAACAATGTTATGGAAATGGGATGGAACTTAAAAGATAACAACGAGCTAAGCAAGTCATCAATGAATTAAGATACAAAGTAAAAAAATATTCACCATGACTTAGGTTTTAGGGTTTTAGCTTACATGAATTGGAATTTTAGGGTATGCCTTAAAACCCTAGGAATTTTACTTTTGTGTCAACAATATCATGTAAGGGGGGTGTTAGTGTGAAAAGAATCTTTATGAATCTAGTTGCCTTTTATCTACTTCCTACATCTAGTAGTCATATTTACACACTAGATTAAGTTGACTTAGTGGTTTAGTTGTCTCACCTCATAGACACTTGGCACATGCCCTCACACTTGTCTCAAGTGTTCTGAATGTGTCACATCTCTTGGAGGGTTATTTAGTCTTTGTGTTTTACCTTTCTACTTCCTCCTTTCCTTATATAAATAAGGAGTGATCATTGTATATTCACACATTTTTTGACAATTCATTTGGCTAATCTAGTGTGCTTGATTCCTATTGTGGAAGTTATGAACTTTGTGTTCATTCTTTGCTACTCCAAAAAAATTGTATATAAGTATGGATTAATGTGGTAAGGAAATGAAATTAGCAAGTAATAAATTTTTTTTTATATAGGTGTTGAAGGATTGAAGATTGAATAGGAGAAACAACAAATTATATGCAATCTCTAATTTGAAGCCTACTACTTAGGAATCCCCTGGTGTGAATTGAATATTGGTATATATGGTACCATAATTTACCTCAATATATGTTTGGATACCTACCAATGAGTCTCACGAGGATTATGTAAAAAGTAGGAGATAATCCCAACAATAATAATATTAGGGTGAGTGTGAATCAAATATAAAATATTTCCAATAAATATCTATACAAAGTATCATCAATGTTGTGTATGGTGCAAGTGGTAGTCAAAGTGACAAAAAACTAAAATGGTGTTAAATAAATCTCCAATCAACCATTCTAAACCAATGAAGAAATCCAATTGAATACTTATATTGATATATAGGAATCCCCTTAGTAGACTATAGGACCTTAAGATTGGGAAAACAATGTAGAATCCCAAGATATATCATGTCAAATTTCTCTATCAAAGTTTGTTGAATATATTAAATCATAGATGCTGAGCTAATAGTGAGAATCAAATGATCTACATACAATATTAGTACCAAAATCTCATGTCCATTTCTATGAATATACACTATGTGATTTAAGTGGTAACAAGTGAAACCAACACAAGAAATAAACCATCATTCTTATCATATCAAGCTACTTTAAGAATTTTAAAGCGTTTAAAGTTGATATATGTTTTATTAATAAGTGAGTGTATGAGCTACGAATATTTGTGAGTTTAGTAGGATTTCATGTTTAATTATAGTTGTTAGCAATGAAAATTCCTTGAAGAATAAGGACTAACCCTTGCAACAAGGAACATGTCAACCCACAACAATAGGCTTCTCAAATTGTACTAGAAGGATGATAGTTCAATGCAAAGGAGTTAATTTAATACAACATGATCACTTTCAGAAAAAAGATGGAGGTGGTCATTTAAGGATAAGATCATGGATGACCAAGTGTCACTCTTATATTTTAATAAGTCATGAATGAGAAGTATATTCCAAATAGGAATAAGAGTTATAATAAAAATTGATATGTATGGGCACATTTTCAATTATAATGGTTAATTTTGATTGAGTACAAAGTCCTTATTTGATTTATATACTCTTGTTTTGATAATAATAATTATTTTTTTAGAAAACTCAGTTCTCTTCCTATTCCTATGGGAGAGTTGACACCTACATTTAGGTTTGTTTATAGTTCACAAATAAATGGACTCTTGCGAATCTTATATAGTTAGATACACTATCAAGAAGGAAATCTAGATCTTGCATGTATTAGACTAAATAATATTATTTGTTAGATTTTATTCAACAAGTTCTATGTATGATTGGAATGCAATAAAAATAAGATATTCGAGTAGCATTTTTTCTTGAGTGAGTATTTGAAAAAGATTTTGTGGGTGCAACAAATCAAGCAAGGACCACTTGAGGTACTGCAAAACCACGCTAGTTTAGTTGATAAATTAAACTATGTATTATAAGATTAATTAGTAGTTTTCAGTTTATGCAAAATGAATGATGTATTGTAAATTCTAAATTGGGAATCTTTAGTTGATACTCTATTCAGTACTTTGGAGGTTAGTTAGACTAGGACATACTGCAATATAACAATTATTTGGTTACAGTCATAATCATTAAGTACTTGTAGCAATTAGGTTGTTTATATCCATTTAATCTGTTTTAAGAAATAGAAGTTAATTTTGGTTAAAATATTTTAATTCATTTATCTGTGTTCAATTTATCTATACTCTGTTGATGTAGGACATTTAGAATTCTTGAATGCATAAATGTTTCCAACATCATCTAAAGTCTACAACTCCCTTGTTGATAATTCAATGAATCCCTCTCTTGAATGATGAACTACTTAGTTTAGGGATCTTCAAGTTCATTAAGCTATGTGCATGATCATCTACACCAATTAATTAAGCATTAGGTGAAGCTCTAAATTTTTGGTGTCATTGCTAGGGAGGGTGCTAAGTTTAGAATAACATATGTCATACACAAAAGAAGCAAATCAAATTCTTAGTCATAGTTTCATGATGCTCCATATCACAAAGTATTGGCCTTTGAGAGTTTCAATAAGGCACAAATTCTTCTCTAGACTAGTCAACAACCAAGCATTGTCTCAACCCTTGTGACTTGCACACATTTGTTGTGCTTTCTATCAATCATCATCTACCTCACCATAAGAGGTGTCCTTCACATCAACATTGCCTACACATGTGATATTCCTTGCAAGTATACCCTCTTCCTTCCAAAATATCTTAGCCTTTTTTACTCAAAATTAATTTTCATTATTAACTCTACTAACCACTTTTTAATAGTTAGTGTTTTGTAACATTGACCCCAAGTTGATCAAAAGTGATTCAAAGGAGTATTTTTATTTATTTTTACATAACTTGCAAATGGGAGGGTATTTTTTCAAGTGTGAATAATTGATGAGAAGCCAGTTCCATAATTGGAATTTCAATGTTGGGATGATTTCAAAATTATAAATTTTTAATCTATTTTTAACCTCTGAAAATAAGTGTTATTTGTACAATTCTTAATGGGGCATAACTTTTACCCCATTTGTCAAAAAATGACACTTTAAAAAAAAATTATTATAATTTTGCAAGGATTCTAGTTTTGTAGTAAAAATCAAGTTTTCGAAAGCCTATTTTTGTATGTTCATAAAAATATTTGTATGTTATAAACATGTGTTTTGGCTTCCAAACTTCACAAAAGATTCTAAATATTGTCTTGCATCTTTCTAGAGGGTCTACATTAAGATATAATATAATTTTTGGGGTTTGATAAGGTATAATTGAAGTGCCTTATTGTGTGTGCATCATGAATCAAAAAACTGATTTTCTAACACCACATAATTTCCACACATGGAAAGTCAAAGTACAACTACCACTTTAATCTAAGGGATTATGGTAAATGACCAATAGACAACAAATGCAATTTACTAGGGAGTTTGAGTAGTTTATTTATCAGAACAAGTTAGATGAAGAAATGGGTCTAATAGGTCTCTTGTTTATGATTTTTGCAATTTCACATTTCTAGTTGTACAACTCCTAAGAAAATATGGTAAAAATTTGAAGTTCTCTATGGTAAAGTTGATGAATTCAAGATTCTACAATTAGATGCAAAATTAACAATATTGTCTCTTGATGCCTTATCTTTTATTGAAGATTTCTTGGTTCAATTCAAGTCTTTGCTTTCTAAACTTCAAGGTTGTGGTAAAAAATAAATAAACAAGACACGTGTCTTCTTGACTTGTTCAAAGCTAAAAGGTCCTTATCAAACTTTTTTTCTTCTTTCTACTATACAACACATGCTCTTGGAACAACACATAAAATGCCTTCTGTTGAACAATTTTGTGATAGTCATAAGAGAACAATCTAAATTAATCTATATGGATGCTATCACCTCTTAAAAAATTCAAGTATTAGTTACTCAATCATCCAAGGTAAAGAAACAAACTAAGGATCAATCTAAAGGACCAAATTTAGACACTTCATCAAAGGGAAAATGTTTAAGAACAAGCTCAAATGTACTAATTGTAAGAGACTAGGGCATGGAGAACACCAATGTTACAAAAATAAATTGATGACTTGAAGAATCTTTTTCAAAAAACTCAAATTCAATTATGTGAGATAGGTGGTTCTTCCCTTTTCACATCCACATCAGCCACATTTTTAGCAAAGGATAAGAACAAGGGTATGTCACTCATTGCTTCTACAAACAACAAATCACATAAACAGTTTCTTTATTTCAATGCATCGTACCACATGGCTACATCCATAAAACTACTTTCTATATTTGAGGCTTGTTCATTCCCACCAATATTGATGGAAAAGAACACCTATATATCAGCTCTTGAAAAAGGATCTATTGAAATTGGAGAAGGAACACTCAATGATATACTTTATGTACCTTCATTATCCAATAATATCCTTTCCATTTATCAAATTACACATAGTGGCACAAGAAAAACAATTGAGTTCACACCAAATTACGTGATCATTAGAGATTTGCAGCCATGGGTCATGCTAATTATGATTCTAGATTGTATTCCTTCTCTTCCTTTGGTTTTTTCGGCTTTGATGATGGTTTGAGTATGAATGAAATTGATACTAAACATGCATAAGGAGATATAGTTTGGTTATTTGAGCCTCAAAGTTCTATCCTCCTCATCGGTTCCTTCACCTTACATTGATATCACATCTCCTTCATATTTTTCTTCTTCAATATTGAGTGTTCCTACATCATTGGTTTCTCATTATTTAGGGTAGTAAGATATTCATAGTTGTGTTTCCACTACAGTTGAATAGGATGATTACATACATAACATATCAAACTTGTTTAGTGAATCTCATTTTATAGAGTTGGTAGACACCTTTAGTGACACCAACATCAACATTGTTGTCAACCCATCTACATATTTGGTTTCTATTCAACATCAACCTTTACATGCAAAATTTGAGTTGCTTTTAGAAATTTCACCATTGTATTTAGATACTATACATAATTCAAAGACTTCTATTCTTCTCACATGTGAATACATTGTGCACCTATTTGTAGTTCATCTTCTTACACAAGGAAGAAATGTTGCTCAACATTTAGGGATCACATTTTGCACTCTTCTTCGAGCATTACTTAGCATTGCAGGTTCTATGATCTTATGGGGCGGCTCCATAGTCTCTCTTTTTCTCTCCTGTGGGGGGAAAATTTATTGTACTTATATGATAGAAGTAGTCCTTGAGGGGTCATCACGAGTTCTTGTATCTTCTTCACTTGTACATTTTATTTCTTTGCATCATTTCTCCTTTGGAGAGGTTTTTATTTCCCACCAGGTTTTTCTCATTTACTCCACTTTATGAGAAAATTATACATGAGTACCTAACATGGCCTAGTAGTCGAGACTCATCATTATACATTGCTCCCTAAGTTTCATTTAAGGGGGCGTTAGTGTAAATATAGTCATTATCATACCTAGTTAGCTAATCACCTTTCTAGGATTGATCTATTCACACCTAGCTTAAGTTTACTTAGGTTTAGTTTTCTTTTGTATCACTTCACATGGTTGAGATATGTGTCCTCATGACTTGAGAAACCTATTGAAAATTTCTCATACACTTTTCAAGTGAGCTCACAAGTGTCCCACCTTTGGAGGGGTAGTCAGTGTTTCTCCTACCTTCTCACCTCCTCATCCTTGTTTAGATGTGCAAGGCTTGATCATTGTATTTACACACTCTTCATTTTATATTGTTAGACATACTATTGTGCTTATTTTGTTCACTTGTGGAATTTTATTTCATACTCTTGATCTTGGCATTCTCCAAAAAAATTTAGTGGCCTTAGACTATTTTTCTTCTTGTCTCCGACACTTGCCAAGTGAGCTAAGTGTCCCAGCTTTGGAGGGGTAGTCAGAGTTTCACTCCTACCTTCTCACCTCCTCATCCTTACCTATATATGCAAGGCTTGATCATTGTATTTACACACTATTCATTGTATATTGATAGACATACTATTATGCTTATTTTGTTCACTTGTGGAAGTTTGTTTCATACTCTTGATCTTGACATTCTCCAAAAAGATTTAGTGGCCTTGAACTTTTTTACTTCTTGACTCTAGCCCGTTTTAGGTTGTATTGGGCTGATTATAGTTCTATGATATCTTTCATTTCATAGAATCCAGTTGGTTGTTTTATTCCATGTAATTTTTTCTTTCATTATTTCAATATATATAAAAAATGTTGCTTTGAAGTTTATTTATTTATTTGGAATAAATTATTGAACATATTTACATCTAGGGATTCTAAAATACATTAAATATTTCCTTTCACATTAGTTTTACTCTTTTGTAATAAAATAAAATAAGATATGCTAATTTTATGAGGAAATACATATTTTTATTTCATGGCTTTAACAAGTAAATCTAATTGAGAATTTTATTTTTTTACCTTCAAATTTATGGTGTGAGTAGCATTTCTAACTTTGTGTAGGTAATTGCGCTAAAAATTATTTGTAATTAGTAGATTTTACATGTAGATTTATGTTTTGAATAATGTATACTTACAAATATTATTCAGACAATTCTATTCAAATATTTCTATGTAAATAGAAGAGAGCCTAATAAATATTACTCTTAGACAATTCTATACAAACATTTCCATGTAAATATAAGAGATCCTAAATTAATATTTCATAAAAATAAAAGAAAATAATCATTATTTTGTATCATAAAAGAAGTTATGTTCTTATGTATTACAAGTCTAAAAAATTGAAACATTTTTGAATATTAAACCACTAATTATATTATCAAAATAGATTATATATATATATATATATAAATATTCACCTTTGCTTAGAATATTAATAGTACATAGAATTGATAATATAAAATTGAATGCAAGGAATAAAACAATAAGCATTAAAATTAATATTTAAAACACAATTATTCTAATGCATACAAACCTCCAATAGAACATTGAATGGATGTGCTCTTCATAATGTTTAAATATAATTATTCTTATTTTACAAGCACAAGATTAGTGTTCACAAAATTATTAAATTGATAGCATAATCTTGCATTGAAGATTGTTGGTCAAAATAATGAAGTTGAGGATAAACTTATAGATTTTTGGAGGATTAGATGGATGGTTCAAATTTGATCTTTAATTATGATTTTGACCTGTGATTAATGGAGAGGTGGAAAAAATGGTGGAGTTGTTGCTTATTTTAATTTTTAATTAAAATAATTATTATTAGTTAACCAAATTTGATGAGTGAGTTAGGAGTTAACTGATTGCATAGAGAGTAGATGGTGAGTCGATTGAGTGCACGAAGGAGTTGATTAAGAGTTAGTTATTACACAAATTTCATTAATTAGATTGATTGGGTAAACTAATTATTAGACAAACAAATTAGCTAATGTTTATTGATTGATTAATTGAATGAGGTGGGTCTTGAGGATTTTATTATTTATTTGATAGATAATATGAGAATACTAGATAAAATTAATTAATTTACTTAAATATTTGATGGATAATAGGAAATTACTTATTTTTATTTATTTAAATAAAAGAGGAAAATTGTCTCACTTAAATTAATAATAAGAATTATTTAATTTAAATAATAATAGATTTAAAAAATGATAAATGTATGTAATGAATATTAACAATGATGATAAAATAAATATTAATAAAAAATAATGATAGTGGATTTTTATTTTATTTTAGTGTCTACATTTTTCCCTCTTCGAGAAAATGTTCAAAGTAACATTGCTTCAAAGAAAAGAAAAATCTAGCTAAGAATAATCAATTAGAAAATATGAAGAAAGTGGTGATATGTCATACTCAAATATAATGAATAGTAAAATATTATGTAATGAATGATGCCATCTAGAGAAGTTAGAAAAACAAGAAGTACTCAAGTGACCTCTCAAAAGAAGAAACATGGAGAAAATGATCATATGGAAAATGGAAAATAATAAAA
>VDFB02193867.1:193557398-193600929 GCA_007258455.2 Sequoia sempervirens | reverse complement strand
AACATGCGAACTTTCTCGCAATCTTAGCGCATGGAATACTTTGATCAAGAGAGAACGGAGTAGCCCCAAAACTATTTTGTTCTGCTGTTTGGTGCGGTCACAAAAACCACGTCAACAAATAGGTTTATTGAATACACACATCACACGATAACCAAGTACAGATTCTCAACTTGAAGGCAAGGTGGCGCAACTATCAACTCACTCTGAACAAGTTTATTGAACACAAAACACAAAGGATAGCCAACTAGGACAGTAAATTGCATAGGTGAGACACGCATACAATCCATGATCGAACTAGCCACTATATCTAACTAAGGCAAGTATTCACCATCATAATTGCATGAAACCCAAGTGGCATAACAATTCATCATAACAGGAAAATACTCATGAACAGATACAGAAAGAGCAATATTACAGGCAAGGTAGGTGAAAAAGTTATATACAAATGAGCAAAAGCTCTTATTTATAGACATCAAAGGTGTAGGGAACCCTAAAATCACCTTGAGTCAACTTACAATCTTCCAATGCATGCAAGATTATTGCTAAACCCTAATAAAGCAAACTATACAGTTAACTAGTAAACTACCATCAGTTAACCGGTACAATTAATCTAAGTGGACAATGTGCAAGCATGCACATGCTTATTGAAAGCAAGTTAACTGGAACACTACCATCAGTTAACGTAAACCCTAAATACAACTCCAAGTGTGTAAAGGAAATCCCAGAATAGACATGCATGAGATGAGGCAACGAGTTAACTTGAAAAGGTAACGCCAAGTTTAACTCCTGTGTGTAATGTCTATCCTAAGAGGTGGGAACTGAAGTCTACTGGTCGTGATCTCAAGCAACCAATCCCTCAACGAGATTGTTAACTGTATCACTGTTTGGAGCACTGATACTCTGTCGAAGTATGTTGTGTCTGTGCAGCATGTCCTCACTAGCTGTGATCTGGGACTAAAGATCACCACTATTCCTGGTTGCTTCATCGAACAATGCCGACATGACTGTAAGTTGGTTAATCTTACAGCCAACGGTCTCCCCACTAAAAATTCCATGAATGAGTGCCTGGAGCTCTGACTGCACATCAATAAGCTCAACATACACACCACTCTCAATCTGATACCGGCACAGTAAGCGAGACACTACGGTTCTCACAGACCGGAGTGCACTAGTGATGTGCTCTCTACTCTCAAGCAACTCTGATGCCATCGTTTCCTCTATCTTTGCCTTGAAAACCAACAGTGTTTTCCAAGAGTAGATAGCTTCTTTATCTTCTGCATTTGTGACTAATTCATATGCCACACTCAGGTGAGCAATCATAATCTCGTCCCGGGGTCTATTAATCGCCATGTCTCGCTCCTCATCCTAGAGACATAGACAGAGCTCTCATGCATTGTACCGCAACTAATATAGCTCTGTAAGCATATAACGGTCTCTAGCAACGAACTCATCTTCCCATTCCTCCAAGCGTTTGTCGTATGCAACCAGATGATTAAGTTGGCCCTGTTCTGCTCGTGGCTCAAGCATCAGCAAGAGTGTGGTGGTAACATCTGACCTGTGTACAAGGCTAGAAATGTACTAACGAAGCTGTCTTATTTCAGCCTTGAGGGCTGCCTTATCTTCTCTGTCCTTCAGCATTCTATCCCTTGCGCTATCTGTAGCAACCTGTAGGAGATCAACCTGAGTCTGGAGAGTGCTACGACCAAGGTTGATTGTGATCACCTCCAAGTCCTGAGCTTCAATCTTATCCAAAATCTTCCCCTCTGGAGGTATGGCAGCTTCGACGATGATCTCCATATCAGTATTCCTTTCCACATGGACCATGTTCTTAATCCTCTTGTTTGGCACATCCTGATAAACATGATCGAAGTCTGAATGATCAAGAACATAGAATGGTTGCCTCTGCTTCCTTCCCAGTTGAGATTCAATCCAAGACTAGTCTCGACTAATGCCACTGGAAGGATTTGTACTAGCAATGTGAGGACCCGACGAAAGTGAATATGTAGAGGAGTTGCTGCGAGACAGAGAGTCTAAGTGCAATTTAATATGAATCGGGACTAGTGACTACTCTAGGGCTAGTGTAGGAACTTGAGGCTGAACCTCAGGCACTGGCGGACTCTGAACTAGCCTCTAAACTAGCTCTCTGACAGGCTCTGTGTGTGTATCAATGGCAAGCGCCTTGCCTTTTGAATTGTTTGGCGCTTGACTCTTCTTAGGAGGGTTACTCCTCTTCTTCTGTTTGGGTTTTGACGAGGAAGGTAATGAAGGATCCACTACTAGCGGCTCTACTCTAGGCACATTTACCCTCCTGGTCTTCTTGTTGTTGAGGTAAAGTATACTATTTTGGATAACTCTACTTGACCTCTCCTTTACCGATGTGTACTCCTTGGCATACCAATCAACTACCGACAGCGGCTGTGTGTCAACCTACTCTCTAAAAAACTGAGGAAGTACTTCTCCCTCATCATATAATAAACCTCCCACATCTTCCGCCAAGAAAATAGAAATCTGTGAGAGAGAGAAGCGGTCATAGCTACGTCTGCGGACCTCGAAATCGTCCTCGCAATTTGCCCAATAGTCCTTCATAGCAAGCTTATGGTATGCGCGAGCACCGAGGCGTGTTGTGTAATGACCCCATGGATCATAGGCACGTACATCTACAAGATACTTGAGACGATACTTCTCTAGCTCCTGTCCTGCAGCTTTGGCATCAACTGTTGTTCTACACCAATATATTCCGAACTGCATGGGAAAGTTGGCAGCCTGTTTATGCTTACGGCACAAATGACGATGAACATCATGTAACTACCTCAGGAACTCCATGAAAACTATCCTATCTGAAGGATAGCGTGGAAGCATGGCTGGATTTCTTGTAAATCCATATACTCAGATGTAGGTGTATGTCGGGAATTGAATGAACCAGTCCGCCCAATCAACCATCGCTGCTCTAGCAACTGCCGAGATACGGACATGCAACTCCCGATCCAAGTTTCTCACTTTATAATTCAGGAAAGCCTCTTGAACATGCTTGAAGTGATGTTCAGCATTTGTGAACTCAAGCTAATCGTAGTAGTGATAGACTTTCTGACACTAAGAATGCCAACCCTGTTTAACCCTCTAAACTGACCCTGGTAAGCGATCAAGTACACGAGGTAAGAACACATGTGAAACTCGTTGGCAACTAGGAAACCAGTGATTTGCTCATGGAGAACATCGCTGATGAAGGATGCCCAATCATAATGCTCCTACCCAGATATGATGCGACCAATGATGTAATACATCCAGGGCTAGAAAACGTTTGCATTTGAACGACTTGAGACATGATTCAAGAGTGTGATTAGAATCAAGTACTCATCCTTGTTCTCACCGCGACCCACATTGTTTGGCAATTTGTTCCTCTTTTGCTTCAACCATCGCTCTACCATCTTACTTTGGCACTTGTCCATATTAGCATTGAATGCATACGTACACTGCTCCATAGAAATGACCAAACTGCTCAGGTGCTGAGGGATACCAAAACTTCTTTCAACGTCCAGAGGCTTGAGACTGCAAATGACTCGTCCATCTATTGACACTATCTCACGAGTAGCAGAGGTGTAATGTTTGACACAAGACATCACAAACTCAACATAGTGAATGGAGATAGGTATGGAAGCGGCCTCAAGTAACCCGGACTGCTGAATGTTCTGAATAATCAAATCTCTGATCTTGACTGGATCTAAGACTGCCTCTAGCAGCACCTTGTGGAGATTCGTCTCAGAGTTAGGACTGATTTGGTCCCGTATTCGAGCTGAGTGTATTGCATTTTGAAAAACTCGCCTATTGACTATGAACACGGCTATGTTCTGACAAAATTTCTAGAAAGCTAAAAATAGCCTGCTGAGATTAAAAATAGCCTATCGAAGGGTTATTTTCGATGAAAATTAGGAGATATGGGTTTTTTCCAGAAAAAGATTCTAAGACAACCCAAAACGTCAGAAATGTGAAAATCTAACTTCTACTCGACCATGCAAGGAATTTTCAGTTGAGAAAATTAGAAACTCGAGAATTGATGCTCTGGAGTTAAAAATTCCTAAAAATTCAAACACATGAATTTAACTTGAGGAAGCTCTAAAAAATCAATCCAGATGAATTAATTTGCCAAAATTTGCCTATTTTCTAAACATGCGAATTGAATTTGAGAGGAGAAAAGACATTTTTTCTGTGTTCTTCCTCTGTCAAAATTGCCACTTGCTCTTCAAATTTGTTGATGACTGTGAATCTGTACCTGCAAAAGGAATTGTTGATGCTGATAAATTTGGTTGCTAATGATAAATTCGCCCAACTCTGGAAAATTCGCCTCTACCTTGAAGAAATACGAATTTTGATCAAGCTTGATGAATAATTAATAATGGCGCCATGATTAAATAGAGTAAAATCACACCATAATGTTGACTGTAAGATTTAAAACCTCAACTAAAAATGTGAATGATTTTAATTGGACCCCCTCCAGTTACACTGGCATTGACTCGGAGTCCGGATAAAAATAATAAAAATGTTTAGTTGCCAACAATATGCAAATTTCATCTTACAACACAAAGGGGCGCCAAAAATAGCTTTATTGGACAATATCGCTACCTTTCATACTGGCATGCAATTTGAAAATTTAATATTATTTTATTCAGTTGACAAACCACGTAAAGCATTTGGACTTATCCGACAGACTGCACTGATTTCAAAAAGTCCTCATTTGACCTCATAGGCATCCATTTGCTCAAGATATTACGTTTTCCTCTAACTTCCTACTTTTTAGCTGACTACAAAGTTACATTTAACCATATTCAACACTAATTTCTAGGTGACCGGATGACACTAAGACCAAGCCGAGATATTCATCGCGAAGCCTGCAAAGCAAGGATGAAATGTCTGCTAGAAGCTGGAACTACTAAAATCAACGTTTGACACCTCAAAAAATTAAGCGCCTATGCTTAAATTGATTTTCCGGCACCAGACTTGGCCATTTCTCCATTCTGCCATCTGACGCTTCAAACTGCTGCTGACGACGAACAATGAACCTTGCCGACTGGATGGAAAACTCACTGCATGACTAGAAGTATTCTACATTCAACGACTATACGTAAGGCATCAGAAGACTGCATTAGGGACCCCAAAAGTAAGGGCGCCCCTAGCCTGAGAAGGCTCAAACACCATTTTATCAAAAGTGCAACTTTCAACCAGATGCCCTACTTTGACCTCTGATATCGGGAGCTGGGGTGACCTGATTCACTCACCGTCTGTCTCGTTGCGTAGCTAGAGCAACTTACAAGTGGTCTTTGGAGGCGACGAAGCGAGAAAACTACTTCTAAGACCTCAAAGAGGACGCCTTTCCCAAGGTGAAATGTACGCCCATACTAAGCCATTTTCTGAGCTATCTTCGTTTTTCAGTATTCTGCAAAGACCTCGCACATACGAGTGTTTTCCAAATCCCAGAGGCTCACAGCTAGGCTCGTTGGAAAGCTGGAGTAATTCCTCACAAGTCTCGTGAAGACTGCGAAAGCTAAATACTCCATTAGACAGGCCTAAAGGCTGGGCGCCCCTGGCCTACAGAGGCTACAGTGTATGTTTCATGTTTCTCCACCCTCTGATTTACATGTCTAGCAGAATCTCTGCCACAATTTCTCAAAATACCGAACTGACAGGCTAACTGGTGTGTTGCGAAACCGTACTAGAGTAGCACAGATGTCAGGAAGACCTCATTTGCAATTTCATCCATCTTAGGGGTCATCTTGAAGGGCACCTCTAAGCTACAGGGGCGCAGTTTTTCCAATTGACAACTCTTTGATGAAAACCCTCCTTGTAATCTCAACTTCTGACTTTGACTGTCGGAGCTCTGGGTCTCAGATGTCTACATTCAATAGCTCATCAGATAGTCAGACCAATTAGGAAGAGATTGAACATATCAGCAAGCAAGAATAACAGAATCTAGACCTCCTTTAAGAAGGGCACCCTTGGGCTACAGGGGCACAAAAGTTGTAAACTGATCACCTTTTGCAATCTACAACTTCTTGAACCTTCAGCTTCTGACCTCAGCAACCGGAGTTGTAGACCTCGGATAACCTCGCAGAATAGCTTGCTGGATAGCAAGGCTAATTCTGAAGAAATTGACTGCATTTACAAACAAAAGCAACAAGATTTGGGCCTTCAAGGAGAAGGGCGCCCCTAAGCTACAAGGGCGCAGATTAGCTTCTGCTTGAAAAATCTTCATAAATTTGATCACTGAAATCCCTGTCTTGGCCACTGAAATGACCATGCAAAGGTATAGCTTCGTCATGAAATGCCTCGTTTTGAGTCCCCGACTCAAGTTTTGATCAACAGATACTGCTCAATAGCCGCTTTTGACTGACACAACACTGACCAAAGTCCATGCTAGATATTGCCCAAAAATTGTATTTGACATCATTTTAGCAAGGTTCAGACTCTTTTAAACAAAATGCCTTGATGAAGCAAAAAAAAGGTTTGGGTACAACAATATGGATACCATCCCCCATCTATCACATCATCATTAAGGGTGACAAAGAGTGCAGGCTATGGAAGATAGCATGAATCATCAACAAGTATTTTATGGACTCAAGGAGAATTTGGCCATAGGACAAACTCGAATGAAGCAATAGGCTAACCAATACCCTACAAAATGAGTTTTGAAGTGGGCAATTGGATTTTCTTAAGATTGCAACCCTATAAGCAAATGACCCTAAAGCAACAAATAAAGAATAACAAGTTGTCACCAAAATATTATGGTCCATACCAAATTCTACAAAATATTGATAGTGTAGCCTATAAGGTTGAGTTACCTCTAACCATAATTGGTACACTCGGTGAGTACTTGAAGATTTTTTGTGATTGCGTGTTACTCTCCAAAAAACTCGCAAGTCCAAGAAAAAAACTTGCCAAACGCTGAATGGACGCAAGACACACCTGGTACTTGCCAAGAACGCAAAAAAAACACTCCTTTTTTTGCTTAGAAAACCTCCAATGCCCTCACTATCCACCACATAGCAATTGAAGAGCAAATTTGAGCTACTTGGAAGGATTGCTAGGTGAATTTGGAGAGAAAAATTCAAGATTTTCAAGGGTAGGTAAGAAAAAAAAATTCAAGCATTTAAATTTATTTTAACAACTAAAATCAAGCATGTAGGCTATGAAAACTCATAATTTCCTAAAACCTAGTAGTATTTTGAAATTTACTTTCAAAACATTGGATTTAACACCATTTCTTTTGCATTTATGCTGTTTTTTTTTAGAAATTCAATAATTTTTATACACAAATTATTTTTTTGATTTTAACCTAATTTTGGGAATAAAATGATCACGTTATATTGAATTTATGTTTATTTAAACTATGTATGTTGATTTATATAAATTGTAGGTTAACTTTAAGCTGATTTACTTTGTACTTGTAGGTTAACCATTAGATGCAATGGCAAATAGAGAGGGTTTTAGATCTGGATTGCACTCAAGCTTAGCCCAATCAACGCCAATTATAGGCATTCGTCCAACAAGAGCTAGAGACCTTACTTGAAAATATGGCATACAAGGACCTACACTTGGGACAATTATTTGCATTAGATGTCAAAAGCTACTTCATGGAGGCATAAATCACTTCAAATACCATATTGCAAGCCTTACTCATCATGATGTCAGGCCTTGTGGAAAAGCCATAGAAGAGATCAAACGTGAGATGAATGCACACCTAGCATTGGCAGTAGAAAAAAATTACAAAGGGAGAAAACAAAGTTAGCCATAGCAGCTTCCATAGCTAGTGCCAATGGTCATGGTCCTCAAGCAAAAACAGATGAAGAAACAACATTTGAAGGCATAGTGGGCCTCCTTCATGATCCATGTGTACGAACCGCATCGGCATCCTCTTCATCCACTTCAAGTAGATCAACATTGCCTACATCAGCTACATGCATGCCACATCTTTTTTGTGCCTAGAAACACACCTGGAGCACAACCATCATTGGAAGGTAAAGGGTGGAATAGGGAGGTGCATCAACAAGCAAATAAGGCATGTGTTGATTTTTGGTACTTCAACAACCTTCCTTTCAATATGGCAAGCAATCCTTATTTGGAGAATTTCGTAGTTGCATTAACAATAGCAACAAAAGGCTACAAGACACCTTCTTGTAAAGACTTAAGTGGGAGGTCGGTAAATTTATGCTAATTTATAGTAATTTTAAATTTATGTTGAATTTTAGGCTAAATTTATGTTGATTAACTTAAAGTAATTTATGTTGAATTTAGGCTATTTTTTGTGTTTAAAATTAAAATTTTGTACTTTCATTTTGTACTTGTAGATTGCTCACGAATGCAACTGAAGAGGCAAAGCTAATAGTAGAATAGAAGAAGCAATGGAGAAAATATGACTGCACTATTCTTTTAGATGGGTGAATGGATGGAAAAAACTGCACCATTATCAATTTTTTGGTATCTTTAAATGGTGAGGTGATTTTTTTGAAATCAATTGATGCCTTTAACAAAGTAAAAAATGCAAAAACATTGAATATAATGTTGGAAAAAATTGTCATGGAGGTGGGCATAGAGAATGTGGTACAAATCATAATTGACAATACAGCAACATATGTGGTGGCTGGGAGATTGCTTAAAGAGAGGCATCGATCACTCTTTTGGACCCCTTGCGCAGCATGTTGCCTTGACCTTCTTTTGGAGGGCATAGACAAACTTGATTGGGCCAGACCAGTTGTAGATGATGCAAAGAGCATAACAAAATTTATCTACAATCACCCTTGGGTTCTTAATTTGATGAGAGATTACACCCAGGGGAAAGAGTTGGTTAGATCAGGTGTCACAAGGTTTGCTATGATTTTCCTAATATTGCAAAACATTATTTTTTTGTTGACTTCTTTGAAATGGATGTTTGTGAGTCAAGCATGGCTAAACTCATCATATTCTTTGACAGCCTTTTTGCACAAAGGGCTACAGAGATTGTGAAGGTAACCTCAAAACTTTGATTTTAAATTCAAATTGAATATTTTATTTTTTAATTTAAGTCTTTCATTATAAATTTGTAACTTTAATCTTTTTTTATTTGTAAATTGTAGGTGTCGGAACCCTTGATTAGTGTTCTTTGTTTGGTAGATAGGAATCAAAACCAAATGGGGTATATTTATGAGGCCATGGATAGGGCCAAAGAGCCAATCTGAAATTATTATAAGGGGGACAGCCTCAAATTTGATCCCATTTGGGAGATCATTGATCAAAGGTGGAACAATCAACTCCACCAACCCATCCATGCAACAGGGTACTTCCTCAACCCCCATTTTTTTTATTCGGATAGCTTCTCAAATCCTAATGGAGAGGTTATAGAGGGCCTCATGACATGCATTCAAAGGATGACACCCCAAGTTGAGGTAAGAGACCTCATTATTCAAGAATTGCATAGTTACAAGACTGGAAGAAGTAGGCTCTTTTCTTTAGAGCTAGCTATCCGAGGAAGAACTACTCAGACACCATGTAATATAATTTGGATTCTTTATATCACATGCATCTTACAAGTTACAAATTTCAAATTTACAACTATTGATAATTTGATAAAATATGGTTTAACTTTGCTTTCTAACCCTTCAATATTTTATTTTGTAGATTCTTGGTGGATAGATTGTGGTGCAAATATCCCAAATCTTCAAAGATTATCCTTCCACATTTTGTGTAATATCCCCTACCAGAATATTTTAACCATCTTGGAATTTTTACAGTTTTTGTTAAGCAAGAATTTTGTCAAAAACTTGACACCGAATCAACATAAAATATTTTGATTTGTTTGTTTGGAGATATCATCAATAATCATGCAACTGCAATGCATCTATACAAATATGTGATCAAACTTGCCAAATTTCACAATATAAGCTCATTGAGATTTCGTCAAACAGTTGGCATTCTGCTGCTTGTGCTTGTTTTGCACGTATATTGTAAATAATCATCATGGCAACAAATTCCTAACTTCACATATTGCTAATAATTCCACCCATGCAAAATTAATGTCAAATATATTCAATTGAAATATATTTTATAACCCTCAATATTGCTATTACAAAATATTATTTTCAGAAAGTACAACAGCAGAAGTATCATTCAATAAATCCCAATATTTAGAAACCAGAATTGCTGACCTTACTGAAAATAGTCCAAATCAGCAGTCAACTTATACTTTTGACCATTCCATGAGTTTATACAGCTCCTTCATGTGGTACAGTTCTTAACTTGTACGGCCACCTCAAGTATTGCTGTGACTCCCTTGTATGCTGCTGCACTGGGATTGACGAAGCCTTAAAAGGCTGCGGCAGGTTCCAATAAGGCTTTTAAACCTTTCAAATAACTTTGACTCCCTTTATGTGGAGATTATGAGATGTACAGTCCCCTTCAAGTATCATAAAATGGTACGGCTGGGATGAGCCCGACATAGATAGATAATATATGATTTTATATCATTCCACCATTGCACACACTGCACTATACTTTCTGATAATTTTCAGAAATATTGATAATGAAATTTATCAAAATTTTAGAATAATAAAATTATCTATTTATTCAATATATACACAGAAAGTGATAATATTTGCTTGCAAATAATAGTGATTCTTCCCTTTAGCTCTTACAAAACCTGTATCAATTTGCACACTTATGAACTCTAAATGAATCTACCAAGGATTGGCTAGGTGGGCTTTTGTCCACTATAATTGCCTTAGGATTTTTGTCCCAGGCTGAATAACTAAACAAACTCCCAAAAAAGGTTTCGCCAAAATGGATAACCAAGAATCATCAAATGAGCTCCTCAACATTCTGTTATAATCCCCTGAGGAACTTTCTGAAAATCATATTCAAAATCACTTTTTTAAATAATAATTATTTTTGCTCCATGAAAGTGACTTTATAATATTTTATTTTTTGGCTCCACATAAAGTCACTTTATAATAATAAAATATGTAACTTAAAATCATTATTAATTAAATACAAGTTGCTTGGAAATATTAATTTAGACAACTTAATTTAATTAATTAAACTATTTCTTTTCTGAAAACCTGGGCCAAAAATGGGGACATTACATTTTGTGCCAACCTTGTAGTGCATCCAATTGCGAGCGTAATTGGAGCTTGTTTGAGGCCATCCACATGAAGAAGTAGAACAAATTAGCTCAAAAATGCCTCAATGACCTTGTCTTTGTGCAATACAACCTTCAACTTCGCACAAGAAGGGTAGAGGAAAAATCAGAGGAGCTCATTGGTTTGGATGAGATTGGTCCTTGTAGTGATTGGATAGAGCGGGGTGAGTAACCTCCATTGTTTATTGAAGATGAGATTCTTGATTTTGAGAGGCAGGCATTAGAGGATGTGAGTGCAACAAGAGATATAGGATAGGATTGGATGACATTGATGAGGATTCATTGCCATATACTAGTAGGATGGAGGTTGAGCCACAACCTTCTATGCCAAGCGAGGAGTCATAGCAAACTCCAAGGATTAAAACCTTAACCTCTCCCCAATTTTTCACTAGATTAGGGAAGAGGAAGATGTAAAATGTTGTATTTTCATTTTGTAATATGTAATTTATGAATTATGATGATGATTTTCAAAGGCAATCATCATAAATTCATAATAGTTGTTAGCTATCTATTGTATTGGCAATCAAGATTTTGAATGATGACGTGATTTTGTACTCAATTTGTATTCAAATTAATCAAATTTAATAGAAAACACTTTTGAACTCATTTATGGACTCATATATATCTTGTCATTGAATTTTATAAAAACATTTTCAAGAAATTTAAGAAATTTTTTAAGTTGTCGAGATTTTTGCTAAGCCAAAAATTTTGGGTTTGCCAAGTTTTTGCCAAGTCCGACTCTCCCAACTATGCCTCTAAAAATAAAGATACATTTAGTTTTTCATGTCTCATGTTTAAAGAAGGTGATAGGTCAACATGTCCCTACACAGACAATGTTATCAAAAGTAGATGAAGATGGAAAAATCATCTTGGATCCAAAACGAATTCTCCAAACATGCACAAAGAAGTTGAGGACTAGGACAATAACAAAGTACTTCATTTAGTGGAAAAACTTAGCAATTGAAGATGCCATGTGGGAAGATGAAGATTTTTTGCAAAAGCATCCACAATTGATCTGCATTGAGAATAATGCTTCTCTGAAGAGTGGGGGTGTGCTACATCCTTAATCCATTGATTCTATCGAGAGACGCGTAGCCAACTTGTGGTTAGCATAGACTTTAATTAAGTTATGAGATCATTTATTTAGTCTTATTTAGGTAATTAAGTTGTCGCAGGTGTTATATTTAGATATAAAAGTCAGCCTAGGTGGCAACCATGGCATAATTAGGTATATATAAGCGCTAGTGATTAGTTTATTATCATCATATTTGTAAATTGTGCTCTTCTAGGAGACTTTTGGAGGTTTTCCCCCTCAAAGTGGCTTATTATTCTTAAGTATTATCAAGTATTTGCAGGATATTTCCTATTCTATTCTTCTTTGTTGCAAGTTATTTCACTACATAACATATCAAGAATTCCTCAAATTATGGAGTAATTGCATGGATAGAGATGGTGAAATATACCAATTTAATTCAAGATAAATTGTGTGTGCACACATATATATGTTGGACTAATCAACTTGTTTATCTAAAAAGGGATCTAAATTTCTATTTTGTTTGATTCCAACATCCATCCTTGAGTTCTAAACTCAGATAAGGATTGAACCAACTTATTTTCTTTATCCATGATGAATAGGAGCAAGTTAATCTTCCATCATTTTCCTTTCAAATTTGCAAGATGACTAGAAATAAAAATAGGAAAAGACAAAGCATCACCATAAATAAGTGATAGACCAGCTTTGAAGTAAACAATACTTCACCAAAACCAACTTGAAGTCTAGTTAGTATTTATCATTAAGTCTCAACCAATCCTAAAGATCTTTGGAAGGAAAGATTCAATCCAAAGATGAAAGGAATAAACAATTGGTTATGCCTTTCTCCTTAACTAATGCACCAGCAACATTTGTGCACCTAACAAATAATATACTAAAGAAATTAGCTAACTCCTTCACCATCATCTACTTGGATTATATTCTCATCTTCAATGAAGTTTGTAAGGAGCCCATTGACATGTTGTGAAGGTCCTAGATACATTACACCCATACAAGTTGAGCACCAACTTAAGAAAGCATCCATTTGGTGCATCACAATCCCAATGCATACACTACATCATTGATGGCATAGGTATATATATAGTTTCAATAAAGGCCTAGAGTAATCCAAGATTGGCCAACTCCGCAATCACACAAAGTTTGGGAATTTTCTCCTTAAATAATGCACCTGTAAAGTGCCTTGCCAAATCTGATGTAAAATCTCTGATTTTCTGCCTTAGGAATTTTGACAAACACTTGGTATGCAAACTAGTGACTACTGGAAATGGTTTTCTATTTGATTTGTTTTGGTTTTGAATGATGCAAATGATGCTTGAACACTTGTCTAACAATGCTAGATGTCTATCAATGCAATAGAAATGATATGGAAGATGTTTTAGTATTTTTCAATGCATATAAATGACTGAAACTCATGCAATTCTACACCTACAGCAGGCATTTCAACAAACATTTCATTGCCAAACTCCCAAACTCCTCCAATATGATATTGCAAATGAAATCTAACTTGTTACAATGCTGGAGATGTTTATGAAATACTAAGATAACTCAGTCCTAATTGACAGAGTTCAAGTATGCAAATCTGATTACAAATTTATACCAGGATTACATCAAAAAGTCACTGTTTAAGACAGCAATTTAGACTCAACTTTTACAATGCAAATACTCCTAAATATGCAAGATTACAATCAAATGTTTGGAACCTGAAAATGATGCCTGAAGATTGCGATTGCAGCAATCTGAAAGTGATCAAATTCCCTATAGAAGCGGTCCTTATCATGCAAAATGGGCAGCGACTGTACTTAGTGATGGCCAGCGATCCTTCAAGAGCCAAGACGATTTTTTATCAACCTTCTAACATCAAAATCGCACCAGCAGAGGCAGCATTGGGCTCTTCTCCAATGACTATGATTTTTTCCCACAAGCAAAGCCAAGTCGTCCTTCCCTAAATCGCCCTCCAATCTCAAAATCGAACCTTGTTCAATGTTCTACAAAATCGCCTCAATGACTGAAGTGAAATGATGATCATATCCAGCAAAGTCATCTCCTTCAAGCTGCAAAAATATCAAACTCCAACTGAAAATGTCTTCTTCAAAATCTGAGAATATATTTCTCCAAATCGATTCCTCCTGTCAATCCAAAATTTGGCCAAAGGCCACAAAATTTTGCTCCAATTGAGAGACTGAGATATCTCCCACACAAATCCAGCTAGGGTTGATATTTCACAACCAAAACCAGCACTCTAGAGTCTTCAAACCCTCTAGCAATGCAAGCATTCAAGCTTATACCTCACAGGTATGGAAAATAGATGAACTCAAGATATGTCAAATGGCTTGCATTCAGCCCCTTATAAAGAATAATCATCCGTCACCAAAAAGCTTCTAGAAAATAATATTATTTTATTCATTAAGTGACTTTATAATATAACATTCATTTTTAGTCACTTTATTAAATTAATTAAATATAAAGCTATCTTTTTTATATTAATTTATTGAGATAACTTTACAAATAATTAATTTAATATTTATTCCCTTATTTCTCCTTTTAGCCTTTCGGGAATAATTAAAGGCTCAATGATCACTTGGTAGCTACTCAGAAGGGGACATTACAACACCAGCTACATTCATGCACCTAACAAATAATATACTAAGGGCATTAGCTAACTCTTTCACCATCATCTACTTGGATTATTTCTCATCTTCAACAAAGTTTGTGAGGAGCCCATTGAACACATCATGTAGGTCCTAGACACATCACACCCATACAAGTTGAGCACCAACTTAAGAAAGCATCCATTTTGTGCCTCACAATCCCAATGCATTCACTATATTATTGATCACATAGGTGTACATGTAGGTTCAATAGAGAACTAAAGTAATCCAAGATTGGTCAATCGGCAAGCTCACAAAGCTTGGGAGTTTTCTTGGACTTGCAAACTTGTCCAACAAGTCTTCCTTGAATTCTCTAGCATTGTATGCTGCTAAATCAGATTATACCTACAAAAGGTTTTTTTCAATGGCTCATACACAACAATACACCTTTGAAGAGGACAAGTAATGCCATTGTGTTGCGCCCTAGCCATGATAGATGACCAGCCCTTCAAGATCAAGACCAATTATGCCTTCAACATTGTACCCACATAGCATCAACACTTAGAGGCACATCGCATAGAAATTTTCAACGCAGCAACTATATGGCATTAAGCAAGTTGTAAAACAACAGCAACATTACATCTTAGAGAAAGAGACCACTATTCACTTTGATCAAAATTCCCCTCAATTCTTAAAATCACAAAGTAATAGGCAATGAGTGCCACATGAAGTCAATGACATGTTTGCAACAGTTCCATGTGGCAATCAAAAACAATAAGGTCATAGATTGCCTTAGCCTTCCTCTTGTCCAAGCACTTATCACAATGCTTGGCATTCTTGACCTTAACTTCTCTAACTAGGTTTCTCAATTCAGCCAATGTGGATTTCAAGCACACCTTGTACTGCACTTGCACAAAGTGAACAAGTTAATGAACTCTCTATCCACCGAACTTCACTACAATCTTGGACATCTTTGTGTCCCTATGGGCACTCCCAAAGACTCATCCAAAGACAATCATAAGAGAAGGAAATGGACAAGGCACAAAGGTCCCTACAATGCATCCAACAAGTACCCTAGCAAGTTCAATAGATCATATTCAACTAATGATAAAAGTACAAAAAATGTGACAATGCACATCGAACACCTCATGAGTTCAAAGTCACTAATATGGTTTGGTTCAATCTATAGAAGGAACTCTTTATGGTTTCAATCAAAAGATCAAGCTGCTACACAAGAGTCCTTACACCATACATCTTTTTTCCTTGATCTAACACCATATCTAAGCCTTCATCCAATCTTAAAGTGGAACTCCTTAAGCCACACTTTTAGTTGTTGCCTAAGCCAAAAACTCCAGCACCAAAAAACTAAATTCTTCAAACTACAACAATGCACACCATCATACCACTACTTAGTTGTTCAAAGTGGTTAAGGCTAGTCAAAACAAATCAAACTATGTGATACAACCTTCAACAAACTCAAATTCAACTTCCAGAGCTAACTAAAGACATAATGGGACCGCTATTCCCTAGCACATCCTCAGTAGCCTACACACCCATCATGCTCAGACAAATAGCAATGTTGCAATGCACAAAACTCCAATACCATCATCTCTGGAAATAACTTCCATCCATTCAAGCAACACTCCTCTCTATTGCTTTTCCCAAGTTGGTGCACAAAGCTAAGAGTGCTTTCATAGTTCAGACTTAGTGCCACACCTGTTGACACTCCAATGCTCTTTGCAACATCAAACAACCCCATGCAACAGAGACCTAGAAGGTGAACCAACCTATCAAAAAGAAGGTGAGCCATCAACCATTATAGGACTGAAGCTTCTTATAGCAAGCCATAGTTTTAGTTGCCTCGCTTATTTGTATATAAATGTAATTTTATTCTACACATAAAGTTCATATGCATAAGCATTGTAACTAGTTAAATTAGTTAGAAAGCATTCTCCTAGTTTCTAATCACAGGAATCCTCATCTCAAACTTCTAATTATCTGCACCCATATGTAATATAACTGTTTAGTTTACCTAGAAGGACATTATTCTATTACTCTGCCTCATGATTCCATGAATGACAAATAGCAAGAATGTTTTTTGTTACATGTTCATTGTAACAAAGTAATACAGTTTACAACCTATGTTGTCCTCTGCAACAGCATCCTGATCTTCGTAATGCAGATTATACACCCCTTGTGGGTCTTGTATTTCTTCTTAATTGAAGGTTTTGGGAACTACAAAATATGAGTACCAACGTGTATTGGGGCAAGCTCCAGAGTAAAGCATGCTATAAGTGCACTGCTTATATGTTTTTGCTGTTCTTGGTGGCCTTTAGAAGGAAAATTGGCTTGTAAAGTTGCAAGGGATGGTAGAAATAGAAGATATAGCCTTAGAATTTCTCTTCTGTGTTTTCATTTTATGTATACTATTACCTACAATTAATTTCAGCACTAAAACACATTTATAGGGCAATTTCCAGTTTTCTTAGTAAAAATAATAACACTTACTATGAGAACAGAAAACATAATCAGCCAAATTTAATTCATTTACATGCTAGTTAAAAATTAATTGAGCAAAATTAGCTACGGAATATATGTGCTAATTATAGATCAGTTAGACAGTATCAGGGAACAGACAAAACAAAAATGGTATGTTATTGGCTAATTTTTCAGGCATGTTAACAAGTAGACCACATAAAACTTGACAAGTTTAATGTACCACTACAACAGTCAAATAACTATAGCATGCAGTAATACGCAATCAAAATCCAATAAAAATAAAATACTAATCATACACACAATATGTTTAAAAGAGAATATACATCTATTTTTGTGAGACAATATTTATCAACTCCAATTGAGCCACGCAAGAACTCAAATTTGGCATCAAGGTATAACCAATCCAAGTAAAGTTTAGGTTACTAAAAGACAGCAGCAGCACTTGCATAAATCAGAAAGAAAAAGAAGGATCAAACAGAAAATCTAGACTTATTTTTCAAATCACATGGTGACACTTGAAACCGTAGAAAATCCACAAAGAACAGATCTAGTAAAAAGTTGTAACTGAATACCATCATTTTTTCCACTGTCTGCCGTGTTTCTGCATCCAGGTCAGAAAGCTTGCTATTCTCAGGCTCTACTTTCTGAGTATTGATTACAGGCTCACCTTTCACAACACAGTTCCACCACTCCATTTGATTCTGCTTTGTCAATAAAATTGAGAGTACCTTACCATCCTCTGCTCGCAAAACAATTTTGTCAGTTTAGTAAGTGTGCCAAACAATAGCCAAAAGATAGCATGACAATAACAAAGGTAACTATACAGTATTTCATAATTACCTATACTCCAGAAGCAATCATCCACCTTAACCGACTTGGAAAGTTCACCCTGTTCATATATAAAATTATGAGTTAAAACTTAAAACATAAAGTGGACAAACACAATCAAAGGAGATGAACTGCCCTATACAGTCATATAGAAAACTTGAGAAGAACATACACCTCAATATAATTGATAGGGTTACCGGTTACATTGAGAGTCATTACTTACGTTTAGGATAAGATTCTTCCCTTTCAGCCCTGCCTTTATACTATTCTTTTTAATTTCACAAATAATGGATCTTCTTACAGTGCCAGGTGTAAGAGGTATGGTAATTGTGACCTCGGATAAAGTCTGTGTCCAGGAATAACTCTCAAGATCTGCTCCATTACCAGAGTTTGGATCTGCTGTAACAGATGCATCCACCATGGTCACTGAGTGTATCAAGTTTAACATATATTCAATTGAATAGACAGAAAACATATACAAGCCATTCTTTACAGGAAAATCAAAAGACCAAATGCATTGACATTTTCAGATGGAAGTATAAGCATCTTGGGTTACAAAATTTGAACCAGCCACTTCTTTATCAGCATTCTACATACTCCATGGGCAATTAATATAAACAGAATAATCCACATGCTTATAAATCAAAGCATAAGAGGGCCTTATAAATGAACACATGTAGTTGCAGCAAAATGATACTTTGGTAAGAGAATATCATAATGATATTCACAATTTGAAATTTGACATAAGTGAACAGAGAAGCCATGTGACTATTGTGATAGGTCGAATCTATGTGCTAGAAAACGAGCAACAAACAAAGTAATGCAAAATAACACTAAAAAAACTACCTACACCTCAAGATTAGTCTAGTTGGATTCAACACAAAATAAAAACAACAAATGAAACCTTTTACCTCATGTCAAATCAATCCTTTGGTTGGCCCTTCGATCTTTGGTGTTGTATGCTCCTTGGATGGCAAGAGATGCAAGCTAGATGATGATATGAAGGTGGATACAAGTGGGTGCAAACATGAAATTGGCTAAATATGGATTCTACGAAAAATTTGCAAGAGTTTGGCTACAATGCATGATCTCCCCCAAAATGAAAGAAAAAAGGGGGTATTTATAGAGATTTTGGAAATCTCTAGAGAAATGGACGGTCAAGATTGAGCCACCAAGATCAAGATGTAGGGCTAAAGTGAGTTGAGAACTCACAAGCCCTCACATTTTGACATGTGGCAAGTGATATGGCTTAAAAAGGGTGATGTGTACATGAGGTGGAAGAATAGTACATGACATGGAGGGAGTACAAAGTACCTTGGGATTGGGACAAGATCTCCTCATAAAGGAGGTACTTGTCCCCATGTGGGTGAGAGGACAAGTGGGGAATTAAAAATTCCTCAAATATTCTCATGGGGATGAGAGAAGGAATTTAAAATTCCTTTAAATGCATTGGGGGATTAAATGTGAATTAAAAATTCACATGGGAATGGAGATGCCTTGTCCAAAAAGAAAAGCATTTAATAGGGTTGACTTGATTAAGTGATTAAGGTTGTGCAAGTACTTGATTAAACTAATTAATGAAGATTAGAAGAGGGTTAGATTTCACATGTGATTTGATGTGACAAGTCAAAGATCACATGGGGAAGAGAAAAAGGAATTTAATATTCCTTGGAAAGATAAAAGGAATTAAAAATTTCTTGAGAGGTTGATTAGGCTAGTTAATGAAGGATTAGAGGAGGGTTAAGTGGCTAAGAGAGATTAGAGGCCAACTTGCAAAAGTTGGAGGATGTGACACATCCTAATCAAAGATTACGCATATGCACATCCTAATGATGAAATTAGAATATGGATTAGGATTAGATAAAAATGGAGGATGTGACATTTATTTAATTCAATTGATGAAAAGGAGGATTAAATGGATAAGGTATTTATTTATTAATTAAATACCTTAGGGATTTGGCAAAATTAAGGATATTAATTAAATAATAGTGATATTACTTAATTAATGCAAATAAGGAGATGCTTAGACAAAATGGGATAAATTTGGATAAATTAAGTGTCCAAATTTAGGTGTCTACAACTATATATTTAATTTTTAAACAACCCATACACCTCAAATGATCTTGATTCTCATATCATAACTTCTCAAAATTGTATGCCACCATAGGTTAAACAAGTCCCTAATTCAGGTTACTAGTTGCCTGGGTTCTCACACATCTCAACCATTGTTTTATTCATGAACTACCTTACCTGCAAATCCTCCTAGTACAAGTTTGAAGAAATCAAGAAATAGCTGGAAGTTACTATCAAGGCACCAAATAGCAAGTATAAGGAATGAGGCAATTAATAATGTGAAGCCATTCAACTGATTAACTCACACATTATCAGAAAAAATTATCCCCAAAGCACTGGCTGGTCCACAAAGGTTAACTGAACTACAATCTCACTCTAATGAATTTTAGAGGCAGTTTTGTTGAATAATGTTGGGAATGACAGTTTTCACGTGATTTTTAAATTTCCCTTAAATACAAGTAACTTTGCAGATAGTCAACATAGAAAAGTTTATTTCTCCAGGTTTTCAATCTTAGAGAAGGGAAAAGGTTTTCTTCTTGATAAGTGTGCAACCAGAAGAATACAGAGATTTCGAGAGGAGGATTTCATGTACTTTCTACTGTAGTTTCTTTGATAAACTTTGTTTAGAAGATTTGCACTTGATTGAGCTATGGGAATTCAAAGCTGTCCATCATTAAAATTCAAATTGATCTATGCCTGCTGTCCTATTTTCTGCATATAAATCATTCTGGAAATTGATTTTTTCCAACATGGGCACAACATCAAAACAATCTGTTCAGAGTTTATCAAAGGATTAAACACAGATGTGTTTATAGTCTGGGTCCACAAGCTAGAAAGCTTGAGTTCACTAATACAAAGAGGAGAAGTTTATTTTTGGCCAAAGAAATGGTCTCAAAGTTAGACAGATAGAGAAAGAGCTCATTCAAATTCAGCTCTTGAATCCCATTAAAGTGCTTTATATAGTACAGGGCTCATAAAGCTTGAGATTTCCCTCAGAGCACACCAAGCAATGGTGGCATAAGAAATGTTTCAAGTACATGAAACTGAGGCTCAAATAGAGGAGAGCTCAAGTAACCCAACGTAAAGAGACTTGAGAAGATTAGTGGAAACTGAGAACTCCCAACCGTTCCTACTGCTTCTCTGTTCTCTGAGGGGGTGACTCTATGAATGCTGGGAAAAATGTAATCTCCGACTAAAAATGATAAGCTTCCAATTCATTGTTAGAGTTTAGGTGAGCACTAAAATTGAGGTGAGCCGAGGGCTTTCAGATCAACTGTAGTTTTTCACATAGATTCTAAAGCATCTGTAGAAAAGCAATAATATTAAATTGCCATGCAACCATTTTCCATGCAATTCTTTCCAAATCTCTTCCCTAGAAAGACTGTAAACTTAAATTACCACAAGCCCATTTTCCTCCAATTCTTTCCAAATATCTCAGTAACGGCCAGTGAGTAAATAATGGATGCCCCCTCCATAGGTCCACAAACATAGAAGATAGGCTCATTTTCTTTTAACCTCCTAAATACAATATCAAGCAAAAAATTTACAAATACTTGCGATCATTAACTCATAAATCAAATCTTTAAAAAAAGGTCCCATGGAGAAAAATCCACAGCTCCTATATATCCTCATTGGTGTTCCCATACAAAGATTTAAAATGTGAAATAGGAACAAATAGAATCTAAAAGTGTGCTAAAAATTGAGGAGCGGTAAATTTAAAGAAACCCTTCAGCGGATACTGAAGAGGAGAGTTAAGAAGTTTCCGGCACCGCCGAGAGTTTTTGCCAAATTCAAACAAAGCTTGAAAACTTATTTTAAAATTGCACACGAAATAATGTGAAATAATAGACAAGAATAAGAACTAACCGAGTCCATTCTCTTTGGCATTTGAAGTGCTGAGCTTAGGGTCGGAGCTGGAGTTGGAGCTAGAGCTAGGGTAAGGGTTCTGGCTCGGATTCGGGACCTGCTCTTCCTTCATGCGCTTGTTGTATTGAGTCTTCGTAACTTTTTGAAGGTCTGATTTGCGCTTCTTTTCTTCGGTATCCTTGATCTTGGCCTGGGAAACCATCTTGGCAATTTTTCGTTCGGCTGCATCGTCCCTGAACAAATCGTGCTTCCTCCGCAAGAAATCTATCACGTTTTCGACGAAATCAAGAGGCGCTTTCTGCTGTAAAAGTTTCTCCAGAACATCATCGTAAGGCCCATTTGTTGCTGAGGGTTCTGCTTCCGCGTTTTGGGTAGAGTTTTCTTCTTCTTCGACGTAATCTGTAATGATCGCCATCGTTAGAATTGCAGTAGCAGCACAGTAGCACGACACTTAGGACGTTCGTATCTTTATTCTACGGGCGCTGCATGGCTGTCGTCAGTTCGTGGAATGGTGTAAGAAGACAAGACTTAGGACGTTCGTATCCTGGGTAAATACGCGCAACGGTGGGCTGGGCTGCGCGGATCCTTCCGGGTGATCATTCCAGCCCGGGGTGACGCACCGGGGAACGTTCGGCGTAATTTGCGAAAGTTTAGCAATTGCTTTAATAAAGTTATTTCTTGACAGAAAGCTCCAAAAAGCTCGACCTCCTTCATTGTGAAGGAATAGAAAATGCTCTTTATCAATTTCTTCGCAATTTCGCATCGGAAATACTTTCTCACAGATGTATTGAAGATAAAAGATAATAATTGCACATAATTAGTACTTTTTAGAAGATATAATGGACATGTAATAAATGTGTAAATAAATGGTGTTTTTTTAACTAAATTAATATATTAATTATTAATTGGTTGGTTGGGTTTCTCTATTGGTAGACGACCTATCTTGCTAAGAAGAAAATTCAACAGAAGGTAGGTGGATGCCCCCACCTCGAAGTATCCTGAAAGTAAATACTAATGGGTCTTTGAGGGGGAACCCTAGACATGCAGGTATTGGTGGTATTGGCAGAGATAGTGGTGGTGATGTGGTTTTTCTCTTCTGTGTATAGGGGAAAGGGACCCATAGTGGAGCACCCTAACTTCACGTTTCTCAAAATCCTATGTGGAAATTTCAAATCACTCCCAATTTTGTACAATCATTTATTTGGCAACTCATATGCTTCTATATTTCGTTTTAGGGCCACATCATCAAATATGATGCCACATCAACATGCTTTTGTTTGAGGTATCCAAAAAGGCCCAAAAAAAAAGTGAGACTGATAGTGGTGAGCTAAGTCATGTTTTATTGGTGCGCTGACATGGCATCACATGATTTGTCAGTTTATGTATTTTATGGATAAAAAGTGTTTTGCAATTGGATATTAAGGTGCTCCACTATGGGGCCTACTAAGGCCTACTTCTATCCCCACTATTAAACCCTGCTCCACTATAGGCCCCTTTCCCCTAAAGGGCAGTAGACCAATAATCTAATGAGGACCTAGTTATTCTTCAAGTTGTAGAAAGAGGGTGCTCTATGGGTTGGAGGCAAATTATTTGTGAATTTGATTCATAGATTGTTGTGGATATGTTAAATGACTAGAGGCTGGAAGGAGCTAGCTGGCAGTTGGCTTTGGTGGTAAAGCAAGTTTTGAGCTTAAGTAGTTCTTTGGAGTTCATTTCTTTTTGAGATATTCCTAGGGAGTGGAATAGAGCAACATATTGTTTGGCCAAGTGGGCTTCGGAGCATGAGGAGAGGCGGGATGTCAGTGAATGGGGTCATTTGCCTTCGGATTTGGTAGTGGCCCTAGAAAAGATTATTTTGGATGACAAGAATATGTAATTGGTTGTGCTTGGGGCTCCTTCGAGATGCCCTGTTAGTTCTTGACTTCTTGTAATTCTCTGATTTCTTCAATAAATTTTTTACCCCCTTTTTATTAAAAAAAATATATTGATTATTAATTAGTTAATGACACTTTTTAGTATTAATTTATTTTATCATTAATATTAATATTCATTACATTCATTTATATTTTTTTAATCTATTATTATTTGGATTAAAGAATTTTTGTTATTTAATTTATGTGAGTTAATTTTTCCCTTGTATTTAAATAAATAAAATTAAACCATTTTCTTTATCTATCAAATATTTAAATTAATTAAATAAAATATACCTAATATTCTCAAATTACCCATTAAATAAATAATAAAATATTCAAAATCCACTTCATTTAATTAACTAATCAATTAAAATTAGTTAACTCGTTTATCTAATTAGTTGACTCATTTATCACCCAATCAATCGATTTTTTTGGACTAAGGAATTCTACTTGTTCCTCAAAGTAGGTTGTTGCATCCAAGTCTATTTCAAAACTTTTCTTGCGGTCATTTGGTATAATGTCATCATAAAGCCATAAATTTAGGTATGGCTTCATCATTTTCAAATATGTCAAGAGGCATGGGATCTTGTTGGTCCCAAGCAATAAAGTCAAAATCGATGAATGAGACGTCAATGTAAGGTTCAATGATGGGGGTGATTGTGCAAATGTTGGTGTTGTGGAAAAAAGCAACGAAGTCAACTAAGGAGTCTTTTATGTCCCATTCTTTGATGATTTTAATAATGGGAAAAGATTATCCCATAGTGTTAGAGATATCATTAATACAATAGGATTCTTCATTTAGCAGCATGTATCCTAACAAGAGTTTGTAATGATTAACCTTAAAGGTGACTAGCTCAAGGATTCCTTGTCTACATATTCCTAGGCCCTTGCCTTTATAGTCAATTTTTATAATAGAGATTTAATACATTCAAACATACAAACTCATTGATTCAAAACAATCACTTATTATTGTTACCACTTTGTGACGCCCCTTCTTTCTTGCATAAACCATCAATAAAAAATTGATCTGAGAGATCCTATATGGTTTATCATGCTCATAAAAGGCGTTTGGTAGTTGCATTCCTCCCTTGTCAAGTTGTCCTAAAAAACCCATTTGGCAAAAAGTGTTCATAGGATGGTTTTTTGTTCCTCCTTGTTTTCTTCTCAGAGTCCCTTTGAAGTTTCAGGTCCCAAACAGACATTTGGACTAAGGTCCAAATCCTTTCCCAAGCCCCGATTTTCCTTTCGTATTTTCTCTTTTAATCCTTTTGAAGCTTCAAGTCCCAATCGGACTTTTGAACTAAGGTCCAAATCTATCCATATTTCTTGATTTCTTTCTTTCCTCCTTCCTCTCTTCAATCTTGTCCTTTTAGAAATTTGAGTTTTGAACGGTCTTTTTGATCAAGTCCAAAATTATATTTTCCTCCCGAGTCCCCATTTTCCTTTTTCTTCTTTGGTCCTGTCGAATTTTCAGGACTGGACCGAACATTTGTACCCTTTGTCTAAATGGTCATTTTCCTTTTTCCTTCCCAACTTATGTCTTCTTTTATGTTCTTCTAGGGTCCTTTCAAACTTTCAGATCTTGGCCAGACTTTGATCTTAAAAAATCCAAAGGTCCAAGTATGTTTTCTTTTCTTAATCCTAATCTCTTCCTTCTTCAGGACTTTGGACTCCTTTTGGACTTTTGGACTTTTGGTCCAAAAGTCCAAATCTGATTTATGTCCCCACTACTGCCATCTTTTATTCCTTTGCATTTTCATTGGTTTCAAGTGTGAGATCACGGAAAGGGTGACATCTATCATAAGCTCTCCATTTCTGCAAGATAAATTTTGCTAAGACAGTTTCAAATGTAGAAATGCAAAAAATTCAATGCGTGGAGGAATATGGTTGGTTCCACTCACCCACGAGTCTTTCAAAGAACTTCATATTTAAGCCTTGAGGGTGTAGGAAGGTGACATGTGGTAGGTTTTCCATGGACTTCATGAGTTTGTGAGTTCTTCATGGTGGGTCCAATTTTTCATAATGGAGATATAGAAAGGGTGACACATGACAACACATGGTCAATTTCGCTCGCTTGTAAGCTTTTCTAGGAGGGCCCCGTTTTGAGCTCGAAAGCACGAATGGTTTGACACCTAGCAGTCAAGATTCTGTGAGCCTGCAAGATTTTCAAAGAATGCCACTTTTTAGTCATGGAGGTGTTGAAGGAGTGACATGTGGCAACATATGGTCAATTTCGCTCACCCGTAGGATTTATAAAGAGCACCTGATTTTCAACACGTGTCATGAATTCTGTGAGCCCACAAAATTTTAGAGAAAGATTCTTTTCTAAGCATAGAAGGATGGAAAAGGTGACATCTGTCATCTCACAATTTGGTTTTCCTATGTCTATGGAATTCTTGTGGTGGTTCCCTTTTCCAAGTGCATGAGTGCAAAGAGTTTTCTACTTGGTGGTATTTCTACATTTTCTTAGGTTTGTGAGCTTTTTAATGCAGGCCCAATTTTTTATGGCGAACTTGCAAAAAGAGGACATGTGGCATGTTTTTATTATTTCCATGATTTAGTGAATTCTTTGTGGCGGGCTTGATTTCGAACAACGAATGAGGGGTAGGGTGACACATGTCTGATGACATCATCAAATCTTTTTAAAAACTTTTTTGATGGATTCACCTTTGACGACACATACTTTTGACTCTGACATGGCACATTATCATTGATTGAGAATATTCAAAACAGTCGAAGGAATTTTAAGGTTTTGATTCTCTTCCACAATAGTAGAGATGTACTATTCAAAATTAAATAAAATGATAACGATCAAGAAATGTCATTTTTGTGGGTATCTATAGAAGTCAAATGAAACCCTCAATCAATAGGGGGAAATTTTCATGCATATTATCATGCCAGAAATGACACCATGCATGCCTTGTCATTCTACAAGGTCCTCGCCAATTTTTGTTCTATATTTACAGATATATCATTAAAACAAGCAACTTTCTGATAGTTTGAACCCTATAAATGGCTTTTCTCCATTTCACATGCTCGAGATTCTTAAAAACTCCATGCAAAGAGAAATTATAATTAGATGGAGCAAATTTTATGGACCATACAAATTAGATGAAGACCAAAAAACTACTCTCTACATAATCTACATGATTTGCAAGATTGGAAAGTAGTCCAAGTAACATTGAAGATAGGTTCAACTATCAAAAGATGGTTTGTATAAATCCTAGGCACCAAAGATTTAGTAGAGAGTTTTGGCTTATTCTTTATTTTTGCATTGTAACCTCTGAAGGTTATTTCAATCAAGAAGCAACATTGTAACTCGGAAAAATAATTTTTTTAGATTTGTATGTAGCTATAGAAGTACCTTCTTTTGAATAGAATTTGGTGATTTTTCCTTCTTGATAGTTGTTTTATTGTGTGTATACGAATGATTGATACATATTTTTGTGATTTAAATGTAAATCCTCAAGTATGTTGTCTCATTCTAGCACCTTTAAGTAGAAAACTCATGTCTTATACAAGTCATAGGTTGTGTTATTGATGCTAATATATTTTAGTTCTCAAAATAATTATGGTTTTTCCACTAAAGGTGTGAAGAGTTTGCCACTTGGCAGTATTTGTACGTTTTTGTAGGTCCACGAGCTTTTCATTGCAGGCCCAGTTTCTAATGGTGAACTTGTAGAAAGAGGACACGTGGCATGTTATTATTTCCATGAGTTAGCAGATTCTTCATGGTGGGCCCAATTTCAAACAATGGAAAAGTGAGAGGGTGACATGTGTCCAATGACGTCATCAAATCTTTTCAATGACTTTTTTTTATGGGTCCACCTCTGATGACGCATACTTTTGACTCTAACATGGAAAATTATCATTGGATGAGAATATTCAAAGACATTCAAAATGGTCAAAGGAATTTTAAAGTGTCAATTATCTTCCATGATAGTATATATCTACTATTCGGATTTAAATAAAATAATAACGGTTAGGAAATGCCATTTTCTTGGGTATTTGCAAAAGTTGAATGAAACCCTCAATCAATAGGGGTAAATTTGTATGTAGATGATCATGCCAGAAATGACTCCATGTATTCCTTATCATTTTGTAGAGTCCTCACCAACTTCTATTTTGCATTTACATAGATATCATTAAAACAAGTAATTTTCTAACAGTTTGAACCCTAAAAATGGCTTTTCTCCATTTTACACACTCAAGATTCCTAAGAACTCCATATGACAAGAAATTATAATTAGATGGAGTAGATTTTATGGACCATACAAATTAGATGAAGACCAAAAAACTACTCTCTACATAATCTACATAATTTGCAAGATTGGCAAGTAGTCCAAGTAACATTGAAGATAGGTTCAATTATCAAAAGATGATTTGTATAAAGCCTAGGTGCCAAAGGTTTAGTAGAGAGTTTTATCTTATTCTTTATTTTTGGATCGTAACCTCTAAAGGTTCTTTTAATCAAGAAGCAAAATTGTAACTCAGAAAAATACTATTTTTAGATTTGTATGCAGCTATAGAAGTACCTTCTTTTCAATAGAATTTGGTGATTTTTCCTTCTTGATAGTTTTTTTATTGTGTGTACATGAATGATTGATACATATTTTTGTGATTTAAACATAAATCCTTAAGTTATCTCGTTTTAGCATCTTTAAGCAAAAAACTCATGTCTTATACAGGTCATAGATTGTGTTATTGATGTTAATATATTTTAGTTGTGAAAATAATTATGGTTTTCCTAGTAAAGGTTATAAACATTGGCCTTCTTATGAAATATTAATATATGAGCATGAGAAATATTGAGTTGTGTGAGTGCTAGTTGAGTAATTGGGAATTTGTGTGGCAAAGCAATATTATAGATCTTAAATCATTTGGTGCATCACCTCCTATGGTTAATACTTTCACTTATAGTTTCTCTTCTATCCTTTTTTTCCTTATCAAGTAATAGTATATAGGAGGTCCTTTAAGGGAACCAACCCTCTCTAGAGGTTCATCTTCACTATAAGTTACCCAAAACTTGAAGATGATCCCATGTTTCACAAGATAGCTAGGTATCACACTTAGCTAGGGTGCAATCCTAGTGACAAAATTACAAATAGGAAATCTAAAATGAAATAGAGGATAAAATCCTCAATAGACAACAAAACTGTACTACTTCAGTTATCTCCCTTCTAGAGTCTTTTGCTTCTTTTGGAGCTTCAAATTTGATATTGTATTTTTCCTTCCTTTCTTTGTCATGACCTATCTCTCCCCTCTATCTTTCCATCTCTTATAAATGCCAAAAATAATCCATTAATACACTTGGGCACCTCCCTACATGCTTAGGAAAGTGTAACTCCCAACTCCTAAAAATAACACAACTTTTAGAAGTCATAACTTTTGATCTGGGCACATGATTGAACCCTTTTTTAACTTTAGAACTCTCAGAGTTCTCTATGTCCTTAAAGCCTAATCCATTCAACTTACTCAAATTTTGGGGCCTCATTCCATCATTTAAAGCCTCAACACTCAATCTGAAAGTTTTTTTTCAAGATTTTTGAAAGCTTGAATCATTAACAACTTGACATCTAAGCCTAAATTTGACTTGAAAGTCGCCCAAAATGATTATTTTGCAATTATAGGGATTTGGATAAAAATTTAGGTCCATACATGCATAAATACATTTTTTCTAAAAATAGAGGCCCTATTGTTTTTTATCCCTTTTAGAGATGTTTGAGGTTCTAGACCATTACACGAGAGCTTTTAGAGGAAATAAGCTTCATGGATATTTACAAAAGCAAAATGATTTTTTTTTTGAATAGGTGATGCAATATTGCTCCTACACCTTTGGATGCTCGTGTATCAAATAGTGATACCATTAAGACCATGGATGCATTAGATTCCAATCTAACTCTAATCCTAGCATTTTCCTACCCAAAATCACTTAATAGTTGGTCATAAGTCTTGATACAAACCCTATTCAACTCTAGAAAATCCAAAATGGATTTCCTCCTCATCATTCTCCAACATCTCCATCATGTTATCCATTATCTCTTAATCATCACTATCCTTTGATTTTGACAATTTCCACCTCAATCATTATCCTCCTCTTTCATCACAACATCATCTCATCCTATATCCACTCATCCACAAGCATCTCCAAAGTTATATCTCACTTATTAGATGACTGATGTAATCCCATCAATCAATAAATAATCATTCAATCCTACCCTTTCAACATCCATGAGAGAAATCCATTGATTTAGGATATATCCTCCCTATTATCTAGTCATATCCAACTACCATTTCTTGTGAAATATTATGGTTATGATTAATTTTATATTCGCAAACTTCATCAGTTTTATCTTGACTAAGGAAACATTATAATTGGTACTTTAAATTCTTCCATATTCATCCCCCATCCCCTAATCCTCCTTGTCATACCCCCTCATCAGTAATCACCGTCACTGTTACCATCTCAATCATTCCCTCCTTATCATTATCATCATCATTTCAACCCTTATGTTCTAAGTAATTCTCATCATAGTTTCATCATTCTCATTTTCATCATAATCATTACATGCATAAACCAAATAATATAAATGGCTTAAACTTGTAAACTACACACTTGAAACATCTTACCTACAATATCAAATCAAGAACTCTAAATTAACTTTGACAACATATAATTGCACATCTTTTGACCTCGTAAAAAATCTCTTTTCCATCCTTCACCTTCATGGGATATATCATTCCCCATATCAAGCAAAATCTATCATTTGTCTTTGTGGGACATCATTCCCCAAATCAAGCATAATAAATACATTCATATTTTCAACACCTTGGCAAGAGATAACATCATAGTCTATTAATTAATAGTTTATTTTTATTTTTGGTTTATTATTTGACCCATATTATGCTTAATTGAGGTTGTTAATCATTATATATCATGGCTTGTCTTGACTATTTTATATATGGGCATAGTATATTATTTTTATCTGTTATGTCTATCAATTGATCCCTCACATGATCTACCAAGGTTAAAAACCTTACAATATGTAAAGGATGCCTCTTTATGCTTGTTGGTTGTCTCATCATAGGACCTATCGAGAGTGTTAAATACCTTGTGAGTGTTAGGGAATCCTCTTCTCTATTGTTTGCTTGTAAATCAATCCATGCATTAGATACACTAGAACCTTAGTATTTATATACTCTAGTACATAACATCTCTTACTATATTAAAATGCATTTGCTCTCCACATATCAACATAACAAGAAGAAATCAAAATCATCTAATGATTCACTAATCTTTATTTTTATCAATTATGTATTCATTTTATCATCTACATTCTATCATCATTATTCCATCCATAATGGTGTATCCATTTACCCGTATCATATTTTTCAACTCACTTCACTTTTTGTGCATCCATTTCTCCATTTTTCATTTATATTTTTATTATTTTTCATTTTCCATATGATCATTTTCTCCATGTTTCTTCTTTTGAGAGGTCACTTGAGTACTTCTTGTTTTTCTAACTTCTCTAGATGGCATCATTTGTTACCTAATATTTTACTATTCATTATATTTAAGTATGACATATCACCACTTTCTTCATCTCTTCTAATTGATTCTTCTTAGCTAGATTTTTCTTTTCTTTGAAACAATGTTACTTTGAACATTTCTTGAAGAGGAAAAAATGTAGATACTAAAATAAAATAAAAATCCACTATCATTATTTTTTATTAATATTTATTTTATCATCATTGTTAATATTCATTACGTACATTTATCATTTTTAAAATCCATTATTATTTTAATTAAATAATTTTTTTTATTAATTTAAGTGAGACAATTTTCCTCTTTTATTTAACTAAATAAAAATAAGTAATTTCCTATTATCCATCAAATATTTAAGTAAATAAATTAATTTCATCTAATATTCTCATATTATCTATCAAATAAATAATAAAATCCTCAAGACCCACCTCATTCAATTAATTAATCAATAAACATTAGTTAATTTGTTTGTCTAATAATTAGTTTACCCAATCAATCTAATTAATGAAATTTGTGTAATAACTTTAACTCTTTCATACACTTAGTCAACTCCTTCGTGCAAATACTTAGCTTCGTACTCTAAATCAACTCCTTCATGCACTCAATTGACTCACCATGTACTCTCTATGCAATCAATTAACTCCTAACTCACTCATCAAATTTGGTTAACTAATAATAATTATTTTAATTAAAAATTAAAATAAACAACAACTCCTCCATTTTTTCCACCCCTCCATTAATCATAGGTCAAAATCATGATTAAGGATCAAATTTGAACCATCCATCTAATCCTCCAAAAATCTATAAGTTTATCCTCAACTTCATTATTTTGACCAACAATCTTCAATGCAATATTATTCTATCAATTTAATAATATTGTGAACACTAATCTTATGCTCATAAAATAAGAATAATTATATTTAAACATTATGAAGAGCACATCCATTCAATGTTCTATTAGAGGTTTCTCTACATTAGAATAATTGTGTTTTAAATATTAATTTTAATGCTTATTGTTTTATTCTAGTTTTGCTTGCATTCAATTTTATATTATCAATTCTATATAATATTAATATTCTAAGCAAAGGTGAATATTTCATAATAATTTTTTGTATAATTTATTTATTTTAATAATATAATTAGTGATTTTATATTAAAAATGTTTCAATTTCTTAGACTTGTAATATATAAGAACATAACATCTTTTATGATATAAAAGAATGATTATTTTATTTTATTTTTATGAAATATCAATTTAGGCTCTCTTATATTTACATGGAAAAGTTTGTATAGAATTGTCTAAGAGTAATATTCATTAGCTTCTCTTCTATTTAAATAGAAATATTTGTATAGAATTGTCTGAGTAATATTCATAAGTATACATTATTCAAAATGTAAATCTACACACAAAATCTACTAATTACAAATAATCTTTAGCACAATTACCTACACAAAGTTAGAAATGCTACTCACACCATAAATTTTCAAGGTAAAAAAATAAAAAAATTGAATTAGATTTACTTATTAAAGTCATAAAATAAAATATATATTTCCTCATACAATTAGCATATCTTATTTTATTTTATTACAAAAGAGTAATATTAAGGTGAAAAGAAATATATAATGTATTTTAAATCCCTAAATGTAAATATGTTCAAAATTTATTGTAAATAAATAAATAAACTTCAAAGCAACATTTTTTTAATATATTGAAATAATGAAAGAAAAAGTTACATAGAATAAAACAACCAATTGGCTTCTATGAAATGAAAGATATCATAGAACTATAATCAACCCAATACAACCTAAAACGGGTTAGAGATAAGAAGAAAAATAGTCCAAGGCCACTAAATTTTTTTGGAGAATGTCAAGATCAAGAGTATGAAACAAACTTCCACTAGTGGACAAAATAACCACAATAGTATGTCTATCAATATATAATGAAGATTGTGTAAATACAATGATCAAGCCTTGCATATATAGGCAAGGATGAGGAGTTGAGAAGGTAAGAGTGATTATAAGAGTCCAAGATAACAAGAAAAGGAGTCCAAGAAGAAAAATAGGTCAGAGACAAGAAGAAAAAGAGTCCAAGAAGAAAAATGGGTAAGAGACAAGAAGAAAAATAGTCCAAGGCCACTAAATTTTTTTGTACTAGACCATGTTAGGTACTCATGTACAATTTTCTCATAAAGTCCAAAGTAAAGGAGAAAAACCTAGTGGGAAATAAAAACCCTTCTCCAAAAGAGAAATGATGCAAAGGAATAAAATGTACAAGTGAAGAAGATACAAGGACTCATGATGACCCTCAAGGACTACTTCTATCATATAAGTACAATAAATTTCCCCCCCACAGGAGAGAAAAAGATAGACTATGGAGCACCCCATATGATCATAAAACCTACAATGTTGAGTAATGCTCGAATAAGAATGCAAAATGTGATCCCTGAATGTCAAACAACATTTCTTCCTCTTGGAAGAAGATGGACTACAATAGGTGCATAACGTATTCAACTGTGAGAAGAATCAAAGTCTTTGAATTATGTATGGTATCTAAATACAATGGTGAAATTTTTGAAAGCAGCTCAAATTCTCCATGTGAAGGTTGGTGTAGAATAGGAACTAAAGACATAGATGGGTTGACAACAATGTTTATGTGGTTGTCATCAAAGGTTCCTATCAACTTTGTAAAATGGGATTCACTAAAAAAATTTGATATGTTATGTAAGTAATCATCCCATTAAACTATAGTGGAAACACAACTATAAATATCTTACTACCCTAAATAATGAGAAACCAATGATGTAGGAACACTCATTATTGAAGAAGAAAAATATGAAGGAGATGTGATATCAATGTAAGGTGAAGGAACCGATGAGGAGGATAGAACTCTGAGGCTCAAATAACCAAACTATATCTCCTTATGCATGTTTAGTATCAATTTCATTCATACTCAAACCATCATCAAAGCTGACAAAACCAAAGGAAGAGAAGGAATACAATCTAGAACCATAATTAGTATGACCCATGGCTGCAAATCTCTAATGATCACGTAATTTGGTGTGAACTCAATTGTTTTTCTTGTGCCACTATGTGTAATTTGATAAATGGAAAGGATATTATTGGATAATGAAGGTACATAAAGTATATCATTGAGTGTTCCTTCTCCAATTTCAATAGATCCTTTTTCAAGAGCTGATATATAGGTGTTCTTTTCCATCAATATTGGTGGGAATGAACAAGCCTCAAATATAGAAAGTAGTTTTATGGATGTAGCCATGTGGTACGATGCATTGAAATAAAGAAACTGTTTATGTGATTTGTTGTTTGTAGAAGCAATGAGTGACATACCCTTGTTCTTATCCTTTGCTAAAAATGTGGCTGATGTGGATGTGAAAAGGGAAGAACCACCTATCTCACATAATTGAATTTGAGTTTTTTGAAAAAGATTCTTCAAGTCATCAATTTATTTTTGTAACATTGGTGTTCTCCATGCCCTAGTCTCTTACAATTAGTACATTTGAGCTTGTTCTTAAACATTTTCCCTTTGATGAAGTGTCTAAATTTGGTCCTTTAGATTGATCCTTAGTTTGTTTCTTTACCTTGGATGATTGAGTAACTAATACTTGAATTTTTTAAGAGGTGATAGCATCCATATAGATTAATTTAGATTGTTCTCTTATGACTATCACAAAATTGTTCAACAGAAGGCATTTTATGTGTTGTTCCAAGAGCATGTGTTGTATAGTAGAAAGAAGAAAAAAAGTTTGATAAGGACCTTTTAGCTTTGAACAAGTCAAGAAGACACGTGTCTTGTTTATTTATTTTTTACCACAACCTTGAAGTTTAGAAAGCAAAGACTTGAATTGAACCAAGAAATCTTCAATAAAAGATAAGGCATCAAGAGACAATATTGTTAATTTTGCATCTAATTGTAGAATCTTGAATTCATCAACTTTACCATAGAGAACTTCAAATTTTTACCATATTTTCTTAGGAGTTGTACAACTAGAAATGTGAAATTGCAAAAATCATAAACAAGAGACCTATTAGACCCATTTCTTCATCTAACTTGTTCTGATAAATAAACTACTCAAACTCCCTAGTAAATTGCATTTGTTGTCTATTGGTCATTTACCATAATCCCTTAGATTAAAGTGGTAGTTGTACTTTGACTTTCCATGTGTGGAAATTATGTGGTGTTAGAAAATCAGTTTTTTGATTCATGATGCACACACAATAAGGCACTTCAATTATACCTTATCAAACCCCAAAAATTATATTATATCTTAATGTAGACCCTCTAGAAAGATGCAAGACAATATTTAGAATCTTTTGTGAAGTTTGGAAGCCAAAACACATGTTTATAACATACAAATATTTTTATGAACATACAAAAATAGGCTTTCGAAAACTTGATTTTTACTACAAAACTAGAATCCTTGCAAAATTATAATAATTTTTTTTTAAAGTGTCATTTTTTGACAAATGGGGTAAAAGTTATGCCCCATTAAGAATTGTACAAATAACACTTATTTTCAGAGGTTAAAAATAGATTAAAAATTTATAATTTTGAAATCATCCCAACATTGAAATTCCAATTATGGAACTGGCTTCTCATCAATTATTCACACTTGAAAAAATACCCTCCCATTTGCAAGTTATGTAAAAATAAATAAAAATACTCCTTTGAATCACTTTTGATCAACTTGGGGTCAATGTTACAAAACACTAACTATTAAAAAGTGGTTAGTAGAGTTAATAATGAAAATTAATTTTGAGTAAAAAAGGCTAAGATATTTTGGAAGGAAGAGGGTATACTTGCAAGGAATATCACATGTGTAGGCAATGTTGATGTGAAGGACACCTCTTATGGTGAGGTAGATGATGATTGATAGAAAGCACAACAAATGTGTGCAAGTCACAAGGGTTGAGACAATGCTTGGTTGTTGACTAGTCTAGAGAAGAATTTGTGCCTTATTGAAACTCTCAAAGGCCAATACTTTGTGATATGGAGCATCATGAAACTATGACTAAGAATTTGATTTGCTTCTTTTGTGTATGACATATGTTATTCTAAACTTAGCACCCTCCCTAGCAATGACACCAAAAATTTAGAGCTTCACCTAATGCTTAATTAATTGGTGTAGATGATCATGCACATAGCTTAATGAACTTGAAGATCCCTAAACTAAGTAGTTCATCATTCAAGAGAGGGATTCATTGAATTATCAACAAGGGAGTTGTAGACTTTAGATGATGTTGGAAACATTTATGCATTCAAGAATTCTAAATGTCCTACATCAACAGAGTATAGATAAATTGAACACAGATAAATGAATTAAAATATTTTAACCAAAATTAACTTCTATTTCTTAAAACAGATTAAATGGATATAAACAACCTAATTGCTACAAGTACTTAATGATTATGACTGTAACCAAATAATTGTTATATTGCAGTATGTCCTAGTCTAACTAACCTCCAAAGTACTGAATAGAGTATCAACTAAAGATTCCCAATTTAGAATTTACAATACATCATTCATTTTGCATAAACTGAAAACTACTAATTAATCTTATAATACATAGTTTAATTTATCAACTAAACTAGCGTGGTTTTGCAGTACCTCAAGTGGTCCTTGCTTGATTTGTTGCACCCACAAAATCTTTTTCAAATACTCACTCAAGAAAAAATGCTACTCGAATATCTTATTTTTATTGCATTCCAATCATACATAGAACTTGTTGAATAAAATCTAACAAATAATATTATTTAGTCTAATACATGCAAGATCTAGATTTCCTTCTTGATAGTGTATCTAACTATATAAGATTCGCAAGAGTCCATTTATTTGTGAACTATAAACAAACCTAAATGTAGGTGTCAACTCTCCCATAGGAATAGGAAGAGAACTGAGTTTTCTAAAAAAATAATTATTATTATCAAAACAAGAGTATATAAATCAAATAAGGACTTTGTACTCAATCAAAATTAACCATTATAATTGAAAATGTGCCCATACATATCAATTTTTATTATAACTCTTATTCCTATTTGGAATATACTTCTCATTCATGACTTATTAAAATATAAGAGTGACACTTGGTCATCCATGATCTTATCCTTAAATGACCACCTCCATCTTTTTTCTGAAAGTGATCATGTTGTATTAAATTAACTCCTTTGCATTGAACTATCATCCTTCTAGTACAATTTGAGAAGCCTATTGTTGTGGGTTGACATGTTCCTTGTTGCAAGGGTTAGTCCTTATTCTTCAAGGAATTTTCATTGCTAACAACTATAATTAAACATGAAATCCTACTAAACTCACAAATATTCGTAGCTCATACACTCACTTATTAATAAAACATATATCAACTTTAAACGCTTTAAAATTCTTAAAGTAGCTTGATATGATAAGAATGATGGTTTATTTCTTGTGTTGGTTTCACTTGTTACCACTTAAATCACATAGTGTATATTCATAGAAATGGACATGAGATTTTGGTACTAATATTGTATGTAGATCATTTGATTCTCACTATTAGCTCAGCATCTATGATTTAATATATTCAACAAACTTTGATAGAGAAATTTGACATGATATATCTTGGGATTCTACATTGTTTTCCCAATCTTAAGGTCCTATAGTCTACTAAGGGGATTCCTATATATCAATATAAGTATTCAATTGGATTTCTTCATTGGTTTAGAATGGTTGATTGGAGATTTATTTAACACCATTTTAGTTTTTTGTCACTTTGACTACCACTTGCACCATACACAACATTGATGATACTTTGTATAGATATTTATTGGAAATATTTTATATTTGATTCACACTCACCCTAATATTATTATTGTTGGGATTATCTCCTACTTTTTACATAATCCTCGTGAGACTCATTGGTAGGTATCCAAACATATATTGAGGTAAATTATGGTACCATATATACCAATATTCAATTCACACCAGGGGATTCCTAAGTAGTAGGCTTCAAATTAGAGATTGCATATAATTTGTTGTTTCTCCTATTCAATCTTCAATCCTTCAACACCTATATAAAAAAAAATTTATTACTTGCTAATTTCATTTCCTTACCACATTAATCCATACTTATATACAATTTTTTTGGAGTAGCAAAGAATGAACACAAAGTTCATAACTTCCACAATAGGAATCAAGCACACTAGATTAGCCAAATGAATTGTCAAAAAATGTGTGAATATACAATGATCACTCCTTATTTATATAAGGAAAGGAGGAAGTAGAAAGGTAAAACACAAAGACTAAATAACCCTCCAAGAGATGTGACACATTCAGAACACTTGAGACAAGTGTGAGGGCATGTGCCAAGTGTCTATGAGGTGAGACAACTAAACCACTAAGTCAACTTAATCTAGTGTGTAAATATGACTACTAGATGTAGGAAGTAGATAAAAGGCAACTAGATTCATAAAGATTCTTTTCACACTAACACCCCCCTTACATGATATTGTTGACACAAAAGTAAAATTCCTAGGGTTTTAAGGCATACCCTAAAATTCCAATTCATGTAAGCTAAAACCCTAAAACCTAAGTCATGGTGAATATTTTTTTACTTTGTATCTTAATTCATTGATGACTTGCTTAGCTCGTTGTTATCTTTTAAGTTCCATCCCATTTCCATAACATTGTTTGTTATTTTGGCCCCTTTATCTTAGTGATTGATCGATCCAATTAATCACATTCCTTTTAAAAGAACTCAAGTCTATTGTTAGTTCACTTGTGTGGTGGTCCCCACCATTGTCCACTTGTCATCCATGTGGATGTATTTAATTTGAGTGAATTTCCTTTAGAGAACTTATCTTCAAAATTAGTGAGCCCTTCAAAGTTGTTCTCATGTGTTATGCTAACATGTGGATTTCACTATTGGTGGTGGTCTAGATCATACAATGCTCAAGTGGGTCCTATGAAATTTTGAAATGTTACTTTCTTATTGGTAGTGCAAAATTTCTTTATAGCATACGTTATAAACATGAATGAGCCCATTCAAGTTGTGTTGGTGTGTTCTACAACCATGTGTCACTCCCAATGACCCATACTCGCTTAATAGATAAATGTCACTTATTCAGGTGTCTTAATTATATTGGTACTATATTCATTCAATTTAATCCATGACGAACAAATCTTCCAACATTCCTCCAAGCCCAAGTAAGATCTATGGGGCCCACCTTCAGCTCAGGGCCACTTATCTAGGTGTCTTAATTATATTGGAGCCCACTATCTCTTCATAGCGTGACTTTGGTTGATCCTCCTAAGATATTATTGTGCTCATGCATGATTCATCTAATCAAATCTTCTAAAAATTGGATCAATGGCCAACATTTAAACTCCATGAAATGACTAGGAAAAGATTCAAACTTTGTGTGAATGTTATTGGTTTGCAAGGCATACAAATTGAATGCTTAACGACTCTCCCAACTATATTTGTGACCTCTATATCCACTTTCAATAATACATTTAGTGCTTCCAGATCATATTTTGACACTCATTCCCTATTTAACAATTGTAGCCTATTTATGTCAAAGGGACATCCTTGACCACACCATTCAATAGATTACGTGGGGCATTCTTGGACACCTCCTCAAGATCATGAATATTGAAACATTCCAAGTGTCGAGAATATTTTTTCCATGCCTTTAGATTAGATTGAATTGGATGGGTTTTTTCTCTTCATTGGTTTTACAAGTGGCTAAGGTTTCTAGGGTTTTGGTGTTCTATCTCAAAATAAAGCATGATTGAGGCTCATTTTTAAGAGTTATTTCCTTGTATTCTCTAAAAAGACATGATTTTATCACTCTACTATTATAATAGGCCTATGCATATACATTAATAAAATTTACCATTTTTACCTCCTCTTTGTTCTTGCATTCTATGTAAATCTTGTTACCTTTATGTATGTATGAAGGTTTATCATATCTTCTAACTTTATATGTTGTGTTAATTTGTTTTAGGTTTTTTTTTTAATTATTTATACCCCTTTAGTGTCCTCTAGGTCCTAACCTTCATACTTACCTCTAAGAATTGATAAAATAAAGAGAACTGTGTGAAGTATTTTGGTCATTTTCATCGATTCTTTGTGCAATACTAGGTAAGAATAATAACTCTAATTTAGGTGCATCACCACTAATTTTTCTTTGAGCATTTCTCTTTCTCTTCCTTTTCCTTCTGCAATTTGTTAGTTTTAGGATTATTTTAGAGCTATCTAGTGTTGGGTTGGACCAACATTGGTGTATTTAGGTTAGAGAAGAATCCAACCTTTTCTAGAGGTCTAAGATCAACAACAAGGATTCCACACCTAAGTTCAGTCCCATCATGTTATTAGAATGTTGGACCTATTTCAACAGGGTGTAATTTCATGTGACAACAAATACTAAGGGAGTAAGTCACCAAGGTTTGATGAGGTACTCATCTACAAAATAAAAGTCTCTCAAAGATAGAGTAAAGGAGAAAACCCCATGGGAAAAACTCATCTCTAAAAAAGATAACTATATACAAAGGAAGGAGAACTCAAGACTCCCCAAGGACAACTTCATTCACCCCAAGAAGTTGATGTAATGCAAGATAGAAAGGTGATGCTAATGGTTTATTGAAGATATCTACAACTTCAAATTTGGTACACAAATACTCTAAGGATAAAACATCATCCTAGATTAGTTGTTGAATGAAGTGCATATGAATCTTGATGTGCTTTGTCCATTGATTCTCAACTAGGTTGCATGAAATGTGAAAGCCACATTGGTTATCAACTTAAATTATAGTAGGATGATTGAGTTGAATACCAAACTCTGTCATAATATGTCAAAGCAAAAGTACCTCCTATTTAGCAAGAACTCCTCTTTGATACTTAACCTCAATGGATGATAATGCAATAGTGATTTTATTCTTGCAAGACCATGCAATTGGACCAAGACCAAGAGAGAAAGCTTGAAAGTGGACTTTTCTAGGTCAACATCTCCTACCCAATATGATTATGTGTAGCCTACTATCTATGAAGCCCCTGTGTGTACTCAATTCCAAAATAAGTGGTGATATAAATATACCTCAAAATATGTGAGGAAATAATAAAAGGAAATAAAAGGTAAGTACTAATCCAAGAAATTTAAAGGAAAATATTACCATCAACATGAAAACCAAGAGAAAGCACACCAACATCCAAGAGGAGACGTGTACATGGAATTGTAAGGGTAAAAACCAAAGAAAAAACCCCAAATTATGAGGATAGCATAAAGCTTAAGAAGATTACGAAGAGAGAGAGAGAGAGAGAGATATTGAGAGATTCAAATCATAGAATTATCCTAATGAAGGAGAGAATCACCTCAATAAATAGAAGTGAGAAAGGAGTTGCATAAGTAACTCTCATTTATATGAATGCCACCTTTCATCCTATGTGTGTGCAAGGTGTCATGATCCTTATAAGGAGGAGGTTACACCTAAGCCTTAATACTCCTCCAAAGAGGAGTTATAAAAATGAGCCATCCTCGCACATGTGTGAGAATACTCAAATAAGACAAAAGACTTGTAGGGATTCCTTTAGAGTATTCCTACAAGTATGTAAATAATAAATAATCTTCACCTAAGTAAAGATTAATTTCTAAAACCCCCCTTACTTGGGGAGTTACATCAAACCCTTCAATGGGTTGTAATCCTAGAATTTTACAATGATGGAGAAAACTATCTTTACAAAGTGGTTTAGTGAGAATATCTACAACTTGATCTTCACATTTACAATTCAAAAGAGAAATTTGTTTGTCTTCAATTTACTCTATAATTGATTTTCCCACTAAAATTTGAGTAGTTCTATCAAAATTTGATTCAAAAATATCATGTGAGTGATGTGATATGAAGCTCTTGAGCCAACTATCCAACAATTTATGGATTTATCCAAACCTCTAGTTGTAAGGGAATGTCCCTTTGTAGGTTTAGGAAGATCAATGTTGTGTTTATGCATGACCTCTTTCAAAGCTACAACCCTCTTATTAATATATGAAAAGTAAATTGGGCCTCACAACCCTTTGCAGTTGATTTTTTTTCAACTCTTGAAAGGTCATTAACAATTGGGAGAATGTTGGGATTAAGGTGTCTCAACCTTTGAAATTCCTAACATTTAAATTTATCTATTTATTTTATGCCTATTAATATCATGTCATATAGCGATACCTACCAATGAGGTGGCATCTTACTTAGAAGATGATTGTAATGACATGCAAGCTCCACATATGGATGTATACATCCCACTTGGTGGACCACACTATAATGTTATGTTGGTTCCATGTGTCGAGTTATGACGTATTTTATGATAGGTTATAAAAATATTATGACACACTAATGTACGACAATTTATGATGATGTAAGAGAACTTTATGACAAGATATGTGACAACCAACCATTATTAGATGTTGGATCCTATGCATGCAAGGGTGGGTGTGTGCAAGAAGTTGAGTCCACTTTTTGGCCAAAAAGTGGAAGTATTTTCCCTGATTTTTAGAATTTGACACATTTGACCTTAAAATTTGAAGCACTTAGAGATGGAATCTTCAAAAAAGTCACTAATCATAAAATGTAGTACTTGGAGTCTAGTTTCCAAATATGTAATTTATTTCAATACCCAGATTGTAAAAATTAATTTTCAATAGGCATTTCTAAAAACCACTGTTTAAAAGTCACTTTTTTATACCATACCATGCACGTGTACGACATCCATATTTTGACCTAAATTATCATATTTTTCTAAATCCTTTTGGGAAAAGATTTGTGACTCACTAAAGCTTGCTTTTAATATTTTTTTATAATTTTTTATTGAATATTTCTTTTTTATTAAATATTTATTAGGCAGATTTGTTGTTTTGAAAAATCGTCGTGTATGACATGCATAAGATGACTTAAACTTATATTTTTTTTATTTTTTTAAATTGAAAAGAATTGTTTGAAGATTGTTCTCATGCAATCCATTCATCAAAATT
>VDFB02193867.1:193338805-193557298 GCA_007258455.2 Sequoia sempervirens | reverse complement strand
GAGAAATAAGTTAAGTCATTTAATTTAAAAAGTCACGTTTTAATTATTATAATTAAACGTTGACCCTTGGCTTAGACTTAATGACTTAATGTTGTGTTTAAAAGGTGGTTCCTTGAGGGTGGCGCCTTCATTGAGAAATGATTTAATATTTCCCTAAGTCAAAACAAAGGGTTGAAGGGCGCATATTTCAAGAATGATATTTAATTAAAATGTCAAACTGAAGCCTTGAAGGAAAAGTACGCCCATCCTTGAGGGAATAGGGTTTTTGACCTAAAAGCTCATTTTAGGGTTTTGTGAAGTCAACGGAAGATTTATAAAAGGGAGTCTTGGTGCATCATTGGATCATCTTTGGAAAATATACTGTTATGCTGCCGGATTGGCTCTGGAATCGCTTCGAGGAATGAAGGCCTCCTAGCATTGGGCATCACTTCGTGTTCGAAAGACAACATCTAGTGGTGAATTCAGTCTTTTGTGAGTACATCTTAGTTCATCCAGTTTGTGTTCCGCTTTGCATTGTTAGATCATTAGTTGGCATTTATTGTTTCAGCATTTTGGCATCTTTTACTACAGCAGATTCACGTTTTTAATTGTAAATCAAAAAATACAAAAAGAAGAGTTCTGGGTATCATCTATTTCTCATTGTCTAGGGTAGGCGCCCCAATTCCTAAGTTTTCAGATTTTATTGTTAAGAATTGAATTTTTAAGAGAAGGCCGTACCTTTCAGCTGGGCCGTACCTCTTGATTTTGTCTTGGGATCCGTGAAAAATAAATCTGAAACTTTGTGATCAGTTGTAGAGTCTTTGTTTGGTCGCCATCATTATTAGGACATTTTGCATCAGGTCTCGTGTTAATCGGATGATTCTGGAACAAGTTATGAACATTATCGTGGATTTGTAAGTTGCTGGTTATTCATTTTTAAAGTACAGATCTGTCAAAACAGCATACAGAAATCTGCATTATATGATTGTAATGGCACTGTGAATTACTTAAAGATTGTAGCAGATTCATTGTTGAACATTTCATTTGAGGAGCATCTGATATCTTGACATTGCAGGCAATCATTATATTTGTAAACTGGCAGTAGTACTGACCAGTGTTCGTAATATTGCTTTATCATTATTTGTAATTCTCGTTCTTGCTTTCAGTATTAGTTTGAAATAGTAAACTCCGCCCTATGGTCGCTACCTCCCATTCTAGGTGAGCAAGCACATTCTGGGTGTTGAGCAGTTTCCACTTTCAGCATTTTATTTCAAGCATTTGCTTTCTGTATTCACTCCGTCATATGGTCGCCCCTCACTCCGTACTGGATTGGGTAGCACATACTTGACGTTGAGTTCCCTTCTGTAATAGTGTAGAAGATCCTCTGACCAATGCTCACCATCATCGGTGCCATTCTGGTTAGAGTTACAGCATAAGCAGTTTCATTCAGATCCTCTGACCAATGCTCGCCATCATCGGCGCCATTCTGGTTAGGGTTGCTTTCTTGCACGTTTAGGTTTATCCACCTAACCTTAACGGGTGCACTGTTGTAATGTTGTAATCTGATCATTTGTGAAAATCAAAAAAAAATTTGGCTCGGTATATTTCGGTAAGCATGCTATAAGTGCACTGTTTATATGTTTTTCCTGTTCTTGGTGGCCTTTAGAAGGAAAATTGGCTTGTAAAGTTGCAAGGGATGGTAGAAATAGAAGATATAGCCTTAGCATTTCTCTTCTGTGTTTTCATTTTATGTATACTATTACCTACAATTAATTTCAGCACTAAAACACATTTATAGGGCAATTTCCAGTTTTCTTAGTAAAAATAAAAACACTTACTATGAGAACATAAAACATAATCAGCCAAATTTAATTCATTTACATGCTAGTTAAAGATTAATTGAGCAAAATTAGCTACGGAATATATGTGCTAATTATAGATCAGTTAGACAGTATCAGGGAACAGACAAAACAAAAATGGTATGTTATTGGCTAATTTTTCAGGCATGTTAACAAGTAGACCACATAAAACTTGACAAGTTTAATGTACCACTACAACAGTCAAATAACTATAGCATGCAGTAATACGTAATCAAAATCCAATAAAAATAAAATACTAATCATACACACAATATGTTTAAAAGAGAATATACATCTATTTTTTTGAGACAATATTTATCAGCTCCAATTGAGCCACGCAAGAACTCAAATTTGGCATCAAGGCATAACCAATCCAAGTAAAGTTCAGCTTACTAAAAGACAGCAGCAGCACTTGCATAAATCAGAAAGAAAAAGAAGGATCAAACAGAAAATCTAGACTTATTTTTCAAATCACATGGTGACACTTGAAACCGTAGAAAATCCACAAAGAACAGATCTAGTAAAAAGTTGTAACTGAATACCATCATTTTTTCCACTGTCTGCCGTGTTTCTGCATCCAGGTCAGAAAGCTTGCTATTCTCAGGCTCTACTTTCTGAGTGTTGATTACAGGTTCACCTTTCACAACACAGTTCCACCACTCCATTTGATTCTGCTTTGTCAATAAAATTGAGAGTACCTTACCATCCTCTGCTCACAAAACAATTTTGTCAGTTCAGTAAGTGTGCCAAACAATAGCCAAAAGATAGCATGACAATAACAAAGGTAACTATACAGTATTTCATAATTACCTATACTCCAGAAGCAATCATCCACCTTAACCGACTTAGAAAGTTCACCCTGTTCATATATAAAATTATGAGTTAAAACTTAAAACATAAAGTGGACAAACACAATCAAAGGAGATGAACTGCCCTATACAGTCATATAGAAAACTTGAGAAGAACATACACCTCAATATAATTGATAGGGTTACCGGTTACATTGAGAGTCATTACTTACGTTTAGGATAAGATTCTTCCCTTTCAGCCCTGCCTTTATACTATTCTTTTTAATTTCACAAATAATGGATCTTCTTACAGTGCCAGGTGTAAGAGGTATGGTAATTGTGACCTCGGATAAAGTCTGTGTCCAGGAATAACTCTCAAGATCTGCTCCATTACCAGAGTTTGGATCTGCTGTAACAGATGCATCCACCATGGTCACTGAGTGTATCAAGTTTAACATATATTCAATTGAATAGACAGAAAACATATACAAGCCATTCTTTACAGGAAAATCAAAAGACCAAATGCATTGTCATTTTCAGATGGAAGTATAAGCATCTTGGGTTACAGAATTTGAACCAGCCACTTCTTTATCAGCATTCTACATACTCCATGGGCAATTAATATAAACAGAATAATCCACATGCTTATAAATTAAAGCATAAGAGGGTCTTATAAATGAACACATGTAGTTGTAGCAAAATGATACTTTGGTAAGAGAATATCATAATGATATTTACAATTTGAAATTTAACATAAGTGAACAGAGAAGCCATGTGACTATATATTTAATTTTTAAACAACCCATACACCTCAAATGATCTTGATTCTCATATCATAACTTCTCAAAATTGTATGCCACCACAGGTTAAACAAGTCCCTAATTCAGGTTACTAGTTGCCTGGGTTCTCACACATCTCAACCATTGTTTTATTCATGAACTACCTTACCTGCAAATCCTCCTAGTACAAGTTTGAAGAAATCAAGAAATAGCTGGAAGTTACTATCAAGGCACCAAATAGCAAGTATAAGGAATGAGGCAATTAATAATGTGAAGCCATTCAACTGATTAACTCGCACATTATCAGAAAAAATTATCCCCGAAGCACTCGCTGGTCCGCAAAGGTTAACTGAACTACAATCTTACTCTAATGAATTTTAGAGGTAGTTTTGTTGAATAATGTTGGGAATGACAGTTTTCACGTGATTTTTAAATTTCCCTTAAATACAAGTAACTTTGCAGATAGTCAACATAGAAAAGTTTATTTCTCCAGGTTTTCAATCTTAGAGAAGGGAAAAGGTTTTCTTCTTGATAAGTGTGCAACCAGAAGAATACAGAGATTTCGAGATGAGGATTTCATGTACTTTCTACTGTAGTTTGTTTGATAAACTTTGTTTAAAAGATTTGCACTTGATTGAGCTTCGGGAATTCAAAGCTGTCCATCATTAAAATTCAAATCGATCTATGCCTGCTGTCCTATTTTCTGCATATAATTCATTCTGGAAATGGATTTTTTCTAACATGGGCACAACATCAAAACAATCTGTTCAGAGTTTATCAAAGGATTAAACACAGATGTGTTTATAGTCTGGGTCCACAAGCTAGAAAGCTTGAGTTCACTAATACAAAGAGGAGAAGTTTATTTTTGGCCAAAGAAATGGTCTCAAAGTTAGACAGATAGAGAAAGACCTCATTCAAATTCAGCTCTCGAATCCCATTAAAGTGCTATATATAGTACAGGGCTCATAAAGCATGAGATTTCCCTCAGAGCGCACCAAGCAATGGTGGCATAAGAAATGTTTCAAGTACATGAAACTGAGGCTCAAATAGAGGAGAGCTCAAGTAACCCAACGCAAAGAGACTTGAGAAGATTAGTGGAAACTGAGAACTCCCAACCGTTCCTACTGTTTCTCTGTTCTCTGAGGGGGTTGACTCTATGAATGCTGGGAAAAATGTAATCTCCGACTAAAAATGATAAGCTTCCAATTCATTGTTAGAGTTTAGGTGAGCACTAAAATTGAGGTGAGCTGAGGGCTTCCAGATCAACTGTAGTTTTTCACATAGATTCTAAAGCATCTGTAGAAAAGCAATAATATTAAATTGCCATGCAACCATTTTCCATGCAATTCTTTCCAAATCTCTTCCCTAGAAAGGCAGTAAACTTAAATTACCACAAGCCCATTTTCCTCCAATTCTTTCCAAATATCTCAGTAACGGCCAGTGAGTAAATAATGGAAGCCCCCTCCATAGGTCCACAAACATAGAAAATAGGCTCATTTTCTTTTAACCTCCTAAATACAATATCAAGCAAAAAATTTACAAATACTTGCGATCATTAACTCATAAATCAAATCTTTAATAAAAGGTCCCATGGAGAAGGGCCACAGCTCCTATATATCCTCATTGGTGTTGGCATACAAAGATTTAAAATGTGAAATAGGAACAAATAGAATCTAAAAGTGTGCTAAAAATTGAGGAGCGGTAAATTTAAATAGAAGCCCTTCAGCGGATACTGAAGAGGAGAGTTAAGAAGTTTGCGGCACCGCCGAGAGTTTTTGCCAAATTCAAACAAAGCTTGAAAACTTATTTTAAAATTGCACACGAAATAATGTGAAATAATAGACAAGAATAAGAACTAACCGAGTCCATTCTCTTTGGCATTTGAAGTGCTGAGCTTAGGGTCGGAGCTGGAGTTGGAGCTAGAGCTAGGGTAAGGGTTCTGGCTCGGATTCGGGACCTGCTCTTCCTTCATGCGCTTGTTGGATTGAGTCTTCGTAACTTTTTGAAGGTCTGATTTGCGCTTCTTTTCTTCGGTATCCTTGATCTTGGCCTGGGAAACCATCTTGGCAATTTTTCGTTCGGCTGCATCGTCCTTGAACAAATCGTGCTTCCTCCGCAAGAAATCTATCACGTTTTCGACAAAATCAAGCGGCGCTTTCTGCTGTAAAAGTTTCTCCAGAACATCATCGTAAGGCCTATTTGTTGCTGAGGGTTCTGCTTCCGCGTTTTGGGTAGAGTTTTCTTCTTCTTCGACGTAATCTGTAATGATCGCCATCGTTAGAATTGCAGTAGCAGCACAGTAGCACGACACTTAGGACGTTCGTATCTTTATTCTACGGGCGCTGCATGGCTGTCGTCAGTTCGTGGAATGGTGTAAGAAGACAAGACTAGGACGTTCGTATCCTGGGTAAATACGCGCAACAGCGGGCTGGGCTGCGCGGGTCCTTCCGGGTGATCATTCCAGCCCGGGGTGACGCACCGGGGAACGTTCGGCGTAATTTGCGAAAGTTTAGCAATTGCTTTAACGAAAGTTATTTCTTGACAGAAAGCGACAAAAAGCTCGACCTCCTTCATTGTGAAGGAATAGAAAATGCTCTTTATCAATTTCTTCGCAATTTCGTATCGGAAATGCTTTCTCACAGATGTATTGAAGATAATAATTACACATAATTAGTACTTTTTAGAAGATATAATGGACATGTAATAAATGTGTAAATAAATGGTGTTTTTTTAACTAAATTAATATATTAATTATTAATTGGTGGGTTGAGTTTCTCTATTGGTAGACGACCTGTCTTGCCAAGAAGAAAATTCAACAGAAGGTAGGTGGATGCCCCCGCTTGAAAGTATCCTGAAAGTAAATACTAATGGGTCTTCAAGGGGAACCCTAGACATGCAGGAATTGGTGGTATTGGTAGAGATAATGGTGGTGGTGTGGTTTTTCTCTTCTATGTATAAGGGAGAGGGACCCATAGTGGAGCACCCTAACTTCATGTTTCTCAAAATCCTATGTGGAAATTTCAAATCACTCCCAATTTTGTACAATCGTTAATTTGGCAACTCACATGCTTCTATATTTCATTTTAGGGCCACATCATCAAATATGATGCCACATCAAAATGCTTTTGTTTGAGGTATCCAAAAAGGCCCAAAAAAAAAGTGAGACTAATAGTAGTGCGCTGATGTGGCATCACATGATTTGTCAGTTTATGTATTTTATGGATAAAAAGTGTTTTGCAATTAGATATTAAGGTGCTCCACTATGGGGCCTATTAAGGCCTACTTCTATCCCCACTATTAAACCCCGCTCCACTATAGGCCCCTCTCCCCTAAAGGGCAGCAAACCAATAATCTAATGAGGCACTAGTTATTCTTCAAGTTGTGGAAAGAAGGTGCTTTATGGGTTGGAGGCAAATTATTTGTGAATTTGATTCATAGATTGTTGTGGATATGTTAAATAACCAGAGGCTGGAAGGAGCTAGCTGGCAATTGGCTTTGGTGGTAAAGCAAGTTTTGAGCTTAAGTAGTTCTTTGGAGTTTATTTCTGATTCCTAGGGAGTGGAATAGAGCAACATATTGTTTGGCCAAGTGGACTTTGGAGCATGAGGAGAGGTGGGATGTCAGTGAATGGGGTAATTTGCCTTCGGATTTGGTAGTGGCCCTAGAAAAGATTATTTTGGATGACAATAATATGTAATTGGTTGTGCTTGGGGCTCCTTCGAGATGCCCCTGTTAGTTCTTGACTTCTTGTAATTCTCTGATTTCTTCAATAAAAAATTTACCCCCTTTTTTATTAAAAAAAATATATTGATTATTAATTAGTTAATGACATTTTTTAGTATTAATTTATTTTATCATTAATATTAATATTCATTACATTCATTTATATTTTTTTAATCTATTATTATTTAGATTAAAGAATTTTTGTTATTTAATTTATGTCAGTTATTTTTTCTCTTGTATTTAAATAAATAAAATTAAACCATTTTCTTTATCTATCAAATATTTAAATTAATTAAATCAAATATACCTAATATTCTCATATTACCCATTAAATAAATAATAAAATATTCAAAATCCACTTCATTTAATTAACTAATCAATTAAAATTAGTTAATTCATTTATCTAATTAGTTAACTCATTTATCACCCAATCAATCGATTTTTTTGGACTAAGGAATTCTACTTGTTCCTCAAAGTAGGTTGTTGCATCCAAGTCTATTTCAAAACTTTTCTTGCCGTCATTTGGTATAATGTCATCATGGAGCCATAAATTTAGGTATGGCTTCATCATTTTCAAATATTTCAAGAGGCATGGGATCTTGTTGGTCCCGAGCAATAAGCTCAAAATCGATGAATGAGACGTCAATGTAAGGTTCAATGATGGGGGTGATGGTGCAAATGTTGGTGTTGTGGAAAAAAGCAACAAAGTCAACTAAGGAGTCTTTTATGTCTCATTCTTTGATGCTTTTAATAATGGGAAAAGATTATCCCATAGTGTTAGAGGTATCATTAATACCATAGGATTCTTCATTTAGCAGCATGTATCCTAACAAAAGTCTGTAATGATTAACCTTAAAGGTGACTAGCTCAAGGATTCCTTGTCCACATATTCCTAGGCCCTTGCCTTCATAGTCAATTTCTATAATAGAGATTTAATACATTCAAACATACAAACTCATTGATTCAAAACGATCACTTATTATTGTTACCACTTTGTGATGCCCCTTCTTTCTTGCATAAACCATTAATAAAAAATTGATTTGAGAAATCCTATACGGTTTATCATGCTCAGAAAAGGCCTTTGGTAGTTGCATTCATCCCTTGTCAAGTTGTGCTGAAAAACCCATTTTGCAAAAAGTGTTCATAGGATGGTTTTCTCTTTCTCCTTGTTTTCTTCTTAGAGTCCCTTTGAAGTTTCAGGTCCCAAACAGACATTTGGACTAAGGTCCAAATCCTTTCCCAAGCCCCGATTTTTCTTTCATATTTTCTCTTTCGATCCTTTTGAAACTTTGAGTCCCAATCGGACTTTCGAACTAAGGTCCAAATCTATCCATATTTCTTGATTTCTTTCTTTCCTCCTTCCTCTCTTCAATCTTGTCCTTTTAGAAATTTGAGTTCTAAATAGTCTTTTGGATCAAGTCCAAAATTATATTTTCCTCCCGAGTCCCCATTTTCCTTTTTCTTCTTTGGTCCTGTCTAATTTTTAGGACCGGACCGAACATTTGTACCCTCTGTCTAAATGGCCATTTTCCTTTTTCCTTCCCAACTTCTGTCTTCTTTTATGTTCTTCTAGGGTCCTTTCGGACTTTCAGATCTTGGCTAGACTTTGCTCTTAAAAAATCCAAAGGTCCAGGTCCTTTTTCTTTTCTCAGGCCTAATCTCTTCCTTCTTCAAGACTTCAGACTCCTTTTGGATTTTTGGACTTTTGGTGCAAAAGTCTAAATATAATTTATGTCCCCACTACCGCCATCTTGTATTCCTTTGCATTTTCATTGGTTTCAAGTTCGAGATCACAAAAAGGGTGACATCTATCATAAGCTCTGCATTTCTGCAAGATAAATTTTGCTAAGACAATTTCAAATGTAGAAATGCAAAAAAGTCAATGTGTGGATGAATATGGTTGGTTCCACTCACCCACAAGTCTTTCAAAGAACTTCATATTTAAGCCTCAAGGGTGCAAGAAGGCGACATGTGGCAAGTTTTCTATGGACTTCATGAGTTTGTGAGTTCTTCATGGTGGGTCCAATTTTTTGTAATGGAGATAAAGAAAGGGTGACACATGACAACACATGGTCAATTTCACTCACTTGCAAGCTTTTCTAGGAGGGCCCCGTTTTGAGCTCGAAAGCACGAATGGTTTGACACCTAGCAATCAAAATTCTGTGAGCCTGCAATATTTTCAAAGAATGTCACTTTTTAGTCATGGAGATGTTGAAGGAGTGACATGTAGCAACATATGGTCAATTCCTCTCACCCGTAGGATTTATAAAGAGCACCTGATTTTCAACGCGTGTCATGAATTCTGTGAGCCCGCAAAATTCTTGAGAAAGATTCTTTTCTAAGCATAGAAGGGTGGAAAAGGTGGCATCTGTCATCTCACAATTTTCTTTTCCTATGTCCATGGAATTCTTGTGCTGGTTCCCTTTTCCAAGTGCACAAGTGCAAAGAGTTTGCTACTTGGTGGTATTTCTACATTTTCTCAGGTTTGTGAGCTTTTTAATGCAAGCCCATTTTTTTATGGCGAACTTGCAAAAAGAGGACATGTGGCATGTTCTTATTATTTCCATGATTTAGTGAATTCTTTGTGGCGGGATTGATTTCAAACAATGAATGAGGGGTAGGGTGACACATGTCTGATGACATCATCAAATCTTTTTAACAACTTTTTTTATGGATTCACCTTTGACAACACATACTTTTGACTCTGACATGGCACATTATCATTGATTGAGAATATTCAAAATAGTCAAAGGAGTTTTAAGGTGTTGGTTCTCTTCCACGATAGTAGAGATGTACTATTTAGATTTAAATAAAATGATAACGATCAAGAAATGTCATTTTTGGGGGTATCTATAGAAGTCAAATGAAACCCTCAATCAATAGGGGGAAATTTTCATGCATATTATCATGCCATAAATGACACCATGCATTCCTTGTCATTCTACAAAGTCCTCACCAATTTTTGTTCTATATTTATAGATATATCATTAAAACAAGCAACTTTCTGATAGTTTGAACCCTAGAAATGGCTTTTCTCCATTTCACATGCTTGAGATTCCTAAAAACTCCATGCAAAAAGAAATTATAATTAGATGGAGCAAATTTTATGGACCATACAAATTAGATGAAGACCAAAAAACTACTCTCTACATAATCTACATGATTTGCAAGATTGGAAAGTAGTCCAAGTAACATTGAAGATAGGTTCAACTATCAAAAGATGATTTGTATAAATCCTAGGTGCCAAAGATTTAGTAGAGTTTTGGCTTATTTTTTATTTTTGCATTGTAACCTCTAAAGGTTATTTCAATCAAGAAGCAACATTGTAACTCAGAAAAATACTTTTTTTAGATTTGTATGTAGCTATAGAAGTACCTTTTTTTTAATAGAATTTGGTGATTTTTCCTTCTTGATAGTTGTTTTATTGTGTGTATACGAATGATTGATACATATTTTTGTGATTTAAATGTAAATCCACAAGTATGTTGTCTCATTCTAGCACCTTTAAGTAGAAAACTCATGTCTTATACAAGTCATAGGTTGTGTTATTCATGCTAATATATTTTAGTTCTCAAAATAATTATGGTTTTTTCAGTAAAGGTGTGAAGAGTTTTCCACTTGGCAATATTTGTATGTTTTTGCAAGTCCACGAGCTTTTCATTGCAGGCCCAGTTTCTAATGGTGAACTTGCGGAAAGAGGACACGTGGCACGTTATTATTTCCATGAGTTAGCATATTCTTCATGGTGGGCCCAATTTCAAACAATGGAAGAGCGGGAGGGTGACATGTGTCCAATTACGTCATCAAATCTTTTCAATGACTTTTTTTGATGGGTCCACCTTTAATGACGCATACTTTTGACTCTAACATGGCACATTATCATTGGATGAGAATATTCAAAGACATTCAAAATGGTCAAAGGAATTTTAAAGTGTTGATTATCTTCCACGACAGTAGATATCTACTATTCGGATTTAAATAAAATGATAATAGTCAGGAAATGCCATTTTCTCGGGTATTTGCAAAAGTCGAATGAAACCCTCAATCAATAGGGGAAAATTTGTATGTAGATGATCATGCGAGAAATGATTCCATGTATTCCTTATCATTTTGTAGAGTCCTCACCAACTTCTATTTTGCATTTACATAGATATCATTAAAACAAGTAATTTTCTAATATTTTGAACCCTAAAAATGGCTTTTCTCCATTTTACACACTCAAGATTCCTAAGAAATCCATATGAAAAGAAATTATAATTAGATGGAGCAGATTTTATGGACCATGAAAATTAGATGAAGACCAGAAAACTACTCTCTGCATAATCTATATAATTTGCAAGATTGGCAAGCAGTCCAAGTAACATTGAAGATAGGTTCAATTATCAGAAGATGATTTGTATAAAGCCTAGGTGCCAAAGGTTTAGTAGAGAGTTTTAGCTTATTCTTTATTTTTGGATTGTAACCTCTGAAGGTTCTTTTAATCAAGAAGCAACATTGTAACTCAGAAAAATACTATTTTTAGATTTGTATGCAGCTATAGAAGTACCTTCTTTTCAATAGAATTTGGTGGTTTTTCGTTCTTGATAGTTGTTTTAGTGTGTGTACATGAATGATTGATACATATTTTTGTGATTTAAACATAAATCCTTAAGTTATCTCGTTCTAGCATCTTTAAGCAAAAAACTCATGTCTTATATAGGTCATAGATTGTGTTATTGATGTTAATATATTTTAGTTGTAAAAATAATTATGGTTTTCCTACTAAAGGTTATAAACATTGGCCTTCTTATGAAATATTAATGTATGAGCATGAGAAATATTGAGTTGTGTGAGTGCTAGCTGAGTAATTGGGAATTTGTGTGGCAAAGCAATATTATAGGTCTTAAATCATTTGGTGCATCACCTCCTATGATTAATACTTTCACTTATAGTTTCTCTTCTATCCTTTTTTTCCTTATCAAGTAATAGTATATAGGAGGTCCATTAAGGGAACCAACCCTCTATGGAGGTTCATCTTCACTATAAGCTACCCAAAACTTGAAGATGATCCCATGTCACAAGATAGCTAGGTATCACACTTAGCTAGGGTACAATCCTAGCGACAAAATTACAAATAGGAAATCTAAAATGAAATAGAGGATAAAATCCTCAATAACAAAAACATTGTACTACTTCAGTTATCTCCCTTCTAGAGTATTTTGCTTCTTTTGGAGCTTCAAATTTGATATTGTATTTTTCCTTCCTTTCTTTGTCATGACCTATCTCTCCCCTCTATCTTTCCATCTCTTGTAAATGCCAAAAATAATCCATTAATACACTTGGGCACCTCCCTACATGCTTAGGAAAGTGTAACTCCCAACTCCTAAAAATAACACAACTTTTATAAGTCATTACTTTTGATCTGGGCACATGATTGAACCCTTTTTTAACTTTAGAACTCAGCAGAGTTCTCTATGTCCTTAAAGCCTAATCCATTCAACTTACTCAAATTTTGGGGCCTCACTCCATCATTTAAAGCCTCAACACTCAATTTGAAAGTTTTTTTTCAAGATTTTTGAAAGCTTGAATCATTAACAACTTGACATCTAAGCCTATATTTGACTTGAAAGTCATCCAAAATGATTATTTTGCAATTATAGGGCTTTAGATAAAAATTTAGGTCCATACATGCATAAATACAAATTTTCTAAAAATAGAGGCCCTATTGTTTTTTATCCCTTTTAGAGATGTTTGAGGTTTTAGACCATTACACGAGACCTTTTAGAGGAAATAAGCTTCATGGATATTTACAAAAGCAAAATGATTTATTTTTTTGAATAGGTTATGCAATATTGCTCCTACACCTTTGGATGCTCTTGTATCAAATAGTGATACCATTAAGACCATGGATGCATTAGATTCCAATATAACTCTAATCCTAACATTTTCCCACCCAAAATCACTTAAGAGTTGATCATAAGTCTTGATACAAACCCTATTCAACTCTAGAAAATCCAAAATGGATTTCCTCCTCATCATTCTCCAACATCTCCATCATGTTATCCATTATCTCTTAATCATCACTATCCTTTGATTTTGACAATTTCCACCTCAATCATTATCCTCCTCTTTCATCACAACATCATCTCATCCTATATCCACTCATCCACAAGCATCTCCAAAGTTATATCTCACTTATTAGATACTGATGTAATCCCATCAATCAATAAATAATCATTCAATCCTACCCTTTCAACATCCATGAGAGAAATCCATTGACTTAGGATGTATCCTCCCTATTATCTAGTCATATCCAACTACCATTTCTTGTGAAATATTATGGTTATGATTAATTTTATATTTGCAAACTTCATTAGTTTTATCTTGACTAAGGAAACATTATAATTGGTACTTTACATTCTTCCATATTCATCCCCCATCCCCTAATCCTCCTCTTCATACCCCCTCATCACTAATCACTGTCACTGTTACCATCTCAATCATTCCCTCCTTATCATTCTCATCATCATTTCAACCCTTATGTTCTAATTAATTCTCATCATAGTTTCATCATTCTCATTTTCATAATAATCATTACATGCATAAACCAAATAATACAAATGGCTTAAACTTATAAACTACACACTTGAAACATCTTACCTACAACATCAAATCAAGAACTCTAAATTAACTTTGACAACATATAATTGCACATCTTTTGACCTCATAAAAAATCTCTTTTCCATCCTTCACCTTCATGGGATATATCATTCCCCATATCGAGCAAAATCTATCATTTGTCTTTGTGGTACATCATTCCCCAAATCAAGCATAATAAATACATTCATATTTTCAACACCTTGGCAAGAGATAGCATCATAGTCTATTAATTAATAGTTTATTTTTATTTTTGGTTTATTATTTGACCCATATTGTGCTTACTCGAGGTTTTCAATCATTATATATCATGGCTTGTCTTGATTGTTTTATATATGGGCATGGTATATTATTTTTATCTGTTATGTCTATCAATTGATCCCTCACATGATCTACCAAGGTTAAACACCTTACAATACGTAAGGGATGCCTCTTTATGCTTGTTGGTTGTCTCATCATAGGACCTACCAAGAGTGTCAAATACCTTGTGAGTGCTAGGGAATCCTCTTCTCTATTGTTTGCTTGTAAATCAATCCATGCATTAGATACACTGGAACCTTAGTATTTATATACTCTATTACATAACATCTCTTACTATATTAAAATACAGTTGCTCTCCACATATCAACATAACAAGAAGAAATCAAAATCATCTAATGATTCACTAATCTTTTTTTTATCAATTATGTATTCATTTTATCATCTATATTCTATCATCACCATTCCATCCATAATGATGTATCCATTTACCCGTATCATATTTTTCAACTCACTTCACTTTTTGTGCATCCATTTCTCCATTTTTCATTTATATTTTTATTATTTTTCATTTTCCATATGATAGTTTTCTCCTTGTTTCTTTTTTGAGAGGTCACTTGAGTACTTTTTGTTTTTTCTAACTTCTCTAGATGGCATTATTTGTTACCTAATATTTTACTATTCACTATATTTGAGTATGACATATCACCACTTTCTTCATCTCTTCTAATTGATTCTTCTTAGCTAGATTTTTCTTTTCTTTGAAACAATGTTACTTTGAATATTTTCTCGAAGAGGGAAAAATGTAAACACTAAAATAAAATAAAAATCCACTATCATTATTTTTTATTAATATTTATTTTATCATCATTGTTAATATTCATTACATACATTTATCATTTTTAAAATCTATTATTATTTAAATTAAATAATTCTTATTATTAATTTAAGTGAGACAATTTTCCTCTTTTATTTAAATAAATAAAAATAAGTAATTTCCTATTATCCATCAAATATTTAAGTAAATAAATTAATTTCATATAATATTCTCATATTATCTATCAAATAAATAATAAAATCCTCAAGACCCACCTCATTCAATTAATCAATGACTAAACATTAGTTAATTTGTTTGTCTAATAATTAGTTTACCCAATCAATTTAGTTAATGAAATTTGTGTAATAATTTTAACTCTTTCATACACTTAGTCTACTCTTAATCAACTCCTTTGTGCACTTAATTGACTCACCCTCTACTCTCTATGCAATCAGTTAACTCCTAACTCACTCATCAAATTTGGTTAACTAATAATTATTATTTTAATTAAAAATTAAAATAAGCAACAACTCCTCCATTTTTTCCACCTCTCCATTAATCATGGGTCAAAATCATGATTAAAGATCAAATTTGAACCATCCATCTAATCCTCCAAAAATCTATAAGTTTATCCTCAACTTCATTATTTTGACCAACAATCTTCAATGCAATATTATTCTATCAATTTAATAATTTTGTGAACACTAATCTTATGCTCGTAAAATAAGAATAATTATATTTAAACATTATGAAGAGCGCATCCATTCAATGTTCTATTAGAGGTTTCTCTACATTAGAATAACTATGTTTTAAATATTAATTTTAATGCTTATTATTTTATTCTAGTTTTGCTTGCATTCAATTTTATATTATCAATTCTATATAATATTAATATTCTAAGCAAAGGTGAATATTTCATAATAATTTTTTGTGTAATTTATTTATTTTAATAATATAATTAGTGTTTTTATATTAAAAATGTTTCAATTTCTTAGACTTGTAATACATAAGAACATAACATCTTTTATGATATAAAAGAATGAGTATTTTATTTTATTTTTATGAAATATCAATTTTAGGCTCTCTTATATTTACATGGAAATGTTTGTATAGAATTGTCTAAGAGTAATATTCATTAGCTTCTCTTCTATTTACATAGAAATATTTGTATAGAATTGTCTGAGTAATATTCATAAGTATACATTATTCAAAATGTAAATCTACACGCAAAATCTACTGATTACAAATAATCTTTAGCACAATTACCTACACAAAGTTAGAAATGCTACTCACACCATAAATTTTCAAGGTAAAAAAATAAAATTTTGAATTAGATTTACTTATTAAAGCCATAAAATAAAATATATATTTCCTCATACAATTAGCATATCTTATTTTATTTTATTACAAAAGAGTAATATTAAGGTGAAAAGAAATATGTAATGTATTTTAGAATCCCTAAATGTAAATATGTTCAAAAATTTATTGTAAATAAATAAATCAACTTCAAAGCAACATTTTTTAATATATTGAAATAATGAAAGAAAAAGTTACATAGAATAAAACAACCAATTGGCTTTTATGAAATGAAAGATATCATAGAACTATAATCAACCCAATACAACCTAAAACAGGTTAGAGATAAGAAGAAAAATAGTCCAAGGCCACTAATTTTTTTTGGAGAATGCCAAGATCAAGAGTATGAAACAAACTTCCACTAGTGAACAAAATAACCACAATAGTATGTCTATCAATATATAATGAAGATTGTGTAAATACAATGATCAAGCCTTGAATATATAGGCAAGGATGAGGAGTTGAGAAGGTAAGAGTGAAACTATAACTAACCCTCCAAAGGTGGGACACTTGTTAGCTCACTTGGAAAGTGTCTGAGATAACAAGAAAAAGAGTCCAAGAAGAAAAACAGGTCAGAGACAAGAAGAAAAAGAGTCCAAGAAGAAAAATGGGTTAGAGACAAGAAGAAAAATAGTCCAAGGCCACTGAATTTTTTTGGAGAATTCCAAGATCAAGAGTATGAAACAAACTTCGACAAGTGAAAAAAATAAGCACAATAGTATTTCTATCAATATACAATGAAGAGTGTGTAAATACAATGATCAATCCTTGCATATATAGGAAAGGATGAGGAGGTGAGAAGGTAGGATTGAAACTCTAACTACCACTCCGAAGGTGGGACACTAGTGAGCTCACTCAAAAATTGTATGAGCAAGTTTCAATAGGCTTCTCAAGTCTCACAAGAACACATATCTCAACCATATGAATTGAGAAAAAAGAAAAATAAACCTAAGTAAACTTAAGCTGGTGTCAATAAATCAATCCTATAAAGGTGATTAGCTAACTAGGTGTGATAATGACTCTATTTACACTAACACCCCCTTAAATGCAACTTACCTGGAGTAGTGTCTAATGATGAATCCCAACTACTAGACCATGTTAGGTACTCATGTACAATGTTCTCATAAAGTCCAAAGTAAAGGAGAAAAACCTAGTGGGAAATAAAAACCCTTCTCCAAAAGAGAAATGATGCAAAGAAATAAAATGTACAAGTGAAGAAGATACAAGGACTCGTGATGACCCTCAAGGACTACTATCATATAAGTACAATAAATTTCCCCCCCACAGGAGAGAAAAAGATACACTATGGAGCACCCCATATGATCATAAAACCTACAGTGTTGAGTAATGCTGGAATAAGAATGCAAAATGTGATCCCTGAATGTCAAACAACATTTCTTCCTCTTGGAAGAAGATGAACTACAATAGGTGCATAACGTATTCAACTATGAGAAGAATCAAAGTCTTTGAATTATGTATGGTATCTAAATATAATGGTGAAATTTTTGAAAGCAGCTCAAATTCTCCATGTGAAGGTTGGTGTAGAATAGGAACTAAAGATGTAGATGGGTTGACAACAATGTTGATGTGGTTGTCATCAAAGGTTCCTATCAACTTTGTAAAATGGGATTCACTAAAAAAATTTGATATGCTATGTAAGTAATCATCCCATTCAAATATAGTGGAAACACAACTATGAATATCTTACTACCCTAAATAATGAGAAACCAATGATGTAGGAACACTCAATATTGAAGAAGAAAAATATGAAGGAGATGTGATATCAATGTAAGGTGGAGGAGCCGATGAGGAGGATAGAACTCTGAGGCTCAAATAACCAAACTATATCTCCTTATGCATGTTTAGTATCAATTTCATTCATACTCAAACCATCATCAAAGCCGACAAAACCAAAGGAAGAGAAGGAATACAATCTAGAATCACAATTAGCATGACATGTGGCTGCAAATCTCTAATGATCATGAAATTTGGTGTGAACTCAATTGTTTTTCCTGTGCCACTATGTGTAATTTGATAAATGGAAAGGAGATTATTGGATAAGGAAGGTACATAAAGTATATCATTGAGTGTTCTTTCTCCAATTTCAATAGATCCTTTTCCAAGAGCTGATATATAGGTGTTATTTTCCATCAATATTGGTGGGAATGAACAAGCCTCAATATAGAAAATAGTTCTATGGATGTAGCCATGTGGTACGATGCATTGAAATCAAGAAACTACTTATGTGATGTGTTGTTTGTAGAAGCAATGAGTGGCATACCCTTGTTCTTATCCTTTGCTAAAAATGTGGCTTATGTGGATGTGAAAAGGGAAGAACCACCTATCTCACATAATTGAATTTGAGTTTTTTGAAAAAGATTCTTCAAGTCATCAATTTATTTTTGTAACATTAGTGTTCTCCATGCCCTAGTCTCTTACAATTAGTACATTCGAGCTTGTTCTTAAACATTTTCCCTTTGATGAGGCAGATGAATCTGATGAAGTGTCTAAATTTGGTCCTTTAGATTGATCCTTAGTTTGTTTCTTTACCTTGGATAATTGAGTAACTAATGCTTGAATTTTTGAAGAGGTGATAGCATCCATATAGATTAATTTAGATTTTTCTCTTATGACTATCACAAAATTGTTCAACATAAGGCATTGTATGTGTTGTTCCAAGAGAATGTGTTGTATAGTAGAAAGAAGAAGAAAAGTTTGATATGGACCTTTTAGCTTTGAACAAATAAAGAAGACACATGTATTGTTTATTTTTGTTTTACCACAACCTTGAAGTATAGAAAGCAAAGACTTGAATTGAACCAGGAAATCTTCAATAAAAGATAAGGCATCAAGAGACAATATTGCTAATTTTGCATCTAATTGTAGAATCTTGAATTCATCAACTTTACCATAAAGAACTTCAAAATTTTCCCATATTTTTCTTAGGAGTGGTACAACTAGAAATGTGAAATTGCAAAACTCAGAAACAAGAAGACCTATTAGACCCATTTCTTCATCTAACTTGTTATGATAAGTAAACTACTCAAACTCCCTAGTAAATTTTATTTGTTGTCTATTGGTCATTTACCATAATCCCCTAGATTAAAGTGGTAGTTGTACTTTGACTTTCCATGTGTGGAAATTATGTGGTGTTAACAAATCAATTTTTTGATTCATGATGCACACACAATAAGGCACTTGAATTATACCTTATCAAACCCCCCAAATTATATTATATCTTAATGTAGACCCCCTAGAAAGATGCAAGACAATATTTAGAATCTTGTGTGAAGTTTGGAAGCCAAAACACCTGTTTATAATGTACAAAGATTTTTATGAACATACAAAAATAGGCTTTTGAAAACTTGATTTTTACTACAAAACTAGAATCCTTGCAAAATTATAATATTTTTTTTTTAAAAGTGTCAATTTTTGACAAATGGGGTAAAAGTTATTCCCCATTAAAAATTGTACAAATAACACTTATTTTTAGAGGTTAAAAATAGATTAAAAAATTATAATTTTGAAATCATCCCAATATTGAAATTCCATTTATGGAACTAACTTATCATCAATTATTCACACTTGAAAAAATACCCTCCCATTTGCAAGTTATGTAAAAATAAATAAAAATACTCCTTTGAATCACTTTTGATCAACTTGGGGTCAATGTTACAAAACACTAACTATTAAAAAATGGTTAGTAGAGTTAATAATGAAAATTATTTTTTAGTCAAAAAGGCTAAGATATTTTGAGAAGGAGGAGGGCATACTTGTGAGGAATATCACATGTGTAGGAAATGTTGATGCGAAGGACACCTCTTATGGTGAGGTAGATGATGATTGATAGAAAGCACAACAAATGTGTGCAAGTCACAAGGGTTGAGACAATGCTTGGTTGTTGACTAGTCTAGATAATACTTTGTGCCTTATTGAAACTCTCAAAGGCCAATACTTTGTGATATGGAGCATCATGAAACTATGACTAGGAATTTAATTTGCTTCTTCTATGTATGACACATGTTATTCTAAACTTAGCACCCTCCCCGTCAATGACACCAAAAATTTATAGCTTCACCTAATGCTTAATTAATTGGTGTAGATGATCATGCACATAGCTTAATGAACTTGAAGATCCCTAAACTAAGTAGTTCATCATTCAAGAGAGGGCTTCATTGAATTATCAACAAGGGAGTTGTAGACTTTAGATGATGTTGGAAACATATATGCATTCAGGAATTCTAAACGTCCTACATCGACTGAGTATAGGTAAACTGAACACAAATAAATGCATTAAAAGATTTTAACTAAAATTAACTTCTATTTCTTAAAACAAATTAAATGGATACAAACAACTTAATTGCTACGAGTACTTAATGATTATGACTATAACCAAATAATTGTTATATTGCAGTATGTCCTAGTCTAACTAACCTCCAAAGTACTGAATAGACTATCAACTAAAGATTCCCAATTCATAATTTACAATACATCATTCATTTTGCATAAACTAAAAACTACTAATTAATCTTATAATACATAGTTTAATTTATCAACTAAAATAATGTGGTTTTGCAGTACCTCAAGTGGTCCTTACTTGAGTTGTTGCACCCACAAAATCTTCTTCAAATACTCACTCAAGAAAAAATGCTACTCGAATATCTTATTTTTATTGCATTCCAATCATACATAGAACTTGTTGAATAGAATCTAGCAAATAATAGTATTTAGTCTAATGCATGCAAGATCTAGATGTCCTTCTTGATAGTGTATCTCACTATATAAGATTCACAAGAGTCCATTTATTTGTGAACTATAAACAAACCTAAATGTAGATGTCAACTCTCCCATAGGAATAGGAAGAGAACTGAGTTTTGTAAAAAAATAATTATTATTATCAAAACAAGAGTATAGAAATCGAATAAGGACTTTGTACTCAATCAATATTAACCATTATAATTGAAAATGTGCCTAGATATATCAATTTTTATTATAACTCTTATTCCTATTTGGAATAGACTTCTTCTCATTCATGACTTATTAAAATATAAGAGTGACACTTGGTCATCCATGATCTTATCCTTAAATTACCACCTCCATATTTTTTCTAAAAGTGATCATGTTGTAGTAAATTAACTCCTTTGCATTGAACTATCATCCTTTTGCTACAATTTGAGAAGCTTATTGTTGTGGGTTGACATGTTCCTTGTTGCAAGGGTTAGTCCTTATTCTTCAAGGAATTTTCATTGCTAACAACTATAATTAAACATGAAATCCTACTAAACTCACAAATATTCATAGCTCATACACACACTTAGTAATATAACATATATCAACTTTAAATGCTTTAAAATTCTTAAAGTAGCTTGATATGATAAGAATGATGGTTTATTTCTTGCGTTGGTTTTACTTGTTGCCACTTAAATCACATAGTGTATATTCATAGAAATGTACATGAGATTTTGGTACTAATGTTGTATGTAGATCATTTGATTCTCACTATTAGCTCAGCATCTGTGATTTAATATATTCAACAAACTTTGATAGAGAAATTTGACATGATATATCTTGGGATTCTACATTGTTTTCCCAATCTTCAGGTCCTACAGTCTACTAAGGGGATTCCTATATATCAATATAAGTATTCAATTGGCTTTCTTCATTGGTTTAGAATGGTTGATTGTGAGATTTATTTAACACCATTTTAGTTTTTTGTCCCTTTGACTACCACTTGCACCACACACAACATTGATGATACTTTGTATAGATATTTATTGGAAATATTTTATATTTGATTCGCACTCACCCTAATATTAATATTATTGTTGGGATTATCTCCTACTTTTTCCATAATCCTCATGAGACTCATTGGTAGGTATCCAAACATATATTGAGGTACATTATGGTACCATATATACCAATATTCAATTCACACCAGGGGATTCCTAAGTAGTAGGCTTCAAATTAGATACTGCATGTAATCTATTGTTTCTCCTATTCAATCTTCAATCCTTCAACACCTATATAAAAAAAAAAATTATTACTTGCTAATTTCATTTCCTTACCACATTAATCCCTACTTATATACAATTTTTTTGGAGTAGCAAAGAATGAACACAAAGTTCATAACTTCCACAATAGGAATCAAGCACACTAGATTAGCCAAATGAATTGTCAAAAAATGTGTGAATATATAATGATCACTCCTTATTTATATAAGGCAAGGAGGAAGTAGGAAGGTAAAAAAAAAAGACTAAATAACCCTCCAAGAGATGTGACACATTCAAAACACTTGATACAAGTGTGAGGGCATGTGTCAAGTGTTTATGAGGTGAGACAACTAAACCAGTAAGTCAAGTTAATCTAGTGTGTAAATATGACTACTAAATGTAGGAAGTAGATAAAAGGTAACTAGATTCATAAAGATTCTTTTCACACTAACACCCCCCTTCATGATATTGTTGACACAGAAGTAAAATTCCTAGGGTTTTAAGGCATACCCTAAAAGTCCAATTCATGTAAGCTAAAACCCTAAAACCTAAGTCATGGTGAATATTTTTTTACTTTGTATCTTAATTCATTGATGACTTGCTTATCCCGTCTTTATCTTTTAAGTTCCATCCCATGTCCAAAACATTGTTTGTTATTTTGGCCCCTTTATCTTAGTGATTCATCGATCTAATTAATCACATTCCTTTTAAAAGAACTCAAGTCTCTTGTTAGTTCACTTGTGTGGTGGTCCCCACCATTGTCCACTTGTCATCCATGTGGGTGTATTTCATTTGAGTGAATTTTCTTTAGAGAACTTATCCTCAAAATTAGTGAGCCCTTCAAAGTTGTTCTCATGTGTTATGCTGACATGTGGATTTCACTATTGGTGGCAGTCTAGACCATGCAATGCTCAGGTGGGTCCTATGAAATTTTGAAATGTTACTTTCTTATTGGTAGTGCAAAAGTTCTTTATAGCATAGGTTATAAACATGAATGAGCCCATTCAAGTTGTGTTGGTGTGTTCTACAACCATGTGTCACTCCCAATGACCCATACTCGCTTAATAGATAAATGTCACTTATTCAGGTGTCTTAATTATATTGGTACTATATTCATTTGATTTAATCCATGATGAACAAAGCTTCCAACATTCCTCCAAGCCCAAGTAATATCTATGGGGCCCACCTTCAGCTCAGGGTCACTTATCTAGGTGTCTTAATTATATTGGAGCCCACTATCTCTTCATAGCACGACTTTGGTTGATCCTCCTAAGATATTATTGTGCTCATGCATGATTCATCTAATAAAATCTTCTAAAAATTGGATAAATGGCCAACATTTAAACTCCATGAAATGACTAGGAAAAGATTCAAACTTTGTGTGAATGTTATTGGTTTGCAAGGCATGCAAATTGAATGCTCAATGACCCTCCCAACTATATTTGTGACCTCTATATCCACTTTCAATGATACATTTAGTGCTTCCAAATCATATTGTGACACTCATTCCCTATTTAACAATTGCAGACTATTTATGTCAAAGGGACATCCTTGACCACATCATTCAATAGATTATGTAAGGCATTCTTGGACTTCTCCTCAAGATCATGAATATTGAAACATTCCAAGTGTCGAGAATATTTTTTCCATGCCTTTAGATTGGATTGATTTCGATGGGTTTTTTCTCTTCATTGGTTCTACAAGTGGCTAAGGTGTCTAGGGTTTTGGTGTTCTATCTCAGAATAAAGCATGATTGAGGCTCATTTTTAAGAGTTCTTTCCTTGTATTCTCTAAAAAGACATGATTTTATTACTCTACTATTATAATAGGCCTATGCATCTACATTAATAAAATTTACCATTTTTACCTCCTCTTTGTTCTTGCATTCTATGTAAATCTTGTTACCTTTATGTATGTATGAAGGTTTATCATATCTTCTAGCTTTATATGTTGTGTTAATTTGTTTTAGGTTTTTTTTTAATTATTTATACTCCTTTAGTGTCCTCCAGGTCCTAACCTTCATGCTTACCTCTAAGAATTGATAAAATAAAGAGAACTGTGTGAAGTATTTTGGTCATTTTCATCGATTTTTTGTGCAATACTGGGTAAGAATAAAAACTCTAATTTAGGTGCATCACCACCAATTTTTCTTTGAGCATTTCTCTTTCTCTTCCTTTTCCTTCTGCAATTTGTTAGTTTTAGGATTATTTTAGAGCTATCTAGTGTTGGGTTGGACCAACATTGGTGTATTTAGGTTAGAGAGGAATCCAACTTTTTTTAGAGGTTTAAGATCAACAACAAGGATTCCACACCTAAGTTCAGTCCCATCATGTTATTAGAATGTTGGACCTATTTCAACACGGTGTAATTTCATGTGACAACAGATACTTAGGGAGTAAGTCACCAAGGTTTGATGAGGTACTCATCTACAAAATAAAAGTCTCTCAAAGATAGAGTAAAGGAGAAAACCCCATGGTAAAAACTCATCTCTAAAAAATATAACTATATACAAAGGAAGGAGAACTCAAGACTCCCCAAGGAAAACTTCCTTCACCCCAAGAAGTTGGTGTAATGCAAGATAGAAAGGTGATGCTAATGGTTTATTGAAGATATCTACAACTTGACAGTTTGTACACAAATACTCTAAGGATAAAACATCATCCTAGATTAGTTGTTGAATGAAGTGCATATGAATCTTGATGTGCTTTGTCCATTGATTCTCGACTAGGTTGCATGAAATGTGAAAGCCACATTGGTTATCAACTTAAAGTATAGTAGGATGCTTGAGTTGAAGACCAAACTCTATCATAATACGTAAAAGAAAAAGTACCTCTTATTTAGCAAGAACTTCTCTTTGATACTCAACCTCAATGGATGATAATGCAATAATGATTTTATTCTTGCAAGGCCATGCAATTGGACCAAGACCAAGAGAGAAAAAGCTTGAAAGTGGACTTTTCTGAGTCAACATCTCCTACCCAATATGATTCTATGTATCCTACTATCTATGAAGCCCCTGTGTGTACTCAATTCCAAAATAAGTGGTGACATAAATATACCTCAAAATACATGAGGAAATAATAAAAGGAAATAAAAGGTAAGTACTAATCCAAGAAATTTAAAGGAAAATATTACCATCAACATGAAAACCAAGAGAAAGCACACGAAGATCCAAGAGGAGACGTGTACATGGAATTGTAAGGGGAAAAACCAAAGAAAAAACCCCAAATTATGAGGATAGCATAAAGCTTAAGAAGATTACAAAGAGAGAGAGAGATATTGAAAGATTCAAATCATAGAATTATCCTAATGAAGGAGAGAATCACCTCAATAAATAGAAGTGAGAAAAGAGTTGCATAAGTAACTCTCATTTCTATGAATTCCACCTTTCATCCTATGTGTGTGCAAGGTGTTATGATCCTTATAAGGATGAGGTTACACCTAAGCTTTAATACTCCTCCAAAGAGGAGTTATAAAAATGAGTCATCCTCGCACATGTGTGAGAATACTCAAATAAGACAAAAGACTTGTAGGGATTCCTTTAGAGTATTCCTACATGTATTTAAATAATAAATAATCTTCACCTAAGTAAAGATTAATTTCTAAAACCCCCCTTACTTGGGGAGTTACATCAAACCCTTCAATGGGTTGTAATCCTAGAATTTTACAATGATGGAGAAAACTATCTTTACAAAGTGGTTTAGTGAGAATATCTGCAACTTGATCTTCACATTTACAATACAAAAGAGAAATTTGTTTGTCTTCAATTTACTCTATAATTGATTTTCCCACTAAAATTTGAGTAGTTCTATCAAAAGTTGATTCAAAAAGATCATGTGAGTGATGTGATATGAAGTTCTTGAGCCAACTATCCAACTATTTATGGATTTATCCAAACCTCTAGTTGTAAGGGAATGTCCCTATGTAGGTTTAGGAAGATCAATGGTGTGTTTATGCATGGCCTCTTTCAAAGCTACAACCCTCTTATTAATATCATGAAAAGTAAATTGGGCCTCACAACCCTTTTTAGTTTTTTTTTTTTCAACTCTTGAAAGGTCTTTAACAAGTGGGAGAATGTTGGGATTAACGTGTCTCAACCTTTGAAATTCTTAACATTTAAATTTATCTATTTATTTTATGCCTATTAATATCATGTCAGATAGCGATACCTACCGATGAGGTGGCATCTTACTTAGAAGATGATTGTAATGACATGAAAGCTACACATATGGATGTAGACATCCCACTTGGTGGACCACACAATAATGTCATGTTGGTTCCATGTGTTGGGTTATGACATATTTTATGATAGGTTATAAAAATATTATGACACACTAATGTACGATAATTTATGATGATGTAAGCACTTTATGACAAGATATGTGACAACCAACCATTATTAGATGTTGGATCCTATGCATGCAATGGTGTTGCATGCATTTAGGTGGCTACATGTTGAGGAATCTTATGTATGCAAAGGAAGGTGTTGAAATTGGCATATCCCTTTACAAGTGTATGTAGATACTTTACATGCGAGGAGGTTGCATGCATGCAAGTATCATGCATGTCAAGGAAATTATCACAATAATTAAATTCATGCTACATGGATTTGGATGCCCATATTGAAATCACTCCTTTATACATTATAAAATCTATAAATTGTTGTTGTTTTTCATAGTTTGTTTGTGAAGTTTTTTATAGATAAAGTGATGCTACAAAAACTGATCAAAATCTAGATAATGATTGTTAGAGACTATTGTTAAGAAACCTGGTGTTTTTTATTTGTTGGTGTGAATTGAAGTATTGTACCTATAAATTTATCTAGATAGGTAATTAGGGGACTTATTCACATGATTAAGTTTACTTAGGATATAAGATTCTTTCTAGAAGTCTTAGTTGGCTTTTCTAGAACTTATCTTATCTAGCTTTAATGCATCATTTCCTAAGTAGTTAGCTTGTTAGTCATCTCATGTCATGGGATTAAGACACGTGTCATGATGATGTACATCCCAATTCCTCACCTTTCCTATATAAGTAAGGTCATTGTACTCATATGTAACATACTTCATACCTCATCATCATTTTGATAGGTCTTAATATCAAGCAAGCTCATATTCTTGCATACTCTCTTGTAGAAGGTTTTCATTGTTTTTATAGGTAGTATTTTGGTATTGAGCTAACCTTCAACTCTTACATTATTAAGGAAAATATAGGTTTTGATGGGACCCTAAACACATTACAAACAATTTTTTAAGGGACTCAAAACCCTATCATAACAAAGATCGCTACTAAATAATAAAAACATAGACCATCAATAGCCTAACAATTAGTAGCCATCAATAGAAAATAGGACTAATCAAGCTACACAAAAAAAGTTTTGAAGGGACCTTAAAACCTTTTATAGCCAGGTTTTAGCAGGGACCTTAAACCCTTAACTGAGCTTAAACACAACCTGAATCAGCCAGGCATCAACAAACCAACTGTTTGGCACAACCAATATTGAGCCAAAGAAAAAAATGAAATTAATGGTATAAAACACCAAAAAATGCTTGATTCTCAAAAGATCCAATAAATCCAAAGTCCCCACCTCAATATGGGTTTTGGAGAGCACAACAAAACACTACAAAGCATCACTTTCTTGTAGCACTGTCTCACATAATTATCCAACCCAACCTCCACCTCTAAAGGAGAGAGCTACCCTCTACAAGAGAGGATGATATGTGATCTCTTACCCCTAAAATAATATCTCTCCAACCCACACAATCTCCACCTTAATAGGAACAAACATAAGGGAAAAGAACTTCCCCCCAACACTATAACTTCCATCTCCACCTTAATAGGTGAGGGCTCCACCTCTATAAAAGACAATACCTAAAGATTCCAGTGGTAGGTAGCTTCAGGAGGAAGGGTAGACATAACATTCCTTTATAACTCAAGTTTCTAGAAATTGAAAGAAAAAACTAACAACCCAAACAATAATAAATAAATAGAGACAAAGGTAGCGTCCACTCCCTTAATCATCAACAACAGGAACCTATTGACCTTCCAACACCAACCTCAAAGCTAAGAAGCAAATATCATTGTGTTTCTCATGGGGTTCAAAAAAAATCTCTTTAAAAGCAATAACACCGGGGTCATCAAGAAAGGTAAAGATAATAACCCTTCCAACAGTAGAAAAACCAAGAAAAGAGGAGACACCACTCCCTTGAGAGTATTCAACAAGGAAACCAAGAAGCAGTCCACCACCACAAGCCACCACAAGAGGTTGAGAGCCATCTGCAACAAACAGATAACCAAAAATAACAATAGGGGAAACACATCCTCAATAAAAACAAAAAATATCCCAATAAGGAAGAGAACAAGAAGCCTATATAGACCTTATAGGCCAAAACCATCACAAAAACAAAAGAAAAATAATCAACACAAACCATAAGCGGTTAAAATCTAATAATTAGAGCAGGAGTAGTTCACAACAAGTTGGGCATAAACAAACCTAACACACCAGAGGGCCTCTATACCATCTCCCAAATGAAGCTAGAAGAAGCAACCCATCACCCACAAAAGGAGCTTCACCAGTAGCTACCACTCGAAGCACGAGAACACCACTAGCCATGAGCAAGCCACCACATCTCAATCTCCTACCTCCCAATAGAGGAGAAAGAATAGAGACTAGAAAAACAACTCTAGTCACTTTAGGGGTAACAAACCCCCCTCTCCAATCAAAAAATGCTCCAAGCAGTATCCCTCAACAACTTTCATCGGCAACAACCAGTCTGCCATCAACAACTCAACCACCACAACAACCCAAAAGGATCAATAAAAACCAGAGGAACAACATCATCATCCTCATCTTTAGATTCTCCATCACACTCAACAATAGATTTCAACCTCGAGCTCTCACTCCAACCATCAGTGATAACACCCAAAGATATACCCTCCACTTCCTTTCTAATTCCAACAAGCCAACCTTCAAGAAGCATCAACTGCAACCCATCTATCTCATCCTCAAAATCAACATCTCCCTCACACTCTGTAATAGGGGAATTCAAAATCCTACCTTCACTCCTTTTCCCACCACTCACCATATCTCTATAAAAAATTGTATGATATTAAGGGTATGAGCCCCACCATTTCACCAAATGGTCCCCCCTTAACACCAAGGTCAAATGATCTCAATTGTTGACGCAGTAGGTAAAGACCTTGTGAGGTTTGAACCTTGTTTATTGGCCCTATAGGAAATAATCTCCATCACTTCACCAAAGGCTCACCCCCATTAAGAAGCTTGGTGTTGATATTGTATTATAATCATTTTTATTTATTAATAATATAAAGTATTGTGCTTTTGGAATGTGAGGTTTTTCTCTCAAAAGGGTTTCCCCACGTATATCTTTGTGTTGTGGTAGTAATCTTTCATGCATGTAACCTGAATTTGTTTCTCCTTCTATAAATGTAAAATTTTGTAAGAAAATTGCATTATTTCCACCACTTAGATTAGTGTTGGAAGTATTTTCTACACAATTGCTTCCTTTCACCAAGTGTAACAATCTAACTCATACAACACAATAATTACTTTGGTTTTTACCAAAGAAGTAAATAAATGCATTTCCTTAAAAATAGGGATGTGATTTTTTTTCTTTTTCTAACATCAATTATTGCACATTTAAAATATGAAAGTATAAAAACATCTTTTAAATTTGAAATATTATTACATTTCAACTTGTTATTGAAATACATATTTCTAAATACAATTTCATACATGAAAAACTATCAATTATTCAAATTTACAAATTACAATATAATTTCAAGGTCAATTCTTCCATATCTAGACAAATCTTCTATTTCACGAGCCTCGACATTGTCATCTACAACAGGGACAATATCACCCGAACACTTTACCTCCAATCATAGACTAGTAGTCCCCTGTACACCTTCCAACTGGAAGTGGCCCTACCCTTCATGAAGAGTATAGACTAAAGAAAACCTAGTACATCATCTAAGTCTCTAGTGTTGTGTCCTTCGTAGCCAATTTGGTCATACAACTATAGACTTCTATAACTAATTATGACTCTACTGACTAGTTATGCAATTTGGATCATAGTGAACCAACTACTGCAAGCAAAGAATTTTGCACTACTTTGGCCACTTAAAAAGTGGAGTTGTATGTTCATCCACCTCTAACTTGACTTGGAAACCCTCATGACCTAAGGTTTACTCAATTGGCTGCTTGACCAACTAGTTTGACTTATCAAAATATTCGCATTCATAATGTTATTACTCACCAAGTCAATAAATGACTAGGTTGGTTAAGTTTTTTGACTTTGAACACCCATATTACATTCGTAACATCTTGGGTCTTGATAATTATCACTTTTTCAAGTCCTTAATTTAAATAATGAGAGTAACTAATCTCCTATTTTTATGCACCTTTGGTTGATATTGATGACACAATGTCGTCAACTCAACACATTTGGTCTCATTTTAAAATTATTGACACAAATCAAATAAGTGAAATTATATAATTTTAAACATAAATAGAAGAACACTTCTTCTTAATAATGTTTTAGACTTTTTGATGCAGAGAGAGAACTTAATCTTGACTCACTTGACACATTTCATACAAAGATTAATCACATTCAATAATTCCTCAAGCAACTAGGGTTTATTCCCCTTTGACAGGGTTTTTCTTATAATAGTCACCCATAACTTCTCATGGAAAAATATATCAAGATAATATTTTGGAATCCATTAGAGGATGCAAAAATAGACATTTCCTAAAAAAATTAGCATTTTTTATGATACCAATCAAGAGAAATGATTTTTTTTTATCAAAACTGGAAACCCTAGTTTCTAAACAAGATGCTAGAAAGATTGACTTATTAGACCAATCAAACAATCTTTTCTTTAGGATTGGTACGAATTAAAAACACCTAAAATAAAATTATCTTTCCACCCATATAAGTTTTAGAATCATACCATTATGTACCAAGCTGTACACACATGTTTTCTTGTTCTAAAGCATTAAAATCCTGCAATAAATCATGCAAAACAATAGATCTGCAACACAAAGATCATTTCTACATTATTATTCATTCATTACTTAGGCATCCATGAGGGAAAGAATCCCCAAAATAGTTTTTACATCCCCTTTCATATGCTTTCATGTGAAAACCTAAAAAACCCCTAAACTTACATAAAGTTGTCTTTTCAAATGACATAATTTGCAAATATTCCAACTAAGACTAGAAAATACCTAAACATGACTCCAAATGATCCAAAATGACCTTATTTGCACAAAATAACACAAATAAACTCAAAACTAGGGTTGGAGAACAAATTCCAAACCTTGACAACAATTGCTACTCGATGCTCTGACATCATATTTCCATTATTTTACATAAGGTTCTATACTTGAGAACTCATTAATATTTATTATATAAAAATAATATAATCTCCAATTTGTTTGCTCAAAGGAAACTGAGTTAATGTGTTTGAAACTCTTTTGTAATTTTTGTTTATAAATCTAGTTACATATAGATAATACAACTTATATATATTTATGTACTTAAATACATTCCAATAAGAACATATTTATATATATAATTTCATATATCTATTCGAAAATGAAATTTCCTTAGGAAAATAAAATAAATTGTTTAAGTTTCCACAACTAAAACTAAGTCTTTTCCTTGTTGTTCTAAATAGTTTGAAAGAAAGAAAAATACAAACTCTTGCATAGTCTAAAAATACTCAAACCATATATTGGCTATTTATTATATGAAATTCTTCATAATGTAATAACTATACTTTCATCATTTGATATTTAAATTTTGTAGACTTAAACTACAATTTTAAATCATGAAAATAAAGTATACATAAAGTGTAATTTCATGCCTATAGACTCTTGTTTCTGCACTTAAGCTTAAGGTGTTTTAGTCTTTTCCAAAAGCTTGGTTTGAAATACTGGAACAAAATCTAACCTTAATTGCTAACACAAATACTTAAAATCAGTATGGAATACCAATCTCCAAGATTTTTCCTTGTCGTTTCTCTTTTGAAAGAATTGTGCAATAGTTATAATAAAGCAAAAAATTGCCTGTGATAAGAAATGGGTCTTTAATATCTTAACAAATGAGTCTTTTATATCTTAACATATCGCTCTTCTCCTTCCAATATTTTAGCATGATAATGCACACAGTGCAGAAAAATCCTTAGTACTGTGGCCTCTCTTCTTCTTCCAACTTTAGAGAACTATGCTCATTCCAATGAAATTTAATAAAATAAAAAATGATAAACCATAGCCAAAGGCTCTCTCTCTCTCTCTTCCTCAATACTGTGGCCTCTCTTCTTCTTTCAAGTTTAGAGGACTATGCTCATTCCAATGAAATGTAATAAAATAAAAATTGATAAGCCATAGCCAAAGGCTCTCTCTCTCTCTTCCTCAGTACTGTGGCCTCTCTTCTTCTTCCAAGTTTAGAGAACTATGCTCATTCCAATCAAATGTAATAAAATAAAAAATGACAAACCATAGCCAAAGGCTCTCTCTCTCTCTCTCTCTCTCTCTCTCTCTCTCTCTCTCTCTGCTCCTTTTTTCCTTCACTTCCCCCCTGTAAAAGTGCCAAAAGAAAGCTACCCCTTTCCTTGGTAAAGGCTACGACCTTTTCTCCAAATATAGATAATAAATACCAACTGAAATATAGTTTAGTACCCCACTCTAAATGAATTGGCATGGATAACAATAGTAACCATTTCCTAAAATAGCTTGTTCAACGGCTTCTAAAGCCATGACTTACCCCTTATCCCCATGCTGCTGATTAAGTCTATTTTTTGCTTAAATTTAAGCAATTAGATGTCCCCATGAAAAAAAAAAATTACGGGAATATGATAATTTAGAATCTTTTCCTATTTTTGTGGAGCAACAACTGCTTAAAAATTGAAAATAAGTTGTGCAAAAATGTGGGGGGATGAAAATAAGCAATTTTTGCATATTAAAAAAAATGACATGTGGTTCCACAAATGTCTTTTCCTCCCTTTTTATATTTGCCTCCAATTTTTCCCTCCAGTTTTTACTTGCACAAATTATTATTAGCACTGTTCATTTCATTATACAGTTGAAAAAATTAATTTTAAATTGACTGCTTAAAAATAAGCTAAAAAAAATACAATCATGGGGCCACCAGCTCCACAATATGTTCCTTCAAATGTTTAGTAGAGGCTGCTAGCCAAATAAGCTAAGCAGCCGCATGGGGACCCGCCCTTATCCCAAGCTAGTAAAAATGTATTTAAAAGTTGATTTAATCACTACTTCGTGGTTTTCTCATAGTTGAGAATGGAGATGCCATAATTTTTACTGAATACTCATCAAGTTTTGGTGTGCCCTTATTCACATTAAAATATATGCTAAAAATAGCTCATCACCCCATTTTGTGGCTTAAACTTTGACCAAGTGATATGCATTTATAACCCAGTTATTAGCTCTCTAGCCACGACTTCAAATGGCTTTTATAAGTCATTAAAAATTTGTTGAAATTGTCGTTAATTGGCTCAATACAAAATAGATTTGATTAATTCTTACCATGGTTTGAAGTGGCTACATAAAGCATTAAAGTGATTGTTAATATATGCAGTTCAAAAGTTAAATACCATTGCCACAATAAATCTTTAACTATGGTTTAAATGACATAAAATGCCTTTAAAAATGGCATCAATTGAGGCTCAGTTGCCTCTTGATGCTAGCATTACTAATTTACTTTATCATTTTGCTTTTTTTAAAGCATTGCCAAATATATAATTAACCATTAACACAACTCAATATATTCAACTTATCTCATCGTAATATGAAGGTTATCTAATCGGTTAACATCGAAAAACATATAATGTTAAACATTTTATTTTCTTTTTGAAAAAGAATAAACTAAACTCAACTAGGTTAGACTTAACCCGACGACTCAATTTTAACATAACACACAATTTGAATTGATGATAGATTTAGGGTAAACCTATGTGAGTGTGTGTGCGAGAACTCAAATAGCATAACCTATTTTTTCAAAGTCTATTCTCCTCTCTCAGGTGATACTCTCCCTCTCTCTCTGGAGGGCAAGAAAGTAGTCTTGCATTTCACTTAGAAATCATTCAAGTAGTTAGTCGTTACAAATCATGACATAATCATAATATTGATTCAATAACATATAATCATCAAAATTCAAATACATCTCATTTCATATAATTTAATCATAATGTTAACTAACATAATGTCATCATCAAGTATTAGAATGCATTTTAACATAATAGTTTAAAGTAACTTGGTAAAACAAAACTGGGGTGTAACACTAAGTGCCAAGGGTGTCAAACCTAGGAAGATCACACAAAATTGTCTTCAAGTTGGATAACCAAGGACAATTGTTGAGGTGGGTAATACCTCCTTCACTTTTGGCTCTACAAAACTAAGTGGGGTTTCCCTGAGGTGTTGGGTTAATGATTAAAATATTAAACTAAGACTTTATAGAAAATTACACTCACTGCACAATGTATCATAATATACTTGTGTGCTAGTTAGGAGATGTAAAGTTGAGCACCTACTTAAATAGAGAATATGCCATATAATTTTCAATGAATGAGTTTTTATGATAACACCTATTAGTTGTTACAAGAATTTAGACATGGTAACAAAACATACACACTAAGGAAAATTGAAGATGTTGAATTGATTGATTTTGAGTTTGTTGGGAACAATGAGGAGAAAAATCGAACTATAGATTAGTGCCTCTATCTAATTGCACAAAAAATTCTCCATGTTCATACAAAACATAAAATAACTAAAACCAAGGTGATGTAGTATTAATCAACACACCACAAAAGATTAGGCCTTCTAGAATGTACAAGCAAGTTAGGCTCTACACATACATTCAAGAAAACATATATTTGCAGAATATTAAAAGATTGTACTTAGTAATCTAGAAGTACATGCATAAACATTTCTTTTTATTATGCAAGAAAGATACCTTACAAAATATTTTCAAGGAATTTATAGTCTTTTGGTTGACCAACTAAACAATTCCCATATATAAATACATAGCATACATATAGAGATACTCAATGAAGGTTTATTCTTCTATTAATCAGTTGATCTACGAAGGTTACAATTGTTATGACAAATTTTTGGATGAAGTTGTATCATTAAAAAAATATATATATATATCTAGAACTAAAAGTTGAAAACTCAAGGGCTTCCTATGAATATTTATCTTTTCTATTGGTTTTTTAACTACTTCTCTTTGTAAGATATATCCTTTGTTTAATCCTTGTCTTCTAAAATAGACACCAAAGTAGATATACCCATGACAAGGAATTTTACAAACTAGTAGAAAGTTGTGACACATGGGAAATATTAGGCATAAATTTCACTAATATACAACAACCAAGTATCCTCTACAAACCTAATACAATTGACAGGAAATGTGAAAGAAAATTCCTTGAATCATACCATACATCTACATTGATTATCTATGGGATTAAGTGCAATCAACATGAGAAATCCCCACAAAATCCATTGTAAATGGTATATTGGAACTGTAACATGCATAAAAAGGTTTTGCAAATGATTAATGAGGTATGGATGCCACCAAATCCATTATATCAACATTGAAATTCCACAATAGTCAAGGTAATGTGCTTGGATCAAGGTTATGGTAGTTGTATTATTTGTTGGGCATTAATGGGGGTGTTTGAGATTCATTTCTTTTAGTTTTACGTGTTGCAAAAATTTGGCCCCTAAGTGGATGTACATATTTGATTGACAAGAAAACATGTATTTCAAGCTTTAAAACCTCTACAAGGTCCAATACCCTTAAAAATTTTGCAAGGAAAGATCTTGCAAAAATACTTGCACCATCTAGACTTTCGGAACCCCATTGGGTCAACTTCACTTTATATACATGTCTAATTCACTATCCTTCTTCTATAACCTCTTTCGTCTTATCTCTTAATTCCTCTAAAAAAATTCATGGTTCATGTGCATTATGCATAAAATTTCTCTACATCCAAATATGGAAACTTGACCACCATCAACTTGCTACAAAAAATTTAATTGAAAATAAACCTTATCACTTTTGCAAAAATCTAGATCACTAGAACTTACCCACAACACTCTGCTCAATTATATTAGACTTTACTAGTTCATGCACCTGTCAAATACCTGCAAGTGAACCTCCAACTCTATGAACTAAAACAACCCATCCTAATTAAATGGAAAATTCCACCTATTATGTAAACAAAGGTGATGTTAGCATGATGTTATTAGTGGACCTAGGGACCTTCAAATGGGATGATGTAATCATGATGTCACCATGGTACTGAAAAGAAGAAAAATAGGTTAGGGACAATGGGAATGAATGGAAAATGGTGTTATGATGAACCTATTCTTCCCTAATTCATTAGGAAATGAGATCTGCACCATGAAAGGACTATCACCCTTAAGGTGAGTCAAGTCAAAGTGTGAATTTGCAAATTTCCTTTTTTTGCAAGGACAATGGTCTCGATTAAACAACACTTTGGGAAGAAATATTAAAAATAGAAAACTAACTCCAAAATGTAATCTACAACTTGGATCTTGAAGATTAAGCTCAATATTGATGTAACCAAAAATCAAATTGCAAATCTGAGAGAGGTAAGAAGGTGTGTACCAGTCACCAAAAGTGCATTTCTAAAGCTTTCCTGGGGACTCATTCACCCAGGGACAAATGGGTCCTAGTTTAGGGTTTTTCTGTAGCTTTTGGGAGCCTCTGCAACATATTTGAATCTCTTAGTTTTCCCAGGTTTTAGATTCAAAGTGTCAGAAATAAATTCTACAATTGAGTTTTCATGAGAAGACAACTTTTGCAACTTTAACAAGTTCTCCAAATTTTTTCTTCAAGAGATCTTCAAGATTTCTTTCACCTAAATCTACAAACAAAAATCAAGAGGGATTTTTTTTTTTTTGGTGAATGGGGGTTTACCTTGGTCAAACTCCATTTTGGTAATTAAACTTTGAAATGAAATAATGAAACATAAAGGAATGATGAATGAACAGATCAATGTCACAACTCACCAAATCCTTGTATGAACCTTGGAATGTCGATCTGCAACTAGCATGAAATGGATTCAATGGATGTGGACCTTGATCTTGAAACTTGATTTGAAACAATTTCTTGAATGCTTGAATGGATCATGAACACTACATCAACATATTAGCTCCAAAAACATGCATGATGCAAGAAGACCTTGATATGACAATTGGATCTTGATTTCTGCAATAATTCTTCAAAAAAAATACTATTGAATGCCTTCAAATGCTCTCGATAATGCTCACTCGAATACTCTTAGCTTGCTTGAAAGTCTTCAATGAAACTTAGTGAAATTAACTTATATTTATAGGTATGTAACATTAATTTCCCACAAGCTGACATGTGAATATAGATTTGAAATCATTAAAATACTATCAAAAACATAATTCAAATTTAGGTCCTAGGTCTAAGTGAGGACCCATTCGCCCATGGGATAATGGGTCCTAGGTCACTCACCTAGGACACACATTGCTCGATGATAAGTGCTATGTTATGGCATTAATGAATGCCAGGTTTTCCCCTTTCAAAAATGCAATTAATTAGGCTTGGATTTGAATTAAAGGGGCCAATTAAGGAAAATTAACCTCAATTAATTAATGAATCACTAAATAAGTGTGAAAGTGTAAATGGGTACACTCTACAACACCACATTAAGGTACAATTAAGTCCATTTTAATTAATAGGACTCTAAACTTAATGTGGATATGTAAAATACATATTACAAAACTAAATTAAGGCATAATTTAGTTCATTTTATTATTAATTCTCAAATTAAGTGTGAAAAGGGACACTTTTTCATACACTACAAGTACAAATGTGAGAAGTTAGTTCCCATCAACCTTCAAATATCATAGTTGATTTGAAAAAGTGCTTTTGTAGAAAAATGATTGGCATGATGACATGCATAAAAGTGATTAGAAAGAGGACAAGGGTGGTTCACATGGAAAAATCCACATAAGGAAAATGGCCACACCTTTCCCACATGCAAAAAAATGCAAGTGAACTAAATGACTATTGGAAAGGTGAATTTCACATGGAAATGAAAATTCCATAGGACCAATACTTAGTTAATTTTTTTATCTTTCAAAACCTATTGTAGAAATTTCCTTCTCAACTAGACACTATGGGAAAAATCTACTCATGCAAACATTGTGGGAAACTAGGATAAAACTAGATGGACGAGGAAAACTTGCATGGGTATAAATTTCACTCCTTAACATATTTTTCAAAACTTCAAAAATAAAATGGACCTAATTTCCAGTATTCTATCCATTGGTGCTAAAAAAATTGACAAAAAAACACCCATGACTAATATCTTAGATCACTTATAAATTGGGGAAAATATGGCTAAGGCACAAAATGGGACACAAGATGTTGGATTATCAATATTGGTTCTAGTTGGTGGCGTGTGTCTCTTGTAGGCACAATGAGAATTCAAATCTCTGGGCAAACCAAAAAGGAACAAAAAATGAAACAAACTCTCAAAATACAACAAACATATATAAAAGACAAAAATGCAACCAAAACAACCTATATTACAAGAGTTACAAGAACCCTACCCTCAAGAAAAGTAGTGCTTTAGGAGTTGATCAAAAACTAGAAACTCCAAGTTATCTCCATCTATGATCCTAAGATAAAAAAAATCTTGACCACAACCTTCACTAATTTGATTGGTCCTAACTCATAGTGCATCAAATTTTCCATGTTTTCCCTTATCTTCTCGTCTAGAATTCCACACGAGGACAAGATCCCCAATATAAAACTCTCTTTTCATGGCCCTCTTATCAAAGAGGTGTTTCATTTTTTGTTGTTTCATCAAGTTCCTTTCATGGGAAACCCTGCTTGTTTCTTCTAGTTTGATCAACTCATGTATTCTTTGGGAGATGGCACTTTTCTTTTTCCCTTCAATTTGTTGCTAAATTTTATACACTAGCAACTCAAGACTGATTGACAACTTCACCTCCATACCATATAAAAATTTAAATAGGATCTTCCCAACAAACTTATTATATACGATTCTATCTACCCAAACAATAAATTTTAACTTATCATCCCACCTCTTCTTGTTAGCATCCAAAGTTTTTTTGATGATGGTCATAATGCTGAAGTGTTGCTTGATTCAACTTGTTTGTTTCCCTCATTTACTTTAGTAGCATTCAAATTTTCCTTATCCATTAATTTTGCAAGGCCTTGACCTTTTGCCATCTTTGTTGTTTACACCTTTATATCATACTATTGGATCTTTTTGATCCATCTACAACTTTTTCATGGTGCATCTTGTTGCACACTTATATACTTGATATTTATATGTGGCACAAAAGTGGTGATCTTAGCCCATACAAGGTAGGCTTTGAAAATTTTCACAACTTCCACAAGAGCATAGGCATGCTATCCATCATAAAATGATTCAATTCAACATATCTCAATAATTTGTTGAAGAAAGATATTGGTTATTAATAACCATCCTCATTTTCTATAGTAAAACAATAATAGTATAAAAAGATGCAAAACATAATAATTGAAAAGGATTAGAATAGTTTGGACTCACCGCCACTGATGCCTTCTCAATTGTACCTTTGATTTCTAAGAAGGAACTAGTTGATTCCTTATCCTGACTAGAAGTGTGTCACTTCTTCAACACTTTAGAGATTTTGTATTCTCTTTTGTTTTTGGACAAACCTTCAAACAAAGTTTATCTGTCCAAAGAAAAATTGGATTGCCTTGAATATTTTTGGTTGTGGGATAAGATCTATGGATTTGGCACATTCTAGATCAATCCTTACCCATTCCTTAGACACAATGTGGCCAAGGAGCTTGCCCTCTTCCACACAAAAAATATACTTTTTTGGATTCAAGGATATCCCATATTCTAAGCATCTTTGGAAGACTAACTCTAATGGTTTTCAATGATCATTTCAATCCTTGGAGTAGATAGTCAGATCATTGAGACCTGGATAGCTATTATTTCATTTATAAGGCCATAAAAATTTACATGTATGACCCATTGAAATGTGGCTCCAACATTCTTCGATATGAATATCATTCTAATGTAAACACAAGTTCATCATGGTGTAGTGAAGGCTATCTTGTGGTACTCAAAATTTTTGACCATGACCTAATTATAACCCAAGAAGCCATCCATCATAAACATCAATTTTGATCTTATCACCTGTTGTAGTAGATGGTCCATATTGGGTAGTGGATAATTGACCTCAAAGGACATAATATTTAAATTTTTGAAATCCATACACAATCTAATGTCTACATTATTTTTTCTAACTAGAACAAGGTTAAACATCCATTTTAATGTTTTATTGGTTTAATGATATCCTTCTTTTAGTTTCATCAATTCATTCTACATTTGAAGGGAAAGTGTAGGGTTGATAGGGCGTTGTTTTTGTTTGAAAGGATTTGCACTAGGCTTAAATGGAATAGTATGCTAGAACAAGTCTTCTTTGTAAGCCTCTAATTCATCACAAAACCAAGAAAATATTTTTTATATATTTTCTTAATAATACAGATTCAATGTTTTATTCTTTGTTGGTCTCAATTTCTTATCAATATAAATCATTTTAGAAACTTATCTAGTTCCTAAATTTATACCTTCTATGTATTCTTCCTTGATAGGCTTAATTTTTTCATAACAATCATCATTGTCAAACATCCTTAGGCAACAACATCTCTAGGAATGGTATTGGTTTTGAGTTGGATGATCTCATTCCCAAAAATAGTATTCTTACCTTCTTCATCCTTTTTCACCATGGGTTTCCAATCAATCTATTGGTAGTCAAAATGATTAATGTAATTAAGAAACTCATAAATTTTCATGCCATCATTGAAGACCTACCAATTGTAAATGTTATCTGAAATACTAGACCTAGTAAGGATCTCAACATCATACTTACAATGACATGGGATAAAATAATCACCAAATTTTGAAGCTAACACAACAAGTGCATGAGCAATTACATTAATTTCTCTTTCTACCCAAAAGATGTTGAATGGTATCCCAAACTACATTCTTATACATTCTTAGTTTTCTTTCCTTTGTAACATACATGCCTATAACTTGAGACACTATTAGTTTTGAATCACCAAACACTCTGATGCATTTGATTCCATATTTTTAAGCCACATTTAAACCAAGAAGTAGAGCCTCATAATTTTCCACATTATTGGTGTACTCAAAATTCTCAATAACACTAATACTAATATTAGTGTTATGAGCCTCATAACACTAATACTATTCTTAAACCATTACCCTCATTTGAACATGTACCATCAAAATGCATACTCCAATAAGCAATCAAGATCTACATCAAGGTAAAAAAAATCATATTCTCTAGTTCATTAGGATTCTCTACAATGATCATTATTATCTTTATTATATGTTCTTGGACTTATTTTCCACACAATAGTATGGTACTATAAGATTTATCCATTTGAAGGCCACCACCCATTAAAGTTGCCCACTTCCTGGATAATAGTATACCTTGCTTAGCTGGACAATCAACAATGATAATATCCATTGAAAATGTTTTACCTGGGTATGCAACAAGTTGTACTAGGACATTATTTACTATCCCAATTACATTCACCTCATGAGAATCCATGGCATAACATTTTCCATAAGACTTTGAAACTTGCAATCCTAAGTGGTTCATAACTTCCAATGTCATTAAATTGTTGTATGCTCTAGAATCTAATAGACAATTATGAACCAACCAACCATTTTGATGGCCTATAGAATTAGCTAGTTTCTTGTTGTTGCTTCATATATTTTTTTAAATTACTTTCTGCTGAAATTTAAGACATTACCAAGACTTTTCAGATAACTTTAAGTAGTTTTAAGCATTTGGAATGGAAACATCTTATGCTAATATGCATATGCATGATTTATGAATGTCCATGAATTTTAGTAGGATTTTATGTTTAATTTATGTTTGTTAATAATGAGAGTGTCTTAGGAAATAAAAGTAACATTTGTAGCAAGATATTTTTCAACCCGCAGTAACAGGTTTCTCAACCTGTAGCATAAGGATTATAGTTCATTGCAAAGAAGGGGTTAACTGGCTGCAATGCATCCACTTTCAAAGGAAGATGGAGGTGATCATTTATTGATCAAATTGTGAATCACCAAACAATAATTTTATCTTTCAATAAGATAAACAAGGGAAGAAGTCTATTCTCATCAGGGTTGTGAATCATGATAGAGTTGTTTTGTTGAGCATGTTTTTTGTTGTAAGCAATTGAAATTGTTGGGCATAGATTCCTTATTTGATTTCCATATTCATATGTTAGTAGTTATTACTTTCTCATTTGAGACTTAGTCCTCTTCCTATTCTTGAGGGAGAGTTGGCATATGTTCTTCAATTTGTTTTCAATTCATGAATAATTGGACTCCCTCATGGACCCTATATAGTGGGATCCCTTGTTGAGGAAAAGATCTATCAGTGATAGAATGGTAGAAGATCATATGTGTGTTATTGAATAAATATTTCATGTTAGATTTTGTGTAACAATTTTGTATTTATAATGCAATAAAGGAGAATTACTTTGACAATATGTTTTGTTGAGTAAGTGAGTGATTGGCAATATCCTATGGAATCAACAACTCAAGAAAGGGCCACTTGAGGTACTACTAAACCACCTCAATTTAAGTTATTAGATTATATTATGTATTATGAATTTAATTTATAGTTTCCAATTTATGAGATTGTGAATAAATATTTTACAATTCTTGAATTAGAATTTGTAGATTGATGTTCTATTTCATCCTCTAGAGGTTAACTAAGTTAGTACATATTGTAGTGTAATGGTTAATAGTTACAATCTTAAGCATTAGGTACCCACAACAAGATGTAGTTATTTGTATTTTTTTACTCTGTTTTGAGAAGTAGCAGTTTATTCTAATATAAAGCTTTTACTATATTTGCATGTGTTTATTACCTATACTTAGTTGACGTGGGATGTTTATAATCCATGAATGTGTTATCCTCAAATTGAATTGAGCTTAATTCATGGGATAACCCCTATGAAACTTGTATGTTTCATAACTCACACACTCTAAGTATGCAAAACGAGGAAAGTCACATTGGCCCTCATGTGTGGTTCCCTTGCATCAAAACGTCATTCTAGGAATTCCCTCTTTTCTATTTTGTCAAAATTTGCATTTTGGTCCAAGTTATAAATTTTAGTTTAAAAGGAAAAAAAATTGCCCTTGCAAGAGCACTGAATTTTAGTTCCCCTGCAAGGCAAATGCAAAAACAAAATAAAAATGCAAGGTCGGTGTTTTTCATTGACCCTACATATCACTCACCTTTTGAGAATTGCACTAGCATTGAATTTTCCCTCCCCTACAATTTCGGGTTTCACACAAGTTGGAATTAAATACATGTTTAATGGGTTTTAAATTGATTTTTAAACCATTTCTCTCCCATATTAACTTCATTTTAATCTTTCTTCTTGCCCGCTTGATCTTTTTGTACTCAAAACACTTGGATTTTTCTATGTGTGGATTCTAATGAGATTGATCCTATGGATTTGTTGGGTCTTTTTCAACAACTTCTTCCTTTTCAGGTATGTTCACTTTTATTCTCCTTTCTTCGTGCTTGTTTTTGTTCTATTTATATAGGGTTTCATGTTTAGTTGTATGCTTGTTTTGTACTGTTAACCTTTGGTGTTCATTTCCTTTGTTTCTATATTGTTTTATTTTCTAAGTTTTTATATTCCTTTGCATTTTTTATATCCATTTTGAGTTGTTTTTCATTATTCAAATACAAAATCTAGCTCCATCCATAAGTTTGTGGGTTTGTGTATGTTAACCTCACATTATAATTATTATTTCAAGATATGAGCTTATAAATTCCAAGGTATTGATTTGAAGTCTCATATGATTAAAACTCTATGATTCCTCTATACATCATGGGTATTAAACCCCACAATAAACAAAAGGATTTATGTTTTAAAAAACCCTAAGTTTCTCATGATTAATCTTTCATGAACAAATGGTGCTTTTCACTATTTTTTTCACCCTTAGATCATGACCATGGTTTTCTATGTTGAAGCAATATTTTTCACTGCATTTGCATGTGTGGGTGTTGGTCCAACATGCAATTGCGATGATTTTCACTACCAGTGCATGAAGTTTACTAAATGAACAAGTTTGCATCATGTGAGAGGTCAGGATTTTTCACCAACACTTCAACCTTAAAACATCTTCCATGAAGAGTCGGTGTTTTTCACCAACAAGACAATACAAAACATAATGCCTACCCAAAAATTTTAACTTGTTATGTGATATCATTTTTTTCACCAATTTAACATAAATGAACAAACCCTGTAATATGCACTAGCTCATCAACTTTCAATGCTCGTGCATGAGAAAATTGAACTTCCCAAAGTCAATTACATTAGCGGGGTTTTTCTCTGCTTGTGCACAAAAATTCAATGCAATATGTAAAGTAGGGAAAAATCTCCAACCCAACATAAACATTAATTTAAGTGTTCTACCCATGTAAGATTGGATATTTTTACTGACTTTGCACAAGTTAAATGAACTTCCACTTGTACTATCGTTGAATTTCAATGACTTTGCAAACATTTAACATACGTCACAATTCACTTGCTAAAGCATTAAATTTTAGCGCCTAAAAATCAAAGCATCCATTTCCACCTGTAGAGGCATTGAATTTCAGCAACCTAGCACCATTATGCAAAAAAATCCTAACACTTGGGAGATTTTTCATTTTTGCTAGTTTGACCACTTGCTCTCTGTTTTCTACTTCCATCGCACTCGAACCCCAAAGTTCATGCAATCACTTTGAATTTTCCCCTTGCTACAATTTCTAATATACAAATATCTCTAACATTGCAAAACCATGAATTTATCGTGTAGTTTCTTATGCACATACATCAAGACTTTCACATCTACATTTCTTCAAGGATACAATTTCTTGTCAATGTCAAATCCCTCTCCAAGCAAGGGAAAAGCAATGAAATTCAAATATCAGGGAGTGTTTTCGAATACATTAGTTTCATCAATTATAGATGAGATCAAAGACACTGAAATTGGGCATGTTGAAATGTCCGAGTTTGTAACGAGGACTAAAAGCAACTGTTAGGCGAAGGAATGAGGTGCATAGTGTAGAGTAACATTCAAATGGTGGCCTATTTTCTTATTATGACACACTACTCAAAGTTTGTTCTTCAAGTTGCATCACATTACAATAGGAATGATAGAATTGTCAAGAATGCAAATGGAGATGTAGTCATAAGGCTAGATGCAGAGTGTAATGACAAAGCCTTCATTTGTTCTAGTATTGAAAAGTATGTAGAAATCACCAAAAAGAATCTACATAGGAGGAGTATGACAAAGATCTAGATTCTGCTAAGAGGATAATAATAGAGAATGGTTGAAAACCCTGAGATAGAATGTCTCAAGATGGCCCAAGTGTTTCCCACATAGTGATTTCATTGAAGAGTTGAATGATTTGATCACTCTTCTCAGCAGAGTGCAAGGTTTTCCCGCCTCTTCCACATTTGAAGATTGGATGTATTTATACATCAAGATCATAAAGGGGGGAAAACAAAAAACCTTCTAGGGCCAATATATTAGTGATGCCATCCATGATTAGTTGACCAAGGTGAATACCACACAAAAATTCTACATGACATCCTACTTGGTATATGCTTTTGCCACTATGAGAAATTTTGTTGGTTTGACAACAAAAGGAAATAGCAGGGTGACTCCAAGCTACAAATACTTTCCACATATTACCCTTGATGGAAGCATTCATCATTTCTAAAGGGTGAATGTTGCATTATTTGCACCATTTTTGTATGTGTTTGATCCTGAGCTAGAAAGAAAAAGAGTGTCAAATGAGGCTTGGGCAGTGGTAAACAAGTATGACTACCTCTACTTGTAATTCCCCACTTTCACATATCTAAGAGTTGGTTGTTTTGTCGAATATCCATACATGCTCCCACAATACCCCAACGAAAATATTGTCTTGATGGAATTGTGTAGATAGATAATTGCAGTTCATAGTAAGTAGATGGAATCCCACAAGCTAGGATTCAAATTTTCATTGATCATTGGCAGGTATTCCATTCAGAATTCTCTAAAATCCAAAGACATTGAATCTAAAATGTAGTTGGTCACATTGCAAATGTTCAATAAAAGGATAGATTTTGATTACCAAGGCATGAAGGATCAGATCAAGAAGGCATGTGTTCATGTACATAGGATTCAGGATATGTGGGTTGACTGTAGGACTAAGGAAGAAATAAGATATTTGGATTATCGCAGGCTCACATTGGAGCAGATTGAAGAGCTAGATCTGGTTGATATTCTTGAGGGCATGGAAGATGATGGTGACATCTTAGATCCGGCCTATAAGAGGAACAAAATTGTAGGATCTCCTCTACCTCCCATCCTAAAGTCAAAAAAGAAGTAACTTCAATTTGAGAAAGGTTTGAATTGATTCTTTCTAACATGAATGTATGGTTAGAAGAAAAGGGAATTCAATTGAAATGCTTTCTCACTAGGTCAGAGGAGGAATTACCAAATTTTTTAGGTAGGAAATTAGAAATGACAACAAAGAACAAGAGTGATGCTCTTAGTTCTAGCAATCCCTCTAAGCCCAAGATTAATTTTGTTCTAAAAGGTGGTAAAAAGAAAAGCAAAGCAACGAAAGAAGGGTCATCTACTGAAGGACGAGGAATCTATTTAGGAGGAAAGGAAAGAAGAGGAAGGACAACATGAAGAAGCATAGATGTCTCCTCATGAGAATTTTTTTGAAGAACTTCTCTCCTCTTCTCCTCTTTCTATTACTGTACATACCCTCACTCCTCCTGCTACAACAAGTAATCAATCCTTTCCATATACTACAGTCACTATCAATTTTCCCCCCACAATATTAATTCAATCCATATATTCATCCCCTTCAAGGTCTATCTTTGAAAGCCCCAAAAAAGGTTTGGATAGTGCGTCAAGATCACCTGTCTCTGCCTAGTTTTTCATCACCATCATTTGGCATAACTTCTCATTTCAACTTAGAACAATTCATTTATGATTTTGTGCAAGTTTCAAGTGTGGAGATTCTTACTATTGTTTTGACTAACTCTTCTCCTATTGTTGCAATAAATTTTGTGAGTGTAATAACAATGACTCAAACCATGGCTACTAATCCAGAAGAGAGTTCACCACTTCCACCTTGGCTCTTGTCTTTGAACCTAAGAGGAAGAGATAATTCATCTCCCCATATGACTTTGAATTCACACAACTAGAACTTGTAAAAACAAAGAATGAAAAGAAGGCGAAGACCCTCTCTAGGTTGTTATTTGACAAAGAAGGTAATAGGTATGTGAAGGTGGCACAACCTCCTCCAAATAAGACTAGAGAAGACGTGGATATCTCTAATTATTTTGTCACAAGAGTTGAGTTGGGGAAGATTACTCATGAGAGTATGAAAGTAGATGCTCAATACACATTGAACTCTCTCATCGAGAAATTTGATGCAGTCAAGAAAATGAAGGATCAATATAAAGCCAAGGTAGAACAACTAAATGTAGTACTCTAGAAGACTGCCTAGTCTTTTGAATCGATTGAACCTATGGTTGTGAGCATTGAGGAACTAGTCATCCAAAACGTGGAAAAAGTACACACAAGGGGTAGAGTAGTTGGTGAATTCTTAGATCAAATGGCTGCACAAAGTACTAAACTCTTGATATCTTTGTGAAGAAAATAGAAATTATGAAAGCCAAAAAATTAGAATTAGTGAAAATTGTTGATGCTTTTTCTCAAGAAAAGGAAGATATGGAAAAAAGTTTGCAGGATTGGGTCAAAATGAAAGACCTCAAACTGGATACATTAGTGGAATCTATGATTATTCCCAATCGAGATATGTATGTAGAGGTGAAAGAGACCATGATACACAAAGTGAACGTCATCAAAGATTTGATTGATTAATTGCAAAGTGCTCGAGAAGTTAGCCAAGACAATAATTTGAACCTTTCCAATAGAGTTGAAGACCTTCCTTGTAAGTTGTGTGATGATAATCAAAGGGTCCTCTCTTCAAATATAGTTGTCCAAGAATTCATGAACACGATCCAAAAAGAGTTTGAATATCAAGCGTTTTCAGTGGCTTCAATGGATATGTAGCTAGATATTCAGTTGACCTTGGACAACCTAAAAGTGATTTTAGGAAGGCTTGATGAAGCTTGTGATATAGTGAAGGATTCAATCCTAAGAGTCCTTTCCATTTCCAAACATATTTCAAGCTCGAATAAAGATGAAGTTCAATCCATCATGAAGAAGTATGATGATTTTTTGATGAAGGATATTGAAGAAATTTGATCTTGCCTTAGTTTAATTTTTTAGTATTTTCATGCTTTAATGTAATTAGTTTCAAAAAAATTACATGTCATTTTCAAAATTGTAATTACATGTAAAACAAAGAATTCCCAAATCAAATTAGACTCTCCTATTTGAATAAGTCAAAGTAGTTATTTTTTTTCCTAGATTAACTCTCAACTATCCTTTATATATGTGAGGGAGTTTCATTGTATTAAGGATCTTTTTATCTTTTGAAACTAGATGTCATCTTGAAGAGCATAATTGCAATCTTTGAGTTGAATGTACAAATTTGAAATTTATCAATAAAACAAGCAAATTGCCTCCAACCTTTGTTTTGGAGCACATTTGTTATATGTGAGAGTGTTCTTATGTCATTCTTGTCATATTATCTTAAAGTTGATTTGTAAGTGGCACGTTATTTCTTTATTGAAATGGAATAGACTTTGTGCTATCATATTGCATTTGGAGCTTTTGTGGATTTGGTTGAGAATGTGTAGTCTTTGAGCTGTAATTTTCAATTATATTCTTGTGTTGGCATGTTATTTCTTTATTGAAAGGGAATTCAGATATAGTACTAATAGACTTTGTGCTATCATATTGCATTTGGAGCTTTTGTGGATTTGGTTGAGAATGTGTAGTCTTTGAGCTGTAATTTTCAATTGTATTCTTGTGTATGAATCATGTTAAGAACGTGTAGTCTTTGAGCTACAATTTTTAACTATATTCACATGGTTACTCTTTGAAATCATTTTGGTAATAGCTTGAAGTCTTTGAGCTTTAAGTTTTTGATCTTTCTTGTGTGATCTTACTATTACTTTTGGAACCATCATGAGAAAAATGCTAAATACTTTGTGCTTCCATATACTTTCTAATTTACTACCATTCACTGGTACTCGAGGGTATCGACTATTATTGCTCCAACTAGTTTTGTTTAAGGATATCATTGTAATTTGTTTCCCTTATTCTGAAAAAAAAATAAAAAATATGCTAATGGAGACAACCCCATGGATAATCATAGTTTAAATATCTTAGTTTAGTTTCTAGTTGATTTTAGTGAGCAATAAGAAGGGAGCCTCCCCTTTATGAGAGGAGAGATTCATATCTCATCATAGTTGTGGCTGAAATCCAATTTTGTAATTTGTAAAGGAATTACAAAATATTCACCCAATAGAATGCATATACTTTTCCAATTCTATTTGAATTTTTACAACTCCATTGTTGATGATTTAATAGATCCATTTTATTAATGATGAACTACTTAGTTTAGGGATCCTCAAGACCACTAAGTTGTTAGCACCAAGTTAATTAGGCATTAGAGGAAGCTCCACATTTTTGGCTTCATTTTCGGGGATGGTGCTAAGTTTAGGATTCTTCTATGTGTTTTAAATTCTTTCCAAGCTTTCATAGGATAACAAACTTTATTTTAGCATTAGGATAAATAGGTATTTAGGAATCAACAACATTATTTACTAACAATGTCTAGGAATTGTTGATTATAAAGCTAGAACCATTGCATGTGGAGGCAGAGAGATGCTTTGGGAATATTTCTCCCCTTGGTACATGAAGAATTTGAAGACATTGGTGGATAGAGTGAATAAATTGAGGGAATCAACGAAGAAGAATTATCCCTTACACCAATAGCTACACAAATTACAAAGGATATTTTTAGAATATATTTTGATATCATTGATGAGCCTAGTTTTTTGTCCAATTTTGGGTAGAATCTATAGTTTATTTGTTGGAATTTGTCATGGAATTAGATGCTAAATGTTGATATTTTCATAATGTCTCCCTCAAACCATAGACATCGGGCTTAATCCTATTTTTGCAAATTTTAATGACATTGGCATTTATGCGGATTATCTATTTTTATTTCGCATGTGGTTAATGAATGTTCCTTAAGGTGGTTATAGATATGCAGTTATTGTGCATACTGACATTGCCATGTAGATTTAATTTGAGGATGCTAAGTTGAGGAAGACACCGCTAGTTGGGCATGCATCGTAACGTCCAACAAAGGAATCACTCAATGGTCAAAGGAGGTCGACGGAAAAAGATTCCTCGTGCAAACCAAATGTAACCACCTTCTAGTGGACTTTAATGTTGGTTAAGAAGATGTGGGAATTATTGTTGTCCTAAATCTACGTTTGGACCTGCATGTCTAACCAGATTCCATGCACGCGTAACTACCACCACTCCACTTTCTCCATTTTCCCTAAATGGTGTCCTCCTAGTCGTGGAGTTGACTACCTTGTTTAGCTGATAGTATAAATAAAGATACGATGCTCCTTATTAAGGGTTTGCACGATTTGATATTGTACTTGCATTCTCAAGCTTTAAGTAATACAAATACATTACTCTTTTGTACTCATGATTTACAATGAATAAAATAAAGTTTTGAGTTTGAGCATTTGAGTTCTCATTAGTTTTAGAGGATACTTATCCAAGGGGACCCACTTGGTGAGTAATTTGTCCTCTTAGTTTAGTATTAATTTTTGTTTAGTAATTAGTTAGAAATCTGGCATCGACTGTTCCTGCAACCACTAGAATTCCATTATGTGACTATTCCTGAAGCCAAATCAAATAGAGTAGTGCCCTGTTTGTTGCTCAGATTTTCATTTTTGTTATGAATTTTAGTTTGACGTAGTTGTTGACTGATGATTGACATTTATGGTATTCCCTTCTAAGCAATTTACTTTTAGTATTGTGAGTTCCTTAGTTGTAGAATGAAAATGGCTACTTCGGGTTCCTAGTGCACATACTATGCTGACCCATTTCAAGTTCATGTCCCTGGGTTGACAAGTTAAATGCACCTTCATTATGATTGAAATGGTTGTTCGGGTTAGATGTCCAATCTCTGAATCATGGCTATAAGGGCTTAGTTATTAAATCATTGTAGGAGGCCAACATTTTTGGCGTCATTATCAAGGATGGTGTCAAACTAGGAAGTTCTTTGGAGTCATTGGTAGTTTTTCTTTTTGTAGTGTTTCTAGAAGTTTTTTTTTAGTATACCCTCATTTAGGAATTAGTGACCCCCCTTATTCTTTACCAATTATTTGTGTGAGTTCGCTAATAGTGAGTTGATACCGCATGCATAGAGGAAGGAGAAGGGATGCTTATGGGAGATTCCTTCCTAACAATCCTAATCAATTCTAGCTAGTTGAATATCATAACATGCCAAGAGAAGAAGAAGACGAAGAGCCACACCCCTTTGCTAATGCATTTCCTGGTCTGACTAGCTTTGAAGTCTCCTCTGAAGACCAAAATCAACTTGAGAACCCCTTTGCTTTGGAACTACATCAAGCAGGCATGGGTGATGCAAATAGGAACAAACCTAACCAACCAACTTTTCCTTTCCCCATTTCCCATAAAAATGAAGTTGACAACATCAAAAATATCCCTGCTTCAGCACTCCCCAAGTTTTATGGAATTGTCACAGAAGATCCTGATACCTTCTTATTTGAGTTTGACATACTCTACAGGAGTTATGATTATACCACTGATGCTCATAGGCTTAAGCTATTTCCTACCATTATGAAAGAGGTTGCATTAAGATGGTTCATGAGCCTAGGCAAAGATACTATGTAAGCTTGGGAAGACATGAAGATAAAATTCCTTGAGAAATACAAGGAATATCATAGGGGCAGCGTCATGAGAGGAGGTGACATTTTCAAGATGCAGCAAAAGGAAGATGAGAGTCTGGAAGATTATATTGTAAGGTTTTTATTTTTCCTACAAAAATCTCCACACCATACACTCAATGAAGACTCACAAAAGTTGATTTTCCTGAGAGGAATCAATGATAGTTGCACTGATGCCTTGGACCTCATGGGAGGAGGAGATATCTCCCAAGTTCCTTGGGAGGATATTACGAAAATATGCCAGAACTACTCTAGGGCAGCTTCAAAGAAAGGGAGAGCTTACCAATCTTCCATGGGTAAGTCAACTACTGGTGGAGTTTCAAGAATTGAGATTACTCATTTGTTGGCAGTCTTCAAGCAAGACATTATAAATAATCTAGCCACTTAACTAGATACACTTCAGGCCAAGAAGAAGCAAGAGGAGGCAAAGATAATGTTGATAGAGTATTGCCCCCATTGCAGACAAAAGAAGAAGGACTGCAAATGCAATATGGTAGCTAATCTTGAAAGTAAGTAGATTCCATCTGAATTCAAACTAATTTAGATTGAAGAAGACCAAATCTACTATTTTGCACAAAGGAAGCCTTGGGATCCAAGGCAAGGTATGCCACCAAATCCACTATCTTATGTTGGGCCATATTTTAATTCCTATTCATCTAGCAACCAATGGCAGCCCCCATATCCATCCAACTATGGAGGATATTCACCACATCCTTGGATTAACCCTCCAAATGCTTAGCACAATCATAAAAACTCTTCACCCTAGTGGTAGCAACCTCAAGGGAATTGACAACAATTTCAAGGGCATTGGCAACCACCTCCAAGAAATTGGTAGCAAACAAATCAATGGAGGGGAGGACAACAATGGCCTTCCCAGATGATCGTTTACATGCGACCACCTTCTCAACCCCAACAGCCTACTATAATTCCTCCACCTGTTAATCCAGGCTCAAATGCACCTAAACCTATTTAGCTACCAGCTCAGCCCACACCCAATCTAAATAGCAAACCATAGCAACAACCTGCATACTTTGTTGATTGAAATCAATTCCCTGCATATGTTGTGAGTGTAAGTGGCATCCACTTACATTTAGGAACTACTCTACTAGCCCCTTCCAAGCCCATTATCATTGAGCTTCCTATGGAAGAGGAGGAGGAACCTCTGAATGATCCCATTTAGCCAAGTGTACCTAAAAATCTTGAACCAGACCAAGTCAAACAGACTGAACAAGAACCACCATTTCCTCAAAGATTGGAAGTTTCCAAGAAGAAGGAAGAAAAGGAGGATACAACTTTTGACATCTTGGATCAGCAGAAGCATATATGTGTCTAGATACCTATATTTCAGGCCATAAAGGATGTTCTAGTCTACAAAAAGGCAATCAAAGAAGCATGCCTCAAGAGGCCAGGTAGGAAAAAGAAAGACCCAACTATAGTTCATGTGGTGGGACAGCTAGCTAACATCATGCTTGAAAAAGTAACTATCCCCAAGTATAATGACCCAAGTATTCATGTGGTAGCAGTTGTTATAAACGAAATCCAAGTAAAGAATGCTCTGATTGATTTAGGGGCAGCAATAAATGCAATGACCAAGGACATCCTACAACAACTAAACATTGCAAGCATGAGATCTACTTCTACTATCCTACAGATTTCTAATAGCTCTATTGTTAAGCTTGATGGTGTAGTGGAGGATCTTGTGATAGTTTTAGACTCCTGGGAGTACCCAGTGGACTTTATGATTCTTTCTCCTAAAGCTACACTAGGCGGGTATCCCATTATTCCTGGAAGGACATAGTTACCAATTACAAATGCATACATTGGATGTTGGTTAGGTGACATGACCATTTCAGATGGGAAGAGCATGAAAATTTTTGTTCTCTATCCTCCTTCTCAGCCATCTCATGATGAAGATAATCCCGTATTTCCACATGTTGGTGAAGAGGCCGAGGAAGTTAATTTTGTGGCACAACTTATGACATTAGGCAGAAGCTCTTTCATGCAGCTCCAAGATGAGGATGAAGTATTGGCTAACATCATTCAGAACCATTGTGAAGTGGAGGAAGCATCATCTTCTCATTATGCAACTCCAATCAAGACACTTCTTCCTACTCTTCTTGGAACCACTGAGACATTCTTCCTGCAGCCACTCTTCCTGCAAAAATATGTATGTCCCATAAATTGTTGTCATATGAACTAAAGGTACCATGTGTTAATGAAACAACCATGATAGAGTTAACTACACAAGTACAAGTGTCAGAAGGAAAATATTTGAATGTTAACAGTAAATTAAGTGAAGAAAAATAATTATTGTTGGCGAGCTTATTAAGAACCCATCAACATGCATTTGCATGGGATTATCATGATGTGAAGGGATTGGACCCTAAACTTTTCACACACAAAATTTACATTAGAGATGATTGCACCCCAATAACATAGCCACAAAGAAGAATTAACCCTGCACTAAGAGAAATTGTAAAAGGAGAACTGCATAAATTACTAGATGCAGGATTTATCTACCCCATTTCAGATAGTTAGTGGGTGTCTCCATTAGTGATTATGCCCAAGAAAGGAGGAAAATGGTTAGTTTGTGTTGATTATAGGGAACTTAATGTTACCACCAAGAAGGATCACTTTCTCTTACCCTTCATTGATCAATTTTTGGATACACTTGCAGGAAAGTGATACTTTTCTTTTCTAGATGGATTCGGCGACTACAACCAGACCCAAATTACATGAGAGGACTAGGAGAAGACCACATTTACCTATCCATGGGGGAACTATGCCTACTTGGTACTCCCATTTGGCTTATGCAATGCACCTGCAACCTTTCAAAGGGAAGTCATTAGCATATTCTCAGACATTTCTTATGATTGCATGGAAATTCATATGGATGACTTTACCACTTATGGTGTTGATTTTAATCAAGCATTTGAAAATATCAGGAGAGTCCTACAGAGATGTGAAGACCAAAAATTGTCCTTAAACAGTGAAAATTGCTTCATGATGATGCAGGAAGGTGTAGTTCTTGGCCACTACATCTCCCACAAGGGAATTCAAGTATATCCTGCAAAGATTGAGGTAATCACAAATCTGCTCACACCTACAAAATAGAAGGATGTTAGGAGTTTATTGGGTAATGCGGGATATTATAGGCATTTCATCAAGGATTTCAGCAAGGTAGCAACACCATTGTATACTCCTCTCACTAAAGATGTTAAATTCCAGTGGACTGAAGCTTGTGACAAGGAATTTTCTGATTTGAAGGCAGCTTTGACCCATGCTCTTGTACTCAAAGGGCCTAATTGGGAACTTACTTTCCACATCCATACTGATGCATCAGATTATGCCATAAGAGTAGTCTTAGGATAGAAAGAAGGAGCTATTGAAAATTCCATTTACTTTGTCAACAAAAATTTACAGGGAGTTGAATTCAACTATACAGTGACAGAGAAAGAAATGCTAGTAGTGATCTATGCACTGAACAAATTCAAACATTACATAATAGGTTACCAAATCTTTGTGTACACTGATCATGTATCCATTAGATATCTCATAAATAAACCTTTGATCATAGGTAGGCTGGCAAGCTGGTTATTGTTAATGCAGAAGTTTGATATAACCATTGTGGATAAGCCAGGGAAGGCCAATGTTTTTGCAGATTTTCTTGCAAGGTTGACTACATCAAAAGACAATTAGCCCATAGATGACTATTTTCTTGATGAGCATCCATTCTAACTCAGTATACAAACACCTTTGTATGCTAACATAGTCAATTATTTGGTCATAGGTAGAGTTCCTTCTCACTTCTCTCCAAAAGAGAAAAGGGCACTCATTGAAAAATATTTTCTTTTCTCCTGGATTGTTGGATGTTTGTTTTATACTAGACCAAACCATGTCATGAGGAGATGTTTGAGAGAAGATGAGACATGTGACATTTTTAATTCATGCCACAATGAACCATGTGGAGGAAATTTTGCAGCTAAGAGGACAACAATGAAGATTTTGAACATAGGATATTACTGACCAACACTCCACAAGAATGTAGGAAGGTATACTAGAAAATGTGATAGATTTCAAAGAATGGAAAAACCAACCAAATCTGATGAGATGCCACTTTTCCCTTAGGTAGTAATCACCCCCTTTGACAAGTGGGGATTGTATTTTGTAGAACCCATTGACCCTCCATCAAATGATAAGTCTTATGTTTTGGTATGCACTGATTATGTGACAAAGTGGGTAGAAGTTAAGACCATGAAGCATGTGAGATAACAAGGTTGTAGAATTTCTTTATGAGGATATTTTCACAAGATATGGAGTTCTAAGAGAAATAGTGACTGATCAAGGGGCTTAATTCATACCAACCCTTGTTGCAGCACTAGTCAATGAATACAACATAAGGCACATGAAGTCTACTCCTTATCACCCCCAGGCTAATGGCCAAGTTGAGGCAACCAACAGAGAAATTGAAGTCATTCTAACCAAAATGGTAGCTGTTCATAGAAAATATTGGGAAAACATATTACCAGAAGTTGTTCGGGCCTATAGGACAACCTGGAAAACAACTACAGGCTTCACTCCATTTGAGTTGTTGTATGGAAAGACAACCATGATGCCTATTGAATTTGAATATAGGACTCTTAGGACTACAGTAGATTTGGGGATGGATATTCCTGAGGCACAGAGAGAAAGAATCATGCAGCTAAATGCTTTGGATGAGATAAGAAGAGCAACCCTACATCATACAGAGGTAGTGCATAATCATGGAATCAAGTGGCATGACAAATTGATCAAGGACAAGAAATTCCAACCAAGAGATTGGGCCTTTCTCTATGACTCAAGATATCAGGACAGTGTAGGAAAATTGCAAACAAGGTGGCTAGGACAATATGAAGTCATTGAGGTCTTTCCTAATCAAGTTGTTCAGCTTACTACCATTGACCTAGTCAGATTCAAGTTACTAGTCAATGGTCATTGCCTTAGATTATATCACAAGCCAACTTCCAAAGAAGAGTTTTTGCAATAATTCACCCAACATTCAGCACCTGAGCTTCCTGCAGCCGAAGGAAGTGGACGTAGTGTCCCTCCTTCTGGCTAATTAAGGTACGTACTTCTCATAATAAAGACTTCCGCTTTTTTGGAAGTCCATTTCTTCATCCATCCATCACCACCTTTCTCTCTCTTCCATCACTTCATTCCACCTCACCTCATTCCACTTCATTTTTATTAATTTCTTAATTTATTCCCTAAAAAGGAAAACGGTGCTTTCTCCATGATATTTGCAACAAATCCTCCACACATTCAGGTATGTGCACATTAATTGCTACCTTTTAATCAATGTACGTTAGTATAGATGTTCACATAACATGTCATTATTCCCTGTCAAATCACCACTCCCATCTCACATGTGTGGAGACATGTCCAAATTCAGGTTGGTGGGAAAAGAAAAATAGGTGAATATATTGCCCATGTGTCAATTCATGATAGGCTACATCAAAAAATTTAAGATGAGCCGATTTGAAATATGAGTGAGAGGACGGCTCGCATGCATGAAGTGACACTAATTGCAATCGCCATTTCTTCCCATCATATTTCTCCTTTATCATTCCTTTTCTTTCCATTATTGACCCTATCGTAATCCTGAGTTGAAAACAAAAAGGTAAAACAAAAGAAAGGGAAAATTCAGTCGCTATTGACATTGTTCATCCTGTAGCCAAAGAAAAATGTGAGAGCCCTCCCTAGAAATCAAGACTAGTTGGGCCAGTGTTTGGTATGCCTCCATAGGAAATCCCTAAGTCTAGAGAAATACCATAGGAGGAGATAGAAGCTCCAATGGGGCTAAAGAATGTCAAGGAGGAAGATATATTTAAGGTAGCAATAAACATAACACTAGTCGATCTTGCTAACATTGCAGAAGAGTTTGAGGAAAATCAGGAAGTCCTACAGCAAGAGGTCCTGCAGCAACAACTAGAACTAGAGTAGGAGTTCTTGTAGCCACAGTAAGAACAAGAACAAGAGACCCTGCAACAAGAAGTGGGAGAAGAAACAATACCCCCACAACTAGAGACAACTAGACAGTCTAAGTCCATGCAAATATTGGGAGCAACCATCGATAAAAATACTAGTAGGAATTCATAATCCTCCTAATTTTACAATACATACGACAATTTTGAATTTATGGAGAGAAATACAAAGGAGGGAGGAAGAATAGAAAAAGGAAAAACAAAAATTGAAAAAAGAAATTCAAGAGGGATGAAGTCATTGAAGAAAAGAATGAGGAAATCGCTACTCTGAAGAAGAAAGTGAACAACATTGTGACCTTGGTACCATAGATCTTGGAATGCAGAACCCCTCCAAGGTTCTATGCTCTGCACCTAAAAGAGAAATATCTCTCTTTTAAGGTGTCAAGGATTGTCTCAGGTTTGAATCCTTCTATTAACACTCCTAATGAATTTTTCAATGCTTATAGGATTGCCTCACCTGAAATGAAGAATTTTCTATGTGAGTTTTACTTGCATAATTATGTTGTAACTAAAGACCATGATTGGAATCCATTGTTGTATGTTGGGGATGTCCAATTAAGGGCATTTATGTCTTGGGTACAAAATGAGATTATTTGGGGACAACAACATGGGGCTTATACGAAATTGGAGTCTAACATCCCTTTGCCCATTAGGGTTGAATCAAGCAACCCAAGGGATATTTACAGAGACTGGTACATAATTATTTTCAGACCTAGTATGGCAACAAGATTATGCCTTGGATTGGGGAAGTTTACAGTGAGTATGAGGTAAAGGCAGCAACAAAGGAGGAAATTATGAGAGGATACCTATCACAAAGATGGAATAGCCTAACTGATGAGCTGAAACATGATGAACCTCATTCCATCCACAACTATGTTGCAACACTAAAAAGGATTGATAGGTATATTCAGATTGGGAGAACGAAGGGGTGATTTTGACTTCCCTTGACTTTCTAGCCACCCATTCTCATGTGGCTCATGCCAAACTTCAAGTTCTACCAATATGACATTACTATAGAAAAATAGAGATGGAGCATATTTGATAGATTAAGAGAATTCTATTGGGACCCTGATTCACGCTCAGTAGACACTGATGTTGGACAGCTATCAGTTGCAAATTTCAGAGCTTTGACCAAGTAGAAGAACAACCCTTCCCCTGTTGGAGGACCAACAAAACGTTAGGTTGGGGGGAGTGATGAGCCTAGTTTTTGGTCCAATTTTGGGTAGAATCTATAGTTTATTTGTTGGCAGTTGTCATGGACATTGATGCTAAATGTTGATATTTTCATAATGTTTCCCTCAAACCATAGACATTAGGTTTAATCCTATTTCTGCAAGTTTTAATGACATTGGTATATTATGTGGATTATCTATATTGATTTTGCATGTGGTTAATGAATGTTCCTTAAGGTGGTTATAGATATGCAATTATTATGTGTACTGACATTGCCATACAAATTTAATTTGAGGATTCTAAGTTGAGGAAGACACCGCCAACTAGGCATGCACCGTAAAGTCTAGTAAAGGAATTGCTCAAAGGCCAAAGGAGGTCAACGGTAGAAGATTCCTCATGCAAACTGGATGTAACCACCTTGTAGTGGAATTTAATGTTGGTTGAGCATATGTGAGTGTTATTGTTGTACTAAATCTACATTTGGACCTGCATATCTGACTAGATTCCATGCATGCATAACCGCTGCCACTCCACTTTCTTTATTTTCCCTAAATTGCGTCCTCCCAATAGTGGATTTGACTACCTTGTTTATTTGATAGTATAAATAAATATTTGATGCTCCTTCTTAAGGGGTTGCATGATTTTATATTGTACTTTCACTCTCAAATTTTCAATAATATAGATACATTACTCTTTTGTACTCATGATTTACAGTGAATAAAATGAAGTTTTGAGTTCGAGCATCTGAGTTCTCATTAGTTTTAGAGGATACTTATCCAAGGAGGCCCACTTGGTGAGTAATCCATTCTCTTAGTTTAGTATTACTTTCTATTTAGTAATTAGTTAGAAATCTGGCACCGATTGTTCCTACAGCCACTAGAATTCCATTATGTGACTGTTTCTACAGCCAAAGCAGATAGAGTAGTGCCCTATTTTTTGCTTATATTTTCATTTATGTTATGCAATTTAGTTTTATGTGGTTTTTGATTGATGATTGACATTTATGTTATTCCCCTCTAAGCAATTTACTTTCAGTATTGTGAGTTCCTTAGTTGTAGAATGAAAATGGCTACTTCGGGTTCCTAATGCACATATTGTGCTGACCCATTTCAAGTTCACGTCCCTGGGTTGACAAGTTAAATGCACCTTCAAGATGATTTAAATGGCTATTCAGGTTAGATTTATAATCTCTGAATCATGGATGTAAGGGCTTAGTTATTAAATCATTGTAGGAGGCCAACAATCATGATTGAAGAAGTCGTGGATAACCTAGGAGAGCATTTGATATTTGAATTTTTGATAACTAATCAAAAAAGGGATGCTAATCTTAAAAATATACCTCCTTCAATACTACCCATTTTCTATGGACTGGTTATAGAGGATCTAGACACATTTATCTTTGAGTTTGATGTGTTATGTTAGAGCTATTGCATTATAGATGCTCACCGACTCAAATTATTCCCAACCACGCTAAAGGATGCTACTCTGCATTGGTTCATGGGGTTGGGAAGGAATATTGTTCCCAACTAGGAGATAATAAAGACAAAATTCCTAGAGAAATATTGGGATTTTCGTAGAAGTACAGATAGAAAGAGGGGTGATATCTTTAGGATGTCAGAAAAGAAGATGAGCCACTAGAAGATTCTATTGAAATATTTTAGTTTTATCTCAAGAAACCTCATCAAAACAGACTCTCCTAAATCCTTAAAATTAGTATGTTTAAGAGGAGTCAATGAAGATTGTATGGATGCTCTAAATCTCATAAGAGCGGGGGACATATCCCAACTTCCCTATGACAAGATTTGTAAGATGTGTAGAACCTACTATAGAGCATTCACCAAGAAGACCAAGGGTGACAATGCTTGTTCTCTTAGTAAGACATCCACTAGAGTTTCAAGGGTAGAGCTTAACAATCTCCTACCCAATATAAAAGAGTGCATCATTAGCCACTTGGCTACCCAACTCAATACCCTCCATATCAAGAAGCAGGAAGAAGTAAAGGAAACCCTAAAAAAAAAATATCCACATTGTTGCCAGAAGAAGATCAATTATAAATGTACAAAGTTGGCTATCATCTCTAAAGAAAAGCAAGGGGTGACAAAGTTTCATGCACTAGAGGATGAAGGCCATGTATTTTATATTTCTCAGTATAATCCATGGAAACCAAGACAAGGTATGCCTCAAGATACCTAGACCTATAATATGTGCATTTCTAGGTAGTAATACAAACTTCTCAAATCAAAACCCTCAACCCTGGACCAATGTACAAAATCCACCATGGCCAACAACCCAAGCCTCCAATTGGACTCAACTACCACAAGGAATATGGCCACCACAATATCACCAAGTACCCAAATATAATTCCAAGTGGCCATCGCAACAAAACCAATGGCCATCCTAGTAGAACCAAGGGCCATCACAGTGGCGTAGAGGTCAACAATGGCAAAACCAAAACACAAATTACCCATAACCACAACAATTGGCTATAATGCCAAATCTAGCCATAGCTACACCATCTCAACCAAGAGCAGCTCAACTACCAGCACAACTTGTACCTAACCCCAAAATAAGGATTTTCAACAGGCCTCTGCTAATGATATCATCCAATGCCCTACCTATGGGGTTGAGGTAAGTGACGTTCACCTTAGATTAGGGAAAATGTTGGTTGGGCCTTCATCTCCTCACATCCTAGAGCTGACTAATGAGGAACTCCCAGTAGAAACTATGGACAAGCAACCCAAAGAACCTAAAAGAAATCAGGTTGAATCAACCAACATAATTCCAAAACCACAATTCCCTAAAAGACTAACTATACAAAAGCATCATTCTAAAGTTGAATGTGACCTGTTAGGACAACTCAGAGATGTTTGCATAAAATGCCCCTCATATAGGGACTTAAGGAAGTACCAATATATACAAAGGTAGTGAGAGAATTATGCCTTAAGAAGTGAGGCAAAAAATGGAAGGACCCTCAGAATGTGCATGTTTTAGTGTAGCTTGCAGATATCATGTTAGGAAACATAGTTGTCCCTAAATTTGTAGACCTTTGGAGCCCTATGGTAGATGTCAAATTCAGTGGAACTCTCATCAAAAATACCTTAGTTGACTTAGGAGCATCCGTTAATGTGATGACAGAGAAAACCATCAAGCAATTGCAATTATTGAAACTTCGACCCACACCTATTGTGTTACGATTAACAAATAGGTCAACAATTAAACGAGAGGGAATTATAGAAGACTTGGTTATCACATTGAACTCATGGGAATACCTTACAAAATTTATGGTGTTACAACCTAAAGAAAACCTTGTAGGATACCCCTTAATCCTAGGGATACCTTGGTTGACTAATACAAATGCCTTCATAGGTTGCAGGTTTGGTAATATGATCATTTCCAATGGAAATGTGACAAAAATTAGTCCTTTACCCACCTGCATAACCATATATAGATTTAGATCAAATTGTATGGCATTCCCTAGATGAGGATGATCATTACTCATTACAAAAACTAATGAATATTGAATGTAGTCCTATGTTGGAAACCTAATCTATGAAGATGAACTACTTGTAAATATTATGTAAAACTCTTATGGCGGGGACCCGCAACAATACAACTGTCTAACATGCTTACATGACCCTTTGCAAAATATAATCCTTGCCAATACATCCAATTCCATCTCTCAAATTTTCCATACATTATTTCCCAATAATTGTAGTCCCAATATAGTAGACCTTAATATTACCTCTATTAAAACATCAGCCCTGACCATCGAGATTACACCAAGTATGACACTAAATGTAAACAATCAATTGAAAACTACACAACAGTCTTCATTGTTGAACGTGTTGTAAGCACACTCAACTACATTCACATGGGATGTTAAAGACATGAGACGAATAGATCCTAACCTATGCATGCACAAAATTTACATTAATGAAGGCTACAAACTAATAAGGCAACCTCGAAAAAGAATGAACCTAGTTGTACATGACATAGTTAAGGTAGAATTATAAAAGTTACTAGATGTAGGGTTCATTTATCTAATATTTGATAGTCATTGGGTACCTCCATTAGTGATTGTGCCTAAAGGGGAGGAAAATGTAGGGTACGTGTTGATTACTAAGAGTTGAATGCAACAATCAAAAGAGCCCACTTCCCCCTTCCATTCATTGATCAAGTGTTAGATGCGTTAGTAGGGAAAACATAATTTTAGTTCTTAGATGATTTTAAGTGGGTATAACCAAATCAAAGCAACCCCAAAAGACTAATACAAGACAACCTTTGCTTTCCCTTGGGTACATATACTTATTTTTTCTTGTCATTTGGGTTATACAATGTCCCTGCCACATTTCAAAGGGTAGTATGAAGTATGTTCTCAAATTTTTCTTGTGATTCCATGGAAGTTTACATGGATAAATTTACAACCTATGGTAATACTTATGAGGAAGCATTGGATAATTTGGAAAAAAATATGCAAAGATTTCAAGATCACCACATTTCCTTAAGTCATAAAAATGTTCCATGATGATGATTGAATGAGTGGTCTTGGGACACTTTGTGTCCAATAGATGGATACAAATAGATCTAAGAAAGGTCAAAGTAATCTTCACATTGCCTATTTCTTAGAAATAAAAGTATTTCAAAAAAATTCTTAGTCATGTTGGCTACTATAGGAGATTTATGTACAAGACTTCAGTAAGATTGCTTCACCATTATATGTTCTCCTATCTAAAGATGTGGAATTTTACTAGACTCCTACTTGCCAAAATTCCTTTGAAGCCCTCAAAGTAGCACTTAATAAGACCTTGATCTTGAGAGGACCAAACTAGACAATACCTTTTCATATTCACACTGATGCATTTAATTTTTAGGACAGAAAGAAGGAAATCTCAAATATGTCATCTATTATATCAACAATAATCTTCAAGGTGCAAAGCTCAATTACACACTCATTAAAAAGGAAATGTTTGAAGTAGTCTATGTAATCAACAAATTTAGGTACATCACATGATACTTTGTATTCATTCACACATACCATACAATGATCAGATACTTGATGAACAAACTAGTGGTTGGAGGCATAATTATAAGATGGTTATTGCCACTCCAAGAGTTTGATATTACAATTGGGGACAAACCTAAAAAATATAATGTAGTAGAAGACTTTATCTCAAGACTTCCAACAAAATCAATAGAGGATATTGCAGATGATTCTTATGTTGCATTTTGTTTGCCACATTGTTCAATAGTTTTTTTATATACCACATTGTTGGTTGAGACATTAACACCTTTTTTTTCATGTTATCTATATAGGGTTACATTTGGTAAATGCATTTTCTTTCTTGGTGGAGGCTTTCCTAAAGACCTATTTGTTATCCTTTATGTATTATATTCTTTTTTCTTTTCTTTTTCTGAATGTGCAACTAATAAATCTAGAGAATCTACACCTTTAACTTTTTTCTTGGCACCTACTTGCATGTTTCTCAGCTGGTGATCACTCTATACTCAAATGATAACAACTTGGGTGAGATCCTTAATATCTTCACTATAAGATGTTTCTATGGTATACCATTGTTTCATTTGTTCCTTGATTTGTTCAAGATCTTTATTTAGAATCTCATAGGAAATATGATGGCTACATATTTTCTTTTAAAGAATTTCTAACCCTCATAGGCATCCAATTGATCTATGTTGACATCATCATAACATTTGAGTGTACCCTCATACTCTTGGAATTATTTCTCTTTATTAAGTGTAGCTACAACAATGAACTTAAATTGATGATGAGGCAAGTAGCATATGTCACAATAGAATGAATCTTATTGAATATTTGTGTGATCCTTCCTTGGTATTACTTGTTTTTCATTACCTCTAGGTCTCTTAAATCGAGCATAATTGTAAGGTGTATTATGTAACTTCTAACCCTCATTTAAATGTGTAGGAGTAGAATTGGAAGGCATACATTTTTCATTCTTTTAAACTTTGTATGATAGTTCATTCACAACTCCCATCAACTTTTCTAGCTTCTCTTTAGTAGTGACAGGCTTTCTATAAGTTATTGCATTCGGTTTCAAGAGTTTTACATGAACCCTCTTACTATCTTTCCCAAAATATTTCAGGTTGATTTCTACGTTGATCGCCATCACATATGCTTCCCTCAAGGTACAAGGGTTCTTTTCTCTCATAAAACAACCCAACTTTAAATTAAAAGCTTTGTAGTATAGAATAAGGCACATAGGTTCATTTTACCTTACCTAGGGAGGCACTTTCCTCATTATCATAATGAACCTATTGTTGAAGTCAAAAACCAATTAATTTGCATCTTTTCTAATGGTATTCAACTCATTGATTACAAAATTTAGATCCACACTCTCCATAATGAAATTGGAAGATCCTCATAAATCCATCCATGAGTCTATGATGTTGCTTGGAAGACTACTGTGCCATTATTTTATACTTTCTTTTAGTGACTACACAAAAATCTTCATCATGACATCCTCATTTTCTATCTCATATTCACCAGTGACACAAATGAATTTCCCTAAGTGATGTTCACCAATGATAATATTATTACTTTGTAATTTTGGCACCCTCTCTCTAACCTCAGTTGAAATTGGATTAGGATAAATATGAATGTCACATAATTATAACTTCTTATAGCTTTCTAATCCTAGTGGTGGTCTCATTGATATAAATATTTGAGCTTATCTTCTATGCTAACCCCAAAATTTTATATTATATTTTTGTTGTGGGGGATTAGGCTATTTATTTTGTTGAATAATAGACACTTGCTCAATTGGAATAGTCGGTGCCACATTTTGAGGTTGAACAATATTTTATTATGGAGCAATATTTTGTAGGGTTTGTCGGGAAAGAAAAAATATCAATCTAAATGTCTCACATAAGGTATTCAAAATTGTAGCTAAAAATGATGAAGATAATGAAAAATATACAAAATCATTCATTGATAAATATAAGAATAGGCTTTTTCTTTGGAAAGTGTTTCACTTATTGATATAGCTAAATCATGGATATATAATCTAAGGAAAAAAAGAGATTGCAAATGGGAGGCAAGGGGTATGACAACTATTGTGAAAGAATTTTTTTGAGGTTTGTACTTGTGGATTGAGGATCATTAGTGTGGGTTGATTACGCTTGATCCATGATGAATCGAAGCATAATTTAGCCACTAAACCTCAATCACAAACAAGATCATTCAAATTGAAAGTTAAACTAAACATTTATTGAAACCAAAAATTACAAACTACTAGAATAGTTAAATTCCTACTCTAACCCATTTGAAACCTATCTTGTTTCAGAATTGGTATTGTGTTGATGTGGAACAATGACCCTTTCCCAATCATGTGATTAGTGAGCCTGTTTCAATCGATTCTATGGAAGAGAATCGATGAAACCAATGTGATAAATGGATGAAAACTTGATTTATGCTAAATTAAACATGATGCAAACTAAATTAACACAATTTTATGCTAAATTTGATCTAACTATGTCATTGCTAAGCTAATCTAAGCTAATTATAAGCTAAAAGATGGAAACCCTAATTTATAAACAAGCTAAAATGGATGCATGGAATCTATTAATGGATGCTTAAGCTATTATACAACTAAAAATGAGCTATAACAAGCTAAAGTGAGTAAAAAATTGAGTGTGAATGCAAGTGAGTTCAACAACATAAGTTTGAAATTGAAAGATGGATCCATTTGTCTCCAAATAGTGTTCTATTTATAGGAGAGAAAATGAGAAATAGAGGGTTGAGATTGAAAAAGCTAATCAACGATCTAGGATGGAGGAAATAAGAGGCATCGATAATGGATTCTCATCGACAAAGTAGAATGCAAGATGAGAAATAATCAAGGGCTCACATTTGCTCCAAACAAACACACTTTTGACCTACACACATAGGTCACCAAGTGACTTGCTTAAGAGGTTAAAGGTTTAGCTTGTTCAAGAAGCCAAGTGAGATGATTGGAGGAGAGAGAATATTCTTTGGAATATTCTCATGGGTGAGGATAAAAGATATTTTCCAAATTAAAAGAAAGTTTTAATTGTGAAAAAAAGGATAAGGAATATTTCATGGGAATATTCTCCTTCTAGAGGAAGATTAGTTTAATTGTTAATTAAACATGGTTTAATCACACAATTAGGAGATTAGAAGAATTAAAGGGATATTCATTAAATTAAATGATTTAATGAATGGGGGAGAGATGAGATGAAGTGTTAGCGTGAAAGGGGGGTGAATTAACCCAATTTGAATTAATTAGGTTAATAGACAAAAATGATTCCATTAATTAATTAGCTAGGCTAATTTGTTTAATTAAGCGAAAAGAGGATGGGTTTCGAGAGGAAATGATGTTAGTAAACCTAATCCGAGTGTATGATATCATCTAGGACATTTTTCAGTGTCTACATTTTGCCCCTCTTTGAAGTGAGGTACATGTTGCTTCATTCAAAGAATAACACTCAAATAAGAATTATTTCCCAAATAAATAAAAAATGATTTTTAGATGCCCCAACAAAAGGATAAAGCTGATTCCCTGCCCACTTGAGAAATCAGGTGTAAATTTTGAATTTTCAGTTGATTTCTCGATAAAGGTGAGAAGCTACCCCAAGGGTCCAAAAAGGCTTCAAGATGCAAGAATTATGGTAAAAACACAAAAAAATGATGCAGAATAAGGTCCAAATTGGAAAATTTGGTGAAAATGATAAACCTTAGCTTTAAGGTGAAATTAGGGCAAAAAACCCTAATTTTATAGCTTAAATAAGCCAAGAATGGTCACTTTCAATTCATTCGTGCATTCACATCTTGGAGACTCTTGTTGTTTTGAGCTCTAACCCTCGGATGAAATGGTGCGATGAGAGCTCCCTAGATACATTTCTGATCGAGTTCAAGAGTATCAGTGTATTCCAAACTCAAGACCACCGGTATCTAACTCCAAACTTAATTTAAAATTTGACTTTTTGATGCATTTATTGCTCTTTAAAGTTTAATCTTTAGCAGTGTCACTATATAGCGACACCCATTTGAAAATTGACAAAGCTAAAATGATTTATAGCAACGTACTTCATGATTTAAAATTAGGGTTTCTAATTTTAAATGCATACTTATATAGTGACACACATGTTGATTTGAGAGCTAGGGTTAGGATTTCCAAAGTTTAAATTGCGATGCACTTTGCGATTTGCAATTTGAAATGCCTTCGGGCGTTGCAATTTGAAAATTAAAAATAGTGACGCTATTATGATTTTTGAGCTGAAATTTTCAAAATGAGCCAAAAAAAATGATTTTGTGATGTGCACTTCGTGAGTGTAGGAGGTCATTTCACCATTGATGTCACGTGAGCACAGGCCCATATTTTTGGAGAGACTGGATGGTTTGTCTCAATTATGCCAAGAGCACCTGGGAGAGATCAACCTTTGGTGTGTTGTATATGAGCCCGTTGTCTGGACTCATCTAGCGATGATGACTGTATTGTGTGAGAGATGGCACAGTGAGACCTCATCATTTCACCTTCTGACAGGTAAGGCGATAGTGACCTTAGAGGATGTATGGTGTATTCTGTATTTTTCGATACATGGGAGCAAGTGATCTTTGATGTTGACACTAAGGACAATGCTTGTCATGAGGTGATGGAGTTGGAGAACATTGCCTTAGTCACATCACAAATCGACCTTGAGATGTATAGATGTCACATGCCCACATTTTGATTGATTATTGCAACCATCATTTCAGGTTTGGTCACTCCAGACTGATGGAGCAAAGGGTTCAGCCTGGGATGGGGCTTGGCATGACACTGGATGCTTCATAGGATGATAGTTTTTGCATGGGGGCCAGTTATGTTGGCCTCATTATATAATGATATGCATGAGTTTGTTTATTGTGATGGGAGAGCCATTGGTGCAGGGGTGACTTTGCTTCATAATTGGGCATGGGAGCATATTGTTGTGCTCCGATCAATAGTAAAGATGGTATACATTGAGCCAGATGATCCTATGATCTTGTGGTACAAAGGCACCATTACCTTGAGGCACACTAGACAGATTGGGATCCCCTATTGGCGCAGGGTTTTAGATGACTGACAGTATTTCGATGGCGACCCTGGCCACCATGGTATGACAATGCTCAGCAGTTGTTCTTTGTGAGGTAGACTAGATAAATGCAAGGTCATGAGCATACCATTATCAAGCAATTCCTACCAGATAGAGTAGCATGACAATTTGGAGATCAGGAGGATAGGGTAGATGATGCTTATAGGGCCATTTTTGTGTAGTCTGCTTGAGAGGTTCCTACATGGGGACCCACCATTTCAACTCTAGAGGTGGTAGAGGGATTCAAACAGTTAGTGGCTCAGCCATGGGCTTATGACTAGGGTCAGGCGGTAGCACAGACTACACCTTCTTATGATGTTTGGTTCACATCTCCTTAGAGATTGACAGATCCAGTAGGTGCCCCTCTGTAAGGGAGGCCCAGAGGTAGGGGAGCCAGTAGAGCAGAGGACAGGGTGGTTAGGACGACAAAGAAAGAAAATTTTTGGGGGGCCCATCAGTTGGACAATAGCCTACCTAGCATCCTCCTGCACAATAGTAGCATGTACAGCAACAGTCTGGTGTTCAACCACCACCACCACCATTAGATCTTAGAGATATATAGATCCAATAGCTGCTCCAGCAAGTGTAGGTTTTGACAAGTGAGCGGGATCAAGCCCGCCAACAAATTTGGCTATTACTGCTGAACGAGATCAGACCAGGAAGAAGGTGGTGGCCATTACAGCAGAGAGGGACTACATGAGATAGCAGGTTCAAGTTGTCACTACCAAGAGATACCAAGAGATTGGGTGGCGATAGTAGTTAGAGGCCCTCACACTAAATTCCACCTAAGTTAATTAAATCCTAATTAACTCCTAACACTAATCCTCGATTCCTCTAGCTTTTGCAAGTTGCACATGTAAATAAATTTATTTGATTTATTAATTCCTTTATTTTCATTCAAATGTGGCATATCCTTGGAATATTCCACCAATTTGAAATCTCCCTCCCAAAAGGACTTTTTTCCTCCAACATGGCATTAAAGGCTCTTACATGTCCTCTCCTTGAGCCAACTAGGCATTAAAGGAACTTACATCCCCTCTTGTGCAAGTCACTTCTTCAAATTAAAAATCCACCTACATGCATTTAGCATGCACGTTGTTCAAAATGTGCTCCACCTCCCTTCATTAACATATTGACAAGTGGCACAGTGCCATTGGTTCAAGTTTAATCCCACATTCTTCATATTCCCCATTCTTCAAATCTTCTCCATTATAAATAGAGGTCTTCTCTATTTGATTTGGCATCCACAATCCATGTAAGATCATTATCCTCATTTGAATCCACAATCATTCAAAAGTTTTATGCAAGGTTATTATAGTCATTTTTAATCCATCCTCATCCACATTTCATCCATGTTAGCTTAGAACTTCATCAATCTTAGCAAGGTTGTTGACATTTTTCATCAAGGTGCACACAATCATCATCAAACTTATCAAGGAATTGGGAAATTTCCTCTCTCCACATCAAAGAAGCACCAATTCCCCCATGGGATACTGGTTTGAGCATTTTGAATAATATTTCATTAGCTTTCATTTTATATTTTATCTTGTTTTCTTGTTCATTGTGTTTGAATGAATTTCATGGGGAATGTTTATTTAGACTTGTTTATTGACTAATGTTTGATTTTTTGTTCATGTTAGAGTAGGTCTAGGCTAAGCATTCACATTTTTTCACTAGAGGGAGGGTGAAGCTTTCAAAATTAACATGTTTTTTGGGTCAAATCCGCGATTTATTTTTTTGGTGCTTTCAAGAAATAACAATGCTAAAGAGGACAAACAACGACACTATCAGTCTAGCGTTGCTATATAGTGACGATGACACTACATCTGAAGTGTGACGTTGTATTAATTTACCAGAGGGCCAGATTAGTCAAACTCCAAAGGGCGAAACTGGAGAAAAATACCGACACAAACGTGGTCTCTATTTCTCCACAGAGAGATGTTGACTTCACCAGAGTGACATTGAATCTCCAAATGGCGACACCTTCATGGATTGCAACGCTGGGTTGGGGTAAAAGGTCAATTTTCAAGTTTGTTTTAAACATGTGCTTTTTGTTTTTATCACCTTAGGATTTTAACCTGTTTTGTGGCTCTGTTTTCTATAAATTTACCAACTTTTGTAGGTTGAGGTGATCAAGAAGGGAAGGAGGAAACAAGGAGAAGGCTTTCTATGACACTATCTCATGATTGTAACAAGTTTTTTTAAAAACTTTGGGACCAATTATAGTCCCATCTTTAGGATATTGTTATCTTTAGTTTTAGGAGTCAAATACATTTCGTTTGGGTTTTAAAAATAACAATCAAAGGGTTAAAAAGAACATTATAAACTTACTAGATTTGGTTTTGGGTTTTAAGGATTGAACAAATAACTCCAAACACTTCATCTTGGTGCTATAAAAAGAACCCATTACTACTTTTGAAGTCTAAAATGAGCATGTGTCTTTCTTGTTTTGTAATCTTTTTTACAAACTAATATCATTTAAAGGCATATGCACTTCTCTCGCACTTCATGGTGATCTTGAGAATTAAAAGTCTTTTGGTGATATTAGGTTGTCTAAAATATTGCCTCCACACTTTAATTTGGGCTCTTAAAAATTGAACAAATCTTGCTAGTGTGAGATAAGTATATTGCGTGTGTTCTCTCTTTGTTCACGCAAACAAAGATTAATCAAACTACAAATGTACTTACTCGCTTTTGTTTACCTTTAGAGGGTTTGCCTTGGTGGGAAAAAGTAATCACCCCAAGGGAACGACCCAAGCGGTAACGATCATAAGCTAGACACTTCCAAACCACTATACAAATTTGTGGTTGCAAGGAAAGTTTGCAATCAACTTAGTGATGCATGATAGCTTTCCCCCAATATATTTATGATGCATAAAGCCCTTATTCTAAGGGTTGGGAGACCTCTTAAGGTAGTTTATCATCGTGTCCTTTGAATCAGATGCACTTATTACAAACACTTTTTTAGTATCCAAAAATCCCAATATTTGTTGGCGTCAGGAGGTCGAACCTCTGAAGCTATCCCACATACTTGTGATTTTTTGTAGAGATGAAAATTTTTTCATGGGAGATCCATGAGAATTGAAGCTTGGATGACCCATAGAAGTGAGTGCCGTGGAGGAGAGCCAGTGTGGTCAAGCTTCTAGTCATCCGCTCTGAATAAGTGCAGTTGGATTTATCCAAGTGGGAATTCAACAAATATTTTCTTTTCCATCCTAGGATTGTGCAATTTTGAGTCAATTAAACACATTGTTTGGATCCAAAATCTTGAAAACAAACATTCAACAAGGACATCAAATTTCAAACCTTTAGAAGAAGCAAATACCTTTTAAAAAATCCAAGTGCTACTGCTTGTCCCTAGGGATTTTATCCTTAGAGGCTTCTAAGTATTTGGGTTTATATCTTAATTTGCTCTCTAAATTCAACATTAGGGAACTATTACCTTGATTCTCTTGATTTACATATAATGGAATTTTTGGGATAAAAATAAATTGAGACATTAGACATTTAGTTTGAAAAGCTAAGTAAGAAAGTGTTTGTGGTGAAAAGGATCCATTAAGCAAATATAAAAGACAAATTGGACCTCACACATGTGTTTTGTCAAATGATTTCCTACAAGATCAAAGTTCCAAAACCGAAGTCCATCAATTGAAACAAATGTCTTAATCCAAGAAATCTCAAGAAATGTCAGTCTATGCTTTATGCAGTTAGAGAAAGATTGCTCTATAACTTTTACAAATGTGCATCAAAGGATAACCCAAACTTGTACTCGTTCTATTATTCTGAAAATCCAAGTCTTTTTCAACTTTTTGAGTATCTCACTTTGTACAGTTAACAAGTTCTTGGTAGTATAGCATGTTCTTCAATACCTAGCTCTTGTAAACAAAAGTATCTCAAAGCTCACTTAGGATAAAAATCAACACTTTCATCCATCCACAAACATCAATCAAAACCCATCTCACAAACAACTCTTAGAAATATTGGAGAAGATCCTTCATACTAGACTTTTTCCAAATCCTTTAAATCAAAATCATCTTGTTTGACTAAGTGTGTGCAGATGCATCCTTCTTCATACCCTTAGTTGAATTATCACCTTGTGGACAAGTTTATTCCAAGACAACATCTAACCTCTTGGAGTTTATGAGTTCATTATCAAATTGAAATCAAAACAAAATCAAATCCAAGTCAAGTCAAAATCAAATCCAAATCAAATCCAAAATAAAAAATCCAAAGTCCTAAATTCTAGTATCTCCTTCAAGGTTTCTTAAAAGTTAAATCATTTACACCGCTCATCTTTCATTATCTCATCACCACCCTTTGATCCCTAACATCTTAGACTTTATTTTTTGTACCTAAAGTTTAGACCAATCTAAGGACTTAGAGGTTCACCTCCCACATTCTTGAAAATTGATCCTTATTTTATGGTCCAAACTAGATCTCAACACAAGAAGAACATGGAAACAAACAAAGAAACATCCACTTCAAGTGACTTGAGCCAAACTACACCTAAAATCAACCCCATTAGATCTAGCAATCCCCCACTCAATCTTCCTCAACTTCCACAAGATCTTCAAGAGGGAGGTTTCCAAAATGAGGATATCACCAACAATGTCTTAGGAATGACTCAAGATGAAATCATAGAAATGATCCAAAACCCTAAAAATCACAAAATTTTCAACACAATGATGAGACTTAATCCTTCACAATACATGTTGGAATTGGCTAAAGAGGGGGCTAAACTCCCTTCTGACTATGATGTAAGTAGTATTGTGGAGAAACCTCTTGGGATTATGCCACCAGCCTCATTCACACCTTCCTTCCAAAGCATCATTCAACCCATCCCTCAACCAATTTCATCCCATGCTCCAAGTCAACCCATAGTTACCAAGGGGAGTTCATTGTTGCATGCTCTTCAAACAAACCCCCTTGTAAATAACCAAGACTTCGATGCAAACACCATATTGGGTCAATCCATCCCTTAAGATCCAAAACACCCATACGTTTCACTTTTCTTTCATAACACCAACAATCCATCCACCTTCTCCACAACACCAGCATATTCCTTTAACACACAAGTCTCTCTCCCCATGACTTCACAAGGACAAGGGGGAATCTTTGTCCCTCATCATCAATTCTCAAGGAAACACACCACCCATCTTCCCACCATTTCCCCATATACCATTAACATCCACACCAATTCTCAGTTTAGGGCAACCCCCTATACCAATCCTCAATCAACCAAATCAAAGCAATCCTCCAATCATGAATCAAATCAGCACACCAAATCCTCTGATCATGCCACTAATATTGCAACACTAGGTGGCACCAATCCAAACAACACAATCAATCGTTGTACTATCTATAAATATGGTTTCCCAAGGACCTAGCATATCCACTGCACCATCTACCACAAAACCCCCTATCATCAATCCAACAGTACCTCAACAAACCTTCATCACCACATCTCATACCATTACAAATCCTCCACCTCCACCACCAAAACCAAACATGTAAAACCAATACAACATCACACTGCAAGTTACCCAACAAGCTTATCAAAAGGCACTTCAAAAATTTCAAAATCAACAAGCTACACAAGATGCACAACTAGCCGCCCAACAAGCACAAACACAACAAGCCACACAAAAAGCACAACAGGCTACCCAAGCCCAAGCTTTATTGCAACAACAACAATTTTCCCATGCTACACAAGCTACCCAACAAGTTCAAGCTTGGGCACAAGCCCAACAAGCACAATATCAAGTAGCTCAATAGCAAGCATATCAACAAGCTTTGCAACAGTACCAAGCACAACAAGAAGCAACTCAACAACTAGCCCAACAACAAGCATTGTTGGCCCAACAGTGGCAAGACCAACAACAAGAGTCGTTGACACAACAACAATTATAGGCATACAAACAAGCATTGATCACACAAAAAAGCTTGCAACACCTCCCAAAAACATGCAAAACAACCCACCTGCCACTCAAATGGTCAAACCACCCCAAAACACATTCATCTCGCTGCTCGATCCACAAAATGATGTGTCTACACAAATCAAATTACTTTCACAACAAGTGCTAGACCTCCAATCTGGAAAAATAATAAAAATGCCAAGCAATCTGTGCCCTTATCCCTTCAATAGAAGCATTATGATGGTTCCATTCCCAAAAGTATTTGAAATCCTTAAATTTGATAAATATTGCGGGACAGGTGATCCTGAAGATCACGTCAAGTAATTCCAAGTACATTGTATGGAAGTTGCATACAACGACACTTATCTAATGCAACTATTCCCTCGAAGTCTGGCTAGACCAACAATGGAATGGTTCTCTCACCTTCCTCCTAGAATCAAATTTTTTTGAGAAATTGTGGATGCATTCATATAGAAATGTGCATTCAACATAGGAATGGATGTGAGTTTAGAGGAACTATCTTCTCTCAAACAAGCTAAGGGGGAAAAATTTGCATCCTTCTTACAACGATGGCGATCCAAGGCCAACAGGAGCAAGTGAACTATTCCAGAAGAACAAAAAATCTACACTATCATCACGCTAATCTTGAAGGAACCTTTTCCTTCCATCTAAAAATGCAATGCATCACCACATATGACAAGTTGATCCCCAAGGCGTTCAACATCGAAAGAGTCCTTATCACACAAGGGGGGACACTCACTTATCAAGACAACCGCCCATCAACCAGCTATAACAAAAAACCTCACACATGGGCAAAGAATAAGAATGTCACTAACGATGGTGTCATTGACGCCAAAGTTGTCATCAATGCCCTAAGGTAAAACACACAATCATATCAACAACCGCAAACTAATAACTGAAAAAACACACAAGCCAACATAGTATTGCAACCACCCAATAATCAAGCGGTCAACAATCTGAATAATCAAGGGGGACCAACCCCACGAAACAAGTACCCCCCCAAACAAAAATACACACCCCTTGGGGAATCAATCGAATCTGTCATGAAAAAACTGGTATAGGAGAATCTCATCAAAATCATCTTTGTGATTTTCATAAAATCACAAAGGTGATTTTACAGGAGAATTGTCGGGAGCCCTAAGTAAAACTGCCATGGTATAATGAAAATCACCTTTGTGATTTTCATAAAATCAAGGGGCACACGAAGACCATTTGCATGAGATTAAAAAATTTGATCCAAGACCTTATCAATGACATAACCATAAACATTGAACAACCTGCAAGAAATCAGGACCTAAAGATATACACGAATCTGATGTGAGATCACAATAAAGGGAAAAATAATGGAAAGGAAAAGTATAACAATGTAAACCATGTTTACGACCATGTTGTTGCATCCTTGGATGAATGGGTCACTTTTTTCAACGTCGAGGGAGCATAGCCAACTGTGTAGTCACCACATGTGGTGACAAAGTCACCATTCTTGGACCATCACAACCACCCAAGGCACCAACCTCTAATCCAAAATCCATTCCCAATGGTTATAATGTCTTGGACTAGCTGAAAAGAACCCCCACTCAGATCTCTATCAGGGAGTTACTAAAGATCTCACCTGCACATAGGAAGATCCTAAAGGAAGCATTGGCTTCATCCACTATCCCCACAAATCTCGATGCAGACTAGTTCCAAGCTATGGTTTGACACATCACCATGCCATATCTCCTAACATTTTTTGATCAGGACTTCCCAACACAACCATCCCATAACTGTGCACTCCATCTCAAGGTCTTCGTCCATAAAAATAAAGTTAAAAGAGTCTTGGGTGATGGGAGTGCAGGTTTGAATATTTATACCCTCAAGCTAATAAAGAATTTGGGATTCTCTAAGGACGTCATTGAAAAAGGTAAAGGTATTACAATCAAGGCATATGATGATCAAGAAATAGTGTCCCAAGGCACTATTTAACTCCCTATTGAAGTAGGGCCAGCTATCGTGGAAACCACATGCCAAGTCCTTGACCTGGAATTACCTTACAATATTCTCCTAGGGCGCCCATGGATCCATGGAATGCAAGTTATCGCCTCTACCTTCCATCAATGTGTCAAGTTTCCCTATCAAAATAAAGAGGTCACAATCCATGGTGATCCCGAGCCATTTTATTATTGCAAGAATCTGGAAGCAAAGTACTACAAGATCCCTCAAGTCCCTACGACTCCATATGTAGACCCATCTACCTTAGCCTCCACTTTTGTGACAAAGACACCTGCCATTCCTGACATCTCTGATATCAAAGTCATTATCCAAGACAATGGGTGTGGGGATTACAAAATGAAGAAGAATTCCTTTGTAATAAGAGAGTTACCTCAATCTTCTAGATCTCATGGGCAACCAGGTTCAAATAACACTTTAGCCCAAAGTTTCAAAGCAAACCCCTCCAGATTCAGATGTTGGGAGGACCTAAGTTGAGAAGTGGTGGATGAAAATAACATATCAAGTCTATTGTACCAAGATGAAAGGCTCATTCCTGATCTTCCTATGGATGATAATAGAAAAGGACTACAGATAATGGAAGGATGGGGCTATAACAAAAACAAGAAACTCAGACAAAATGATAATGGTCTTCTAGAATCTATTATTCCTGAGAAGCGTATAAGGAATCTTGGCCTTGGATGTACTCCTTTGAAAATATCTATACTTGGAAAAGGTGCCCCAATTAGAAAAGTCAAAGCTCCCCCTCAGTTACCAATATCCAAAGGTTTTCCCTTAGACAACTATACCTTTGACATAGCTGATGTGTGTGATGAGGATCCCATAACTTATCTACCCATGCTATTCGAGGATTCCTCCCTTCTCATGATCAATACCCTATCTTTTGAACCAAGTAGCCAAACCCATGAGCTAAACTTAGTCTATCCCCAACTCATTGATTATGACCAATGAGGACCATTGATTTTAGACACATTCGAAAATGGTGAGGCTTTCTCAAAATTCATGGGACTTCGGGATAAAATACCATGTGGTGATCACAAAGCTGGGTTTGACACTGAGCTAGACACACATGCCTATTATGGGGAAATGATTGAATCCCTTATTCACAAAAGTGAAAATTTAAGAATAATATCTAGGTCTTTGAGTGAAAACCACACTATGACACTCTCATACCTAAAAATAGTAAAAACAAAGGATGGGTCCAATGGTGAAAACTTCTCTAAGGTTCCAGAGGATGAGGGATTCAATCTTCCCCTTAGTGCTATTCATCAGGAGAAGTTAGCAATCTTAGTAGAGAAGTGCAATTCGGTCAACTTGGGAATAGAAGAAATGTCACATATCACCTTCTATTAAAAATTACTTTTTATAGAAAAACAAGAACTCCTAGCTGCTTTCCTAAGGGAAAGAAAGGTAACTTTGCATGGACCTATGCTGACATGCTTGGGCTTGATCCAAAAGTTGTGGCTCACCATCTAGCTATCTATCTAGAAGCAAAACCAGTAAGACAAAAGTTGAGAAAGATGCATCCAAAAATAGCTTTACTCGTCAAACTTGAATTACAAAAGCTCCTTAATGTCGGTTTCATACGACCTATTGATTATCCATAATGGGTTTCAAATCTTGTACCTTTTTCAAAGCCCACTAGGGGAATCTGCATCTACACAAACTTTAGAGACCTAAATAAGGCATGCCCAAAGGATGACTTCCCTCTTCCCAATATCGACATGATTGTGGATCAAACAGCGGGGCATGAAATATTATCATTAATGGATGGATTCTTAGGGTACAATCAAATCATGATAGCTAAGGATGACCAACACAAGATGAATTTGACTTGTCTATGGGGGACATACTATTCGAACACGATACCATTTGGGTTGAAAAACACAGGAGCTACCTATCAAAGAGCCATGACGCTAATCTTCCATGACATGATTCACAAAATTGTGGAAGAATATGTGGATGACATATTGGCTAAATCAAAGAAGCGTCATGATCACATAGCATCACTAAGCTCCATCTTTGACAAGCTAGAAGAATATAAGGTTAGGGTCAATCCAAAAAAGTCTCTTTGAGGTACAATTAGGCAAGTTACTAGGGTACATTGTATCTATAAGGATAATTGAGACAGACCCTACCAAATTCAAAGCAATTCTCGAGAAGGAGGCACCAAGAAAATTGAAGCAGTTAAGGGGTTTGTACGGAAGACTCCAATCCATTCGTTGGTTTATGGCACAGTTAGTAGATAAATCTATCCCATATTCTCATCTACTACACAAGGGGGTAGCATACAAATGGGACAGGAAATGTGATCAAGTGTTTAACAAAATCAATGAGTACTTTCTCACACCGCTAGTTCTCATGCCACCAATTCCAGGAAATCCCTTGATCCTATATATATCGGCAACGACACCAACCCTTGACGCTCTCTTAGCCCAACATGATGAAAATGGGAAGGAGAGAGCTATTTACTACATCAGTAAAACCATGGTGGGACACAAGCTGAATTAGAAATCCATTGAGAAGGCTTGCTTAGCAGTTGTATTTACTGCACAAAAATTCAAACACTATATGCTAGCACATCAAATAAAAATCATTGCCAAAATAGATCCTCTCAAGTATTTTCTTTCTAAAGCACCGCTCATAGGGCGAACAATTACATGGGTTATGATCCTGACAAAACATGACATTGAGTACGTAGAACGAAAGGCCATTAAAGGACAGGTAATTGTAGATCAACTAGCAGAGGCATCGATATATTCAAAAAACCCACTTGTATCAAAATTCCCTGATGATTCCATCTTTAACATAAGCATAGTAGATCACTAGAAAGTATATTTTGATGGATACTACGCACAAAATAGGTCAAGAGTTGGAGTCTTATTCATTATACACCACAAGGAGATTGCATACCCAAGTCATATAAGCTACCTTTTCCTTGCACAAACAATATTGTGTAATATGAGGCTCTTGTTATAGGACTCAAAATTGCAGTACAATAGTAGATCATGGCACTCAAGGTCTATGGGGATTCACAACTAATAATTAATTAGGTAAATGATGAATACCAAACAAAGGATGATAAGTTGAATCCATACAAGAAACTGGTGAAAAGCCTCAAAGAATTCTTCGTTGACATCACGTTTGAGCAAATACCAAGAGAAAATAACAAAGCAGTGGATGTTATGGCAACAATTGGGTCGCTACTAGATATCCCACACAATGTCCCTAAGCAAGAATTCCTTGTAGAGTAGCTTCTCATACCAAAATTCAAGGTACCAAAGTCTAAATTCATGTGTGAAATCATTGGTCTTGGTGATCCCTAATATCATGATATATACACCTACTTGAGAATAGGAGTCGCCCCCACTGATATCACCCCGAACCTTAAAAGAACATTTGTCAAGAAGTCATCCCGCTTTGTTATCTTAGGAGACACCCTGTATCGTAGGAGTATTGAAGGAACCCTTTTACAATGCCTAAACACTAAGGAAGCTTTGAATGCTTTAACCGAGATACACAATGGAATTTGTGGTTCACATTCGAGTGAAATTACCTTGGCTAAGAAACTACTAAGGACTGGGTATTATTGGTCGTCAATGCAAAAGGAAGCTCATGAGTATGTCAGGAAATTCCTACAATGTCTACAACATGGGCATCTCATCCATGCACCAACTCAAGAGCTCCACCCAATCATTACACCTTGGCCTTTTTCATAATGGGGGTTTGATATCATTGGTAAAATCACACCCACCTCATCCAGTGGACATAAGTCCATTATCACCGCCACTAATTACTTCACGAAGTGGGTAGAGGCCATTCCCATGACCTATATTACAGGAAAGCAGATTCCCAAGTTCATCATGAACTACTTAATTTGTTGCTACGATGTCCCTCAAGCCATTATCTCAAACAATAGGACACCTTTCAAAAACTAGGATGTTTGATACCTATGCCAAAAGTTCAAAATCCAACATCACTTTTCTACTCCATACTACCCCCAAGGAAACAGTCAAGTTGAGGCTACCAATAAGACCATCTTGAAAATCCTAAAGAAGAAAATCAATGACACTGGTTGTGACTAGCACTTATAATTGAATCTTGCCTTATGGGCCTATCAAACAAGTATCCACACGCCTACAGGTGCAACCCATTCTCCTTGGTCTATGAATCATAAGCCATCCTTCCCATTGAGATCGGGCTCCCATCCTTAAGGATATCATTGTAGAACCTCATTATAGATGAAGAATATCAGGTATCATGGTTGAATGAGCTGGAGTTATTGTATGAATGATGCATGGATTCCTTAAACCATTTGCAAGTCTAGAAAACCGTCTCGAGAGGAGCTAAAACAAGAAAATCAAGAGTCATACCTTTCAAGTTGGAGAGCTCATATTGAAGGAGAATCAAAAAAATGTACCAAATCTAGATAACAAGGGAAATTTCAAACCTAATTAGTTGGGGCCCTTCATCATCACAACAAACTACAAATTGGGAGAATATCAATTATCCACACCAGAAGGTGAGCCTTTGCGGGAGCCAATAAATAGCTCCCATCTCAAAAAAAATTATGCCTAAACTTGTAAGGTATAAATCCAAAATACAAAAAAATATAAAAATATAAAAAATAAAAATAAAATCAAAAAAATGATTGAAAATAGTAAAGAAAAAAATTGTCCTCTAGTGAAAACCATTGGTGGCGCTTTGGGCAAGTACCTTGGTGAAAAACTTGCAAACAAACGCCTTGTGTAAATAAAAGCACTCTCCATCCACCATGATCTTTGCGCATTCCATCGCATCCTTCCATCACCTATCCACGTCCGCATCATAGCTTGATCTTGTGTTTGTATCATGATCCCTCCTAGAACTACTCGGCCCATTCCCAAGGTCAGTTTGTCCTACTTGTATCAGAGCAATCTATTACACCACGTTGGGGGCATATTATTATACCTACATTGAATTGGATTCAGGTATATTCTTGAAATCTTCCTTAAAATAAAAAAATCCAAAAACATTCATAAAATCTAAAAACCCAAAAACATTCAAAATATGTAAAAAAAACCAAAAATAGGTCAAAAGTTAAAAAAAAGTCAAAAAATAGAGTCGTTTTGTCGAACTACGGGTCTTTCAGCTCTAAATGTAGGCAAGGTTGATCTTTTGTCATCCCCTGAGACACCTTAAGTCAGTCCTTTAGGAGTTTGTCATAATAAATTGGCAATCCATTTGTTCATATATCATCAATAAACAAGTCTGTGTTAGTCAAACTATGTGGTCTTTGCATGTATAATGTAGGCAAGGATAATCTTTGATCAGCCCCTGAGGCCCCTAAGATAGGTCTTTAGGTTAGGTTCTTGGTCAAAATATCTGAAAACACAAAAACATTGGAAAATTCGAAACTCAAAACATTGGTCAAAATCTCGAAAAAAACCCAAAAACAACCTCAAAACATTTCAAAACATCAAAAACATCCAAATATTTGAAAAAATCCATCTGTCTCATTTCCCCTTCACCCGCAATAACCATCCTCTCGTAATAAATCACCGTCACCCTCAACCTTTGGTGCGACAATTGGAAACAAGTCTAGCAGATTAAAAGTGAAAACTCAATCGCCAAGGTCTCAAGTCTAGGTCAATGGGTAAACAAGTTGGTAACCTCTTGGTAATAATAGCCCATCATCCAGTTTGTCCCAAATCATTTGATAACATCATGTCCTAGGATGCATCCTTCCTACAATGGTTATCAACATTAGGCATCACTGTAGTTTAGTCTTGGCTAGGGGTATGAAGAACATTGGCTTGTTTGTTTACTTGATCTTTGTCTTTTTAACTTATCTTATTGCGCTCATTCCAATGACCTCTCGATGATGTCTAAACAAAATGATTTAGAGAGAAAGGAATGGGGAAATGATTATTATCTTTTTTCTATTGTGCTCGTTGGATATCCTTGTAATATAACTTTGGTCATGTGTGTCTTGTTTGGTTTGTAGGGAGGGTGTTTTAGGTGTCTTGTTGACCACATAGGAAGGCTTGATTTTCTATGTTTTGGTCTGAGATATTTGAAATATTTGAATTGCATTTTAAATAAGTTTTTGTATGCCAGGTGTGAACAAGGATACTTCTATGTAATTTTCAACACAAAGTTCATCACACTAAGTACAATGCCATCCTGGATCTTTATACCTTGATGCATCGTACCTATGTGCGTTATCCCACATATGGTGAGTAATCCCTTTTAAAATATAAATTCCTGATAAGAAATACATTATCATCATTCATCGTTATCTCTAATAAAGTCTCGCAGATCATGGACTTGTTGGATCCTCTTTTCATCATCTCATTTCTTCTTCTCTTTGTGCTAACATGGTACCATGACAATTAATAAAAACATCACCAATGCATCCATCTTGCATCCACAAACTATCAACATGTTGCATATCATTCATATCATATATAATAGGAAACACTAATAATCTCACATGCATTGCATTTCATCATTACATAATATAGATTGGTTATTTTAAGCATCTCATAAGGCATACATTTGCATCCATTGCATAATCATATAGGCATCATCGTATCATCCATATATGCATATCATACATGAAAAAGATATCGAAAAAGAAAAGGAGCATGTCATAACATCCCATACATCTCATAATCATAACATATAACATCATCCATTTTTGTGTAATATAGATCTGTTAGTCTAAGCATCTTAGAATCATTTTCATATCATAAACATTGGCATCCATACATTCATACTACAAACATCATCATCATAAAAGTGCATAGAGATAATACAAAAATAAATGCATCCATAGCATCCATAAACATATGCATGATCATCCATCGCATAAAGTAAAAACCATGCATATAGAATCACATTGCATATACATAGAATATTAAATATATCCATCCATAAAAACATAAATAAAGTAGACACATCACATAATAAATTGATCATATCATATATATATAAAAAAAATCATCACTGTCATGGTACAAATCTAAATCATGTGTATGTATATCAATCAGTGTACAATGCCCACAAGGCTATAAAAAATGGAGCCTGTGGATCCCAAAAAGAATTGAATGTTGTGATCAAAAAACTGTGTGTGGTAGCTAAACCTAGTGGCTGCTCCCCTCTCTTGGATGCCTCTTTGGCTAGTCATCTGGCTACCTAAACCTTGTCTGCTGAGAAAAATTCAGCACCCGAGCAGCTGAAGGTACAACTTGCTGATAGTGGAATTTGTAATACTCTGCCTCTTGAATGACATCGTGGTACATCCACGTTGGCACTGTCCTCCCCTAGGACAAGGCAACCATACTCTCCAACTGCTGCCTCTAGCCGACCTCTTGGGCTAGCTATAGCTCTATCGCCTACCTCTATTGGCGCTCATGATATCTCCATGTGGTAAGGGCCTAGACCTGTTGTCTAGACTAGTCCCTCTCTATTGCGATTGTCTACAACTATGCTTGCAACCCCTGATCCTGCCCCTATAAATGTTGTATCTAGGCATCCCATGGGTTTGGCTGCAATGGCTAGTGTGGCTGGCCATCCCTTTGTTGATCTGGCTAATGGGGAGGTTGCCCATCTCCCCTAGGTGCTCCAAGAACCTATCCCACCTATGCTCTCCTAGCTATCTTGCCTTGAGGTCTCCTCCCTGGAAGTGCTACCCCTGGAACTATCAACTGAAGTGGGGGTCTGAACCAATTGTCGTAGGCATGTGTAGTACTTGGATCTTCCTGTCCCTAAGCATAGACCCATGGCCTAGCCATCAACTACCTGAAGCAATCAGCTGCGTCGAACGCTGGAATCATTTGTCCCCATGTGGTCTCTCTAAATAATCAAGCAACATATTGATCGTTTGGCCAATCCTAAACATCTTTGAACTGTCAGGCTACCCTATCTAGCAGGTAGTGCTCTATGATCATGTGCTCTTGCCCCTGCATCAATCGATCCTGTTAGGCATAGAACAATTGTTTTGTGTTGTCATACCATGCAGGCATCTGTAACCAAGGCCTATCATCTTTTCTATCACTTTGTGCTAGTGGGGTAGACCTAGCCATCCTATGTACCTCAAAGTAATGCCACCCCTATATCTCCAAATTGTTGGATCATCGGTCTCTACATCAACCACATTGACCATCGGTCAGAGCACGACAATGTGCTCCCAGGCCCAAATGTTGAACAATGTCACTCTAGTACCAATCGCTCGGCTATCGCAATAGGAAACTCATGTATATCGTGGTATAACGAGGCTAGCATCACTGGTCCCCAAGCAAGCCGTGTCCTCTACTAAAGCATCTGCTCCCAAGCCAAGCTCCATCCCAAATTGAAGTATCATCCTTGTTGATCAGGGGCTACTAATCTGCATATAATCGCAGCCACAATCAACCAAAAATTTGGCACCTGACCTTTGTAGTACTCAAGATCAAGCTGGCCCTCGGAAAATGTGAGCTCCTTCATCTCCATGATCTCAAAGCACACATCAATGTCAACATCAATGTCATATATCACTCGATAACCGTGTATCGACAACTGAAGGATCCACCATATGTCCTCCAAAGTAATAGTCGCCACACCAGTGGGAAGATGAAATGGCAAGGTTTCGTTGTGCCACCTCTCGGCCAATGTGGTCATCATAACTAGGTGGGTCCAGACAACGAGCGCATAAGCAACGTACCAAAGGTTGATCTCACCCAAGTGTTGTTGTAGCTCATGCAAAGTGCTCAATTTGGTCAGCACTGAGGGTTGATGCTCGCGTGAATGCATGGGCTCTGTATCCTCCTACACCCATGAACCCACAACGTCAAAATTCGTAAAAAAAAATAGCCCCGTTTGGAGTTCAAGGTTTTTATAGACATTTTGAATCCATTCTCATCTAAATTTCATCCATGTTAGCATAGAACTTCATCAATCTTAGCAAGGTTATTGACATTTTGCATCAAGGTGCACACAATCATCATCAAGCCTATCAAGGAATTGGGAAAGGGATTCTCTCCACATCAAAGAAGCACCAATTCCCCCATGGGATGCTAGTTTGAGCATTTTGAATAAGATTTCACTAGCTTTCATTCGATATTCTATCTTGTTTTCTTGTTCATTGTGTTTGAATGAATTTCATGGGGAGTGTTTGTTTAGACTTGTTATTGACTAATGTTTGATTGTTTGTTCATGTTAAATCAGGTCTAGGCTAAGCATTCATAGATGTGTTCATCTTATTTTATGCTTATGATATATGGATGCATATCATATGAGATGTTGATGATGTATGGATGCACTTTATTTATGCTTATGTGATATGTGATGTTATGAGATGATATGCAATGTTGTGATATGTATGGATGCATTTATTTTTATGTATTTTCTATGCAACTTTAAGATGTGATGATTATGCATGCATATGGATGTATGGATTGATGCAGAGTATCTATAGACTTTAAGGATTCGTAAGAACCCAAAACACAACTTGAGAAGATCACTAAACAAACACCAAAATTCGCTTGTTTGCAACTTGATTCCATAAGACCAAAAAGACACCAAATCACCAAAACTTGGTCCCAAACTCACATCATACCCCAATACACTTTAAAAATCTTTATTTTGACATAAACAAAGCATAAACACACTTTCATAAACACAAACTTATTAGCTTCTTCATTGCTTACACCAAAAGGCCAAATTCCTTGTAATAGTCCACAAACCCAAAACCAGGCATATCTTGAAAACCACATTGATTCACCATAGAAAAAATACATTTTAAGGGACCCATTAATGCATATTTAAACATACTGCAACATCAAATACTGTTTCTTGGAAAAGATTAATACTAAAAATGATTGTCTTGCATCAAAATAGACTCAATTAGGCCAAAATAACAAAGCATGTCCCACCAAATAAACTCCTCATCATCAAATAACCATGGAAAGTCTTTAGTTAGGTTATAAAACTACCAAATCAACCATCTTTCTCAAGGAAATCATTAAATAAAGCAGTAAATCATGAAACCCTTACTTAAAGCTTAAATTATGCTTCATCTAATGAGGGTTTTTAGAAAATATATTGTCCCAACCTCCAATCACTTAGCCATTGCTTCAAACATGCTAGAATATACCTGCACATGGTAAACAAACTATCTCCCATCCTTCTTGAATGCATCTTCAACATATTCTAACTTAGAGCCATCAAATTTCATGGAAAACTTAGAAAATTTTGAGAGAGCAGCAACAAAATCTTTGCTTCTCGACTTCCCCTGTGTCTACAATCATAAAAAAAATGAAAAAACCACTATACTAACCCATTCCACCGATTAGAAAGACCTAAATTGGTGGAATGGTTGTTGACCCAAACTTTAGACATTCAAATCCCAAAATGGAGGGTTTCAACAGTTTTGTTGTAAACAACTCAAAACAAAATCAAAACTCAAAGAGATCTCTCCAAATCAAATTTAATGGAAATCTAGATCCCTTTCTACCAAAGATAAAGGATTATAAGGCCTAATGTTGTTGTATTGGCTATACAAACTAGTAATTAATAGAAAAGAACGTTGTAATTGCATAACAAAGTACTTTTATTATCAAAATTTCTTCAAAATACAATCTCTAATCTCTTGCTCGCCTTCCCAAGGCTCTTAAAAAGGTGATTAAAAAATATTTCTTGATTTCCCCCTCAGTTACAACCGATCTACAAAGACTTTATAACTTCATGACTCTTCAACTTCTAGTAATTTTACAATTTTGCAAATTTTGCAACAAAAAAGACAACTTTTTGCAACTTTGACACCCCTAGAAACCTAAAGATGACTTAATTACATTTGAAATGACCTTATCATGACCTTTTTACATGCATTTCATGATGTCAATTCAAATTTTACAAAAATTCCTATTGGAGGAATAACAACACCATTAGGTGCTCTTGCACCAAACAACCAGCCTAAAAAGTTTCCAAGTCCCTTTAGAAATGTGTTTCTATAAATCATTCTTCTTTTCAACATTTCTTTGACCCTCAGATACTCCTTCAAGTGGTGATTCCTTCCACTCTACCAGATACTACAGATTTGAATCATTCCATGCATATTTGAACTTGTTTCCATTTGAATGTTGCTTCACCTTTGCAAACTATCCTTGTATATTCTTGGACCTTTCCACCCTTTGAAACTAATGTAGAACTTTCCTTGAAACCTACAAAAATCTTCTACCAACTTTATCTTTGTCTGTCCACTATTTTCCCATTCTTGTATACTCAAACTCACTCCTTTGGCCTTGCCTTTTACTTTGTTTCATTCCACCTTTTGTCTTCACTTGTCTTTGTCTTTTGCCATGTCTTTCTCTGCCCATCAAATTCACCAATCACGGTTCTAACAGTACTTAACTCCCCTCTAACCTTTCCTTAATCAAAGGACAAAGGACTGTCCTTCACCTCACTTTTCTAAGCAAACTTTCCTCATTCCAAATAATTCATCCTTCACCTTCTCTATCACCAACTTATCCACTTTCTTCTTCAACATTGCATCACTCTTCAAACTAACCAACATCTTCAACTTCTGTAATGGCTGCAAACTCTTCAAGTGCTTTCATACAAATATCCATCTCCCTCGCTACTTCACCGCACAACCTCAGTATGTCATCCATCTTAACCAACAATAGATCCTAGAAGATACACCTACCACTCCTTCTCTCAGTGGTGTCACTCTCTCTGCACCTTCTCACCAACTTAATCTCTGTTGGAGGACAGTGAACACAGACCTCTTCCTTGTCTATAACCAACACACCTTCAACTCTTTCTATCTCACAGCTTTAAGATGGATCAAGCACCTGCAACCAACAACTCAACAAACCACCAGATCAACCATGTTTGATACCAATTTATGCAAAGCATCTACAAACTTTAAGGGTTCTTAAGACCTCAAAACACAACTTGAGAAGATCATTGAACAAACACCAAAATTCACTTGTTTGCAACATGATTCCATAAGACCAAAAAGACACCAAATCACCAAAACTTGTTTCCAAACTCACATCAGACCCCGGTACACTTTAAACATTTTTATTTTGACATAAATAAAGCATGAACACTCTTTCATAAACACAAACTTATCAGCTTCTTCATTACTTACACCAAAACTCCAAATTCCTTGTAGTAGTCCACAAACCCAAAATCAGGCATATCTTCAAAACCACATTGATTAACCACATACCAAATATCTTTTCACGGACCTATTAATGCATATTTAAACATGTTACAACATTAGATATCATTTCTTTGAAAATATTAATAGTAAAAATGACTGTCCCGCATCAAAATAGGCTTGATTTGGCCTAAATAACAAAGCGTGTCCCACCAAATCAACTCCTCATCATCAAATACCCATGGAAAATCTTTAGTCAGGTTATAACACTACCAAATCAACCATATTTCTCAAGGAAATCATTCACTAAAGCAGTAAATCATGAAACCCTTACTCAAAGCTTAAACTATGCTTCATACAATGAGGGTTTGTAGAAAATATACTGTCCTAACCTCCAATCACTTAGCCATTGCTTGAAACATGCTAGAATATACTTGCACATGGTAAAAAAATTGTCTCCCATCCTTCTTGAATGCATCTTCAACATATTCTAACTTGGATCCATCAAATTTCATGGAAAACTCAAAAAAAATTGAGAGGGCACCAACAAAATCTTTGTTTCTAGACTTCCACTACATCTACAATCATAAAAAAACTAGAAAACACACTATACTAACCCATTCCACTAATTAGCAAGACCTAAATCGGTAGAATAGTTGCTAGCCCAAACTTTAGACTCTCAAACCCCAAAATGGAGGGTTTCAATAGTTTTGTTGTAAACGACTCAAAACATAATCAAAACTCAAAGAGATCTCTCCAAATAAAATTTAATGGAAATCCAAATCCCTATTTTACCAAATACAAAGGATTTTAAGGCCTGATGATGTATTAGTTGTACAAACTAGTAATTAACAAAAAAGAACGTTGTAATTGCAGAAGAAAGCACTTTTATTATCAAAATTTCTTCAAAATACAATATCTAATCTCTTGCTCGGCTTCCCGTGGCTCTAAAAAAGGTGATTACAAAAGATTTCTTGACTGCCCCCTCAGTTGCAACCGATCTACAAAGACTTTACAACTTCACGACTCTTCAACTTCTAGTAATTTTATAATTTTGCAATTTTTGCATCTTTTGCAACAAAAAAGACAACTTTTTGCAACTTTGACCCCCCTAGAAACCTAAAGATGACTTAATTACATTTGAAATGACCTTATCATGACCTTTTTACATGCATTTCATGACGACAATTCAAATTTTACAAAAATTCCTATTGGAGGAATAACAACACCATTAGGTGCTCCTACACCATGGATGGATAGTGCAAATGTTATGCTTAATGATATTATTTGCGATGTATGCTTGTGCAATGATTTAAGATGCTTAAAATAACAAATATATATTATTTGTCACAACTTAAATGATGATGCAAAATTTATGATGTATGATGTGATATGTTATGATAGTGCAAGATGGATGTTTTATGATTATGATATGATTATGAAATGCATGTATGTTGATGATTTGTGAATGCAGGATGGATGCATTGATGATGTTTTTGTTGACTGTCATGAGAGCAGGTTAGCATGGAGAGAAGATAGAAGAAACAAGAATGAATGACCATTGATTTTGATGATTTCTTCAAAAGATCCAACAACTCTATGATCCACCAAGACTTTATTAGAGATGGTGATGAGACATATATGGTGATGATGAATGCAAAACGACGAGTTGCTCAAATTTTGGGATTGATATTTTTTGTCGTTCCTTATTGTTTGATATAACACATAGACACGATACATCGAGGTATTGATAACCAGGATGGTGTTGTATCTAGTGCAATGGAATTTGACTCAACAAATAGATAGGATAGTTCTTGTTCACAACTTGACATACAAAAACCTCATTGGAATGTAAGTTAGAAGCTTAGAATACATTGGACCAAAGAATACGCAATAGTCAACAACATACTCTAAACAACCTTCCTACACACAACTAAGCAAGTATACGTGAAAATTATTTTACAAGAGTATCCACAAGCACAACAAACGAAAGATCATGGTCGATGCCCCATTCCTTTCTCTCGAAATCATTTTGATAGAAATCATCGAGAGGTCCTCGAAATGGGTCATTAAGATAAATTATAAGAAAAGATCAAAGAAGAATAGTCTGTATTATCTCTATCTCTTGCCTAGTTTAAGTTTAGCTAAGGTGATGTCTAATACTGATGTCCATCACAGGAAGGATACATCCTAGTACATGTTGATCAGATGGTCGTTTGATGTTAGGATGATGATGCTAAGATAAGTTGTTGATATACAATTCATTGACACATTTCTCTATGATCTAGACTTTAGATTTTGACACTTAGGTTCTCACTTTACAACTTGCTAGACTTGCTTTCCATTTGTTTTACCAAAGGTTGAAGATGACAATTGATTTATTATGGGTGAAGATTTATTTCAGGTGAAAGTGAGATGGGATTAATGGGTTTTGGATTTTCTAGAATATTTTAATGTTTTTGGTATTTTGAAAATGTTTTGAGGTTGTTTTTTATCTTTTTGAATTGTTTATGTGACTGTTTATGTTTTTGGTAATTTGAGACTATTTAGTGTTTTTATCTGAAGATATTTGAGGTTGTTTAGGGTTTTTTGAATGTTTTTGTGTTTTCTACTATTTGAATGTTTTTGAATTTTTTAGAATATTTGGATGTTTTGGATTTTCTTAGAGTTTTACAAATGTTTAGGGATTTTCAAAGTTATCTAGATGTTTTGGGGTTTTCTAAGTTTCAACCAAGAACCAAACCTAAAGACCTATCCTAGGGGTCTCAGGGGTTGATCAGAGATAAGCCTTGCTTACGTTATACACGTAGAGACCACATAGTTCAATTGAATCGACTTATTGACAGTGAGAGATGAATAGTTGAGATATCTCAATTTATTATGACAGACTCCTAAAGGATTGACTTAGGGTGTCTCAGGGGCACATCAATGATGGCCTTTCCTATGTTCAAGCTCAAATATAATGTAGTTCAAAAACAAGGACTCTATTTTTTTAAATTTTTTATGTTCGACCTTTTTAGGATTTTGATGTATTTTGGATGTTTTGGATTTTTCCTTTACAATTTTCTTAATGTTTTTGGATTTTAGTTGTACAGGATTTTGCAAATTCTTTTAGATTTTCTAATGGACATTTTACGAATATTTTTGGTATTTTTGTTGAGATTTTATAGATGTTTTTGGTATTTTCGATGACCTCAAGATATACAAGAGCCTGATATGATCCATAACAAATTTCCCCCAACTTGACATGCGATAGACTATCTCAATATAGGCAAGAAAAACTAACCTTTGGAATGTGCCAAGTAGTACTAAACGAATTGCGATACTTCACAACATCAAGCTATGATAAGGACAGGGATAGGCAATGGATGGTGATGCAAAGAATGATAAGACAAAAGAGCCAAAGAATAGATGGAGGTGCTTTATTTACGCTAGGTGCCTGTTTATCAGTTTTTCACCAAGGTACTTTCCCAAAGCACCACCGAAGTGTTTTTCACTAGAGGACAATTTTTTTCTTTACTTTTTTAATCATTTTTTGAATTTTTATTATTTTTTGATTTTTCTTGTATTTTCAAATTCACACCCTTCGAGACTAGGCATAAATTTTTTTAAGATGCAAACTGTTGGTTGGCTCCTGTAAGGGTTCTCCTTTAGGTGTTAATAGTTGATATGGTCTCGATCCGTAGCTTGTTGTGACAACAAAGGGACCCAACCAGTTAGGCTCAAACTTTCCTTTACTATCCTAATTTGGAAGATTCTTCTAATTCTGTTTGAGAACAAGATCCCCTACCTGGAAACACAGACGTTTGATCTTCTTGTTATAGCTCCTTTTAGTCAGTTTTGATATACTTGCAAGTGATTTAGGGCATCAAGATGACACTCATCCAGGAATTCTAGCTCATTCAGCCGATATACTCTATATTCTTCATTAGTGATCAAGTTTTGTAGTGATACTCACAATGATGGGTGATCGACCTTAATATGCAGGATGCCTTCTGATTCGTAGACCAAGGAGAAAGGGGTTGCACCTATAGGCGTGCAGATATTGTTTCAATAGGCCTAGAGAGCGGGATTTAGCTGCAGATGCCAGTCACGATCAGCTTCATTGACTATTTTCTTAAGGATTTTTAGGATAGTTTTGTTTTTAGCCTTAGCTTGGCCATTACCTTGGGGATAATATGGGGTACAAAATCAGTGTTGGATGTGGAATCTTTGACACAACTCTTTCACATCTTGATTCTTAAAGGGTGTTTCATTGTTTGAGATTAGGGCTTGTGGAACACCATAGTGATAGATTAGATAGTTTAGGATAAACTTGGAAATTCACTTCCCTGTTATGTAATTCATAGGAATGGATTCAACCCACTTAGTAAAGTACTCAGTGGTAGTTATGATAAACTTGTGGCCATTGGATGAGGTTGGGGTGATTTTTCCTATGAGGTTAAGCCCCCACTGAGAGAAAGGTCAGGGTGTGATCATGGGTTGCAATTCTTGAGCTGGAGCATGAATCAAATCTCCATGTTGTTGAAATTGGACACATCTCTGCATGTAGCGATGAGCTTCTTTTTCCATGGTTGGCCAATAATACCCTGTCCTCAACAATTTCTTAGCTAATATCATACTACTCGAATGGGACCCACATATGCCATCGTGTACTTTTGTTAAAGCAGTTAAGGCTTTCTCTTGGTTAAGACATTAAATAAATGTCCCTTCGATGCTTTGGAAATATAGAGTATCACCTAAGATCATGAATCGGGATGCCTTTTTAACAAAGGTATTTTTAAGGTTTGAGGTCATATTGGACGGGAGAGTTCCTTTGCTTAGGTAGGTAAAGATGTCATGGTACCATGGGGATCTAGAACTAACATTGATACACACAAATTTTGATTCAAGGATCTCAAAAGTTGGTACGAGAAGTTGTTCTACCAATTGGAGAACGTTGTTCCACATGTTTAATAGTAGCCCGATTATTGCCATAGCATTTGTTGCTCTGTTGTTCATACGAGGAATCTGCTCAATAGTTATGTCTATGAAAAGGTCCTTAAGACTTTACACCATCTTCTTGTAAGGAGTAATCTTGCGATCCTTAGTTTGGTAGTCATCATTGACTTGGTTGATAACCAACTGCGAGTCTCCATAGACTTTCATCCCTTGAATCTGTCATTGAACTACTATCCTTAGACCTATGATTAAGGCTTTGTAGTCAACAATGTTGTTAGTGCAAGGGAATGATAGTCGGTATGAATTTGGAATGCAATCACCTTGGGGGTGATGAAAAGAATACTTGCTCCTGATCCATGTTGGGTGAATGATCCATCAAAGTACATCTTCCACTGAGTTGTGAGATTGATAATGAACACTGATTCATCTAGGAACTCAGATATCAGAGGGTTCTTAGCATAGATAGGTGCTTCTGCCAATTGATCTACAATCACTTGTCCTTTGATTTCCTTACGTTCTACATACTCTATGTCAAACTTTGTTAAGATCATTACCCAATTGGCCATTCACCTTATGAGAGTTTCTTTGGATAATAGGTATTTGAGCGGGTCAATCTTTGCAATGAGCTTGATTTGATGTGAGAACATGTAGTGTCTAAACTTTTTTGAAGCAAAAACTACTACTAGGCATGTCTTCTCAATAGGTCAATAGTTCATTTCATATCCCACCAAGGTTCTGTTGATGTAGTAAATAGCTCTTTCCTTTTTGTTTTCATCATGTTGTACTAGTAGAGCTCCTAGTGATGCTAGTGTTGCTGAGATATACAAGATCAGTGGTTTGTTTGGTATCGGTGGCATGAGCACTAGAGGTGTTAGTAAATAGTATTTGATCTGTTGGAAAGATTTATCACACTTCTCATCCCACTTGTAAGTTATTTATTTATGGCGAAGATGTGAAAAGGGGTGGATTTTATCTGATAGTTGTGCTATAAATCTTCTAATGGACTATAATCTTCCTTGTAACACTCTCATTTTATTTAGTGTTTGTGGTGGTTCCATGTCAAGGATGGCTTTTACCTTTGCTATATCAATTTCTATCCCTCTTTGTGAGACAATGAAGCCCATAAGTTTCCTTGATGTGACCCCAGAAACACACTATTTTGGATTTAGCCTTACCTTTTATTCTTCCAGCCTGTCAAAGATAGGTCATAAGACTTGTATGTGCTCACTTCTTTTCTTCGATTTTTTCCAAATTATTTTCCACATAATCTTTGACTGTTTTGTGGATCATGTCATGGAAGATAAGTCTCAATGCTCTTTGATAGGTTTCTCCTGCATTCTTTAGCCCAAATGGCATCACATTCTAGCAATAGGTTTCCCATGGACAAGTGAACACATTTTTGTGTTGATCTTCCTTGGCAATTATGATTTGATTGTATCCTAAAAAACCATCCATGAGTGACAACATTTCATGCCCAACTGTTAATTCTACAATGAGGTCAATATTAGGAAGAGGTAAATCATCCTTTGGACATGCCTTGTTTAAGTCTCTGAAATCAGTGCATATTTTGATGCCCCTAGTGGTTTTTGAGATTGGCACCAAGTTTGAAACCCACTCAAGATAATCTATCAATCGGATAAATCTAACGTCAAGAAGCTTTTGTAACTCAAGTTTGACCAAGAGTGCTATATGAGGGTGCATCTTCCTTAATTTACATTTGACTAGCTTGGCTTCAGGATAGATTGCTAAGTGATGCACAACTACTTCAAGATCAAGGCCTAGCCTATCTGTGTATGACCATGCAAAGTTAGCTCTACACTCTTTTAGGAATGTTGCCAGTTTCTTTTGTTCTTCATCCAACAAGGATTCGATGTAAAAAGTGATCTTTGGTGCTGATGACTTCTCTAGATGCATTGCACTAAGGGGAAGATTGAATCCCTTGTCCTTGGGAGCCTCAAAGAGGTTTTCACCATCAGATGCATCCTTCTTTTTTTTACCTTTTTAGGATCAAAAAGTGCCACAGTGTGCTTTTCACTTACAAATATGTATGTTAGTTTTATTTAATTAATTTTAGAATTGAAGGATTCAATCGTCTCCCCATAGTATGCTTCTATATCTAGCTCTATGTCAAAACCTACTTTGTGATTTTCCCATGGTAAGTTGTCACGAAGTCCCATGAATTCTAAGATTGTTTCATCGATTTCAAATAAATCTAAAATCAATGGTCCTTCTTGGTCCATGTCAATGAGTTGTGGGTAGCTAGGCATATTTTAGTTGGTTAATTTTTTGGAGTAAAGGATGTAACATATATCATAAAGAGGATGTTGTTCTCAAATAGATCGACAACATTAAGAGGGAAGTCATCTAAGGTTTGTATCACACAATGAGGTAACCAAGAAGAAGCCTTAGCTTGTTTAGTAGAAGTACCTTTGCCAATAAGGGTGACCTTGCTAGTGGTACAACCTAGGCCAAGACTCTTTAGTTGTTTCTCAGGAACAATGGGTTCTAATAAACCATTATAATTTTGTCCTAGCTTCTCATTCTTATTATATCCCTAATTCTACATGAGCTGCAAGCCTTTATTATCATCTTCCATAGGAAGAACAGGGACAGGTCGTTCATCTTGATAGAGGAGTTTAGAGATATCTTCTTCATTGATATCTTCTTGGTTCAAATCCCCCCACCTGGTGAAGGTAGTAGCTGCCATCTTGATTACTTCAAGTTCTTTGGTGCTAGATGTGGTTTTCCCATGATATTGAGGAGAAATAGGTAACTCTCCTAAGACAAAGGTGTCTTTCAATATCTTATAGTTCCCACAACCATCATCTTCGATTACTGCTTTGATGTTGGGTATACTTTGCACAATACATGTTTTTGTTTGTGAGGTAGATTCAAGGGATGATGGGTCAACAAATGAGATGGAAGGTGTAGGTCCCTCATCATTCTTGGGTATTTGGGTGATTTTATAGAACTTGGATTCAATACTTTTGCAATAATAAAAAGGCTCAGGGTCTCCATGGATGGTGGTTTCTTTTCCTTCGAAAGGAAATTTCACACATTGATGATAAGTCGAGGCTACAACTTTTAAAGCATGGGTCCATGGTCAACCAAGTAAGATGTTACAGGGAAGATCAAGATCAAGCACTTGGCATGCAGTTTCTACAATGAGAGGGCCTACTTGGATGGGAAGTGCAATGATTATTTGTGATACCCATTCTTGGTTGTCATATTCCTTGATCGTGGTACTCTTTGTCCTCTTAATAGTATCCTCTAAATAGCCTATATTTTTGATCAGTTGAAGGGAGCAAATGTTCAATCCAACACCTCCATCTACCAAGACTCTTTTGACCTTGTTTTTATGAATGACAACCTCAAGGTGTAAAGCACGATTATGAGATGGTTGTGATGGTAGGTCTTGCTCAGAGAAGGTGAGAAGATGATTAGCGATATGGCCTACCATAGCTTGAAACTGGTCAATATCAATATCCTTAGGAACAAATAACTCTGATAAATCTTTCCAAAGGATTTCCCTATGTGTGGGTGATAGCTTCAATAGTTATAGGATTAATATCTATGTGGGGGTCTTTTTGAGTTGTTCTAAAAGATTGTACTTGTTGGTACTTGATGTTGGTAGAGTAGGTTGTGCCCTAGATTGGGGTGGGACTCCTTGGATGGTTACTTTACCATGTTGCATGGTGACTCCACACTTTGTACTATGCCCTTTGATGGTGACAACAATGATGATGCTATGATAGGAAGCAACTACACTGGAATAGGTATGTTGCATTGTTGTGTAATCCTTAGCTTTCCTAGTGTTGTTTGCTTTGTTATGATATGGCATAGGGTTCTTGTATATCTTAAGATCTTGATTCCCAACTGGTACCTTGAAAAATATGGTGTCATTCACTATGATGTCTTGGATAATATTTTTGAGCCTCATGTAGTTTGTTGTTTTGTGTCCTTTGATCTTATGAAAGTCACAAAGGTCGTTTGCGTTGTACCAGGATGGTTTCTCTTATGGTTCTTGGTAGTTTTCAAAGTTAAGCAGTGTTATCAGATTCAACTCTACCAACTTTTTCATGATGGTTTCAATGGGTTCAAATAGTTGTGTGTACTTGCATTTAGGATAATTGTTCTTGTTATTGGTTTGCCTTTACATTTTGGTGTTGTTGATATGATTGATCTGAGAAGGTGTTTTTTTTGCATAGTTGGTTGATGTTAGAAACTTGGTTTTTGCTTGGTCTCAGAGTACTTAGGATTACCTTAGCATCTACCACACCATCATTTGTCACATTCTTCTTAGCCTGGACACCAAGCTTGTCATTTGAACTAGTTGATGGGCGGTTGTCTTTGTAAGCTCAAGTATTTCCCTGCGAGATTATAGCTCTATCGAATGTTAAGGGCTCTAGGGAGAAGCTCATCATATGATGTGATGCACTACATTTTCAAGTGGAAGGATAGATATGGATCTAGATTGGCGATAATGATTCCCACTTGTTCATCCGGAAGAGGTCACTTGCTCTTACTAGCTCCCTGTCTCCATCGTTGTAAGAAATTAGTGAAATTTTCTCCTTTGTTTTTCCTAAGAGTGTATAATTCCTCTAGACTAACATCCATGTCAAGATTGAAGGAGAAGTGATCAATGAATTTATAAATGATTTCTTGAACATTTTTGATACCAGGAGGCAAATGAGAAAACCAATCCATAGAAGGACCTGTTAAACTTCGAAGGAAGAGGCACATCAAATATGAATCATTGTAAGCCACTTCCATGCACATGATGTTAAATTCTTTGATATGGTCCACAGGACTTCCTCTCCCTTTGTATTTTTCAAAATTGGGGATTTCAAAACTAGGAGAGAATGGTACCATTGTGATGTTTCGATCGAATGGATATGGATACAAGTTTTGTGTATGGGGCCTCTTTGCCTTGCCCATGAGAAGGTCTTGCATTTCTTGCAAGGGCACTTTCAATTGGGATGCTAGATCGTCTTGTGGGTTGGGTGGAGGAACATATGGTGGGATGATGGATGAATTGTATGGGGTGCACGGTGGTAGAAGATTCAGTGAAGGTGATTGGGGTATTGATGTATACATTCCTAATGTGTTTGGATTGATGATGTTCGATTGAGGATTATATTAGGAACTTTGTTGTTGTTGTTTGGCATACTATTGAGCTAGTAAGGCTTGTTGTTGAGCTTGTTGTTGTTGTGCCACTTGGGATTTTTGTTGAGCCTCTTGTTTTTGTTGTGTTGCTAAAGTTGCTTGATGGGCTTGATGTTGTTGTCCTGCTAATGTTGCTTTATGGGCTTGATGTTGTTGTTATGCTGCTAATGTTGCTTGATGGGTTTGATGATGTTTTTGTGTTGCTAATGCTACTTTGTTGTTGTTGTTGTTGTTGTGCTAAGGTTGCTTGTTGTGTTGCTAGGGTTGCTTGATGTTGTTGTTGTTGTCATTATTGTGCTAAGGTTGCTTGTTGTGCTGCTAGGGCTGCTTGATGTTGTTATTGATATTGTTGTACTAAGGTTGCTTGTTGTGCTGCTAAGGCAGCTTGCTATTGTTGTTGTGTTGCTAGGGCTTGTTGTGCTTGCTATAAGGCTAAGGAATGTGCTTGTAACGAGGGATCAAGTGGTTGTTGGGACATTAATGAAGAATTATGGATATTCATGTTTTGAGTAGATAATGGATTGGTGATGAGATGTTGGGGGTTCCCTTGGTTCAACATTCCTTGTAAGATAGTAGATTGTGGTGGTGGAATGTGTGTTTGAGATCCTGTTTGATTTGGCATAGTAAAGGGGATTGTTGGAAAAGATAAGGATGGTTCCATTAGATTATGTGATGGAAATGACACACTGGGACCTTGAGTCCATTGATTAAAAAGGTTTCCTTCTCCCATGTCTTGAGGATTTCCTTGTGTTAGGGATGTAGATAATGTATTACTTGTGTTTATAGGATTTGTTACCAAAGGATTGTTTTGGGATGAGTTGATAATGGATGGGATGGATGTGTTTTATGAAACCAATGGCATGGATGAACCAACTGGAGGATTGGGTAAGGATATCCCTATTTTCTTTAAGGGTTGACTTTGTGGTACGGTATTGATATACCCTTGTGCCCTAATTTGAGATACTTGATACACATTGCTTTGTGTGATGATAGGCATACTTGTGGTACTCATGGGTATGGATGAAGAAGGATGTCCTCAATATGTGGAAGTAATGGTGGAGTGGTGAAGGTCGAGAGGTGTGTATGATTGTTTAGGATCTTCGGGAATGGGAGGAGTACCAAAGGTAGCCGTCTAAGTGGTTGTGTGAGATGAGGGGTTGGTTTCAAGTGTACCCACAAGCGTGCTACTTTCAAATGAAAGAGCATGACCAGAGTCTTGAGCAAGGCTTGTTGCAATATTGGGAATGTAGGTTTGATGTAGCCCTAATGATACAGTTGCAGAGCCCTATGTCAAATTCTGTGCAACAAATGATGGGGATATAGGAGCTACATTTTCAAAGTCTTGATGTTTAATGAGTTCTTCCCTAGTGAGTTCAAATGGATTGTTTGTGATATCTTCTATCTCATATGGTCTTGATGGTGATGAAGGTTGTTGCAATGGTGTAACTTGACTTCTTGGATCAAATTCTAAAGGATTTGGATCACTTGAGGTAAATGTAACTTTTGTTTTCTCCATGATTCTCTTGTGCTGTGATCTCGTTTTTACCATAAATTTTGTGTCACCTTTAGAAGAGTTGTGTTGTGATTTGTGATGTTTGAACTCTCTAGTTGACTCAAATCTAGGTAAAAGGGATCCTCTAAGTCTTTTTGGAGCAATAGTGATAACGGGGGATGAGAAAGTGAGTGATGATATGGGAGATTAATCTTTGCAACCATCTTGGAACAACACTTTTGACTTAAGTTTGATGTTTTGACATGTTGGGATAAAGGATGTCGATGAACTTGTAAATTTTTAGGGTAGACTTGTGACCTTCAAGATAAACTAGTTCAAATATGATAACTAACTCCACTAAATGCATGGAAAATGATACATTTCACATACAAAATAGCCAAGTTAGGGGGTTGGTTTGATAGATGTTTAAGTCACAAAGTGATGGTGTATTTGAAATTTTTGCAAAGATAGGTGAAGTGGAGGATGTAATTTTGATGAAAGGGGTTGATGAGATATTTGACCCAATGTTGACTTAAAGCGAACCTTTGTTTTGACAAGACCAAGGTAGTGAGAATGATGCTAGACCTTTGAAGTTTTCAAATCCTAAAGAGTATGGATACATAAATCTGTTTGGTTCCTCCTAGCTCAAGCATAATGGTTTCTTAACAAGAGGTTGATTGCGATAAAGTATTAAGGCCCGCTTCCTCTTGAATTTGGAATTACAATACCTACATCTATAATGGCGAGATGTAGATCTTCCCCTATGGATTTTAATTTTGTGATAGATCATTTACGGGGTTTTAAGGTCATGATTATGTGAGAAATTGGAAACATTAGATTTTGATTGTGTCTTGAAACATGTTTGTAAAAGTTGTATACCAACCTAGTTTTGGTTTCATGAAGTTCCCAGAGGTGATTCTTGAGAGCTTTTGGACTAAGATGTCAAAGTCTAGAATGATGACTTGTAGACCTTACTTTACTGATCCTGAATTTACATGAGATCATTTAGAAATAGTTTAAGTTTATGGAAGAAAGGAAACAAGAGGTGAAATTTACAAGAGCTAAGTTTATTTTCAAAGGTGTTCAAGAGAAAATTTCTTAGTCATTTGTTGCAACATTCAAGATCTCAAGCATCATGTCAAAGTTATCAAGCATCATCCATGTTTTTGGAGATAACATTGTGATGTCAGTTTCAAGAATTCAAGTCAAGATTCAAGCATCAAGATCACATCATCAATCAAGCCATTTCATGCTAGATAAATAAATTGGAGATATGTACTAAGTTTTAGTCCTTCGAGGGTTTCAAATCAAGGGTTTAGTGAGTTGCAATATACAAATTGTTCATTCATCATTTATTTCATGCTTCATTGTTTCATTTCAAGGTTTAATTACCAAAATGGGTTCTGACCAAGGCAAACCCCCATTCACCAAAAATAAACAATTTTTCCCCTTTTGTGTGTTTTGTATATCTTAGGTTGAAGAAGGATTGAAGATTCATCAAAAGTGTAAAATTACAAAAGTTGTCAAAGTTGTCAACATTGTCATCAAGCCATAAAAACTCACTTTCAAAATTTAATTATGAATTTTTGACTATAAATCCTAGAGGAATCAGGAGTGCAGACCTAGGAGTAGAGGACTATAAAAGCATATTTTGAACCCCTATAGCAAGACCCATTTTCCATAGGGTGAATGAGTCCCAGGAGGACACTTAGCACAACCTTTTTTGTGATAGGTGCATAAAATCCAATCCTTCTCAAATTTGTTGAAAATTTGCTGGTTATGTCAGATTAAGGTTTAATTCAAAGGTTTCATGTGTTATATTGCATAATTGCATTCATTGGGTATTTTTCATTCATCTCCCAAAAGTGCATTTTAGGCTTATTTACCACATCATAGGTCATAATGAAAATAATAAGATCTCCACTAAGGTTGAATCACCTAAGGGTTGAAAGTCAATCTTTCCCTAGGGGATCACTTTTTCCTAATGAACTAAGGAAGATAGGTGCATCATAACCCCATTCCATTTGTGATGAACCCATTTTTTGATGTTTCATTTTGGTGAACTCGACATTGTACATCAAATTTTTTGAATTCAGAGTCCATTCGAACCTTAGATCTAGGATTTGCATTAGTTTGCATCTTATTTAGGGTTGTTAACATTACATTAGTTTTCATCTCATTTAGGGTTTTAGGTTTTCAAAAATTTGCATGCATACTACATCGATTTTGCATAGTACTTGCATATTAGTATATGCTCAATCATTCATATTAAAAAAATGAGTCAAAATTGCATTTCAAAAAGTGTCATATTGTTTATCATTTTTCATTCCTTTTACTTGAACTTAGACATCAAAAATGGAAAACTCGGTCATTGAAACTATACTTTATATTTTGAAACAAGAAACCCTGGCATTGAACTTCATACTCAAATTTAAATTTTTGCAACCCTTGTGCTAAGGCCCATTTTCCATAGGGAGAATCTATCCCTGGTATACAGGTGTTGTTTTAAATTTTTGGGTAGTGGTTTTTCTTTGTTTTCTTTCTTCTAATCTACTGTTAAATTTGGGTTTTAGTTTCAATAATCAGAAAAATCAGTCATTATTTACATTAGGTTTAATTGGTCAAATTGAGTGTATTTTTTCAAAGTCAAAATTGGCATTAAAAGACATCATTTTTAGGGTTTTGCATAGCATAATCAGTAAATTATCTTCTTTAAAATCTAAAAATTGCTCTCTTTTTACATATTTGCATTGCACTTCATATTCTAGGTTGTTTGATTGCATTTATCTAGTGCCTATTCTCCATTTTGGGTACACTTAGGTTTGGTGAAACTTGTATGAGCTTCACAACCTGGTATCCTATTACCAATACTATGTGAGACATAGTTTGAGACTCGTGCCATCCCGTGCTACCACACTCACTATGGATCTTGAGTTTTCAATTCTTTCACTCATTGAATTGATACTGGTCAACCCACTATGGACTATAGCTTTGATACCTTATTTCCCATGACCACCCTACCCACAACCAATGTGATTGATGTTGACACAATGGTTGCTAATGTCCCTCAAGAAGAGCTAAAATTAATGGATGAAGATTTAGGGAATTTGCAAAACTTTGTGAGTTCTAAATACATTGTTGGTACTGCAATTCCTACCATAGATAACATGAGGAGAATGTTGGATAATGAACAAGGAATAGAGATTGTGCATAGCCTAGATCACATTATTGATAAACATATTCCTATAGTAGCTAGTTGTGCTCAAACTTTGGGGTACACTCAAAGTCAATGTGGAAATTCAATTCCTCCTTCTACAGCTATGAGCTCTATTCCTACAAACACTAATCTAGTTATTACAAGAACTAAACAACCCACTAGCAATGCCAATACCACCTCAAGTATTTCCATAGGGAATACCTTTATCTTTGTGCATTCAAATAACACATTTCCTAATCCATCTCCCCTCACAAAATTACAATTCACTTGCCCTTAGAATAAGTATACACCTCCACCTTATTCATCTCTATCTCAAAACACAAACAACAATGTCATCCTTAACCAACTCATACAAAATGTTCAAATTATCACATTGAACCAAAAACAAAATGGCCAACCTTCATATTATGTCAAAAGAAACCATTTTATGCTTGGAGATATTGAGAGCATAAATTCCATAAGGCATAGAGACTCTTAGATTTAATAAATATGATGGAAAAGGAGACCCTAGTAACTGTGTCTCGACATACATAGCCTTGTGTAGTGACTTCATTTTTTAGGATAAACTCTTGGCTAAACTTTTCCCTATATCCTTGAAAGACATTGCCTTGGATTGGTTTTATTCTTTACTGAATAACTCGATTAGTTCATTTAATGAACTTGTTGATGCCTTTCTTAATCATTTCCAAGTGCACATGGGTCCCAAGACGACCTTAATTGATTTAATACAATGTAAACAAAACAAATGTGAAAATGTCATTGATTTCACAGCACAATACCAATTGCTTTACTCACAAATCAAAATTAAGATTCCTAATGCCGACCTTCAAAGAATGTTAATAGAAAATTTTCATACCAATATTCAAGCTAAACTTGAGATGTTGTCAGAGTTTCCCTCCTTTACACACTTGTGCACGACCCTTCATGATTATTAGAATTTGGCTAGTCGTCATGAAGCAAAAACTCCTAACCGTCTTGAGAATCTGAAGTCGTGCCCCACAAAAATTTCCAACCTTTCAAGAAACAAAATAAGGTCTTTTTGCAAATAAATACACATCAAACAAAACAACATGTTAACTCCCGAGTGGCAGCTATAAAAATGACAAATTCATATCCATTTAGGGAGAGGAGTAGAAAATTTACCCCTCTACCCAATACCCTTCACTCTATCGTGTTGCAGATTATAAGTAAGAACTTACTTACCTTATGTCCTATTAGAGCCATTGATACCACTAAGCCCTTACCTCCAAACTTTAACTCAAATGTCTTTTTCCATTATCACCGACAAAATGGGCATGATATTGAACAATGTAAGTGTCTTAAAAATATTATGGAAGAGCTCATTGATTCTAATCACATCCAAATTGGTGGTGTTAATGATCAACAAAACAAGTTTGTTGCCCCACCCAACCAAAATTTTCAAATCTTTACCAACCCCATGTTAAATCACAATATCTCTTTTGTGAAAGATACTAATGCCAAGAATGATGTGATGAATGTTGAAAAACTTGAAGATACAAATAATAATAATAATATAAATGAAAATGAAGGAGACTTAGAATATGTGGTTGACTTCATTGATGTGCAAGCTCATAAGGGCCAAATCAAAATTCCCCATGACATTGCTTTCTCACAAAATGATATAATTAGACATGCACCCAATGGTCCTCTTTACATCTCTAGAAGAATCAATGACAAGCCTACTAATGGGATATTAATCGATCTCTTGTGTATAGAGAATATGATCACCGAGGAATTCTTGTTTGTGCATGAACTTTATCAAAATTATTATCAACAACTGAAAGCATGGATCAAAACACATAATGGTTACGCTTGCCCTACGATAGTTTCGATCACTCTCCCTTTACAAGTTGGACCGGAACAATTGAATGCCACATTCTCGATCATCCCATCGTCAAACCAATTCCATGTGAAGCTTGGTTACCCATGGCTACGCTCCATGGAGGTCATCCCATCGATAGTGCCTAAATGCTTAAAGTTTCCATTTGGAAATGAGATCTTTACTATGCACCATAGTGGCTTTAATCTTTTGTCTTCCCATGGAAATTTCTCATTGGATTTCTTTTGGCCTGAACCTATGGAACCTATTAGGCCTCATGAGGACATACTTTTTGAATCCTATCAAAAGTTTAAGGCAAATAACATAGCAAATTTATCCCTTAGCAACATGCCTCAACCCATTATTGAGCCTTCTATCATTGATGAAACCATGATTGAACCCAAAGCCCTTCCAAGTAACCAAGACAAACCCATGACAAATCCTTCACCTATTTCCTATAAAAGACCAAGAGATAACAAAATAAGTCCTATTGCCCCTCCTACAATCAAAAATTTTATAAAGTTAAAGAGAAAGTGATTGAAAAACCTTTCGTGGTTCCTTTTGTTCCTCCCTTGCGAGAAGAAAAAAAACCAGTGGTTGATAAAACCGCTCCTACACAATCATAACTTGAAATTTGTACAAAGAGCAACTAAAATGCTAAAGAGCGTAGGTGTAGACATTGTACTATTGCTCATAGATTAAAATATGAGAATCAAATAGAGAATCAAGATCAAACACCAATTGAAGAAAAGCATGATGATCCTCCACCTTCACTACAACATAAATAATAAGAAACTTCTATGGACATTGTCATTAGACCCCTTGTTATGATTAACTTGGATGATGATTATGAGATTGCTAAAATTGATGAGGAAGTGCATAATGAGTTGAATTTATTATTTTCCTCTTCCATGAGCTTAGATGATAACAACCATGATGGTCCTCCTATAAAGAACGACTCACCACATGTTGAACTTGGTGATGCTCCCAATACAACAACTATCATTGTCCCTTTGGCTAGTTGTCTACCTTTCACATATGATGAACAAGATTAGGGTGCAAATGACTTACTATAGGTTGACTTGCATGTGTCATACTAGTTTCCTCTTTGTGTTCTTTGTGATTGCATGTGTATAATGTGAACCCTCATATAGTGTTGCTTGCCATATCTTTATGTGTTTGTGAGCCTACTTTGGATGACCCTTGTCACTCCATTGATGCAAGGATACAAATGAAGTGAATCCATTGTAACATTCTTCTATCTTTTGTAGCCTTTATCTTTTGTCTTGTTTTTTTTCCTTTTGGGGATGACGCACGACATTGAGACATTTAGGTCTCTTCCATGTTGAACCAAAAGTTTCTCTTTGGTCTCTCTTTATTTATGTGCCATTCTTCCTTTGTTTTCATTTTTCCATGAGTTCTTTGGGGAATGATGATATTTTTGAGTTCAATTATATCACTGTAGCAATGATAAACGCTAACCCCAAATCCATGGATCCCTTATGTGTTATCTTAGGATTGCATATGGGGGAAACCCTCCTTTCCAGGACATAGATCTACCTTGGAAACATATGTTTGGCATAGGGATTTCTGAATAAATCTCTCATGTACTGGCATTTATCATAATCTACTTTAAAGTAATTTCTCACATAATGGTGTTTAACATTTTTTTTAAAATGGGGGAATACGCATCCCCACTCACTGCTTGCTTCAAAGTGTGGTCTTCTTACTTCATGTGATGTGTCTTCTTGGCGGTGTCATTGGGCTCGATGTCCTTCAAGATTGTGACCTTTCTTGGTATATGACATTTCTCTTAGTGGCGATACTATGGCTTGCATGCCCTAAGTTGTGAATCTTTTATCCTCGACTAGTCCTCTCTTGGAGACATTAGGCACAATGTTCCCTATGGTGAGACCTTTCACGAACTAAGAAAAACCCATTTGAATATCCTATTACATGTATCAGGGCCACCAAGCATAACAAAAATTGCTTGCCAGTGGAGCCTCTATGTTTTTCATGGCCACCAAGCACAACACAACTTGATTTCCAATGGAGCCTTTCTCATGAGTTCCTAGCTTAAATAGCTTGCTAGCCTTGTGACCATTTTTGTGGTGCCTTATCAAAGTTATCAGGAGGTATAATTTTGGTATGGTTAGTACAATGGGACCCTAGACCTGACATGACTTCTTATTACCCACTTTTTGGAGCTCACCTAGTGCACAACGGATTTCACTAGCCCATGTGAGCACATTTTGTTTACATAATGGACAACGGGTTTCCACTTGTAAACATTTTTGGACAAAAAACTAAGGCTTGATCCATACTGATTGGACAAACAGTTGAGGCTTGATCCACCCTTCTCTCTCTTCTCATTAATTTTGATATTATATGCTTGTGTATCTTGTCTTGCTGCTACATATTTAACATAGGAATGTGTCTCTTTGTGCCTTTGTTGGTTTGTCGTGAGATCTTAGATCTTAGGGGCCTGATCATCCTCCTTGACCTTTGTTGACTTTAGTGTGAGTTTGATGTAGGGCTTGTCCTCTCACTAAAGTGGGGGTTAAATTTAGTGTCAGGAAATGTAGTCCTTTACATTTTCACACTATTCTTGGGTCCCTTAGTTAATTGGACTTAATCAAGCCTATAATTGTCCCAAATTTGCATCTACAAGCCTAATTAATTACAATTCTTAAAATGTGAATCATGATTTAATTAATTCAATTATCATTTTTAACACCCAAAATGAACAGGTCTTGGCTGTTGGTGTGAATAAGTCTTGTACCTAGTTAATTCCTTTACTAGGGACTTAGTGGACTTATCTCACATGTTAAGTTTACTTAGGATAAAATATTATTTATAGAAGTCTTAGTTGTCTTATCTAGACAAGTCTTAGTTGTCTTATCTAGATGAGTATTAGTTGTCTTGACTTGAAATCATCCTAGGTAGTTATTAGTTAGTTGTCTCATGTGATAGGATTATGACACTTGTCATGATCTTGTCTTATCCTATCTCTCATCCTTTCATTTACAAGCAAGGCATCTCTAACATATTTTGCATTGTATTCTATTGCATAACATATTGATCATTGTATCATATTACAATTCTTGTTTGGTGGAGTAACATCTTCCATCGTTGCTTCTCTCTATCTCTTATGGAGGTTATTTGGTGTTGCAGATTGATGATCTTGGTTGCTCACTTCAACACGATATCATAGCTTTGAATCTTGCAAGCCCCTTCCATTTTTTTATTAGAGAGTTTTCGTCAAGTTTTCTATTGTGATATGAATTTCTTGTATGATCTTGCAAATTCCTCGTATGCTCTCCTCTTGTGTTTCAATATGATCTTGAGAATCAAAAAGGGTTTGCAAATATTTTTTAATCCTATATTGCATGTATGCATTTTGGTGATATCTAGTGATTGCAACACTTTTGGCTATAGTGGCAGTATTTTTGGTTGTCCCATTACGTCCAGGAGGCTTGAGAAAGTTAGATTTCACTTTTGTTTCACTCAATTTGGTCACCATTTGCAACTTTGGAAAACAAGGGTTTGAGGCTCAGATCTGGTGAACAACTTTTTATAGGAGTTTTTTTGGAAAAAAATAACCTTGCCATTGCGTCTGAGTGGCCATTTATGAGAATTTTGATATATAATCTACCTATATTTGGAAAAAATTGATTTTGGGGCAAATTTTTTTTACCCAAAGGGTTGTACAACCCTCCTGGTCACACAGATGATGTCATCATTAAAAAAAATAAAAAAAAATTTGCGCATGTATATATATATATTTTTTTTAGTCGGCCTTAGTTTTTGATTTTTTTTTTTTTAAATATATAAAATTTTAAGCGCTTTGATAAGCACTCAATGCTTGTGTTTGGTAAAGCGACTTTTATAAGCCACAAACTATTAAAAGTCTATGGACTTTTAAAAGAACCTTCGATTGTTTAAAAGACAACCATAGATGGTTAGGTTTAAGCCGCTAGTGGCTAAAAAAATAGTGACCGCCAACGCTCTCTCTTCAAACTGCCATGGTAGTTGCCAACTCTGTTAACTACCGATCAAACAAGCCACTAGAGATAACTGGCCCATGTGACGAGAAGATTACAAACCACCAACTGTTAGCTCAAACCGCCAGTTTTTTACCTCGTTGCAGTACTTAGTCACGTGGGTGACCTCAGGCTAGCCCCCAAGGGCTAAAGTTTTGTGCTTGGTTAGTGTTGTTTTCTGCCCTTGGTTAGTATCAAAAGCTCCTCTTCTAGGGATTTTTTTCAATTTTGCATAACTTTTTGCCACGGCATTGGATTTTTGAAAATGAGATATCGTCAAAAATTTGGTTTGACGAACTTCATAGTGGTGCAGGTGATTTTCCATATTTTGACATTTTTTGCTAGTTTTTTCAGCCTAAAGGTACAGATGCATTTATTGCTTGTAATTGGCATAAATTTTGTATATGAAGTTAAAAATTTGAAAACTTTTTTGAAATTGCTCAAAAAATTGTAAGGAATTTGTTTGTAACCTCTAATTTCAGTTTTGGTGAGCTCTTTATTTTGAAAATTGTAAAAATCACCATGTGTTATAAACGGTTGATTTGAGCTTGTCACTTGTAAAAATTGTAAAATTTCTTCATTATAATTTGTTGGGGGGTTACAAATTGAGTTATAATACATTATGGGGGGTGAAAGGCACAATTTAATTGCCACATTATCTTCTTTCTTTTTTTGTTCATGGCGGATCTAAGGCAAATTGAACCACTCACTCCACACAATTATCATACATGGAAGCTAAAAATGACTCAATTGTTACAATCTAAGGGTCTATGGCCAATGTTAGATGCAAAACAACCTGATTTCACAAGGGATTATGAAAAAATTGTCCATAGATGTAAAATGGATGAAGCAAAAGGGCTCATTGTCTTACATGTATATGATAATTTATTGTTTCATATTTCAGAGTGTAAAACACCTAAGAATGTTTGGGACAAACTTGAAGAGTTGCATGGTAAAACTAATCAGTTTAGATTCTTCCAACTTCAAGCAGATCTCCAATCAGTCTCTCTAGATACATTTCCTTCAATTTAGGATTTCCTTGCATAATTCAAGTTAATTTTTTCATAGTTGAAAGGATGTGGGCATGAAAAATCTAGTAATGAATGTATCTTCTTGATTCTATTAGAGTTGAGAGGCCCTTACCAAGTGTTTTCTTCTACTTTATATTCAACTATGGATGCCATGCAGAGAGATTACAAGGTGTCTTCATTTGAGTTTTTTTGTGAGCTCCTTACTAGGGAGGAGGCCAAGTTGATTTAGTTGGATACACTACCTGGTTCTAAGAATCATGCTCTAATGGTTTAATCATCCAAGGGTAAAGGAAAGACTAAGAAGAAGCCCAACACAAAATTGTCTTCAGGTAGTGAGACTCCCTCGAAACTGAAGGAAAAGAAAAATTAGAATTCCACTCCATCTCCTTCTTCTTCTATCTCTAGAGATTTGTCTTCCAAGTCCAAGAAAAAGAAAGGAGATCCTTATTCATTTTGTGGAAAAATTGGGCATGATGCGGCTCATTGTTTCATGAGACTAAAAGCCTTGGAGGAACCTATGAAGAAACACAACATTTAAGTGTTTAAGCCTTCTTCCATGGGTAAATGGCAAGCTCTTTCAACACAAGCCATTCATTCATCTTCAAATAGTTGGATTCTTGATTCAAGTGCTTCACATCACATGACCAATTCACGTGATCTTCTTGATTTCGTTGTTCATACTTCTACTTCTTAGATTACAGTTGGGAACTCTTCACAGATTCTAGTTGTGGGGACAGGATCCATTCATATGCTAGATAGATGCATTGAGGATGTTCTTCTTGTTCCTAATATTTTGGCGAATCTACTTTCCATATATCAGATTTTCATTCTAGAGATGTGAAGTCAGTTGATTTTACTCCACAAAATGTGACTATTAGATAGTTGCAGGATCTTGAGAAGGTTGTTGCTATAGGGATAGTTGATCATGAGAACCGTTTGTATTGTTTGATGGCTTTGAGTCTTAATCGGGTTCATGTTTTGTTGCTCTTGCTGATTCAATGAGCAAGTTTTGGCATGAAATATTTGGGCACTTGAACTATAGATATCTTCAGTAAATGCAATCACATAACTTAGCAGTTGGTCTTCCAAATATCTCTTGCACAAATGGTGTTTGTCAAGGTTGTGTTCTTGGAAAGCAACATCAAGATCCTTTTCTTAAGGGTCAATATACACATACAACCACACCCCTTGATTTGGTCCATAGCGATCTCATGTCATTCCCAACTCCTTTTTTAGGGGCCAAGTATGTGCTCGCCTTCATTGATGTTTTTTCCTAATGGATATGGGTCTATTTTCTAAAGCTCAAGAGTGAGGTTCTCACCAACTTCAAGACCTTCAAAACATTTATGGAGAAGCAATTAGGTTTTTCTCTTCGAAAAATACACATAGATAATGGGGGGAGTATGTCAATCAAGCATTTTAGGATTTTTGTAGTGAGCATGGTATTCTTCACCAGCACACAATTCCTTACACTCCTCAATAGAATGGTGTGGTAGAGAGAAAGAACAAGACTCTTAGGGAAATGGATAATTGTATGATTCTGTCTTAGTCCATGGCTCCAACATTTTGGGCCAAAGTTGTCAATTGTGCCAACTATATTCAGAACGGTATGCCCCACAAGGCAGTGTGAAATATGACCCCTGAGGAGGCTTGGTCTCATCGCAAGCCTAATGTATCCTTCTTTAGAGTATTTGGTAGTGGGCTTGGGCATTCATTCTGGATGGTTGGCATAAATCAATGGAGAAGAGTGAGTGATATATTTTTGTTGGCTATTGTATGTGAAGGCATACAAATTGTTTAATCTTGACACACGAGAGGTTCATTTCTGACATGATGTTCAGTTTTCAGAGTCTTCCACACAGACATATCCTCCTTCGACTTCTTCTTCATCACAACCTACTCAATCTTCTTTAGTTGATGATGTTTTGCTACTTAAGGAATATTTTGATGATGGTCTTGATGCACCTCCTCCTAAGTCAGCCACTAGGCCATGATGGGCTTGATTTACTCTTGAGGAGGTTGGGCCTCTTATTGGTGATCCCATTGACACTTGTTGCACTCATTCTCAGACTTTAAGAATCGGTCTTTTGAGTCATATTGTTTCAAATCATCCTTAGAAGTTTTCGGATGGTTTAGGTATTCCATAGTGGGATAGTGCTATGGCTAATGAGTAGTCTTCTTTGATGAAGAATCATACTTGGATCTTGTGCCTCTTCCTAAGGGGAGAAAGTTGGTCTGGTGCAAGTAGGTGTATCTCATACCAAGTATGCAGTAGATGGTTTCATTGACAAGTACAAGGCTCATCTTGTTTGCTAAGGGATTTTCATAGGTTGAAGGAATTGACTATTTAGAGACATTTTCTCTTGTTTCCAAGATGGATTCTATTTTCCTTGTCCTTGCTATAGCTGAATCAAAAGGATGGTCAGTGTATCAGATGGATGTGAAGAGTGCCTTGTTGCATGGGGATCTTCATGAGGAGATCTATATGGAGTAGCCACCAAGTTTTGTGCAGGACTCTTCACTTGTTTGTAGGCTTCAATGTTCATTATATATTCTGAAACATCCCCCTTGGGCTTGGTATGAGAAGATTGATAGTTTCTTGCTTACTTTTGGCTACACTCACTACCATTTTGATCCCACAGTTTATACTCAGAGACATGGAAAGGATCTACTTGTACATGAGCTCTACGTGGATGATTTGAATCTCCTAGGGAGTTCTACTTCCATGATTCAAAGTACACAACAAGCATTAATGGGGTGATTTGATATGACCAACCTTGGTCTTTTACACTACTTCCTTGGTCTTCAGGTTCATTAGATTTTTGAGGGGATCTTCATTTTCCAATTGAAGTATGCTCTTGATTTGCTTCAGAGATTTGACATGGCTGATTGCAACACATGCTCCTACTCCATTCCAGTCAGGTGTTGTACTGTCTACTAGTTGTACTACTCCTACAGTTGATTCTACCTTTGTATCAATAGTTGGTTTGCAATCTTTTGTACTTGACACATAGTCATCTTGATGTTTGATTTGTGATTGAACTTGTCTCTCACTTATCCCAGGAGCCTCATGAGAGTCATTGGAAGGCTACCAAATGTATCTTGAGATACAATCAAGGTACTACTCCTTTTGACATTCATCACACATCAGGTGCATCTCATATTGTGGGCTTCACTGACTTAGTTTGGGTTAGTGATGTCAATGATCAAAATTCTACTTTTGGCTTTCTCTTTTGCCTTGTTTCTACTCCGATTGCATGGTCATGCAAGAAGCATACTACTATTGCATTATCATTCACAAAGTTTGAGCAACAAGGTGCAATTTTGGCTTGTTAGGAGGTTTTGTGGCTTCGATAGTTGATCATTGAGTTTGGATTCCCTGCCACTCAGCCCACTACTCTTTTGTGTGATAACTAGAGTGCCATACATATCTCATGCAACCAAGTGGAGCATCGACGTACTAAACATATTGACATCCACATGCACTTCATCAAGCAACTCATCCAGGATGGTGTTCTTAGATTGGAGTATTTTGCTATAGATTAGTAGGTTGCAAACATCTTCACTAAACCTTTGGAATCACCTCGTTATTGTCAGTTACAATCGATGCTTGGGGTGAAGGAAGTTGTCCTTGGGGGGCCTTGAGGAGTCCTCCTTCTTCAATCTTCTTTTCATCATTTTCTCTCTTTTGGAGAGGAGTTTTCTCCCACGTGATTTTTCTCCTTTTCTTCATTTGTGAGAGTTTTTTTCTTTGTACATGGGTACCTCATTAGGCCTTGTTGTCGAGACCCATTTTTTTGTATTTTTGCATTGGTTTGTTCCTCCCTAAGTTTCACTTTAGGGGGGTGTTGGTGTGAATAAGTCTTGTACCTAGTTAATTCCTTTACTAGGGGCTTCGTGGACTTATTTCACGTGTTAAGTTTACTTCGGATAAAAGATTCTTTCTAGAAGTCTTAGTCATCTTATCTAGATAGGTCTTAGTTGTCTTATCTAGATAAGTATAAGTTGTCTTGAATTTACATCATCCTAGGTAGTTATGAGTTAGTTGTCTCATGTGATAGGATTAAGACATTTGTCATGATCTTGTCTTATCCTATCTCTCATCCTTGCCTTTATAAGCAAGGCATCTCTAGCATATTTTGCATTGTATTTTATTGCATAGCATATTGACCATTGTATCATATTGGAATTCTTGTTTTGTGGAATAACATCTTCCATTGTTGTTTCTCTCTATCTCTTGTGGAGGTTATTTGGTGTTACAGATTGAAGATTTTGGTTGCTCACTTCAACACTGAAAATTTAGGTCAGGACCCATTCGCCCTTGGGAAATTGGGTCCCCTTTAGTTGTTAAATTTAGATTTTAAGTATGTTTTTTTGATGAACTTTTTATGATCCCAAATTCAATTTCAAATGTTGGCTTGTAATGTTTAATTTTTGGGAAATTAAAAAATTGTTTATAAAAGCAAGGCCATTTTATCAGTTCAAATCCTATAAGCAAGAGGTGGAATTTACAAGAGATAAGTTTATTGTCAAAGGTGTTCAAGAGTAGATTTATCAGTCACTTGTTGCAACATTCAAAATTTCAAGCATCGTGCATGTTTTTGGAGCTAACATTGTGATGCGGGTTTCAAGCATTAAAGTAAAGATTCAAGCATCAAGATCACATCATCAATCAAGCCATTTCATGCTAGATCAATACCTTGGAGAGACGTACTAAGTTTCAGTCCTTCAAGGGTTTCAAATCAAGGGTTTGGTGAGTTGCAACATAGCAATTTTTCATTCATCATTCCTTTCATGTTTCATTGTTTCATTTCAAGGTTTAATTACCAAAATTTGGTTTGACCAAGGCAAACCCCCATTCACGAAAAATAAACAATTTTTCCCTCTTGTGTGTTTTGCAGATCTTAGGTTTAAGAAGGATTGAAGATCCATCAAAAGTGCGAAATTGTAAAAGTTGTCAAAGTTGTCAACATTGTCATCAAGCCATAAAACTCACTTTCAAAATTTAATTTTGAATTTTCAACTATGAAACTTGGAGGACTCGAGAGTGCATACCTAGGAGCAGAGGATTGTAAAAGAAGATTTTGAACCCTTGTAGCAAGACCCATTTTCCATAGGTTGGATGAGTCCCAGGAGGACACTTAGCACAACCTTTTTGTGAAAAGTGCATAAAATCCAATCCTTCTCAAATTTGTTGAAACTTTATTGGTTCTGTCAGATTAAGGTTTAATTCAAAGGTTTCATGTGTTACATTGCATAATTGCATTCATTTAGTATTTTTCATTCATCTCCCAAAAGTGCATTTTAGGCTGATTTACCCCGTCTTAGGTCATAAGGAAAACATCAAGATCTCCACTAAGGTTGACTCACCTAAGGGTTGAAAGTCAATATTTCCCTAGGGGATCTCTTTGAGTGAAAAATCATACCTAAGCTACAACATGGTCAAATTATGGAAGTGACTAAAATAGTATGTTATAAAGAAGATATATTGGTAGAAAAACACTATGGGCTAATCAATATAAGAAAAACATAAATAACACAATAAAATTCATAAGTAACATGAAAGATAATGAGTTTCTCATAGATGATGATATATTATTGAAACACCGAAAAATAGGTTTATCAAAATGAGATGATTGGATATTTGATGCACCTATCTTTCTTGTTTCATGAGGAAAAAGAGATCCCCAAAGGAAGGATTGACTTTCAACCCTTAGGTGAGTCAACCCTATTGGAGATATTTTATTGTTTTTCCTTATGACAAGATGGGGTAAAAATGCTTAAAATGTACTTTTGGGAGAAAAACTAAAAATGATAAATGAACTAAATTATGCAATGTGAAACTTGAATAATCAATTTAACGCATAACACAATAAGAAACAACAAAATTTCAATGGATTTGAGAAGGGTAAGGCACCATGCACCTGTCACCAAAAGTTGTTGTTGAGTGTCCTCTTGGGACATATTCACCCTAGGGTGAATGGGTCTTGGTAACCTTTTCTAAAACTTCAAAGTTTGAGTCTGTAGCCTTTGATCTACACTTTCTGCCTATACCTTTCAATCTTCGCTTCCAAATATGGACCTATAGCAAAACTAACAAGTCTAGTTTGTTTGTATGGGGGTTTGCCTTGGTCAAACCCCAAGTTTGGTAATTAAACCTTGATGAAAAACACAAATGTGAAACATAAATATGTGTGTGAGTCCTAATCTTGAGTGTGTCTGAGATTTTTTAGAGCTAAAATGCAAAGAAACCTTATTCAAGTGTGTTAGAATAAGATCCCTAAATGAATGTGAATAATGAAAAAGAGACCTAGTTAGGGAGAAGTCAAATATCTTAATAGATCTAAAATCTGATTATACCTTTCTTTAGGTGGCTAGTATAATGAAGACATAAGATGAGATCACTAGGAAACAAGTCGTTAGATCAAGGGAAATGGCTAGTTGCATGTCCCAAAACCTAGAATCCATCACGATCCACCATAGACATCGATCTTCAATCATGAACAATGTTTGATCACTCCTAACAAAGTAAGCTTAAAGACTTGCAAAAACGAAATGAAATGCTACCCCAAGACTTCAAATTTGCTTGCTTGAATGTTCTCTCCTTGCTTGATTTCAAACTTTCTTCTTACTCTTCACCAAAATCTAGTTTGAAGTGATGAAAAGACTGGGCTTTATAGGCTTCCTTTCTAATTTCTCAAATATTAGATCCCGATAGCCAAAATTTGAAACTTGAATATGAGATTTTAAAATGCCCCCAAAAACATGTTTAAATTTTGAATTTGGATCCTAAAGGGGGCCCATTTTTCCAAGGGTGAACGAGTCTTGCCCTAAAAATCCAAGATCAATGGGTTTCAGGGCTTTAAATTAATTAAATGTATGTATTCAATGCATGTTGCAATGCGAGAAAATGATAAAAATAGGCCTTGGGATGCATAATAAAGGGGTTTAGGGGCCTATTTATGAAGGGTAAAAATGCATAAATGTGATGTCACTGAAATAGGTCCAAATTGAGTGTGAAATTGTACTATCACATAGAAGGAGTACAATTTTCTACACTACAATTATTAAATACCAATTATTCAACCTTGTGTGCTAAACATAAAAAAATACTTAATATAATTATGAAATATTATCATGAAGTTCAAAATACATGGCCATTATTTATGGTAATTCAAGGAACAACATGAACATAATTTTTTTATATAATTGGTATCATCTATCAAGCTCTTACAGAGGCAACATTCCTAGGGAATTCTCCATTTCTATTACTTGCACCACTTTGAGTTGCACACATCAAATACTAAAGCCTCAATAAACCACTCACAACTCCAAATCCCAACCACATAATTTTCTCAATTAAAAGGAGAAAAACTTATAGGTTTACAAGAAGATATTCAACACGTACATATTAATTGATGAAATGAGCTTCATTGGACAAAATTTGCAAGATAACATGGATTGTTGACTTTGTCAAACATTTTTTGAAAATGCTAACATGAGTTTTAGGGGCATATTTTTTTATTTTGGTTAATGATGGAATTGTTTTTTGTGTTTCAATACACAAACTTCAATATTATAAGCTCTATGTATTAATATGACACACTAACAAAGTTATCATTTTTAATTATTTCATAGGTTTTGTAAATGGAGCTCTAGAGTATGTTCAAGAAATAATATACAAATGTGGAAGTGCACCACTATAATTGTCGACATACATTATGGTTGAATTTGATAGTTACTCAAGCATACAATTTGAACATAAAACTCCACATACAATTCCAATTACACCAACACAAAAGGGTCACATAATCCAAATAGCCTTAAGATTTACTTGGGCATTGGCCATTCACAAATCACAAGTTTTGACTCTTTCATAAGCCACTACTGACATAAAACAAAAATAAATAACAAGATAAATATTTGTGGCTATATCTTATGTAAGTCATTATAAGCTCTAAGAATGATACCACCTTTCATACATATGACCATAATGAAAAGATAAAAAAGGGAAAACAACTTGGCAACCAAAAATTTGAAGACCATAGACTAAAATTATTAGAAGATAAATGATGTGATGTACTTCTTACAAATCTATTTCAATAATGCACCATTTCTCAAATTCTCTCAACTATAGTATACATTTTCATGATGATCAAAACATTATTTATTTCTAATGTCATGTTTTCTAAATGTACTACACTATTATTATTCAAATAAAAATATGACAATCATTAAAATAATATTCCTTATATTTTTCAAACTACAAATGTTACTACTATATCTATCATTAGAAAATCTATCTAAAATATGTTAAGAAATAGCCTTATCAAGGTGCCTATTTTTAAACAAATTTATCATGTATAAATTGAATAAGCATTTTGAGGAGGATATGTTTCAACATATTTTAGATGATTTTAGAAAAATGAGTATGCTAGTATTATTTAGTTACCTATGTACTATATAAGTTAAGAGATCACTATTTTTATTAAGATGTACAAGTTCAAAGAAGAGCATAAAAATAGTGTTTTATTTTGTTCTTAGTATATTTTGAAAAAATAAATGATATTTAATAATTATACATTATCTATATATAATATATATAAAAGTAATATTACTTTAATATTATTTAGATATATTAAATTATATAAGTAAATATATCAATAAAATAACGTATATGTATGTAAAAGATGCTTTCTTTCTTAGCGTTCACAAGTTTTGAAAAAATAGATGTATTATGAATGGATGAGAATTTTAATAAAGATCAAATGAAACCTAATATAAAAAATAATTGAGTAAATTTTTTTAGTAACAATCTAAAATAACAATTAAAAGAATGACACACAATTCGAAAAACATGGGTCCCTAAAAATCTTATGAATGAATAAAGGAATTTTAATGACATCTATAAGACCGGTCTAAGGGACCAAGTGACTTAACATTAACACATTTTCAAGTTCTATTTGATGGAACACTTGTGTTATGAATCTTGATTAGGGAAGTTAGCATCTTGTGAAGCTTTGCTTCTTCAAATAACTCATTCAAATTGCCTATCTTCAAATTGTTTTCAAAATGAATACGAATATCTTCATACACTACACATTCAATGATGAAGTGCCATTTTGTTTCAAACGACCCTTTGTTGCAAAAAAATATAATTATTTTCATCCCATTCTTCCTTAAGAACCGCCCATCTACTCATCTCATATCAAGATGATCGAAACCGATCCTCAACTATTCCCTTAATTACAACCCTCAAATAAGTTGTTGATGCAAACTTTTAAGCCCTTTCTACCTATATTGGTTTGTGTAATGTGATCTTATTTTTTTTTATTACTCCTCTTAAAGTGTTGTAGTCATTCTCATTAGGTGGTTTTTCCATCTTACGTCACCATATTTCTCAAAACGGCGTTTTCTTTAAATAGACTAGCTACGCAAACCGTAATCAAAAGGAAATCAATTGAGAGCATTTAAATTCCCGCCTTGCAGAAGAAGAAGAAGAGAGAGTGCAGCAAATTTTTCTTCGTAAAGCAGTGGGCGAAGTCTGGTGGTTGACATGGGAAGGGGTTCTGGCAATGGCAAAGGAGAAGACGGCGACTTCGCAGTTGTCGAGGATGAATATATCAACGCTTTCCAGCAGTTCCTAATAAATCACTATCTAGAAGCTTTGGAAGCCATTCTTCTTGCAGACGATGATACACTTCATTATCCTCTACAAATCGAGTAAGCTTAGCTAACTCAAATTACGGCACTTATGTTACTAAAATGCGCTTTAATGTACATAATTTACGGCATTATTCTTAATTGCATTTTATCTTCCAGCTTTGCAGAGCTTCTGGAAGCAAGCCCTCCTTTGGCCAATCTCCTTTACACTCAACCCGCCAGGTTCCTGCCGCTTTTTGATAATGCAGCTCGTTTAGCTCAGGTTGTAGACCTTGTCTTTATTAGCCCAAATTTTTTGGGGCTCGATAATTTTAAGTATTTGCTGAAACCTATTAAATTGCCTCCAGAGTGTGGTTCTTGAAGCGCACAAACACATTGAGAATATGTCCGTTAAGGGAAATGCTCATGTTCGTCTTGACGTGAATGGTTCTGCTATGGACTGCCCAGGTAACTTGCTGCATTCACTATCGCTCTTCTTTTATTTACTTTTTTCTTTCTCTTTTTGGATTACAGTGTTTGATCCTTTTATCATTTTATTCTTTAGGTTGTCAAAAGTTAAGGTTATTTTTTTAAGTCACGGGCAAACAATACACGATTTGGTCTATTGTAAACTGAATCTTGTCAATTATCTATACCTGGATACTCTTCACCAACTACTTTTGTCGCCTTAACCTATTTTGGTCATTATTGGACTCTTACTCTTACTCTTTAGATGGCAAAATGAGGGCATCTGTTCTACCAATATTTGCCCTGAATGGATGCCTTTCAGCTCTTTAAACCAAGCCAACAAATAGAGATTATTGTTGTACCTGATACGAATAAGTGTTTCCTGTCCATTGATTTTTTTTCCCTGAAGGCTTAATCCTGGTTCATGACGGTGTTTCTTCTCTAAAAAAAATCTGCCTTAAATTAACTCATCTCTAAATATCAGGGAGAATGTATAACCATACTTAATCCGGATGATGATGATATTAATCTCTTTGCCTTGCCTGTAGACCATGGTCTACCGGACTATTCTTAGAATTTACCATAATTTCAATGTTCGTTTGATTGACACTTCTTCTAAAACAGGGCCACTCAAATAAATCAAGTTTATTTTGTTAGGTTACTCCTGTAATATTTTTCAAACTTTAAAATAAGTAAAATCCAATAGCTTTATTCTTAATAGGGTTTATGCTATTTCACACGTGCAATGGTGTTGTAGAACTTGCCTTATTTTTTTGCAGAAGTCTACCAGCGATTCATGAAACGGTGGATGAAATATTTCTATTTATCTTTTCCTTTTGAATCCCAGAAATCATATTTGCAATCTGTTCATAATTTTCTTTAGTCAATCCTTCATCTGAGAAATGGTTTCTAATTTCTTCAAACTCCTACAGAGAGAAGGAAAATTTCCAGATTTTTTTGGTGAATTCAGAAACAATTCTGCTAGATTTCAGTTCTTTTACAAGAGCTTCCAGAAGTTTACCATGCTGGAGTTGAGCTTTCGAAAATATTTCTCAGTTTTCTAATATTATCTACGATTCTATAGTTTTTTGGAAATAGTTTGCAAGGGTTTCTAGAATTCTCAGCTGCTTCTAATACCTTTCCTGCCTAGTCTCAGTTTCCTCACACTCTTAAAAATTTACCTCAATGTTTCTAATACTATCTACTCTCCATTTTCTTCCATGTCCTCAAAAATTTTACACCAAAGATTTTGTTATATCTAAACCTAGCCATCCTTGCTTCCAGTACACGTTTATCAGAAATTAGCAAGTACACATTTTCAATTCCTGGTGCAATGTAGCTTATTTGAATAAAATTGAAAGTAGCTAACGGTGTGCTTTATAAAAGCTCCTTTGAATTATCTTAGCATTGTTTGAAATAAAATCAATAATCTTAAATTATTTGAGAGAGCAGTGTGTGTGGAGTGGGTTGTTGCACAATTCTTTGTTAGGCTGGAAAGAAACTCAGAGAGCACAGCATGGACTTATACTAGCTTATCTGCCATTGGAAGCAATACTCTGCATCCAGAATGTCTTACTTCTTTATGTGGATCTAGCAGAAACTCATCCATCCATTGGACGTGTGAGAGTAAAGGATATGGGCAAACTAATTACACTTCAAGGAACGGTCATCCGATCTGGAGCAATAAAAATGCTCGAAGGAGAGCGAGAATATGAATGCACTAAATGTAAGCACAGGTACGGAATGTGAGCCTCTTTTAAGAAAATGAGATGCATGCTGTAAGGAGGTTTTAGTTCTGATATTTTTTAGATGCCAGGGGACTTAAAAGTTGAAATTGAATAGCATGCTATTTTTTTGTCTTTTAGAAGCCTGGAATTATGTTTTGGATGGTAAATGAATGCTGTTCAATAATATAATTTGGAAAATCAAAATGCATTAAGTTCAAGATGTAAAAGCTGCTCAATGTGTAGATACAACCTCTATGGTGTTAGTTATCACATCGTCAACACAGATACAATGAATACCAAGACCTGACCCTATTTATCTGCATTATAATGCTTCCAGTTAGCTTCCAGAGCTGCCCTATTTCATTGTTGTTAGAAAATCTCATACTGCCAACTATTTTTCTTGTTCACATTCATAATTACTAATTCTTTCTGAATAGAAGCATGTTTTTGTGATTGCACCTCCCAAGCCATAATACCAGGAATTGGAAAGAAAAATTGACGAGTTTCCAGGTATTAGGAAAGTCTGTCCACTGCAAGACTCAGTGCAAAGTCCCATGATTGACAAAAATGGAAACTACTGACAAGCAATATGAACACAAATATATTCATATGGAGAGTGCTTTTAAGGGCACCCAAACACATTATGCTCAATATATAGAGAGAAAACAAACTTCAAGTTAATCTCCCACAAATTGAATTTATCAAAAGTTCCCTCACGTGAACAATCAACGTGCAAACTCCTGCCCATGGGATTGATACATCCCTCCTCTTTGAAGGAGGAGGTGAAAGCCTTCTCCCTATCTATGATTCATGACTGTCATGACTCCACCATTCCCACTCTCTCCCACCCTTTCAATCACCTTCCTTCTCTTCTCCCATCCTCCCTCAACAATTTGAGATCTGCACTCTAACAATATTCAGACCTTCAAAATAAGGAAGATCTACAAAAAGTTAAAACTTATCCAACATCATGTAAACTATACCATATCAAGATTGAACTTCACCATTTAAAAAGAAAATGGTTACTATTAAAATGTTTACTCAACCCAAGGTCTTTTTCTCTATAGATGTGAATATGATGTCTAATAGACTATCATTCACTACTGATGAATATTCCTCTGATGAAGGATGTCCTGACACAGATGTTGATGACAAAAGACGTAGATCAGGTGGTTACCATTAACAAGTCTTCTCTGAAGATGAAGGAGGAGTGAAGATACATAATGTGGAGACATCCAACTCTGATAGTAGACTCAGAAGACGTTTAGATGAAGAAATCAGAGCCTTGACTGTTGCTGCTATTGCTCAGGTTAAAAGCAACTATAATCTAAGAAACAGAACAGTCAATAATGAACAGGGCAAAGCTGGAAGCATATTTATCAAGAAATATGCCAGTGATAAAAGAGATCAACATACTTGCAAGCAGAAAGAGGAGCTTAAAATAAAAACTGACACACCTTGCAAAATCCAGAATTCTGAAAAACCTGCAAATCAAGTTGTTTCTCCTCCTGTCAAAGCTAGGTATTAGGAGATGAAAGCAGAACAAGAGAGGAGAGATGCTACATGTGCTCAAGAAGTCAAATCAGGTGACAAGTAAGAGAAGACCAGTCGTCAGATTGTAACAACTTGTGATGTTCCAAAATATAATGCAATTGACATGATTCAAATATTGACGCAAGTAAAAGTATCTGTTCCTTTGTTGGAGATGATGAGAATTGAGGAACATAAGGTGAAGGCAGTTGCCCTTATCAATGGAGCAGCTTCAGCCTTTGATGAAAAGCAGGTGATTACCACACCTGAAAAGAGTAAGGACAAATTAAAAGAATGGATCCTGAAAGTACAAATAATGAAGTACCAGAACTATGTGACTCTTCAAATGAACAATAAATTGGTAAGGAACTGTATGATTGATTTGGGAGCTTCCACAAACATCATGCCCCTAGTTATTATGCAAGAATTGGCACTACAAGTAAATAGAGCATTTGGAAGATGCTTTGCCATGGATTCAAGAGAAGTTTTAGTCATTGGGATAATAAAAGATGTACAATTTAAATTGGCTGCCTCCCTGAAAAGGATTATATAATATTATAATGAATGTGACTGTTGTTGACATCCCAACCCAATATGGAATGCTTCTGTCAAGAAAGTGGTCAGCAACAATTGGGGAAAGAATGCAATTAGATCTCTCGTATGCCATTATCCCTATTGATAGTAAGGATGTCAAATTAGATAGGGAGAGGAGATCCCCAATCTCATTGAAAATTTGCAGACAACTGAGCATGTGCACTTTGTAGATGTTGATATGGAAATTTTTAGGGTTGTAGAGTCACAAACAATTGAAAGCAAAACAACACCTATAGCTGATGAAGCACAAGAGCAAGCTCATGGTGATGACCTCTAGACAATGTATTTTGATGGAGCATGCTCAAAGGAAGGATCAGGTGCTGGGGTACTTTTCATATCACCAAGCGGTAAGTCTTACAAGTATTCATTCTCTTTAAAATTTGCATGTACTAATAATGTGGCAGAGTATGAAGCCTTCTTGTTACGACTAAAGGTTGCCATCAAGCATAAAATCAGAAAGCTTAGAGTGTTAGGGGACTCTGAGTTAGTTGTGTCCCAGGTTAGAGCAAAATATGTGTCTAAGCATAAGAGATTGAAGAAATACAAATCGACTGTCTGGGATAGCATAGAAATGTTTGATGCATTCTCAATTGATTGGGTGGAAAGGGCAAAGAATGCAATGGATTATCTACTTGCTAACATCGTTTTAAGACCAGATGATATAACTTTTGCTGTCATTTCTAAAATTGAGATTCAAATGAGGCCATCCATTCCAGATAACATCCATAATTGGCAGGTATTCAATGATGATCAAGATTTATTAAAATTTTTGCACTACATAGATGGAGATCATAGCCAGGAAATTGATTTTCAGAATTTTGTGGAAAAGATTGATGCAAAGGATATTGTTTTTGGGAATGAAGGGATTCAGCCGAAGACTAATAAAATTCCCAAAGGATTAGTTGTAATGTCCCCTTTTTTAAGCTGAAATGACTTTGGAAAATAATTAATTAAATATTTAAATAAGTCTTTAATTTTCTCTTTAAGACTTATTAATTAATTAATTATATTAATAAATGCTATATTATGAATGAAGATTTTAATAATTCAGTTTTATAAACTGAAGTTGGCAAATAAAAGGTTGATTAGGGAAATGGAATAGCATCACGGAGGAATGAATATTATTTGGTTTTGATATTAAGATCTTTGGGAATGAAATCTCTTAGGATTTGGTGGCCATGCTGGACGAAAACCCAGTGTGAGTATTTTGCATATAATTATGATTGCTTCACCATGGTGGATTATTTTGATATTTTGATATTCAGGGTGTATAATAATTCTTCATAATTGAAGGGTTTGTACAGATTGCTGTGATATTAGGGTATTGATGTTTATATGTTGAAGTCGTCACAGATGAAGGATTTTAATATATATATTGAAAGCTTCTTACTCGTAGAAAAGACAAGCATTGGCTTGATTTTATTGGGTGCCAATAATATTTGGAAGTCAGGCATATAATGATCGTGGTTCAAATATTTCGAGGAGCCGGGTCTAAACTCATCATTGCAATTCACACAAGTCAGGTCCTGTGTGTAAGGCGCTACTATTATTAAGAATAGCATTGAAGATCACAATGAGGCGATTCTGGTTGAAGCCACCTTTACCATTCATCACCTTGGTTGATAGATTGAGAGCACAACCCATTTCTTGTATGCGCTATCCTCGAAGGAGGTCGTGATAGGAGTATGATATGGAATCACACCATTTTGTATTAATATTCTATTTGTTGTTCATTTGGTGAATCAACTGCTATAGTTGTGGAGTTTCCAGGAAGTGGAGTCGAGTAGCTATTGAATGGGTCGGGAATCTTTATCTTGGTGCAACCTCTTTTTGCGTAAACCATGTCACTGGAAAGAGCCGTTTCAATCTAATTAAGTCTATCGCCATTCATATGAAAGTTCACAAATACGTATTCAATGTTGACTGGGATTATTACCGTGGCTCTTTGTCATTGGGTGTGAAGACAATCGCGTGTGCTGGATTGGGATTCCTCAAATACGCTGAACGACACTATCTATTGGCACTTAAAAGTGAGAGAAGACAAGAAACCTGATATCGGGTATTTGTGCTAGTCTTGTGTTATTATTGCTGGTGCTTATTGGTTGTTTCGGCATGATAGGCGACAGGTAGATGTATGAAGTGGAATCATTGCCAGTATGAATTAGAGTATAATCTGAAGGTTTGAGCATCTTGGGCGTGGCTTATAAGGCAGATGTAATGTCCCCGTTTTAGTTGACATTGTTTGTTGAGGAGTGAGCCTATCATTTTGACCCTCGTAGGCTGACAAATGTGATGAGAGGGTCTTCCTTGGCAGTTATCCAGAGTTTCAGGACGTTACTCCTCCAGTTGGTTCAGGTTTGGGCCTTTGCAGAGGTTTCCAGAGTGATATTCAGGCACTTACTATTTATAGTAAGTCAGGCCAGCAGGGGTTACTATTTTTGGCAAGGCACCTGGCTCAGCTAGTCTTCTCAGTTTTGACCCAGTTTGACAGTTTGTTGAGCAAACGAGGAATAATGGAGCAGTTAATAATAATTAAAAGATTATTATTATGACTTTATATTATAAAGTCACTTTAAGTGAAATATTAAAGTTATTAATTAATTAAATGGCTTATTATAAAGTATTTAATGACTTTATAATGAAGGGGGCGAATTATTTATTTAAATCAGTATTTATTACTCATTAAAGTGAAAGCCATTATTTGATTAATTTTCCTAAGTCAAAAAAGGGCGAAATTATAATTATTAAATGCATTTAAGTTGCTTTTTGAAGGGGGTCGAACTTCTAAGAGAGATTATATATTTTCTCAAGACAGAATAGAACTGATTATTGATTGATTATTCGAATTTTGTCTTTTCTCTCTGAGAACATTTGGAGTTGGAGAAACAAGGGTTTCTGCAATTAGGTTTTGGAGAACGTCAACTCTTCAGAATCAGGCATATTGAGGCTGTGAAAGATCAGCTGAAGCTTGTCAACAGAGTGGCTTCATCCAAAAGTCATATTCGTGCTTACAAAGAAAGATTCAGTAAGGGTTTTGAAGTCTATTACCTGCAGATCAGATTTAGTGATGGCTGCTACAGTACACGTGAATAGTGCCACGCTACAGTAGATGCTACAGTGCACGTGAATAGTAACGCTACAATACAGTTGTGCTTATTGAGTCAGAATCAGGAAGGGTTTGAAGGAGATTTCTCATCAGATACTTAAGGCGGCTTACTGAGATCTTTTGTTTAGTGATTTGGCACATTCTTCAAGGATCTGTACTGTCATTAATGCTGCTGGTACAGGCCGTAGTTGCTGCAGCAAGGGCCGTACTTCTTTCCCAAAGCAAATCGCTTGGCTTTTTCATCTTCTGTCTTCTGCAAGTTGGACGCCTAGGGTTTCTAGAGACATTTTCATCAATTTCGAGGCGGGAGATTGCATCATTTCTTTCAACCGCACCATTTCAGTCTCTCTTTCTGGGGCCTACAAGCTTATTCAGGTTTTCAATAAAATGCTTGCCTTTTTGTCTGAATGTTTAAATATTGCAGTGTAATCATCTGGGAAGATTAATAAATCATCTGGCATCGAGATTTGATCTATATTCTGTTGTATTTATGCATCTGGTATTTTATATTAATTTTCTAGTCATTTCTTGCAAAAATTGCAATTTGTTCTTTTTATTGCAAAAACACAAAAAAAATAAAAAATACAGAAAACAAAACAAAACCTCAGTATTATTGGCCAGTGATCGGGTTGAGAGACACCTGGTCTCTTACAGCAGAGGCTACTCATGTTTCCGAGTAACTACTTCTAAATGTTACATAGAGACTATATTTATATTTCTGAAGTTGGGGCAGTTCTGTTTGTTTTGATCATCTGCTTGGCTATATTGCTCAACGAATAATATTATTGAAGGTTCTGCTTATTCTGTGGTATAAGATATATGTTATTCATCTCGAGTTGGCAATATTTATGCATTGAAATTAGTTTGAAGTTGTTTTGAATATATGAATTATCATATGGGTATAAAGATCATATGTTTTGTCTATTGTACCATATTTCTGAATATATATGTAATCGTCTCTGGTTGAGGAAGTATATTGAGTTTTAAGTAAGGTTTTGCAAATATTTGTTTATCTTAATCTGCATATATCGGAGGATAACCATTTTAGATCAGACTATCAAATTGTTTTGACAAATAACATTGTCAAAACTTGGGCAATCATTGAGAAATGTTGATAATCCTGGTTCATGAAGGTCAGGCTTATTATAGGTGTATTAGAGCCAATATCTTGCCAGCTTGTAGGGTAAAATCAGTTGAGCATTTCAGTTTGGATCAATTTTAAGTTGTGGACAGTCATGGAAAAGATCATGAAGGACCTTGCTCAAACACAAAGAAGGTTAGTTCATTATGAAGATTCTCTTTCGAGACAAACGAGGCACTCTAGTGTATCATCCACATCTACAAGTAAAGGTTCAACACAACAGGATACAAGGGAAAAAATACTTAGCATGTTTGAGGAATATGGTACACTCCCTCAGTATGTTAAGAAAGAACTACCTTTCATTGATTTCATAGACTTGTATCTAAGTCATTGCTACAAGACTGATTTGGCAAAGAAGCAATACCATATGATAGCTCCTAATCTATTTGCACAAGAAGAGGATAGGAAGACTACAAGTGAGGTTTGCAAAAATATTCATGAAGAGTTTGAGAAACATGCTGATGTATTTGAGAACAAAAGGAGAGGATTTTGTAACGATTCTAATGATGTGCCCTTGTTGAACACAATTCTGTCCAATCATTCTTGGTTGAAGATTATAATGCATTGACAAGTGAGACGGTTGAAGATTGTAATGTATCCACTAGTGAGATGGCCGATTTTAATGTTGACAAACTTTCTATACATGAAGGCAAATCAGAAAAGATAGTACATGGCAGTCTTCATTCTAACACACAGGAAGACAAATCAGAAAATGGCAGCCAAGATCACTTTGATGATTGGAAACAAAGGCCTTTGGTATTGGAAGATTTGGAAGATCACTTAATGGTGAAGGAAGAAAAGATTGTGAAAGTGTTATCAAGGATGTATAGTATGCATAAACATATTGAAGGCCTCATGTGGAGAGCCCAAATTGAGGTGAAACAAAATGGATTGGTAACAGGTACTACTCACACACACTTGCATTCTATCAAAGAAGCATTGGAATTGATGAAAGATGATTATTTGCAATTACTCATAGATAGAGACATGGTTGTCAAGTTGGTGAGAAACAAAAATAGGGAGATTGCTCATATTTGTCTTCAATTGAGTGAGGCTCATTGCTCAAGGCACCAAACAAAAAATCAGACGTGTGTTGCAGCCACTTCTCAAAAGCAAAAGGACAATGCAAGAGGTGTGGAGCTTGAACAATTTGATGAAGGGACTGAAGAGCTTCAAAGTGATGAATTTTGAGTTGTGCAGGTCAAATTGCTTGTGAAAGAGCAAGGAGCAGTTGTGAGCTTGAGGCTATGCTTCATGAGTTTGTGCATCATACTCAAGAAGTCACCGATGAAAGGGACAATGATTTATCTTGCAGCCCTGGGACAGCTGTATATGATGGAGAGACATGCAGATTTCAGACTTTTGAACCAACAATTGATGAAGAGCAATCCTCATGGGTGGAGGAATTTGAAAACACTACAAGGTCTGATCTTCAGTGCAGCCTTCTATCTCCACTTTAGTATGAGATGACAAGTGTAAAATGCAAGAAAGTTGATTTTCGTAGCATCCAAAGTGAAGATCTTTTTCAAACATTGCCACCTCTTATCACATGGGAAAGATCGAGCAATGAAGAAGTGTTTGAGGACTCCAAAGATAACATAGAGAAGGAAGAAGTAAGGCAGTTTGAAAGAATGAATGAAGAGTGGATACAAAGAGCCAAGAAAGTTAAGTTGGTGGCTGCCCTTACAAGACAACACCTACAACAAGTCAATGAATGAGTCAAACACTTGGACATCGCAAGACAACAACGGGAAGCCTACTTTAGGTTCCTGTTTCTGCAAAAGGAAGATGTTAAAGAGGCTGAGCATAAAGAACAATTAGATTTTTATGAATTGGAAAATTCATATTATTCACATATTGGTAATTATTGGGTTGATGAGACATGTCATTTGTAGGGTTTAATGAAGACATCAAACTTGATAGAACCAAATGAATGTATGTCTACACATTTTGAATCAGTGAGAAGTGTTATGGATACAGGATTAGTTAAGGCCACTTTTGAATCAGATTTGAGTGAAGATCAAACTATCTTTGAGGAACTTTACGAGTCTATACATTATAAAGATGACTACTCTTTGGAGACAACTTTCTGAATGTTAGGACTTGAGACAAATGTCTTGGAGGCATTTGGTCACATGATTGGTATATGCATGTGAGCATTGAACTTAAGTTGTGTGAACCAAGGTGCGATGAGCGCGAGTTTCATTTGTATTCATTATTGATGGGTGGCTATCCTGCATTGATGAGTTTAGAGTTTTCAGGAAATCAAAAAGTTAATGATGATCCTATGGTGAGATACGTCTATCTTCCCACTTGTAGTATGGGTCCTAGATTGATGTGGGATTTAGGAATTTGTTCGAGGGATGAAGTGCTTCATAGGTCATTGCACCATGACATGATTATTACATTGTGGGATCTAGGAATTTGTTTAATGGATGGAGTGCTTCATAGGGTGACTGATATCAGATTAGCGCAACATATTGGCAGAGCAGTATTTTTGAGATTGGTTTGGCATCCAAGTATTGCCATGGTTGTTGTGATTGCTTGGGGAAGCAATCTCCGGGAAGGGAAGACTATGATGTCCCCTTTTTTAAGCCAAAATGACTTTTGAAAATAATTAATTAAATATTTAAATAAGTCTTTAATTTTCTCTTTAAGACTTATTAATTAATTAATTATATTAATAAATGCTATATTATGAATAAACATTTTATTAATTCAGTTCTACAAACTGAAGTTGGCAAATAAAAGGTTGATTGGGGAAATGGAATAGCATCATGAAGGAATGAATATTTTTTGGTTTTGATATTAAGATCTTTGGGAACGAAAACTCTTAGGATTTGGTGGCCACAATGGATGAAAATCTGGTGTGCTTATTTTGCATAAAATAATGATTGCTTCATCACGGTGGATTATTTTGATATTTTGATATTCAGGGTTGATAGTAATTCTTCAGAATTGAAGGATTTGTACAGATTGCTGTGATATTAGGGTATTGATGTTTATATGTTGAAGTCATAAAAAGTCAGAAGGGAGCTCCCTTGTTGGAAATTTCAAGACAATCTATTGTTGAAACTTTTGGCTTGAATGCCTTTGCAAGTGTGAGCAACGACTTTGGCTCTCTAAGAAGAGAATGGGATAAAGATAAGCACAGTTTCAGAGTGTTATGGCTTCCTCAACATAGGAGAAGAGGTTTAGATAAGAAAGTTGTCAGATTTGCCAAAGACGAGATTGAGCCTTTTGACTTTGATATTTTTGAAGCTTATTTCATCAACACATACTTTGCTTTGTGTCAAGTCTTGGGAGAGGACTATAAGGTCAAAATGCCAATCTACATGATGTTGTAGTTGATAGATTTGAAGGACCCCAAGGTAGGTCTATTGTAATAATCCCGACCCGGTGGATCAAGATTATTATCAATTTGTTCAAGTTTTTGACAATGTTATTTGTCAAAACTAATCGATGGCAAGGTTGGACCTTAAATTGATTAGTTTACTATAGATGCAATTTCAATGCCAAAATATATTGCAGATGTATGTATGCTCAGATACAATGCAAATATAAGACTGTTATATTATTTTGAGATAATCCAGTAGAATGAATAATTGAACAGAGTGTTTCAGTAGACCATACAATCACTCCAATTGGAGAATTAGAACAATTTACTAGACTCAGCAGCTCTCAGAACGCGATGTGATGTCCATTATACATATACTCAGTGTTATATTCATAAAAATGCAGTAATATGTATACAGGTCATTATATACTTGAAATGCAGAACATTGCTGGAGATGCACAGAAAGTAACAAAAATCTTTGTATGTTTGTTTATAATAACATACCCGTTCCAGTCAACACACCAGTCAGAATAGAAGAATCTCCCTTTATTCATTAATGGCTCCCACGATTTCTTTTATGACATCGGTTAAGAGAGATTGGTTGATAATTCTGTCACTTTATTGTCTGCGGCAATAGGGGATTCATATACATACATGCCCGATTCCACCATCCACCCAGAAACTCGATTTCGAACTTCCCGTCTGGCTTTACACATGTTACAGCAACAAAATAGTGTATATTCTCGACAATATAAAAAGGATGCAATGAGAAGAGAGGATATACTCGGTGATATAATCAATTCCGCAAACAGGGGATTTATATACAAAGAAGCCCTATGCCTTCAGCCTTTGATAATCGTGTCTCTCCAATAGCGCTCCCAATAGTATAGAAGATAATAACAATGGCATGCTCAGCCTTCAGGAGTATGATTGTCGACTTGCTAATTAACACCAAATACCGATAAGAATTGACAAGGTGCTAACAAACACGATATGTGAAATATCTGTGTGAATCAATATTATCTGCTTCCAAATAAATACCAATGGCGGAATATTACTTCCCCCACAGGAGTTACGACGGCCAAGATATTCTCCAGCGGTAGAAGTATTCAATGAAGTGAAATTCCAATATCTCTATTGTCGATAGCATGATCTCGTTTAAACAAGATGATCGCCCAACATGAATAAGAATATAGAGGCAGATTAATGATAATTACGGAAAAATCATTTATTTGTTTGCAATCACGCCAAACATCATTCAGGCGCTCATATGTAATGCGTCCGGCAACAATACCAAACCCGTGCTCAAATCTGGAACTATTAACGTCTCCAGTATGTATGAGCGCTACAGGAAATTGTTAAGAGACCAGTGTTTATTTAAATATATTGAGACACCGAATAGCGCCAACAAATACCCGATCAATCTTTTTGGAGTATGATATATATTTGTATTTCAATCTGGACGATACAAACATCCAAAAAACCATCCTGTGCACAATACAAAGTAATCAAACAATAATCAGGAATACAACAGATAAGTATTCTTTGATCCCAAATATGCCACGCCAGGGTTTTCGTCCTAGTATGACACACTAACTCTGAGAGTTTACGTTCTCAGACTTCAATGTTCAAACCAATACCACATACAATTCTCCCTCCTCATCTTCTGTCGGCTTTCAAGCCCAAATAACTTCGCCGTATTCAGTTTTCGTAACTGATTCATTTTTACGGACTTTGGAAAACTATAATTCTTCAAATATTTCGTGGAACTCTTGACTTAATAAAAGCAATAGTTTAGTCATTAATATTTAATAAAGGCATAATTAATAATTAATTAATTAAATAATAAAAAGTCTATTAAAGAATAAAGACAATTTAATATTTAAATAATTAATCAGATCTTTTTAAAGCCTTATTAAAACAGGGACATCACATCTATACTACAAATAGTACTCCTTGTTGCTGCATATGATTCTTTATAGTGGTGACAAGGTATGGACTAGGCTATTAAATCTGAAAGTATATGATGAAGAAGGAAATAGATTGCCAGTCAAAATGTGGACTTACATATAGGATTCCCATTGCCCATTGGCTAATTACTTAGTGTTTGAGAATGTTTTTGTTTAGAATATCTTAAATAACTTGGATCTCAAGCCTGTGGACAAATTTTAGAAAGGGTTATCAAATTCTTAGGCCCCTTGGAGTTTGATGCAGAGAAGGGAATTGATCATAATTGGGGAGATTATTACCTCCATTCAGAGTATATTCAGAGTGTATGGTAAACCAGTTTAGCCTCACTGCCTCCCCAAGTATGTAACAAATAGGCTTGCATTTATGGAGATAATGTGCCAGCTCAATGAGGTTGACAAGATTAATTTTAGATTGATCAAAAAGGGTTCACTCATTCCTGGAGGAATAAAATTTTCACATTTTATTGTAACTGCCAAGGAAGGGTTAGAAATGCTACCCACAATGCTGCAAAGTTATAGAATGAAGTGGATCTTGCTAGGAATTGTGACCCTAAGGGGTATATTAACAAGATGAGATTGGAAAGTGGAAGATCCCAATTCTATCACCAATTCCATGCTTTTGATGATGTTATTAGAAATCTTAGAATAGATGAAGTAGTAAAGGAGAGGAAACAACAATGGATATTCATGGTCCAGTTTGAAGAGAAAAGGATAGTTATCAATCACTCCTATGTTAGCCCCTTTGCAAAAGTCACAAACCCTATGGAGAGGATGGAAAAAATGTTTGCCTATTTTGAGAGCAACACATACTTTAAGAGAAAGCCAGTTGAGCAAAAGCCAGAAGAAGTTGAATAACTTGTTCAACAAGAAGCTATGCTGACACAATCCTCAATGCATGATGCCCCAAGCCAGCCCATGCCAATTGGAGTTCAACCATTAGTGGATCACTCAATGAATCTAGATGAAGGGGATACTAGGCAAGAAGAAAAAAGACATTGCAAAAGACTTGCACGGGGATGAAGTCGATCAACATTTTCCTTCTTCCAAAGTTGATCAGGGGAATGAACAGGTTCTGATGATATGTTTGCTGTGGAATTTTATAATGATGACTTGCTCCCTGATGCTGTTGGAGCTCTAGCTTGTTCTAAATTCATGGATGATGATGCCTTTGTGACTTCTAAGGAGTTCAAGGATTTCATTATTAAAGTCAAGAAAAACGAGTTCAATGAAAGATTAAATCAGGCAAAGGAGGGAGTGGATCTTTCAAGATATGGAGATTACTGAGCAAGTCCTTCAAGAAATGGACTCTGATGCTTCAAGAATCGTTTGGAGGAGGGAAGGAGAATGGTTAAGGAAAGTGGTATCCTCTTGTTGCTATAGTGGGACCTTGCATCAACCATTGCTCTGGATACAATTAGACATTAGGATGAAAATGCATTGACTTCAGATGGGTAGGCTGAGCAAGCATATTTTGGGTCAAGATTCAGTCCTAACTTGCAGACCTTGGCTATATGGGCAATGGCCCCTGCCACAAACATGCCAAGAGTGGTTGATTCTGTGTAGGAAATCACAAGGAATTTAATAATCAAAAGAACATCTGATACATTAACACCATAGGCAACAACTTTGGTTGTGTAGACAACTATGTTTAGTGCTGAAACTGCCAAAAGATAGAGGGAAGAATATGAAAAGTTACATGCTAAGCATGTAAAGCTGTAGGATCAATACAATAAGGTGGTAGCTTAGCTTCCACAACCTCAAGTTGCAACTCCACAACTCCCTCCATCCACATCTGCAAAGTTCTCTATGCAAGACAGAGAAATTTTATCTCTGAGAATAAAGGAGTTGAAGGATCAACTGAAGCAAAGCAAGGAAAGAGAGAAGAAGGCCAAAGAGGCTAAATCAATAGCCACTAATATTATTGATGACCTTTTAGGTCATAGGCTATCATGTGTTTTACACAAGATTGAGGAGTTTGGAGTGCATTTGATGGACTTTAGAAAGCATATGCTAAGCATAGGCAAATTCAGAGTAACTTCCAGGATGTGTTGAGTAGGTGGATCTTGAGGGCCACCTCAATAAAGGAAATGATTAAAATGACATCATTTGATGGAAATGCCGCCAAGATTTTAGTACAAATAAGTGAACAAATAGAGTTATTGGTGGAGGTTTTTGCTTTTCAGACAAAGCTTGATATGCAGTTCAAATCAAAATTGAAAAGGTTTAAAGGCATGGAAGTCAGAGTTTGTAGGCATAATTCCCTCATTGGCATCGTATATTTATAAGGATGGCAAACCGAAGTTAGCTCTTTTGGACAATTCAATTGATGATTTGTTCAAATTGGAGACAAATCTAGACATTTTTGCAAGGGAAACAAGAGCAATCACAAATGTAAGGTACAATGCTCATAACAATAAGGTTCATAATCTCTTGGATTTTTCAGTGGCCTTCAAAAGTAGAATATAGTTTGTGGGTGGATAAATGCATTGAGTGGTTGTCTCCTTGTGCTCTTTGTTTTTTTTTCAAAGGTGGAGCCTATTTTGTCTTATGTGACCTAGTCAACATCTTCCTCGAGGGTTTTTTGGAGGTATGCAGTTTCAAAAGTTGTTAAAGGAGCTCAATGGTATGATGGCAATTGCATGTTTTGCATTTCATCATTGCAGGATCAACAAATATTTTCTCCAATGACATGCAACTATTTTGTCCTTTTATAAAAGATTTGTTTCTCCCATGAAGTAGTTGTAACTTATGTTTGTGTGATCCTAAAGGACAAGATTGTCAAATGAAAGCGTGACATCTGTTTGTGGCTTGAAGCTTGTTTGCTCCCTTGTTTCTATAAAAGGGAATTTAGAGCCATTTTGAAGGATCTTGGAAAATTTTGTAAGTAGAGCATTTTTTTTATTAGTCTGTATATGTCCGGTCTAGGTTTCCATAGAAAAAGGATGTTAATGTAACTGTTAATTTTGTATAACAATACTAGCTCAAAACATCAATATATAGTGACAATTTTGTAGTGAATTGTCTCCTAATTGTACATTTCTTTAACATTTATGAATATATATTATAAATTGATCAAGGATCATTTTTGGTTCATCTTTACAGGCTTTCTACAATTGAATGTTTCTTTCATGGATTTTACTCAAGGAGTAGATTGATTTGCTTTGTGAGAAATATTGAATTTTTTTAGATGTATACAAGGATTGTTAAGTAGAGTTGATTGCAAAATTCTAAAGAAGTGATAGTGTAAGGCAATGTTACTAAGCTTTTACAGAGATAGAATGAATATTGTTGTATGGGTTTTCAATTACACCCTTGGACTCCGTTACCTAGGTATAAGGCACCAATTTGAACAAGTGTTATGATTTCTTTCCCATGGTCGTGAATCTTGAAATCAATTTCTCTTTCAGCTGTAATTTATCTTGTAATGTTATTTCCATGCTCTCAATTATAGAATGCATTAAGCTCCAAGAAATTAGCCCTTTTTGTTGTTTATTTGTGAAGATACATTTTCTTCCCAAGTCTTGTGGTATGACTTTGTTAGCTAGGAATCTTTGAACCTTAGTGAGAAGTTACTCATTCAAACATTGTTGCGAGATTTCCTATCCTAGCTTCCACATGTTGAAAAGTTATGCTTTTCGGAAAATTTGAGTCTTGTGAAATTGGATGTTGCACCTTAGGTCCCGTATCTCGAAAGGCATCATGTTCCATCCCAATAACCATGCCCACATAACTTTGAAGAAAGTTGATAGCAACTTGATGAGGCTTGCATCACTAAGTCATTTCTTCATAATCAGTTGGACCCAAAATTTTCTTAAATTGGTAACTATTAGTTCTATTCGAAGATTGCAATGCTTATTGAACCAAATGAAGGACGTTTTGTTCTTAATCTAGATGTCAATGCCGAAGGAAGGGTTTTTATTCAAAAGCAAATCTTAATTAACGCATAAGTACTAAATAATGATGACTAATAAACCTGATAGCATATCCGGTTTCTTTCATGAGCAAGCGAAGTAAAGTTAGCTTGTCAAAGAATTTGCCTGCGGAACTCAATACCGGACATCATTTGAGTTCCATATTTGGCAAGAATGCCCGAAATTCCTATACCAACCAAAATCTACGAAGAGTTCTGTCAAAGTATTTAAGTGGATTTAAAAGTGATTTAGAACCAAAATTAATCACAAATGGTGAGTTTAAATACAAGGATTATTTGGTTGGTGTTGTTAAGATGGTTTATTTTGCAGGACTAGACCTAATGGCAAATAAATTTGTATGTTTTCATATGAGGGTTGATGTGAAGTAGTCTTGAATGAATTGATTTGATTTTAGGTGTCTTGGATTTAGGTGTGAAAAAGCGATTTATCAAGCGATACGAAAATCCTAAAGGATACTGGAACAAACACATGGGAAGGTGAAGATCCGATTACAAATCTAGATGTGGGTGAATAACCAGATGCAGGAACTCGTATAGTAAGTTGCGAGCATTTTAGAGTATGTTAGAATAGGATTAGTTTTGAGCATAGATGATAGAAAGGACAAAGGCTAAAGATATAAAGGCAAAGAGTTGACCAATTCTTGGTGGTAAAGCCTGAATCAATGGATTGCCATAAAGATTTTGTCAACCACGAAGGTACATGACTACTATCCGGAATTTTGAGGAGTTAGTGAACCATCAACGACGACAAAGTCAAGAGGATATAAATTTGATTAGTCTTCCAAAACTATCTGCTGATAGCTTATGTGCAAAAGATATTTTTTTGCCACGTGTCTGATACTGATTCACTTATTTCTATCTCGCCATATGTGATGTTATAACTAACCTCTGCCTTAGTTCTATAAAAGACAATAGGTTATCTTTCAGAGGGGATCAGAAATTGCTAGGACGATAGAGCTTGAATTGGAATATTACCAATTTAACTTCTATCTAATGTTTTCTATTCATTTTCTGTTCATATTCTATTAAGTAATTGGATCATTATTACAAAGAGGTTCATCTCCTTATATAGAGATTGGAGAAGAAACCACAAATAAACATTACGTGGTTCACTTAAAGCTAAAAAGCGAATCTAGAGAAAATGGAAAGAATACACTTGCCACTAAGGTGGCTTTATTACAACTGTAAGCTTTATTTAACATTATTCTAATAATTTTCACATTGTGAAGTTTGGACATCTTTGATCAACAAAAACCCTAGGATGAAAACCCTATGGGTAATTGGCTTCGGAGGTGAAAGATTCTTCCTAGTCAATCATGGTGGATTCAGGTAGGATTCGTAGGTGCACTAAAAGAATTTAGATTGAGAAGGCTGAGTTATATTGAATATCTTTGCTCTTTTATGATATTAAGAGATTGGATGAACAGAAATTTATTGAAGATTTGGAACCAAAAAAAATTTCTTTAGTGGAGATTGTGCTGTTTCTTTCCTAAGCCGTACCTTTGAAAGATTACAAAGACTGCTTTACAATTTTAGGAAGGCAGCTATTCATTTATTAAGGGCAGCGATCAAAGTTTGAAGGTTAAAAAGCCTTAATATCTCCTAGCCACAGCCTTTATGGTGGTTTAGATGTAGCCGCCACATTCAAAACGGAGAGTGGGGAGTTTGTACTTATTTGGGGGTGATAGTACAGTCCAGCAGGGCATGGTATTATAATATCTGATTTTTATCATATTTATAATCTTTATTACAGGGACTTGATCAGATGCAAGGTGTCATTGATTAAATTAGAAATAATTTCTGATTTCAAGGTTTTCTCATCAACAAGTCAGATCAGAAAATTATTAACTTATCTTTATGTAAGTATCTCTGGTTTTAAATCAGCATATTCTAATCTGACTTGTATATTTATCAGCTTGTTAAATGAAGCTGCCAAATATGGAGTTTGTATGACAATTGTTTGACAAAATGGTTCAGTGAAAGTCAATGCATGACAACTGTTTGTGAAAATGTCTACAATTATGACTTATAGATGCAGCTGTTTTTGATCATTAAATCCAAAAGTATTGAATTGTTCAATGAATGCAAACTGTTTGATGCAATGTTTATGAGTTGCAAGTTTGTTGAGATTATTTTGATAGGCACATTACAGTTACATGATTATTGTTGATAATTGCAAGAATTTAGATAATGTTCCAGTTGGGATATTATAGCAAACCATTTGGGTTAGGAGCCTTATCAAGGTTCATTTGAAAGGTGACCAATTTTATCTCTTCTTCCATGAATGGTTGATTCAAGAAATCATTTTGAGCTTCAAATATCATGAAAGGGATATTGCTCAACAAGGATTTTTTAGTGGGAACATATGGAGGACCAAACTCATTCAAAATTTCCTTGACATACTGTATTGCAACATCATAAATATCCTCAACAATTTCAACCACGAGCCTATCTTTATATTTTATTTGAGTTATTCTATTTGTTGGAAAATGGTTGTCATTGATGTCAAAGGTAATGCTGGCCAACCTCCTTGTGTTTTAGAACCCTCATTATTGGAAAATTTTAAATTAAATTATTCCCATGTATGGGCCAACCCCCTCTAATATGTCTCCAAATTTTTATGGGTTAAAATAAAAATTAATTAATAATATTAATAGTGGCCGACCCCTCAAGTGGTGCACCCTAGGTCATAACGGGAAGGGTGTATATTTAAAGAGTCGTCTCTCTTTGTAAAAGACATCTTTTCAATAAGTCACCCCCTTTGGAGAAGCTATAAAAATTGGTTGCAAAGAGGTTTTAAGGGCAAGCAATAAATAGAATATCGTTCTGATTTTAAAAGTACATTTTGAGGAAGAATAAGACCAGATTGATGCGAACAATAGAAAAGATTATTCATGGTAGATCTAAGAGGACATTAAAACAGATTTGAGCAGACCTTTCAAGGTGAATTTTATTGCAGATTTGAGGCATATTTTGGGAAAGAGTTATAGCAGATGTAAGAGGAAATTATAGGCAGATTTGAGGCAGATTTTGAGAAAGAATTATGGCAGATCTAGAGGCTGATTTATAGTAGACATTTTTAGCAGATTTATAACAGTTATAGAGGCTAATTTATAGCAGATTTGTCAAGGTGAATTAGAGCTGATTCAAGAAGTTTCAAATATTATCATTTTGTTTGTTTGGAGCTTGGTGCCTTCTAACTAAGGAGATCGAGAGCTTGGTGCCTCTCATTAGAAGAAATTGGTGTCTCTACCTGATTTAGTGCTCAATTGTGGGGATTAGTGTTTCCAATGGGTTGGTTCTTACAAAAGAAGACTTGTAAAAGTAGGTTGGTACCTATTGTGACCTTTTAACACATCGCCCCATTGCAAATGGGGACCCTCAGTAGTTTGCTTCTTTTTAGGGTTTTGCCTTCATGCAACAGTTTCATAAGGTTATTGCTTTAAGAGTTTTACGTCAGAGTTTTGAGTAAACACTCGAGCCAACTGGAGAATTCAAGCCCGAAACAGTGCCTAAATGTCACGGGAGTGCTTAGAAGGTCCAGAAGATGAGGATTGCTTGTGCTTTGAGTCAATTTTGACACTTCCTATGTTTTAGCAATTTTTGTTTTTTTGCTTTTTTCATTTTTGGCATTTTTGGACCAATCTGGGATCCCTATTTTTTAGGGATTTTGCTTTTTCTATTTTCAAAAATTTCTATTTTTAGAAAGTCAACCCTGGTCAAGGAGTCAACATTTCCATTTTTACAATCAAAATCAGGCCACTAGATGTAAAAAATTGAAAATCAAGCAAAAATCTAAAAAAACCAAGAGGGAAAACCGTGAAATCAATGGTGATCAAGGATGGAAAATGATGCAAGTCTGGAGAAATTCGCCCATGGGAATGGCAATGGCAATGGCAAGTTCGCTTGGAAGAAGCAATGAGAATTGCTAAAAGATTTGGAAGTTCGCCTTTGCCATGGAAAAGGAAATAGAAAGTCCACCCAACACATGGAAGGGAGAAGGCAAGCCCACTCCAAAGTCCACCCAAGCCTTGATAAGACAATGGCAAGAAGTTGAGAAAGTCCGCCCAAGCCTTAGACAAGAAATGGCAAGACAAACTCAAAGTCCGCCCTACCTCTTGGTATGAAGTTTGCTAAGTTCGCCATCAAGTGGAAACAAAAACATGAAGTCCGCCTAGAGCATGGAAAGGATGATGTAAAGTCCGTCCACCCCTTTAAACATTGGGAATAACATTGGGAAAGTCCGCCATGAGGATAAATGAAAATAAATTTCGACTTAGGCAAGAGAAAAATTGTCCAAGGTTGAGTAAAATCCGACTTGGGCAAGAAATAAAGTCCAAGCATGAGTAAAAGTTCGATTTTGGCATGGGGAAATACGCCTAGCACAAGTTAAAGTCCGCCATGGCATAAGAGAAATAAAAAAATTGTTGGCAAGATGACTAGAAAGTCCAACTTGGCTAAGGGAAAGAAAAAGTCTCAGTGTTAGAAAAGATAAGAGATGGCAAAATAAATATGAAGTTCGCCTTGGCTAGAGGATAAAGTGAAATAACTTGGAAAATAAATAATTAGCCATGGGAAAATTAAAATTTTCGAGTTTAATACTTTGATAATTTATTTCGACACTTAGGAAAATAATATGCCTTGGACAAAAACAAAATTTGCCACAGATGACTTGGAAGAAAATTCATGGAAGTAAATGAAATACGCTAGGAAAAGAGAAAATTCATGAGTAAATAAAATTTCGCCATGAGAAGGTTGGAAAAATCGAATTTAATACATTGGATATTTAATATTTTCCAACATTTAAAGAAATAAAAATAAACACTTAGCTAAAAATTGAATTCTAAAGAGAAAATCTAAGGATTTTAGCTGAAGGTGGCGTCTGGATAAGCTTGCCATGAAGATTTTTGAAAAAAATAGAAACTTGCCTTGATGAAGAGAAGAAAACAAATCGAAATCAAGAAAAAAAGATGAAGTTACTAAAACAAATCGAACTCTTCAGCCTTATAATGAGTTTTAGCAACTCATTTTTCACAAGTTCGATTTAAGAGAAGTTAATCTCTCTCAAGATTGCAAGAATATTCAAGGCAAGGTCAATTTTTCTTAGGGGAAGAGTAATTTTTTTTATGCTGGAGGGCGTGATTTTTGAATAAGTAAATTAATTCTTGGCTGAAAGTCGTACTTCTCAACAAGTTGGCGCACTCTTTCATTGGATTTTTGATTAAATTCTTTCAAGTTGAATTTGATTCGCAGCCAAAGGATATTTCCGAAGGTTTGAAGTTTGGTTGGCTAAGTTTCTCAATTCTTCTTCCATCTTATTCATTCTAGCTAAGTTCTGGCAAAATTTTAATCAAGTTCACCCATTTTCAGCTTGTTTTTTTGCAGAAATTTATCTTTTTAACAAGCTGAAAGTAAAATCTTCTAGTAAAGGCCTAGAAATAAACTATATTTAAAAGTCTCCCTACTAATGTTAATTCTTTTTATTTACTGCAGGTTAATGACCACACTGGGAGAATCATCAAGAAAAGTGCCGATGAAGTTTGCCAGCAAAGGGTTGTAGTGCGAGTCAAAGATTAATTCTAAATGAAAAAATATTACAGACACCGATCTCGGACATGTGGACTTCACGAAATTCAAGAAGAGGATGTACAGACACAATGGATTGTCGACACCAATTGCCCGACGGATGGTGAGGAATGGTATCTTCCAAGCAGTTGGATTTCTGCCAGCGGTAGAATGTGTTGAATTGATGGTAGAGTGCGCCATCGATTATGATGCGCAAGAGAGGCAGATGGTTGCACTTGATGGGAGGATATTAGCTCATCTCGGCGAAGTGGCAATTTAGGAAGCATTTGACATCTCGACACACCATCGGACTGTATATAAAACTAAGGAGGATGCCAGAAAGTTGTATGAAGACCAATCTGAACTCTGCACCACAAATATTAACAAGTCATGGCTGGAAAAATTGAGAGCCTTCGCCAAGAAAATGCCCAAGAAGCTACTTTGAACAAACTTCGAGGAGGATTATGGAGATATTATTTTGTTGTTGAACAGGATAGCCAACAATCCACAAGGTGCACCTTTTGAGACGTGGATGTACTATTTCATCGATGAAATCACCTCTGGCGTTCAAATGTTCAACTGGTCCCGGATGATTAGCAATAACCTCCATGAGTAGCTGATCAATTTGGAGAAGACAAAATCATTCCACATGAGCTCCTATATCATCTATCTGTTGGCTAGGATGTATAGATATTCTGGACTTATACGCAAAGATAGAGTAGGCAATGGTGAGAACGAATTCAAGTCATATGACTGTTACCCGCAGCTGCAACTCAGAGAGAAATATCACTTCAGACGGGTGCACGATGCTTTCCTCATGTACATTACCAGAATACTCCAAGGAGGAACTCACCAAAGGCTGAGTCATGTATCCAAAAGTTTGATTAGTAGATATGGATCCTGGTTTATCTAGTTTCCAAGGTTCACATACATAAGGATCCATGGATTCATTGGAAATCCTTACAAGCTTCCAATCTTTCCTACAAATAGGATGATTTTGTTAGAAGTCCTTAGACAATTGGAGACTTACCAGAACATCTAGCGGCCAAAGCAGAAGGCGGCTATCACTTTCCCGTTCTTCATTGGGAACATGTTGGAGTCCTGTCCATTGACACAAGCAGCTGAAAGTGCTAGGTTGGAAATTCAATGGTATACATTCACAACTTATTGGTCTAGGGCCAATTTTGACCTTGATAACCACATTTGGACCGTGGATGGAAAAAGGCATAAAGACAGAGTAGACCTGGAGGAATTTTGGGCAAATGCTGCTGACGAGTATGAAGTCAGGAAAAAGTTATAGTCGAGATTGTCGGTGGATTTGATGAGAGCAACAAAACTTTGCTGAGTGCCTGATTAGTTGCGGGACGATGGGGAATATGTCCAACTGTGCTTCGATGAGAATTGGTCTCTTCCTGTAGTGAAGTGGTCAGAGCCCGAGCTTTCAGATTTGACCACATTAATGAGGCCAATGGTTAAGTATTCTCAGTGGTGGGTTGACCAGCAAACCCAGGAGCTAAGGCGGAAAAGAATGATGCTTACTTATGACTTGTTGAGTGAGACGAAATCATACTCCTCAAATGCAAGTGCATCCCATAGTGTTGAGTTGGTTGAAATTACTAAGAAGAGGAAAGAGGCAGCTGCAAATATAGAGCCTGTCCAAAAAAGACAGAGGGTGGAGCCATCTCATTCCGTTGCATCCAGAAACATTGATGAGCTAGTGGCCATTGCAGATGAATTCTTGGTTGATATGATGATTCCTTCTCCAATTTAGGAGGGTAACAATGAGTCGATCCAGTTAGATGACGACGAGCCCCCATCTCCTACGGGCACAAAAATACTTGGTTCAAAGGACGAAATGGACATCCAGAATGATGAATTCCAAGAGGGAATGATTTCCGCTCTCAAAGGAGTTTTTGATATTCCAAGTACAAAAAATGTTCAAGAGTAAGATAGCATTGAACAACCTACCATTCCAGATTGGTTGAAGGAAAGAATGAAGATACAGGGGCCAGTTGAGGCTCAAGAAGAAGATGACACTGTAGATTTCTTGGCTAGGTTAGAACAAGTTGCTGTAAAGATGCCTGCCAAGAAATTCTCCACGATTCAGAGGGACGAAGCTGACAGCCGTTCCATACAGATTGTAGTGCCAACAGTTGACAAAACACAGGATGAAATTGCTCCCCATGAGTACGCCATAACCACTATAGACCTGGGCCCAACAACAAAAGGCCAAGAATTTGAAGAATTGGATAACTTAGTCTCTACTATCAAGGTGAGACTGGAGAAGGAAGTGGCAAAGAAGAAAGAATACAAGAAGGAGGTCGAGCACCTGAAGGAGTATATTCAGCATCTGACCCAACCACTCAACCAAGGTGATGCAGTAGCTCCTTCCCTTCTAAATTCCTCACAAGAAACAACCAAGGATGTGGAAGAAGATATGGTCACGGCTAAGGAAGCCATGGAATGGATGACAAGTAAAAGCACGAAAGTAGCTTCATTCATGGATAGATTGACACTCGCCCACGAACAAACTTCCTCATTCCTTTCCAAATTGGTTGTCATGACAGAAGTTTGGGACAACCTCCCGGATATTCAAGAGAGGCTCATTCCATGCCTCAAAGTGCTGAAGGGCGTCCCAAAATAGGAATTGATTGAGGGAAAGATAATTGCAGCAGGCACCACTTATGACTTCCATCATTGGTATTGGGCATTGACAGTACGGAGCGAGGGCTTGGAGAAAGCAAAAGCTGATGGACTCAAAGTGGAGGAACAAATCAAGGAAATTCAGACAAAGATTTACCTTGTAGCTGTAGATATATTTGAGAAAGAGATTGTTCGAGAGAATGACATGCAGCTAGAAAGGCTAAAGAGCAAGGTTCAGGAAATCTTCTTCTCTACGCGAGCCTCTTATCCATCCAGGATGATTTCATGAAGCAAGAGTTGGAATGGGAGAGTGCCTTTTCCGAATATGCTGAGGACTTGGACGGGCTGGAATTCAGGATAAACATGCTACCTCAGGTCACGATGGAAGAAGTCATCCGGATCGTGTCCCGGTTCGTCGAACACATTGTTGCTCAAGAGGATAGGGACGCACTCCCTTGGAAATAGCTCCAGATGCTGCTTCAGTCTTTGTTTACTCATTGATTATTGATGTTATTTGGGAAACCCTAATTAGGGTTGATATGTATTAATCTTGGCCGTTAATGGTGTTTTAATCTTGGCCTTTCATTTTCTCTTGATAACTCTATATAAACTCTTAATCTCTCATTTTCATTTGTGTGAAGAAAGTGTATGAGATTGTTGTGTTTTGCTACTTCTGATAATAAAAGTTCTTATGCATGATTTGCTTTGAATCCCTTTTATTGTCAAGGGGTTTGCAAGGTTGCATAGCTTCTTCAACTCTAGATTAGAATTAGAGTAGAACATTATATTAGAAGTAACATAGAATTTGATTAGAACTAAGATAGAATTTGCTTTGAATGTTTGTTAAGTGAATGCAAGATTTGATAGTATAGATTTATGGTGAAACATTACTCATACTTTCTTTGGATGGATGATTTCCATTCAATGCGTAAAGTTAGCCTGAGCTTGTGATTGTGGATGCTTAACTTCAGTCTTATTCAAGACATGAAAATTATAATCACACCCTTTGAAGATTGCACCCACTTTGTGTAGTTATCCTCGGGAGGCGAAGCAAAGCGTGGTTATCAGTTTCACCTAATCTTTACAGTCTCTTGAATTCCTAGGAATAGATTAGAGCCCCTAAACCCTTATCCTTTTTACACTTTTTTGAGGTCCCAAATTGAAAATCCCAACAAAAGATGCACTTAATGATAAATTCGTCTAAGTCTCGAACTTGTGAGGAATTCCGTAACATAAGTCCCGTTGTGTATTACTAACATATCACAACGCCCATTGAGCTTATCCACATGTCATGACTTGACGAAAGAAAACTTGGAGTCGCCATATGATCTTCTCGCAATCTTAGCATATGCGGTGATTTTGTTCAAGAGAGGATAGAGTGTCTTTGGACATTTTATTCTGTGTGTTCGGTGGATGATTAAACGTACACCAACAGTACCTACAAAGAAGATCAATATAAATAAGCAATATTTTGCCATGGTTTTCTCTCCCAAGGGTTTCCACGTCGATCATGTGTTCTTAATTGCTATATCTTGCATGTGTGTTATTGCTATGGTTGATTAAGTTTTGAAAAGTAAAAAATTATCTTATATTGTTGCATCCCACCCTCTTAGTATAAGCATGTGTTCATCAATTGGTATCAGAGTGGGTTCCTTGGGAGATAGTCTAACTGCTATAAGGAATATCTAAAGAGCACATATGGCTGGTCAAGAAGGATATGGATTCTCATCAAACAGGCCACCATTGTTCGATTGAACAAACTATGCCTTTTGGTGCATAAGGATGAAAGTCTTTTTGAGTGCTCTAGGGTTTGATGTCTGGCCATCAATGGTAAATGGTTATACAACTCTTGTGACTCCAATGGATTAGGTAGGAAAGTGAAAACAAAGCGAAGGCCATGAATGCAATCTTGTGTGGATTATCCAAATTAGAGTTTGTAAAAGAAATCATCTAGAAGATTTGATTCTAGGTGATAAAGATGGAGAAATTCAGACAAGGAGATTTGCTGATACTTCAAATCATGAAAATTTGCCTTTGCTTTCCAAGATAGAACCTAAGAACTTCAAAGAAGCAAGTGAAGACAAACATTGGATAGGGGCCATGGAGGAGGAGTTGAATCAAATAGAAAAAAATGAAACGTGGGAACTGTTGGTGTACGTTTTATCATCCACCGAACACTTCAGAATAAAATGTCCAAAGACACTCTATCCTCTCTTGAAAAACCACCGCGTATGCTAAGATTGCGAGAATATCATATGGCGATTCCAAGGTTTCTTTTGTCAGGTCTTGACATGTGTATAAGCTCAATGGGCGTTGTGATTTGCTAGTAATAAACAAGGGGACTTACGCTAGGCGATTTCTTACAAGTTAGGGACTTAGGCGGATTTATCATTAAAAGGTTTCTTCAATCGGGACTTTAATTTGGATCTCAAAAAAATGGCAAAAGATAAGGGTTCAGAGGATCTATTCTACGCCTAAGAACTTAAGAGATAGTAAAGATTCGGTGAAAGGGATAACCGCACTTTGTTTCACCTCCCTTGGACAACTACGCAAAGCAGGTGCAATCTTCTAAGGGTGTGATTGTAATTTTCAAGCCTCAAATGAGACCAAAGTTAAGAACCCACAATTATAAGCTCAGGCTAACTTTACGCATCGAATGCAAATCATCCATTCGAAGAAAGTATTAGCAATGTTTCACCATAAATCCATACGATCAATCTCTTATTCACTTAACCAAAACATTTAAAGCAAATTCTACTCAATTTAATTCTAACTTTAATCTACCTCTAATCTATGGTAGAAGAAGATATGTAACCTCGCTTACTATTTGACAATAAAAGTTGTTCAAAGCAAATCATGCATAAGAGCTTTTACTATCGGAAATAGTCTCAATGCAACAATTTCATATACTTTCTCCACTACAAATGAAAATGAGAAATCACCAGTTTAAATAGAGTTTCAGAAATCAAATGAAGGGCTGAGATTAAAACAATATCGACGGCCAAGATTATTACAACTGAACCCTCATTAGGGTTGCCCAAAACAACATGAGTTATCAATCAGTAAACTATCAGTAAAGTGGCAGTTGAAGCTATCATCAAGGAGAGGCGTCCTTATCCTCATGAGCAACATTGTGTTCGATGAACCTGGTCACAACTATGACAACCTCCTCCATCGTGACGGGTGGCAGCATGCTAATCCGGAATTCGAGTCCATCCAAGCTCTCAGCACATTTGGCAAAGGTATTTTCCTAGTCCGCCTCCTGCTTCCCAAAATCATTCCAGATGGCTGAGAGACTTGCCACTCTTGCAAAATCCTGTCTCAGAAGCGGTCCAGTAGCCAAGAAGAAGACCTCCTGAACTTTACGCTTCAGTAATTCCAGTTGCATGTCGTTTTCTCGGATAATCTCACCGTCAAACACCTCTACAGTTGTCACATAAATTTTCTCCCGAATTTCTTTGACTTGCTCTTCAATTCTGAGTCCATCTGCTTTCGCCTTCTCCAAAACTTCTCTCTGCATAGTTACTGCCCAAAACCAGTGATGAAAATCATATGCTGCTCCTGCAACAATCATCTTTCTCGCAACCAACTCCTCTCTTGGAGTGCCCTTCAGGACCCTGAGGCATGGAATAAGCCTCTCCTGCATATCTAGAATACATTCCCATGTCTCTGCCATATCATCAAGCCTGGAAAGAAAAGAAGAGGTTTGCCCATAGGCAAGTGCCAGTTTCTCCATGAACAAGGTTGCTTCCGTTCCTTCGCCCACCATCCAATCCTGAGCCTCCTTGGCTGTGACCATCCCGTGCTCTACTTCCTTGGTTATCTCTTGTGAAGGATTGAGGAGAGGAGCTATTGCATCACCCCGATCGAGTGGCTGGGTCAGATGCCGTATGTACTCCTTCAGGCGTTCAACTTCCTTTTTATACTCTTCTTTTTGGCCACTTCCTTTTCCAATCTCGCTTTGATGGTCGAGACAGAATTATCTAGTTCCTCCACTTCTTGGCCTTTTGTGGTTGGGCCAAGATCTACAGTGGTTATGGCATACTCTTGAGGAGTGGTCTCGTCTTGTGGCTTGTCCACTGTGGGTACTGCAATGTGTACGGAACTATTGCCTGTCTCATCCCTTTGAATAGTAGAGAATTTCTTGGCAGGCTTCTTGATTGCAACCTGTTCCAACCTTGCCAAGAAATCTGCAGTATCTTCCTCTTGGGCTTCTGCAGGTGCCTGAATCTTCATCCTCTCTATCAGCCAATTTGGAATAGTCGGCTGCTCAATCCCATCTTCTACCGGAACATCCTCCTCATTCGGAGCATCCATGACTCCTATGAGAGCGGAAATCATTCCCTCTTCGAAGTCATTATTTCGAGCTTCCATCTCATTATCTGAAACTAGTATTTCTGTGCCCGTAGGTGATGAGGGCTCCTCGCCATCCAGCTGAATAGGTTCATTGTTTTGTTCCTGAGCTTCAGAAGGTCCAATCATTTCAACCAAGGACTTATCTATAGTAGCCACCAGCTCGTCAATGTTTCGAGATGCTGTAGAACGAGATGGTTCTCCCTTCTGTCTTTTCTGAACAGGTTTTGCACTTGGAACTATTTCTTTCCTTTTCTTTCTAATCTCAACCAAGTCCTGATGGGATGCACCAGCATTGGAGGAATACGACTTTGATTCACTCAGTAAATCATACGTGAGCGTTATTCTTCTCTGTCTCATCTCCTGGACATGGTGGTCAACCCACCACTAAGAGTACTTGACTACTGGCCTCATTAACGTTGCTAAGTCTGAGTGCTCAGGTTCTGACCACCTCACAGGAGGAAGAGGTCGACTCTCCTTGAAGCGTGGTTGGATGTAGTTCCCATCGTCCTGCAACTGGTCAGGCTCCCGGCAAAATTCAATTGCCCTCATGAAGTCTACTGGCATTCTGGACCATAGTCTTCTGACTTCATATTCATCGGCGACATTTGCCCAAAAGTCTTCCAGTTCCACTCTGTGCTTGTACCTTCTTCCATCTACTGTCCGGATATGATGATGTGGTTCGAAGTTGACCCTGGACTTGTAGGCTGTGAACGATTACCACTGGATTTCCAATCTGGCACTCTCAACTGCCTGCGCTGATGGACAAGATTCTAGCATATTCCCGATGAAAAATTGGAATGTAACAAATGCCTTCTTGGTCGGCCTCTGGATGTTTTGATATTCTTCTAACTGCCTCAGGACTTCGAGCAGAATCATCCGATTTGTCGGATAAGTGGGCAACTTATAGGGATTTCCAGTAAACCCTTGGATTTTGACATATGTAAATTTTGGGAACTGGATGAACCAAGATCTGTATCTACTGGTTAGACTCTTTGCCTCATGACTTAGCCTTTGATGGACTCCCCCTTGAAGTGTTCTGGTAATATGCATTAAGAAGGCGTCATGCACCCTTCTGAAATGAGACTTTTCCTTCAGCTGGAGTTGTGGGTAGCAGTCATAAGGTCTGAGTTCATTTTCTCCGCTGCCAACTTTGCCCTTGCAAATTAGTCCTGGATATTTATATGATTTGGCCAATAAGTAGACAATATACGAGCTCATGTGAAAGGACTTGGTCTCTTCCAAATTGATCAATTGCTCGTGAAGATTGTTACTTATCATTTGTGACTAGTTGAACATTTTTACGCCAGAAGTGATCTCATCTATGAAGTAATACATCCAGCTCTTGAAAAATGCACCTTGTGGGTTGCCAGCTACTCTGTTCAACATCAAAATGATGTCCCCAAAATCTTCTTTAAAGTCCGTCTGGCGTGGCCTTTTGGGCATCTTCTTTATTGACGGCTTAGGCTTCTCTAGCCATGCCTTGTTAAGATTTGTTGCGCACATGTCTGATTCGCTGTCATACAAACGTTGAGCTTCCTCCTTGGTCTTATAGACCGTCCGAGAGTGTGCTGGGATGCCAAAGTTTCTTGAATTGCCACCTCGCTCAAGTGTGCCAAAATTCTGCCATTAGGTGCAATGATCTGCCTCTTTTGAGCATCATAGTGGATAGCACATTCCATCATCAATTCTGCACAATCCATCGCAGGCGGGAATCCAGCTGCCTGAAAAATCCCGTTTCTCACCATTCGCCTGGCTATTGGTGTCGGAAGCCTGTTCTGTCCATACACTCTTCTTTTGAACTCTTCGAAGTCGACATGTCCTAGATCGGTGTCTGCGACATTTTCCATTTTGAATTAATTGTAGACTCTTGCTGGACACCTTTGCTGGCGAACTTCATTTTCGCCTTCTTTGATGATTCGCCCACCATGGTCATCATCCTGCAGTCAAAAATATTAACATTAATAGAGAGACTTTTTAAAAATAATTTACTTTCATGCCTTGTGTTTGAATAATTTACTTTCAGCTTATTAAATAATTGAACTGCTGCGAAAAAGCAAGCTGAAAGTAAATGGATGAAGTTGAAATTTTAGCCCGAATTGAATCAACATGAAAGAGACAGAAGAAGAATGGTGAATCTTATTCAATCGAACTTCAAACCTCAGTAAAAGACTGCTGGCTGCAAATCAGATTTAAATTTTGATAATTTACTCAAAAAACAATTGATGAAGTGCGCCCCTCTTGCATAGAAGAATTCAACTTTGAGCAATTATATCTTTTCCTTTTTCGAGAAAATTTTCCTTCAGCATAAAATTTCTTCCTCCTTTGGGAAATTCGATCTTGCTTGCTGAGTAATTGACTGCCTTAGAATTTTGAGAGAAATTAATCTTCAGCTGTGTCTGTGAAAAAAATGAGTTGCTGAAACTCATTATAATGCTGAAGAGCTTTATTTATTTTAGCAACTGCCTTCTCTTCTTTCGATCTCGATTCGTTTTCTTAGGCAAGTTTCCAATATTTTTCAAAAAAACTTGATGGCGAGTTTATCCAGGCAAATCTCTGAGTTTTTCGAAAATTTGATTTTTGGCTTAGATGTTTATCTTTGATTTTCAAAATTTTGAAAATAAACATTAAATGCCTTAATTAAATTCGATTTTCCAAGCTTTAAATCACTGGCGAATTTAATTTTCTCCATTGGATCTTGTCTTTGCCTGCCACAATTTATCTTCTTCCGATACACGTCTGGCGAATTTAATTTTGTCCAAGACTTTTAAATTTTTGAGTAGTCGAAAATAAATTATTAAAATATAAAAATATTTTAATTTATTCCAACCCGTTCGTTTTGGACCCATGGCTATTTCGATTTTTTCTTCATTTTCTTTGGCTAAAAGTTTATTTTCCAATTTTATTCCAAATTTCGTCTAGCCAAGCCAAAATTTTAGCCATTTCGTCAATAAATGTTATGCCAGATCCCTATTTTCTTTTGCCATGGCGAATTTTAAATTGCACTAAGCACATTTTCTTCTACCAAAGTCAATTTTTTCCTTGCTCGGATGAATTTCTCTAGGAAAAGTCTTTGTCTGGATGTCTTTATTAGGCGAAATTCCTTGACGGTTGACAAATTCTTATCTCTTCTGGCGAAGGGCGAGCTTTCCTACCTCTTTGTCTTGCGCATTTTTCTCTGTGCACTTAGCCAATTTTATAACATTTTCTCCATACTTAGGCGAATTTTAATTTCTCTTCCATTTTCATGCTAGGCACACTTCATTTTTTTCATTGCCTTGGCCTAGGCAGACTTTCCAAAGTCTTTTCTATCCTCCATCAAGACATGGCGGACTTTCTTAGCACTTGCCTTTCAAACTTAGCACTTTACCTCTTCAAAATGTTATAATACTTAGCCAAAATTTCAATTTTTCCATCCTTTAGGCCTCTATACTTAGGCAAATTTTCGGATTTCTTCTTCTAGGCACCAAACACTTAGTGAAATTTTCAATTTTTTTCCTTCCACATGACATGGCGGACTTCCTAACCTCTTTGCTAAAGTGTGGCGGACTTCAAAGACCACCTTCCAACCTCCTCTAAGTCTAGGCGGACTTCTTTAGCCTCTTGCCAAAGTGAGGGCGGACTTTAGAAGGTCTTAGACATTTTCCCCTTGATCATGGCGGACTTCCCAAGCACTTGGTACTTACCTCCTTGAGGATGGCGGACTTTGCAAGCTTCTAGACAAGATAAGGCGGACTTCAAAGGGTCTTAGACAAGGTTCCTCAAGGCTGGCGGACTTTAGAAGAGTCTAGACATTTCTCTCTTTGTGGCTGGGCGGACTTTCCATAGTCCAACCCATCCTTTCCTCAAGCATGCAGACTTTGCAAGCTTCCAGACATTTTTCTCTTCGTCCCTCTTTTCAAGGGCCATCTTCCTCATCTTGAACTTGGCGAATTTTCTAGACTTGGCCAGAATTTTGACTTTAATTTCATACTTTTTGGTCCATTCTTGATGATTTTTTTCTTCAGATCTGACTGGTTTTGGTGATTTTTCCAGAATTTTGATGCTTTTGAGTTGATTTTTCTCAGCGTTTTGACTGATTTTCCACACTTCCAGATTTTTCAATGATTTATGCTTGCTTTTCCAGATTTTTTACTTGATTTTTTGATTTTCTCTTTGATTTTTCAGTGATTTTTCGATTTTTAGGTTGATTTTTGGATCTAAAGATAGAAAGTTGACTTGTTGACCAAGGTTGACTTTCTAAAAATAGAAAAAGCAAAATCCCTAAAAAATAGGGAACCCTGTTTGGTCCAAAAATGCGAAAAAGTGAAAAAGCAAAAAAAAGCAGATTCCCTAAAAAGTAGGAAGCCTCAAAATTGGCCGAAAGCACAGGCGATCCTCGTCTCTTGGGCCTTCTGAGTGCTTCCATGACATCTACGCATTGATTCTAGCATGGGTTACTGACTTGGTTCGGGTGACTCTCGGCAGACTGAATCAAAACTCTCAAAAAAGTGACTTTACGAAACCGTTGCAAGGAGACAAAACCCTAAAAACAAGCCAACAACTGGGGGTCCCCATTGGCGATGGGGCGATGTGTGAAAAGGTCACAATAGGAACTTGTCCCAAGACCTAAGGGCAAAAATGTGATTGGCACTAAGTGGGACTTCAAAAATAAGTTGAATGAAGATGGTCAAGTTGTAAGGAACATGGCAAGGTTGGTATGCAAAGGATATGCATAAGTAGAAGGCATTGACTTTGAAGAGACTTTTGGTCCTATTGCTAGATTGGAATGCATCAAAATGTTTTTAGCATTTGCCGGTTTCAAAAATTTCAAGGTCTATCAAATGGATGTTAAGTCTGCCTTCGTTAATGCCAATCTAGAGGAAGAGGTATATATTGAACAACCATAAGGATTCTTGTTGTTAGATAATAGGGATTATGTGTGTTGATTCGAGTTGTGTATTTTTTTAAATTTCAATCTCCATCTTTAAACAAACATTCTTTGGATTTCTATTGCTAGAAGATCTCCTTGGCCAAAAGTTCAAAGTATTTTTGTTTTTGGGGTTTTTGTTTTAGGAACATTTCTCGATCCATTTTGGCCTTGATCACAATTTTTTGAGGGTAGCTAGCTTGTCTTCCACCAAGAATTTTTCTTGGAAAATATTTTTAAAGTGGGTTCTATTTCAAAGTTTTAATTGCTATTTATGTGGCCCAATTTCTTATAAAATTGAAAGAGTTTGGAGATTATCACTTTTGGAGCTATGGAGCACTATTCATGCATCTTATTGGAGAATTCTTGATCCCATACCACATATTTTCAAACTTGATGGGACATGTTGGGGGAGAGGAGTCAGACAAAAACTTGAGGACTAGTGGAAAGTGATCAAAGCTAGAAATTTGAAGGATTTGACATTCTTGAAGAAGAGTGAAGGGAGCCCAATTTCCTTTTAATAAGAAGCAATCCAACCTTTCCACAATATTTGTGAAGCCAAGTCTTTTGTTAATCCATGTGAAGCTCCTGTTTTTCGACACAATATCTTGGAGAATGATTGCTTGCCACAAAATGATGAAAATCCCACTAAGTTTGTGTTTAGATACCCTCCCTTTTTTAAGAGTTGTCCAAGGTGGCCTTGAAGTCCCCACCCAATATTATAAGTTCAAAACTCGTGATTTGTTATTTCCTCATGGTGGGAACTAAACATTTTCAATATATACATTGATCAATGTATATGAAACGTACCTAGTACAAGGAGGTGTTGAAAAATGGCAGTTGCACGTCCCTAGTACAAGGAGGTGTCAAAAAATGGCAACTGCACTTCCCCAGGTGTTGTGACCTTTTCACACATCACCCTATTGCAAATGGGGATCCCCAATAGTTTGCTTTTCTAGGGTTTTGCCGTAGTGTAACAATTTCATGAAGTCATTGCTTTGAGAATTTAGAGTTAGAGTTTTGAAAACCATTTGAGTCAAGTGGAGAGTTCAAGCCCAAAACAGTGCCTTGACGTCATAGAAGTGCTCTGAAGGTCTGGAGGACGAGGAAGGCCATTGCTTTGAGTCAATTCTGACACTTCCTATTTTTTAGGGATTTTGCTTTTTTTTTAAATTTTTTTTTTCTATTTTTGGCATTTTTGGACCAATCCGGGACTTACTATTTTTAGAAATTTTGTTTTTTGCTTTTTTGCTTTTTCTTGTTTTAGAAAGTCAACCTAGGGTTTGCGTCTCACAAGTCAGGGTATCAACGTTTTCATCTTCAGAATCAAAATTTAATGCCTCCAAGAGTAAAAAGCAAGAAAAAAATTATAAAAAGCAAGGAAAAATCACATGCCAAGGGTTTGATGATCCAGAAGCAAACAAGAATGGCAGCAAGAAATTCATGGCACAATCATCATGAAGTCCACCATACTCAAGATGAAGGCATGTCTGGCACATGGTCAAGTCTGCCATGGAGTTGTCAAGGGCTAAGTGAAGTCCGCCCAACCATGAAGGAGGATAGGAAATGGCATGAAGTTATCAAAGTCCGCCCTTGGCAAAGCAACCATGAAAGTCTACCTTGGTACTGAGGGAAAATTGGCAAGACAAGTGCAAAGTCTGCTTGGAGAAGAGTCCAAGACACTCCAAAGTCCGCCCTCAAGCATGATGGGAAATTTATAAGGCATGAAGTGCCTGGAGGAAAGATGTGAGATGGCAAAGAGGCTTCCAAGTCTTCCCAAAGGAGATGAGACTTGTCTAGCGAACCTCGAAGTCCACCCAAGGAAAATGTCCAAGATGATGCAAAGTCTACTTGGGAAAGAAAAGCTATGTCCAAACTGCTGTCAAGTCCGCCCTTGGCTTGAATGATGCTTGTCCAAGGCAATGAGAAGTCTGCCCTAGCTCCAAGATGAAATGGCAAAGAACAAGTCAAGTCCGCCCATAAGGAGATGTCAAAGATGAAGTCAAGTCTGCCTAGACAATAAGGAAAATGTCGAAGTGTTAGCAAAGTCCACCCTGGCTTGAAAGAAGCATGTCCAAGGCACTATGAAGTCCGCCTACACATGGCATGAAGTTGGTTAAGTTCGCTTGAGAGAAATGAGACATGTCCAAGGGAAGATCAAGTCCGCCATGCGCTTGTCCAAGCTAGTTTAAGTCTGCCTTCGCATGTGAAGAGTAAAGTCTACCTGGAGGGAAATGGGAAATGTCTTGCCAAGGTAGTAATTCTGCCAAGCATGAAACAAAGATGGCATAGCAATCAACAAAGTTCGCCACCTCCCAAACAAGAATTGTCCTGACTAAGTGTCAAGTCTGCCAAGGGGAGATGAAAAATGGCATGACATGTGCCAAAGTCCACCAAGGTTAGAAACAAACATGGTAAAATTTGCCAAGAGGAAACAAAAAATGGCTAAGTGTGGAATTTTCCTACAACAAAAGAATCAAATTTTGATTAAGTGTTGGAAAGAAAACAGGAAGAATGAAGAGGAATAAAGAGGAAAAGTAATGAGGAAATGAATAAAATCCTTGTCCAAGGATGGAGTCTGCCCTACTTAGCACAAGCTAAATTCAGAATTGAAAGAAAATCCACACGCAAAGTTCATTTGAGCATGGAGATGGCCAAAATCTTGACTAAGTGTTGAATGGTCCACATGAAGGTGTTACAAAATGAAATTGAATAGCCAAAATTTGACTAAGTATGGGAAATACTTCACGGAGAAAGTTCCAATTTCCTTCATTGTGGTGAAAGCATAGGGGAGTTCTTCTCCAAATTCAAGGCACTTGAAGGAATTTCAATGCAATCAAGAAAGAAGAGTTTAATAACTTAAAGTCTAGACATCTGTTCCAAGGGGAGACTTCCGGACCTCAAAGATTCAAAAGCAAGTGAGAAGAAGAAATCAAAATTTCAAAAGGGAATCTAAGATCAAAGCTAGGAAGAAACAATTACAAAGGATAGAGTCGTCAACAAAGAAAGATATTTCAAGGTAAGTACATGGAAAAAGAAAAAAGTGACCAAGGAGTTCATCCGGGAGAATGACATGCAGTTCGAAAATCTAAAGCACAGAGCTCAAGAAATCTTCTCCACCATCACTCGATTGGTCGTAAGGCAAAATTTGTCTATGGTGGCAAACAACTTGTCTATCCGAAAAGCCTTCCTGAAATAGGAATTGGAATGGGAGAATACTTTTGCCGGATGTGCTGAGGAGTTGGACGGGCTGGAATTCAAAATAAACATGCTGCCTTAGGTCACGATGGAAGAGGTCATCCCGATTGTGTCCAGGTTCATTGAACGCATTGCCGCCTGAGAGGATAGGGATGCAATTCCTTGAAAATAGCTCTAGGCGCCACTTGTCTTTCATGCAATTAATGACAATGTTATTTTAGGAAACCTTAATTTGGGTTGATATATCTTGATCTCGGCCGTTAATTTGTTTTAATCTCAGCCTTTCATTTGCTTTCAGAAACTCTATATAAACTCTTGCTCTCTCATTATCACAGTGTGAAGAAAGTGTATGGAATTGTTGTGTATAGCTACTTTCGATAATAAAAGCTCTTATGTATGATTTGCTTTGAATCCTTCTTATTGTCAAGTGGTAGCAAGGTTACATATCTTCTTCAACAATAGATTAGAATTAGAATAGAATTTGATTTGAATGCATGTTAGATGAATGCAAGATTTGATTAGTATTGATTTATGGTGAAACTTTGCTCATACTTTCTTTGAATAGATGATTTTTATTCAATGCGTAAAGTGAGCCTGAGCTTATAATTGTGGATGCTTAACTTTTTTTTTGGATGGGTATTGTTCGATTTGATGGTAATTGTTCATGACGTGAAAATCATAAGCACACCCCTTGAAGATTGCACCCAGTTTGTGTAGTTGTCCTAGTGAGGCGAAGCAAAGCGTGGTTATTAGTTTCACCTAATCTCTACCGTCTCTTGAATTCTTAGGAGTAGATTAGAACTTTTAAACCCTTATCCTTTTGCACTTTTTTGAAATCCCAAACAGAAAATCTCAAAAAGAAAGAGTATTTAATGTTAAATTCGTCTAAGTCCTAACTTGTGAAGGAATTTTTTAGCGTAAGTCCCTTTGTGTATTACCAGCATATCACAATGCCTATTGAGCTTATCCACACACCAAGACTTGACAAAAGAAATGAAATATTCTGAGCCAATTTTTTTGTTTTTTTACAAATTACAAATTACAACCAATGCACCCGTTAAGGTTAGCAGCTAAACCGAAACGATGCTGAAGCAACTCTAACCAGAATGTACACCAGGATCCCGATGTGGGCAAGGTGTGAGCATTGGTCAGAGGATCTTAATCAAAATGCTTATGCAAGAACTCTAACCAAGGATGGCGCCGATGATGGCGAGCATATGGTCAGAGGGTCTTCTACACTAAGTACTGAAAGGGAACTCGACACCAAGTATGTGCTACCCAATCCAGTATGGAGTTGAGGCGACCATATGGCGGAGTATTACAAATTACAATACTTGAAAGAAATAACTGAAATGCTGAAAGTACTCAACACCCAGAATGTGCTTTCTAACCCAGAGTGGGAAAGTAGCTACCATAGGGCGGAGGTAAATTAAATACAATGGCAAATACTGAACGAAAAACTGAACATTACAAACTATGATGAGCAAGATTAACCATACTGTCAGTACTACTGCCAGTTTACAATATGAAGGATAATATCTTGCTAGAAATGTGAATCAACATATAAATAGAGCTGCAACGATATGTATTGAACTTCCTTTACTGAATAATAAAGATTAGATCTGAAAGTGCCCTAAACAGACCAACCTCAAATTCTGATTTATGACAGTCCAGATTTCCATGTGCACGAACAGCAACCCTGTACATCACAAATCCACTCACAACTTGCTCAAAACTTAGCCAAATGCCTCCACACGAAATGCAATATGAATCTAATAGAGTGACAACCAATACAGGACACTGAAAACTGACCCAAAGTACCTATATATTTAATGCACGAATTTCAAGGCAACTCAAGGTGGTACGGCCCAGCAAGAGGGGCGATTTGCATTTAAAAATCAGATGCTTCTTTAAAAATTCTATAACTTGGCACAAAGGGGCGCCTTGCCTAGACAGAAAGAATGAAACAATACCTAGAACAATCTTTTTGATATTTCTTGATTCATGAAATAAAACACAAATCTGCTGTAGCTAAAATGCAATATCTAGAAAACCTCTAATATGCAAAATCAGAAACTAAATAGCCACAATGCTGATTACAATGCACAAATCCCAATGAAACTCACAAAACTATACTAATTCACCACTAGTTGTTGTGTTGCAAGCAAGAAGCAATGCCCGAGCTAGGAGGCCTTCATTCCTCGAAGCGATCCAATACCATTCCGGCAGAGTAACAATACTGTAGACAAAAGATAATCTCAATGATGACCAAAGGCTTCCTTTTATAATTTTCGGTTGACTCTTCTCGAAACCCTAACCTTCTCTTTTGAGTCAAACCCTAATTCTTCCACAGGTGGCGTCCCACTTTTCCAAGCAAACTTTGTCTTTTAATATCATTTTAATTCTTCCTTGAAAATGGCGTCCACTTAAGCTTGGATTAAACTTCATAATAAAAGATATAATTAATTTTCTTTAATGAAGCGCCACCCTTAAAGAACATCTTTTAAAAAGACTTAAAGTGAAGAAGCTAGGCCAAGGGGGTCAACGTTAAAATATAACATTAAAACGTGACTTTAATTAAATAGCTCAACTTATCTCTCCAAATGTGCCCCGAAGCCCTAAATGAGCAAGCCAACTGATCAAACTGAAGTAGGAAGTCAACCATGCCGAACCCAACTGGAAAACTGCCAGAAATAGAATTTACTAAAAATAGTAAATTCCTGAAGATGCTCAGAATGCCAAGAAGAACATATCACTGCGAAGCTTTCTGAAAACCCAGGAAGAATCCGCCATTGAAACAACCAACTCCGAGCAAGAACATCCTTCAAAATAGGAAACCCTAATTTTTCCTTCCGACTAGCCTTCAGGTCTCCGGAAAAGGCCAACGGTCACTGGAAAGATCAGGTTTGAGAAGGGGACATTACAAGAAACCTTGGAGTCACCATATAATCTTCTCGCAATCTTAGCATACGTGGTGATTTTGTTCAAGAGAGGATAGAGTGTCTTTGGACATTTTATTCTGTGTGTTCGGTGGATGATAAAATATACACCAACACTAGGGAACATAGAATAAAACCTCTAACATAAAAAAGAAACTCCATTAAAGATTAATTGAGCAGTTCAATATTACAATGCCATAAGTAAAAAATTTGGGCGGATTATATAGCCTTATCCACAATGGGGCATTGGACATCTTTTGAGTGATGGGGTGAAAGTTTGGAGCTTGTTCTTCAACAAAGAAGTCCACTCCATCCATCATAAATGGGGCTAGCTTAAGAATTACTTTCTTCTTTTCCCTAGAGGGGCATTCAACCAAAAAGAAGCCTCTAGGTAATGATTTTATTTTGATATCATTTCCCCATTGATTTCTGCACCAGTTTTGGATCTTTCTTTTTGAAGGCCAATCTGTAGCCCATTTGATAAAAAAGGCACAATCACTTAAATGGGCTACAAAATTTACTAGAGTAATCAAATTAAGGGCAAAGGAGATATACCCATACTACTCTCAACACTAAGTGAGAGATTTTGGTCTGCAAAACAACAGATTTTCAAGCTCCTTTATGGTGTATGATAGTCACATGTTGTTAGAGTTGACTTTGCATGATTTGAAAGCCATTTAAAAGCCATTTCAATTGGTAAAATAGCATGGTTTTCAAGATAAAATCAGGCAAAAAATACTAGGATTTCAAGCTCCATTTGTACCTCCCAAGGTGGTGTTTGAATCCCAAGATAGTGATTTTCTATCACTGAAAACAACGTTTTTTAGTTATTGCTCCATTTGTACCTCTCAAGGTGTTGTTTGAATCCCAAGATAGTGATTTTCTATCGCTGAAAACAGCAGTTTTTAGTTGTTTTTGCAATCACAAAATTGCAGGTTTGCAACATATAATGGCAAAGGTTTCAGTCCTATTCAGGGAGCCTTCTTTCCAATCTCAATACAAAATCAAGAACTTGTTTCTCTCTTGTGTCAACCACTACAATTTTGAGACAAGGGAGATAGGCTCATTGATCGCACAAGTATTTTGCAAGTTCAGGGGTAGCACCATTTTTTCTATGTTTTTATAATTTTGTAGTTGGAACTTGCAGCCTTTGGGCATTTTGTTGTAAAAGTTATGTATTAAGGATCTATAATGTATGTGATGAATGCCTTATCAATGAAATTATTTGAATCTTTGAAATTTACTATATTTTAAAAATTTCCCTATTTTTAGTAGCTGTCCCCTACCATCCCCTAAAATGCCCTCCAAAAAACCTGTCCCCAAAACATGTCCCCTCGTCCCTTGCCATCCTTGTCTTGGAAATTTGCTTGTGAAACTCTGAACATGTGATATAAATGATTGTCGAGCTCAAGGAATGTTCCTAGACAGCTTAAAATTTGTTCTCAACCCTTCAAAGCAAAAGTGCAGCTTAAGTCCTCCGAGTCTTTAAGTTCTTCTTATAGAATGCACAAGGTGTCTTGTGAGAAGCATGATAATAAATATCTCCTTTTTTGTTTGTTTTAGAGTTAGGTTGTGGCTTTCTAATGCTTATTTTGTTTTTGGGGGCTGTACCTATAAATTTTTGTTTTGTAAGGGAAATACAAGAAACGTGAACCATTTCATGGGTCAAGAAATATTTTTGTCAAGATCTGGAAAATATGTGTGAAATAATTTTCAAACAATAGGGCCTGGTTGTGTAGTGGAGAAGCTAGAGCCTTCTCTGGATGTGGCTCTTTTGTTTAAAAAACTCTTTTCTGGCATAATTAAGGTCCAAGGTCGGCAAGCTCTGTTTCTGCTAACTATATATTTAAGTACTTTGTAACATTACACCATTGTTTCATATCATCCTTGATACCTTGCACTTTGGTTGAAATAGTCCAGAACATTTATAAAGAGTTTCATCTCTACATCAAAGTGTGCAATAGGAATCTATGCTGTTATTGACACATTGTATGCTCCATTTCATCAAGATTTTTTTGTCAAATTGGTATAAAAGATATTGAAGAATGGGATCTTTCTTTAGCCTGTTATGACTGGGCTTATGTTTGTTATCTTATATTTGGCTTTTATTCACATTACACCAGGTTTAAAGTTTTTCCAGAGTTGGAGACGGGAAATACTGTCAGGCAGCCAATGTCATGTCCTTCACAGGTTTGAATTTCAAGAGCTTTTTCTGTACCCAGTGTATCTTCCTTTTAACTTGCTTTTGCAACTCTTTCTATATAAATGTAATTTCTCATGCTTTTTGAATTGTTTTTCTGAATTAATCTGGAAAGGAGGTTTCTCCTTACCAGAAAAATAATAGGCAATGGGAGAACATGAAAAACGTAATTCCGTAGGCTTTTAAATACAAGGGAATGGCTATAAAGAGAGGTAAAAGTGATTATGTTATGTGTTATTGGTTCATATCTTGATATCCATTTTAACTTGATTTGTTTTCAGGATTTAACCATTCCATTTGGACTGGATTTAATCAAAAGAGATGAAAATGGTAGCCTTAATATAATCTAGGGTCGAATAAATCGTCAACCAAAACCAATGAAATTTGTTTGCAAAAAAGAAAGAATTGCAAGAGATGCATTTTCCTATTTGGAATTTATTCAAATGGCGAACCTGTTAAAATATAAAAATATAGATGTAAATAACATAATATCTTTTTGGTTTAATCCAAATCTTAGAGATGCAAATTCAGCCATTGTGTTGTGCCCAATCAATTTTTTCTGCATCATTAAGGCATTTTGTAAAAAGTGGTCAAAGTCTTGTAAAATTGTCGTCAAAAGTTGAAATTTCTAAAAAATAGAAAGTTTTTAAAAATAGACTTGATTTGGGGTTTTTTGGGTTTGTTGTCAAATCGATGTTGGCAAAACTTTCTAAAAATAGAATCTATGCTTTTAGGGTTGTAACTGATTTTGATTGGTCGAAAATACTTCCCAATCAGGCTGGTCCAGTCAGAATCATGAAAAGATCAGTATTTCTTTGGTGGGTCAATTTTGCCTTTTCAAAAAGCAAAGCATGAGCTCTGAAGTCATCAATGGAGGAAGGTCAACTCCCAGGTGTCAGATTCAAAGTCTCGAATACTAAACAGAATGGCGAACAATGAATGATGCACGCTGAATGGAGAAAGCAAGGAAAGGTTCAAATTTGTAGAAAAATGGCTAACTTTGGCAAGTCCAGGTGCCTCGATCAAGGAGGGGCTGTAATGACCTTGTTCAAATCTAATTGAAAACTTCTGATTTTTGGCCTTGGTAATTTTGTCAAACACTTTGCATACAAGGGTCATATGACTGATATAACATTTCAGTTTGCTTCAATGGTACTTTCCTTCACTTAACATCAATAAGAATGCTTGCAAATGATTCTAATTTGTCTAAACAATGTCCTAACATGAATGTGCAACTTATTTTGGCAATCTTCAATGCATATACATGATCTAAACATGAGAATTGATCACCTACAGCCAACTGGTATTTTAACAAATAGTTGGTATGCAAACTAACAAACTGAATACAAATGATATTGAATTGCTCAAATGACACCAACTTATATCTCCTTAATTGCAATAAAATTTCTAATACAATGCTCATGAAATATGGCCAAGACTCTTGGCAATTATATTGGTTACAAAATATGATGATGCTGGTAAAGATTTATGCACCGATAGCTGAAAATGGAAAACTACACTATATGCAATAAAATTATGAACTACTAATAGTGGAACCTGATTGAATGTTGAAGCCCTTGATGATAAATGAAGTAGCAATCAAATTCCAAGCAAAATGAACTCCTCTTAGGCCCAATCGATGCTTTCACCCAGCCGCCCTTGTTCTTGCTTGGCAATACTTTAGATGAATAAATGCAGCAATTAAACTCCACCTCTTGGCACTTGAAATGATTGGTAGGACCAAAGGATTAGAATGCATCAATGCCCAGAACCATAGGAGGCTTCGATGATGAGATATGAACAAAAATGTCTTGCCAATGGCGCCCTTGTTGTAGTATATCAGACCATTGCAACTTCGAAATCAGACCCTTAGCACAATGCAAAACTCCTCCAAAATGCATGAAACATCATCTCCATTCACCATAGAATATAATGCTGCAACCTTCTTGGAGGATCGATACCAAATGAAGGAGATATATGCAAAATCGTGGCACTAATATGCAGACTAAGATGACTGTAATAATATATCAGAATTCTGGAAATGACTGAATGAATGCAAATCGACCTCCTCAATGCAAATTCGTTGAAGACTATGAACTCCAAAATGTCTCCAAAACAAACACCAATCGATATCATACAAAACTTGGCCAAAGGCCACAAAGTTTTATTCAACGGAGCACAAATGAACGTCTGAAGTAACTTTCTCCCAGCTGCAATAATTCAAGTGATATTTCACACCCTCAAAATTGCTATCAATAGGAAGTTTTTGTATCCTATGATAAAGAACAAACTGCAGAAACCCTAGGCTCCACAAGATGAAATGACCAACATCAACAACATCAAATCTGGATGATAGACAATGAACTCCTCATGTCTATTTATTCTTTTTCCTCAATAGGTCGGCCTCCTTTTAGAACTTTCCCAAGTCACCATCTAGAAGGAATATTATAATATTATTTTATTTTATTATTTTATTATTTTATTATTCCACTTTATAATAATACAAAATATTAATAACTCCTAAAGTGCAATATAACATTATAATATAAAATAAAGGTTTCCATAAATAGAAAAATCCATGATGATACTAGGAAAACCTTCATGAAATCATGAAATGAGCCAACCAATCAACTGGGTATCTGCCAAATGACCCTCTTATCAAGCCCCATTAGCCTACGAGGATTAGGAATAGGCTAATTCCTCTAAACTCCATCGCTCATGAAAAAGGGGACATTACAAGGGCGCTTGGGATTTCATCCCTTAGGCAAATTTCGCCTTTTCATGAAAAACAGTGAATTCCAAGGATATAGTTGGCCAGATGGTGAATGGAGAAGGAAAAGGAAGTTAAAATATGAAAATCGCCAAAAAATTGACTAAGTTTGGCAAGTCTGGAAGCCCTAGTCAAGGAGGGGTGCCCAACTCCTCATGCCTTGGAATATTTTTTTGCGTCATTTGAAAATTCGTCAAACGCCTTCGTTTGCCTGGTTCCGAATCTTAGAAAATTAGTTAGATGCAGTGTCGAAGGTTGGCAAAAGGTATCATTCATCTTAGATTTGATTAGGCTTTCCAAATTGAATGCCTTTAGTCTCTGTTATTCATCAATTGGTGAAAAATGATGCTTGAACAAGGGGGTATCGACTTCCGGCGGAAACATGCAAAGCAGAGAAGTTTAAGAGTTGAAAATCAAAAATATGATTAAGTCTGGAAAACCTAGGTGCCCCAGTCCAAGAGGGGCGCTTGGCTTTTCATGCCTCAGAAAATTTTTGGCCTTGGCACGCCTTCTTCCAATTCAGCCTTTGTCAGTAGTTTTTGGGGTATGCAATCACAATCAAATGTCATTAGATGTCGGTACGAAGCTAGGGATCACTTCAGCAGTGGTCAAACATGAGATTTCCATGGGGATGTCTAGGCACCTTTGTCCAAGAAGGGCACCTAGCATCTCATGCCTTAGCCATTTCTTTGCTTTCATCATTCATTTTTCAAAATGTGTCTTCATACGTGCATGCTTTTTTGCCCTACAAAAGAGGAATTCACCGTTGCACATGCAAACGAAGTCAGGTTTTTGCATGCAAAGTTTCTATCTCCATGGATAGACTCCAAAATTTTAGGGCTGTGCAAAGAAAGTGCTTTATCATTTCCAAACTCCATTTAAGAAGGCTTTTGGCATTTATTTTTCATATTTTGCAGGGTGGCTTTCAAAGGAATGTGAATGTAATAAAATCTTAGAAGAGAGATTCTAAATTACCTATGAGTTTTCTAAACTAAATTTCAGAAACACAAATGATGGAAGAACAGATCTCAGGTTGAACGCATGAACTTCTTTCGACTGAAGGTAAAGCAGATAGATTAATTGATTTCAATTTATTGCTACCAACAATTGAATGGGAATATATATTAAGGGAGACACGCCTCCAAGGAGACGCGTCTCATGAGAGGATGTGTCTCCACAAAGTGGAGACACGTCCACTCATGGGACATTTTTCTTAAGGCGTGGGTCTCCAAATCATCACTTAACAAATACGAATTAGCTATACATCAAATATGATTATCTCAGCATAGTTCGATTTATTATTTGCAAGGAGATAGATAAATATCGAACTGACTTATTTGAAATTTCAGATATTAAGCACATCAATATTAAATATAAATATCTAATTGAAGCTATATTCTTAATCAACACTCCCTCTTAGCTAGGGAAGATATTCCAAATCAAATAAGTAGAGATATCACCTACATACGTGATATCGAAGATATGATATGTATTCTCAAGATTGTCAAGTCACATGACATTCTTCACAATCACATCTTCATTATGGTATGTGCACTGACATCAAGTCACATGATGTCTACCATACTAATTCATGGCATATCCATGTATATAATTATCCACCATGATTATCTCTTAGGAATCACAATGATCTTCAGATGATATCAAGTCCAATGATATCCATCAAAGTGTCCAAGAGATACTATCATGACATATCCACAGATATCAAGTCACATGATAACTATCATGATAGTTTATCATTGTAGAGTCGTCACTCTACAATGTCAAATACAAGTGTTCATTATTAGAAAGATCGTCACCTTTCAATAATGTACACAGGGGGAGTAGGCCCATAAGGTCATGGAGTCACACACATGACAAAAGAGTTTACACATTTAAACATCTTTATATATATTAGTACAATTTGATAAACAATTTGAATTTCAAACATAAATAACAAATTACATTTCAACCATACCAAGTTTCTTCCTGAAGTGCTCTACCTTGATTCGGGAGAGAGGCTTGGTGAGAATGTTTGCAGTTTGATCATTTGTACTAATATACTCCAACTGAATCACTTTCCTTTCCACCATATCTCTTACATAATGATAGGGGATCTCAATGTGCTTAGATCTATCATGAAAGACAGGATTTTCAGAGAGTTTGATGCAACTTTGATTATCACAATGAATAATTGTAGGATTAAAGGGCTCACTGTCAGAACCCTGGTGGTTCTCTGATTCAAACCCTAGTTGATTTTTGAAGGTTTTTGCAAATTTTCGATTTTTTTGTGTTTTTGAGGTTTTAACAGACAAAAGTGAAATTTGCGATTTTTCTAGAATTGCTTGAAAAATTCATAAAAAATATATAAAGGCATTAAACGTTTCAAAACTTGCTTAAGAACCAAGGCGCATCATTATATTCAATTCCCAGAGCAATTACAACGCCAAAACTGAAGGTAGGAAACAATACATGAATTTTTTAAATAAAAACCTGGTATTTTAATGGCGGCTGCTGTAGCTGGTGATAGTACGGCCAGAATTTAATAAGGATCTCCTCCGGCTTGAATCTCAAATGCAAATGTTCCAGAATACCAAGCGCCCAATGTGAAATCACCAAAAAAACAGAGAATGAAGGCGTTTCCTCAGAAGGTTGACAAGTACGGCCTGAAAGTACAGATGTACGGCTGTCTGCAGCAATAATGAATAATGTACGGCCTTTGGAAATGGTGCCCAATCTCAAATGAATGTCCTCTGGAAGGTGCGCCTTGACTGCTAGATGAATGATCTCTGCTGAATGTTGATGAATCTCTGTCTGACTAAAAGATTAAGCTCAATCTGTGACTTCTGGATGAAATCACCAAGTGCAATCTTCAGCTGGTATCTCACAGCCTCAGTATGCCTGATCTCTGAAGAGGTTACGTTCTCCAGAAACGATGTTTGCCAGAAACCCTAGGGTTTGCAAACTCCAAAGCTCAGATGCTCAGAAGACAAAATTGAATAATAAACTTGATAGTTCGATTTTGCCTTGGGAAGAACAATATATTCTTCTTTGAAAAGTTCGACCTAATTCTCCATTAAAATAATCATTTAAATTAATGATTTAATTTTCACTTTGGACTTAGGAGAATTTATTTAATTATTGGCGTCCCTTTTTAATGAGCATTAAATACTCATTAAATCACATTTTAATAATATAATATAAAGTATAATTAAATACTTTATAACTTAGCCAAATAATTAAATATTTTAATATTTCAATAAAGTGACTTTATAATAAAGTCAAATTATTAAATATTTCATAACTCAGTAATTACTCCTTATTTCTCCGTCAAATCAAACAATTACTGAACCAGGTCGAATCTGAGCTAAATCACTGCACCAGGTGCCCTGCCCGAAATAGCAGCTTCCGTCTGACCTAACTTTCTAAAAATAGAAAGTTCTCTGAAAAGACTCTCTGGAAGATTCTGCGAAGGCCCAACCCTGACCACTGCAAACTGGAGCTAACCAACACTGAGCAACTGCCAAAAAGGATCCTCTGAACACTCCACAGCCTACGAGGATCAAATGATAGGCTAACCTCGTCACCAGCTGTGCTGACTAGGATGGGGACATGACACTCACCAAAGAGTCCCACAAGCAATTTACGAAGCCAAACTGCTTCTCTTGCTCCCATTGAGGCTGCAATGTATTCAACTTCTGTTGAGCTTTGTGCAACTGAAGATTGTTTTCTGCAAATCCAGGAGATCATAGCTGATCCTAAACTGAAGCAACATCCTGATGTGCTTTTCCGATCGATTACACTTCCATCCCAATCTGAATCAGAGTACCCATGTAAATCTAGTTGATTATTCTTGTAAAGAAGACCATATCCAATAGTGCCTTGAAGGTATCTCAAAATATGTTTCACAGCCATTAAGTGAATTTCCTTTGGCTCACACATGAACTGGCTGAGAACATTCACTGTATAGCAAATATCAGGTCTGGTGTTGACCAGATACATCAAGGATCCAATCATCTGTCTGTAAAGGGTTGAATCTGCACACTTGGATTCTGCTGCTGCTTCTTTCAATTTGTGAAGGTTGGTTTCCATAGGTGTAGACATCGGTCTACAGTCCAACATTCCAAATCTCTTCAGAAAATCAATAGTATACTTCCCTTGGTTTAGAATGATGCCCTCTGATTTCTGCCATACTTCTAAGCCTAGGAAGTAGTGAAGAATGCCCAAGTCTTTCATGTCAAATTCAGAAGTTAGATCCTTCTTTCCTTGAGCAATGAGATGATCTTCTCCTGTTATCAGTAGGTCATCGACATATAAAATAATTATCAACATATCACCTTCAATTACCTTAAAGTAAAGATTAGGGTCTGCATCATTCTTAGAGAATCCTAATCCCAAGAGGTAGCTATCAATCCTTTCATACCAAGCCCTGGGAGCCTGTTTAAGTCCATACAATGCTTTCTTTAGTCTGCATACATGTGAGTCAGAATTATGTATCACAAAACCTTCGGGCTGTTCTAGATAGACTTCCTCTTCAATGGTTCCATTTAGGAAGGCAGTTTTTACATCCATTTGATGAATCTTCTAGCCTTTAGCTGCTGCAATGGCTATCACAGCTCTTACAGATGTGTAACGTGCAACAGGTGCAAATGTTTCTTCATAATCAATGCCTTCCTTCTATGAGAAACCTCTTGCCACAAAACGTGCCTTGTATTTTTCTATACTTCCATCAGCAGCATGTTTGATTTTGAAGAGCCATTTAGAAGAGACAACAGATTTCCCTTTTGGTCTAGGCACTATATCCCATACATCATTTTTTAGAATGGATTGATACTCTTCTGTGATTGCATCCTTCCATACTTGAAGTCTGAAGGCTTCTGAGACACAGGAGGCTTCTGAAGTTATGATGTTATTCATTAGAGCAACATAGCTAGAGAACCTTTTGGGTCTTTTACTTTCCCTGAATGTTCCTTTGGGTGCTACATGATCCTTGGCTTCTTTGATCATCTTTCTAGCCCAAAGTGGCCTTTTTATGTCGTTGACATTTGTATTCTCATCTGAAGTAGAAGGAACTTCAAGTGACACTTCCTCAGGATGCTCCCTCTCAGTCTCAAGAGTAGTATCCTCGTATAAGATTCTAGGTGAATAAGTTTCTAACTCATTTGAACTTCTTGCCCTTTTGAATGCAATGTCTTCTTCAAAGATGACATCTCGGCTTAATTCAATTTGTTCCTGCTCGGGTATGAAAATCCTGTAAGCTTTGGAGGTTTCACTATATCCCATAAATATCCCTTTCTTTCCTGAAGGTTCTAGTTTGAATCTCTTCTCTTTGGGCACATGAATATAGACTGGGCAACCAAAAATCCTAAAATGACTAATGTCAGGTTTTATGCCAGTAAAAGCTTCTTTAGGAGTTTTGTTATCAAGATGAGAATGAGGACATCTATTTTGAATATAGACTGCAATCCTAGAGGCTTTTGCCCAAAAGGAGGTTTCAATGTTCTGGTCAAGCAACATTGCTTTTGCGGCCTCTACAATGGTTCTATTTTTTCTTTCAGCAACCCCATTTTGTTGAGGGTTGTAAGCCACTGTGAACTCCCTCTTAATTCCAGCACTCATGCAAAATTCCTTAAAAATTTCAGAGTTGTATTCTTTCCCATTGTCTGTCCTTAAGGTTTTTATTTTCTTCCCAGAGAAGTTTTCCGTAAGTGCTTTGAACTCTTTGAACCTTTTGAGGATTTCTATTGACTCTTTACACTTCAGGAAATAGATCCAGGTTTTCCTAGAGAAGTCATCTATAAATATGACATAGTATAGAAATCCTGCTTTAGAAGGTATAGACATGGGTCCACATAAGTCAGAGTGAACCAGATCTAACACATTTTGGGTTTTGCTCAAACTAATGGGAAAGGATCCCTTTGAATTCTTCCCTAAGGCACAACCTTTACAAATTCCTTCATGAGATGGTTTTAACTTAGGTAAGCCTGTTACAAGTTTTCCCATAGAAGGTAGGGCACGGAAATGAAGGTGTCCTAATCTTCTATGCCAAATCTCATTTGACTCAAAGGTGTCAAGGGTAAGGGCTTGTTTAACTTCAATGCAAAGTTTGTAAAGGTACCCTTGTCTTACACCTATGGTTTGGGCTTTCTTGATAGTTGAGTTTTTAGGCCATGCTAGAACTTTTCCATCCATAAATGTAACCCTATATCCATTGTCTTCAAGGGCAGAGATGGATATTAGATTCCTCTTTATTCCAGGTACAAATAAGACTCCAGTGAGATGAAGGGAGAGACCAGATTTCAATGTGATGGAACAAGTTCCAACCCCTTTTACTTGATGTGTAGAGTCATCCCCAATTGTTACATATTCATTAGACTCTTCAGTCATAGTGTCTAAGTGTTCTCTAAACCCTGTGATGTGCCTCGAAGAACCACTATCAATCACCCAGTTGTTGATATTGTTAGATACTTGACTAGATAAGGCTGAATAGAACACAAAGTTCTCAGATTCATGATCTGAATTTGATTTTCCTACTTTGACAAAAGATGATTGTTGCTTTGATCTGTCAGGGCACTTCATTGCATAGTGACCATATTGATCACACCTAAAGCATTGTACTTGAGATATGTCTTTCTTGTTAGAAGGTCTCTTTCCATTGGAATTTCTCTTTCTTTTAAAAGATCCTTTCTTGTAGGAGATTTTCTTATTCCTTTTATTAGACGATGTGTTGAGTACATGAATGTCTTCATCTATGTTTTTCTGTTTGTTTTCTTCTGTTTGTTTTCTTTTGAGGAGAGTCTTGTTTCTTCTTGAAGGCAGTCAATTCTTAGCCTGTCAAACTTAGGGAGTTTAGATCTGGCACTTATTCCTTGAACAAATGACTCCCATGAGTTTGGTAGGCCTCCTAGCGCAATTAGAGCTAACTCTTTGCTATCAATCTGATATCCAATTGCAGATAATTGATCCCTTAGTTCAATAATCCTCATGAAGTATGCATTAATGGACTCTCCTTTGTTTATTTGAGCATTGTTGATTTGCCTTTTTAATGCAAGAGTCCTGCAGAGTGTTGTTGATCTCATAAGTACTTTCAAGAGATTTGAACATATGGTATGCAGTTTCATGTTTTGCTAGGATGGGCACTATATGATCCCTAACTTCATCTACTAGGATTTTCATGGCCTTTTCATTGTTTTCCACCCATTGAGTTTTCTCAGGTTCAGACTTAGTTTCCTGCATGTTTTCTCTCACCCAGTGAATCTAGCTTATTCTCTCTAAGGATCATCATGATTCTAAATTTCCATGATGTGAAATTGTCTGCTCCTGCAAGGCGATCTTCAAATCTGATCACACTTGACATTATGAAGAATGTGATGTAAATTCGATTCTAGAAAATACGAATTTTCTTGAGCAGATTGATATTTAGATTTGATTAGGATTCACACAACGTGGCTCTGATACCATGTGAATGTAATAAAATCTTAGAAGAGAGATTCTAAATTACCTATGAGTTTTCTAAACTAAATTTCAGAAACACAAATGATGGAAGAACAGAACTCAGGTTGAACGCATGAACTTCTTTCGACTGAAGGTAAAGCAGATAGATTAATTGATTTCAATATATTGCTACCAACAATTGAATGGGAATATATATTAAGGGAGACACGCCTCCAAGGAGACGCGTCTCATGAGAGGACGTGTCTCCACAAAGTGGAGACACGTCCACTCATGGGACGTGTTTCTTAAGGCGTGGGTCTCCAAATCATCACTTAACAAATACGAATTAGCTATACATCAAATATGATTATCTTAGCATAGTTCGATTTATTATTTGCAAGGAGATAGATAAATATCGAACTGACTTATTTGAAATTTCAGATATTAAGCACATCAATATTAAATATAAATATCTGATCGAAGCAATATTCTTAATCAACAAGGAAGACTGATAGAATTTTCTTCTCATCAAGATTTGGAGGCTCAAACAGAGTGCTTTTTTAGTGTTCTTCGTGGATTTAGGATTGGGAAGCACAAATGCACGCTTTTTCATGGTCTGATTTTCTAGGGCATCATATTTTAAAAACATGTGGTCAACTTTTTCAATTTTCATTGATCTGGGTCCACTTGCTTTTTACTCCTCTTGAAGATTGGGAAATTTTAATTTTCCAAAAAATATGCTGTTTGTGCTTTTTTGAGAAATCCTCAGCTTTTTCAAAATCTGAAAATTAGGTCTCTTCAGAATGAGAATGTCTACAAATCCCAGACGTCAACTTTTTTTAGGAAATTTGCTTTTTTTTTGGAGAAAAATCAGCAACTTATTTTTAGCAGTTTATGCAAAACTTTTTCGGACATACAATAATCAGTAGAAGCGTCAAAAGCATAAAGCTGCAGAAGAAACAGAGGAATGTCAAAGAATGGTTGCGAGGTAAAAAAAATAAAAAAAATGCTAAAGCAAGAGGATATATTTATAAAAGGGCATCACTCTAGTTGCAGAGCCTTGAAAATTATCAATGAGTGACCTTTTGAGGCAGCGATGTTTTTTAAGAATAGAACTCAAAAAAACTTGCCCAAGTTAAACTTGCTGTTTTCATTAATGCATATCTATTCTTTGTGAAATATCAAAAGTATAGTTGGAGCTTTTCTTGCTTTTAAATTAGTTAACTGATTTAAGTAGGTGGTTAGTTGTTAGTTATCTTTTGTTTATTCTTAGAAATAAAACTTGCATTTTGGCAAGTCTAGTTGTAAAAGCAAGGAGATTTTAGGGTTCCCTACTTCTTGTTTGTGTATGAATAAGGGCAGCCTTGCCCATTTGTTTTCAATCATTATTGTGATAACAAATTGCTGAGCCTTGATGCAGGAGCACCTAGGAGTACTAGCAAACCTGTATCACCAAAAAAAATATTGTTATTTTATTTTGTTCATTTTCAATAAGGGCTTAGGTGTTAGGAGAATAATATTTTAATTTGCAACAATGTAAATTCCCTTGGTGTGAAAATGTAAATGTAAATTAGATGGGAAATAGGTCTCGGTAAAGCGGTAAAAGCATCTAGTGGGGGAATATTCCATTTGGAAGTCCACTTTAAAGATGGGGACACATAGTTGTCTTTTAGTGGTTTTGGCATGTTTTGCATGTACAAGTGTCATAAATTGTCATAAGGTGGCTTCAAAGAATCTTGCATGTCTTTGCATGCAAAGTTGTAACCGACAAGCTATAAGGAATCTGTAAGGGGCTGTAAGATGTCATAACCACCCAAATTTGTTTGGTCAAAGTTTAGGTGCCAATGAGAAGGATGATATGCAAATCTGATTGGTCAAAGTTTAGGTGCCAATGAGAAGAATGACATGCATTGGACTTCATTTCTATTTGTAGATTTTTGTAACTTCCCAAGTTGGGCGTGGTATTTTCAAGGTGGTTCTAGCAAGTTGTTTTGTGAAACCTTGGATGGTTTTCTCTAAGTACTTTCTTTATTTATTGATGCCTTTTCATTTGGAGAGGGAGGCTTTCGAGAAGTTAAGTTTGCATACTCAGATGTTGCCGAAATGTTGCCAAATTGTTGAAGACATATTTGTTGTAGGTGTTGCATGTAGGATTGAAGGGGAGCCCATGTGCTTCAGTTTTATGTAAACATTTTGCATATTTGAATATGAATTAAGTTTCAGATTTCTCTTCCATTTTTTGCTCATTATATGTATTTGCAGCCTTCTTGTAATGTGTGTTGTGAGGTTTTTGTAATCGGATTTGAAAGGGAGAGTCTCCCATTTCATCAAGCCTAGTTTTGCCTACAACTTTGTTATTTAGTGTGTTCACTTTGTGTAAGAGCAAGTTTGCAAGCTTGTCTTTGCCTACAACTTTGTTATTTAGTGTTGAGTTGTCAGAAGCGTCATTAGAGTAGGCCTAGTTGTAGTTGAAAGTTTTGGAAGAGAGAAAACCTCAGCTACGACGCAAAGAGTTTTATAACCTTGTGCTCTTAGTTGAGAATAAAAAGATTGGCAAGTAGTTTAGTATTCTTTTGAAGCATCATCAGCGAAGAGGGAGCTTCCCCTCCTAAATTGAAAAACAGTTCAACTGTGCGTAGCTGTCCGTTTCCAATCTGCATTCCAAAGGTGGGAATTGAAATGCCAACAGACTGCCAATCATTATGTTATGTGCGTAAGCATATAATATCTTCGAGTAGGCAATATGTGTTGCACATAAACCATCTTTGGGTATATTGGGTATCTTGAAGATTTAATATATTTTTTGGAAAATTGTTTTTTAAAGGTGTAATGTGTGGGTTAAGGGTTTACCATAACCATAATCCTATTTGCTGAAATGCTATATATAAAAGGACTAATCATAATTGCAGAGGCATTTATTGAAAGATTGATTTTTGCTGCAGCTCTGATGGGAAATTAATTTATGGCGAACCCTCACGAAGGTATAGGTATAAGAGTATGCAAAAGTGTTGCACATTAGCACTCTCCTCGCCTCTTGTTATCACATTTTTAGTTTTGCATATTTTTGTTAATGGATGTTTGGATCATTACATATGTCACTAGTGTGGTACTTGGAAATAAGTTGAAGAAATATTTTATGTAGTGAGGAATATTTTACTAAAATTTCTAGAATAATGTCATCTTCTATTGCAGATTACTCTTACAACAACTGTGTGGTTGAAGACTTTAAGTGATTCTTGAATTCAGAAAGCAGTCAGAAGAATTTTGGATAGTGGCCACATTAGTAATTTTGAGCAGTACTAAGGGAATTTTTGAAAAGATCGACCGACATTGACTAGAACCAATGATCTCTTATGCACCGTTCTATCTTTCTTGGGGTGTGGATTCACCTTTAAACATTTTCCTTCAAGACCCACTAACTTGAGCTCACCTAGTTTGTGTTTGACACCATGTTGAAAAGCATTGATCAACTAGGATTCAACTTTAGGACCTTCCATGGGGATGTTGGGGTGTTTTACCATTGAGCTATGAACCCTCACAAGGTTTGTTTACCGTAGATTGTGGACAGACCTTCCAATTGGGTTTGTTGATGGGGTGCTTTAACATACTTTTAACGCACTTGAACAAATTAGTGACCTAAGTTTTCAACACATATTTTGGACTTTGTATTTCAAGCTATGGGCTAGGAGCATTGACCTCTATAAGTTGGGGTGGCAAAAATAAGTGACTTAAAACATTATTGGTTGTATTATTTGTATTCACCGTCTTGTCCATTTCAACTTTCAAGAAGACACAAGTCACCATGAAGTTGGCGAGTCTTTGGTTTTCATAGAGTATCCTAATTTTCTATTTTGAGTAAATTTTCAGTTTTGATATTGTAAACCTATGTAAATAAATTTCATATAGAGTTTCTCTTTTGTATATGCTTTTTGTTGAAATCAAATTCTTATTTTTTCAACTATTCAAGAATTGTCAATTTTGTTCATGTTTTTTGTTGAATCGTTGATTTATAGTACATTGTGGTCCACAACTAATCTGGTTTCCTTTATTGAATATAATTTTCTCAAAACCTTTGAAGTGTGATGCATTGAGATACTTAAGTTTTCTACTAAGGAAGACGATCCTAAAGTATGGTTGGAATCATAGTTTTAAACTTGCAACTTGGAAAAACTTGGCAAACCCAATTTTGGCTCAGACTTGATGAGTAAACAAAATCTCAACAAAAGCCTTGTAAAAATTGGCAAATTATAAAAACTTAAATTCATTGTAGAAAGCATAAATATTGTGCAAAATAAAGTTACAAAACATGTAAGAGGATACCATAAAACCTTGGGAAAGTGTTTTCTTTTATATCATATCAACATTGGTTACTCCTTTGTGTTGGATGCAGCACCAACTTTTCCCTCAAACTAAAGGGTATGGTTCCTCTTTAGGAGCATGCTTGTTTCGAGCCGTGATCTCCTCCAATCCAATGCTTCCCACTTCTATTTTCCCTCTACCCTCCTTTACTTGTCTATCAAATTGGATAGCATCGCCTATTGTAAACATGTGCTTCTCATTGAAGGCAATCTTGTTGCTATGTGGATCAATGTTGGCAGATTCGATCGCCTCATGAGTAATTAAGTCCACCTCTTTTGAGAGAAGCTTAATGTTGTATTGTATGAAGAGGAAGCATTGGGGTGCTTTTGTGTCAACTTGTGCTTCTTGGAGTGAATGGCATCAAATAAGTTCCGATTGCTCTCACATCCAAAAGTGCTACAAGGTTGAGACAAAATTCAAAGGGCTAGCCTTTGAAGATTTGGGGATTTTTCCACCCTAATCTTCTCATTGAGTAGTTAAAAAAGAAAACATTCATGAGTTTGTAACTAAACATTAATTGCCACATCAATCGTTTGGAGTGAAGTGAAGTTTGAGATTTTTTGTTGCCTAGTGCTTGGGTGTTTATCCCATGTACAGCTAGTGGTGAAGCCAATATTCTCTCCTCAATATGTTTATATCTTTGCAACTCTTCCATAATTAGATCCTTGACTTCAACCTCAAATGACATCTTCCAAAGGAATGTTGAGAAATTCGCCCTCCATCAACATCCCTCAAGTCCTCTAAGAAAAAATATTTGGGATTCATATAGTACACCATTGCATGTGTAGGTTGGTGGAGTCTATTGTTCTACGTCCTATCAATATTGTTCTAAATGGGTTGGAACTTAGTTAGGTCTCCCTTATAATAGTTTTGGATGTCCTCCTTGGCCTTGTCCAATTAGGTTTTGCTCCCTATCCACCAAGCAAAAACCCTAATGAAAGGCTCAAACACATCCAAACAAAACAAAGTTGCAATAAAAAATAAAGCTTAAAAAATTGAACAATATTTAGTAAGTACAATTTTACAAGATTTGAACTTAAAGGATACAAGCTAAAATTTAAATAAAAGTTTGAAGCTATTGTGATGATCTTGCTAGTGCTCTTTGTAACGACATCAAAAAATGTTTTCATAACCTTCTCTCCATTTGCTATTTTCAAATAATGATAATCTATCCATGCTTGCTCAAGTACATATGTTTCAAATGTGTTATCAAACCATGAATGCTCTGCAAGGTGATGAAGTTAGTTGCAAACTTTGCAGTACTTGCTTGTACGAGCTCTGTAGTTACCCAAATAAAATAATTCTATTAGTTGTAATCGACAATCATTGTGTTTATGTGCGGTTGATAGTTATTGACTGTTGGTAGTTCTCAGCCAACTATTGACCACTTTAAATATTTGCATTGTACATGAAGAAAGGGATTGCATGGATAGATATTCTTGGATCATTTGGTAAAAGTTTATAATGAATATATTGACAGATCCTTGTGGAATTGTGGTTATATTGTTCATAGTTCTAGTATTTACTCTATTGTCCACTATGATATTCAACCAAGTAGAATTAGCTAGTAAACATCTGACACCATTGCTTGTAAGAATACTGGTAGAACACAAAGTAAGGTCAAGAAAGATGGCATTATAAATGGGTCAATCGATAGAGGAATCAATACAAGCCATTGAGGAAAGAGAAGATGATCTCACCCAAGATCTTGTGAATATGTGGGACACATTGGTCAAGGAGCATGTTTGAAGGGAAGCCGTCAGAAGATAGATCCCTTAGGATGTGATTTGGAACAATCTACAAGTAAACGACGGAGTAGACTATCTTTTGAACCGATTGGCATTACCCCTCACATGGCACTTTATCATTCTACAAGACCTTCATGTAGAGAAAGAACAAGAACAATGCCAACAGATACTATAATGATATAAGGAAAGAAACCAAAGGGAAGAGGAAGAAGTGATATCGACTGACGACGTACCTCTAGAAATTAATGCTCCTATATTCGAAACAACAGGAAAAGATTACAAAACGGTCATGAACCGTTGGAGGAGAAAGTTAGAAGATCCATAAGGATAAAGGAATAAAGGGAATGACAAAGAAGATTGAAGGGAATAGCCAAGGGAATTGAAGGATTCTTGACGGAACGTCTGACCCACCTAGGAGTAAGAGTTGAAGTGGAAGCTGAAGTCATAGTCGGGAAGAGAAAATGATTGTCGCGACCGAAGAATATATGGAGAGTGGGTGGAAATTGCAAGGCATCTACCATTTCTTCACGAAGCATACACAAATCATGTTGACCAAGTTGAAAAACCATCAGTACCATGAATGTCAAACTAGGAGTAAGGGGAAGAAGAATCGATAGATGTATTGACATAAACATAGAAGAATAACATGCGTGGTATTGAGGAAATCGTACTTACGAAAGAACGAAGAATCAGAGGAATTGAGTCTAAATTCTTGGGATGAAGGGAGCATATACAAGATCTTGAGGGTAACTCAAGTGTGACGAACATTGAGGAAGGAAGAGTAGGGGATTCATATGGGCCCCAGAGTGCAAGAGAAGCTCCAACATGTATAAACCAAACCTCTCTAGCTAGGTTCCAAGCACAAAGGGTGTACTAGGGAAGAAGGATGGTGACCCCTACAACAAGACCGGATGTCGAAAGGTAGAAACTTCTGAAGTTAACAAGAAATGGATTAGAGAACCCTTACGTTATTGCAAAATGTGTGAAACTGTATGGATAGCCAACAACTAGGATGGTAGGGCCTATTGGTTGAGAGCTTTCCAACAACCCTGAGGGGCATAGCCATAGATTGGTATACAAAGCTTTAAACAACCCATGAAAATGCTTTGGATCAATTGAAGAAAGCATTTGAAGAAGAGTTTGAATTCTTGTGAGATGACAATGAAATTGTAGCGGAAATCTTCAATACTAAACAAGGGAAACATGAAATTGTAAGAGCTTAAAATTGTAGGCTCAAGGAACTTTTGTTAAAATTGGAAAACCAACCTGCCGATGGATTAAAGAAGAGGTGGTTCATTGAAGGGTTAATTCCCTCACTAAGAAAAAAAAGAAAATTGTACCACCCTCCCATGCCATTGCTTATAATTGGGTAATGGACATAGAGAGTGAGGACAAAATATGCTCTCGAGGAAAGAGAAAAAAAATGAAGATGATAGTTTGGGAGAAGTAGTGATAGCGAATCCAAGACCGTACAAGCCCTGAGAAGGGATATGATGAGTATTATGAAGGAGTTGAAAGCGGAAAAGGAAACCACTAAACAAAAAAAGGAACTGTGGTGTACTGAATGTAAATCGGAGGGTCACATTAAAACAAGCTGCCCCAAGAAATTGTTTTGTGACATTTGTCAAGTATTGGGACATTCTATCAAAGAGTGCCCATACAACTTAAAGACGAGAAGCACACAAGTGCTCTTCACACAAGGTGAACAATTTACCCCATTAAATTCACCGCCAAAGCAGTAGAATAACAATTAGAATGCATCACTTGGTAGATACTGTAAAAGAAGAGGGAATAATAATTGATTTAACAATAGCTATGGGGCAAGAAATGAAATTTAGTATGACGCTAAAGGGAGACCCTTGCTACAATGCTAGAAGTGTAATGAATGGGGACATTTCATTTGAGCATGTCAAAGTGATCAAAACAAGGCAGGAATGCTATGCAAGTGGTGTGAACCAGGTGGCCACGAGAACACAAATTGTCCAAAACAAAAAGGAAGCATTAATATGTTAAATGTAGAGGGAGAAGAAAACATAGTCTTGGTCGTCACTCGAGCTCAAGCTGAGAAGGCTATATATCCAAATCCTCGTGTAGAAAAGGAAAGACTTTGAGAAGTGAAAGTAGAAGTAGAGAAAGTTATGCGAAGGAACTAAGAAGTTCCAATGAAACAACAAGCACCTCTACACGGTCAGAATCAGACAAAAATATTGCAAGGTAGGTATTGCAAAACACTATACCTATACAAATGGTAGACCTATTACAAAGTATGCCACAATTACGAGCAACAATCACCAATACCATGGGGGATGACCAAAATAAAAAACAAGAACGTATGAGGGAAGATATAATAATATCACCATCACTACCACAAAGAGGGCAATTCATCGAATTGATGCTATTGGTAGTAAAGACAAGGAAGAAATTGGCCATTGTGCATATGGAAATCTTGGGGAGGACCTTGACAAGTACAATTGTTGATGGAGGATTGGGAGTAATTGTATTACTAGAAGACACATGTAAGTGCCTAGGAAAACCAACCCTATGATCACCTACCTTCCAATTGGTGGGTGCAAACCAATATGGAATTAAACCATTAGGAATATTAATGGCACAAAAGGTAATGGTTGGAACCCAACAACTCATGCTAAACTTTGTGGTCATTCCCTTAGAGAAGAAAGCATATGACATGTTATTGGGGAGAGGATAGCTGATAGCACCAAAAGCACATTACAATTGGAAAAAGAATACCTTATCCACAAAAAATAAGGGAAGAAAATATGTCATTGACTTAAGGAACTAGGCAATGTGTGAGGAGGTTGCTTCCTTTGATTCTGAATCAGAGGGAGGAGAAACACGGGCAAAAGAAGAGAGGGGGTAATGGAACCAAATGATGAAGGGATACTAGACCTCCAACACGTTTCTGAAGTTGAAATCAGTTCCTTAATTTGACTTTTCAACTAGCAATTAAAAGATTGAAATATTTCAGCAAGACTACAACATGATATAGATCAAAGAGATTGAAGAAGAGGAAGATTGGGCGACGACAAGTCATAAGTTCCCTTTGGAGTAGAAGGAGCACAAAGAGGGAGTTGCCAAATTAGATGATACACCAGCCCATAATTTTGAACGAGATAAGACGATAAAGTATGAGGAACCAAGGACAAGCAAATTAAACTTGGGAGATAAAGATAATCCTCAAGTGATCATGGTGGGAGACAACTAGGACCCAGTGCTCACAGTTGTTGCATTTAAATTTTTTATGGAGTACAAAGACACCTTTGCTTGGACATACAAAGACTTGAAGGGAGTATGGATAGCCGAGTTGTGTGTGCATAGAATGCCCTTAATACTTGGACGATAACTAGTACAAAAATGACTGTATAGAATGAATAAAAACTATGTGGTGAAAGTCCAAGAGGAAATTAGAGAAGATGTTAGTGGCAAAAATAACCTTCAAAGTGGAGACTAGTGATTGGATCTCTCTAATTGTCATATAATTGAAAACAGAGTTTGAACAAATCCAGATATGTGTAGACTTCAAAAGCCTAAATGGAGTCACTATCAAGGATCCGTTTGCAACACCCTTTATTGATTCAATCCTTGAAGAAGTCACAAGTCATGAAATCCACTCTTTCATGGATGGCTTCTCCGGACATAACGAAATAAGTATCACTGAAGAAGATTGAAAACTACATTTGTAGTGGAGGATGGAGTTTATGCATGTAATCCGATGCCGTTCAGACTATGTAATGCTTCAACTACTTGTTCTCACCTCCATTGTATTTCCATTGGTAGTTGCTTCTATGTGGCCTATAATTTCTGCAATTCCTTTTATCGTACACTCATCAAGTTTATCTTCACCTATGCAGATTGCTCAAGCTTCTCTTGTATGATAGTGGTTGTTTCTACTTCTACTTATACTGTACATTCTAGCGCATTATAGTTTTCTGTTGCTATCATATGGTTTGTGTCATAAGATATATTGATGAAGCATCGTGGATGTAGTTCAACAAGGATTGTTGCCCAATAATTTGGGAGATCTATGATATGGAAGTTTGGTGAGGTGGTAATATGGGAACTTGAGAATTCAGCTTGGGAGCTAAACCTTTACGAGGGTTACAAGGCAACTTGATGGAGTTCTACTTGGTCCAAGAACTATTTTCAAAGAAAAGCTTCTAAAAAATATGGTTTTGAGTTTATTAGCTTTTAAACATTGTGTTACTACCTAAAGAGGGTTGGTAGAATATAAGGCCTACCTTTGTGATAAGGTCATCATAGTGACTTAAGTGATTTGTTAGCATTGCTATTTTTAGCTTTTAGAATCTTATGTCATTTTTATTAGTTACATTTGGAAAACTCTATAGAAGGAGATGTATCTTATTGTAATCAGTACTCCAATATCTAATAGAATTCTATTGTCTTATATTTTTCGAAATAAAATAGAAGGAAAAGTGTAGTTCGTAATTTGAAATTGTGCGAGAAGTGCGCTTTTTGGATTCCTAGGAGTAACTGCACTTATTTGTTCTTGTCAACATTCTTTTTGCAATGGATATGAATTGACCTTATTAAAGGTTAGAGTCTCGCTTTCCACAAACAAGTTTAGAGACTCAACTAAAGTCTTAAAGGAGGATGGCATACTATTGATGGTCAAAGCAACCATATGTTTCTCATCCATTGGTTATTTGATCGTGTGCTTATCCCCATGATCTTTGAGTTTTAGAAGATGCTTTGACAAAGACCCACTCGTGAAATTTAGTAGAAAATAATAGATTTTTAAATGCGAAATCCAACTATTTTTAGAAGTTTACTACTTATTTTTCACAATACCCACAATACACTTGTAGACATGGCATTATGAACTTCAAGAATTAAACCATCATACACTTATAACTTTAGGAATAATAAGGCTTTCTTATGACTATTGTCATTGTCATTTGGGTTGGTTGCATGCCTAGTTTCAATGCTTAAAATAATTCCATGACACATCTAATACTTAGTGATGATGAGTATCTTGTAATTCCGTATTTTAAAGTTTGGACCATTTTGCTTGTGCTTATTGGGCAAGACGAGATTCTAAATATTGGTCTTTGCACAATAGGGATATAGAGACCGAAACCCTTAGATATTTTTCAAATCCCTTAAAACAATGTCTTTGGACTTGCAACAATTTTCTAGACGTCAAAACATAGATCAGATTATATGGACTTGAATATTTATAAATTTTTAACACAAACCAAACTAGGGTTTGGTAGATAATAAAATAAATATACACTTGAAAGATCTGTTGATGTGATTTTTGTGACCGCACCAATCAACAGAACAAAGTATCTGAAGGCTACTCCATTCTCTCTTGATCAATGTATTCAGTACGCTAAGATTGCAAGAAAGATCGTACATTCAACTCCAAGGTTCCGATAATGCAATGGGATACCCTCAGTCGGTTCGTTGTGATTTGCTGTTTACACGATGGGACTTACACAATTGTTCAGGATGTTTGCAGTTCACAATAGGTTAATGATTGGAAGGGGATTTTCGTGTGTGAGGCGAATGATTTGGCGATGAGGTATGAATTTTCCTAAAACTAACCAGAAATATACTGAATTTAAATGAGTGTAGGGTTCTAGAAGATCTAAATTCTAGTCTAAGGCGGAATATGGGATCAATCTCAGCAGACCTCAACCAGACTTTGCTTTGCCTCGCGTGGGATAGCTTCGACAAAGTCGACACAATCTTCAAGTGAGCAGCGAAAGGTATTCAGATTACAACTCAACATGCAAATACCATCAAGACGACGCATACAAACACGTGAATCGCAATCGGAGGTAAGTTTGATAAGTATTCCAGTTGACCACAAAAGGCAAACTTGCCGTTAGCAAGTTGCTAGTGGTATGGATTAAAACGAAGCCGCCTTGATTAAACACCACAATCCACAGTTAACATCTACTTGAATGAAAATGAAAACTACTCTAATCAAAACTACTTGAAGTAGAAGGGGTGAAGAAATCTTGCTAGCTACTCATAACAAAAGATAAATTCACCATCAATGAAAGTTCTCTTTATTATGATAGTTTTCACAACTATCTCTTACAAAGTTCTCAAAGGAAAACTTTCCTTCTTGAAACTATGCTATGCTAACTAGCTATACTAAGCTATCTCTCTGCTCTATTCTCTAGTCTAATGATCTCTAATGTCTAATGATATACAAATGAGGGGGGATGCCCCTTTATATAGCTAGCCCAGTCTAATGGACGACTCAGATTACAATCAATTGGAGGGCTCAAATTAAGCCACATCAGCCCTAACCCTAAAAATTGCCACTCACTCCCAAAATAGCAAAGGCAATTAATGCCCACAATTAGTCATCTAGAATGTCATTATCCAGAAAGGCGTTTCTGTTCTCCTTCTCCCTGGGTGCAAAATCAATGAATCTGGCGAGCACAACTTCAACCTCCTGAATTGAGATCAGCGGGATATGATCAAGCTGGAACTCCAACATTGTGACTGCCTGCCCATGCCACGTACAAGACTTTCTCCAAGCAACTAGAGCATCCTGAGTATTCTGAATAATACTGGAGAAAGTGGAGGTGTTCTCAAAGTCGTTCTGAACAAAAGTCTTCACCTCTGAAAAGAAAGGTAGCGGCCTACTCCTTAAGCCATCAATAGTCACCTCATCAATATTCAACCTCCTAGTAAAGATAGCCTCTAAGGTGTTTAGGACTCCATCAATAATGTTTGTCATAGCCTTCCTGACTCTAACTGAATTAGCCTGTGCTGCATCAAAGAATCCACGGCCCGTGACCACTAAAGAGTACCAGCCGGCAAAATCATACCTATCACCCTCTAAATTACTCCTCCAACAATTAACATCTGTAAGGGAGTATGCATCAAAGCCTCCAATTGCTGAATAACCTTGCTCTGATAGATATGTGCATCACCCCAAGCATGATCAACTGCATCCATCCGTGCCATAATGCTGGAAGCTTGCTGGTAAGCATGAGCAAGATCTTCCATAAACTTTTTTGTCTCAACACGAATGCTAGCCACCCACTTATCTACTTCTTGTGTGTTGGCGTTTAAATTAGCACCTCTGGAGTGCTGATTGTAAACGTTCAGCTATTTCAAATGTTTTGCAACACTTCTTCGTTATTTAAAGAGGAGAAGTCCCTCTATGCTGGGAGCAATGCGTAGGGAAGGGAAATGTAAACTAAAGTTCCTATCTTTTTATGCTTCAGCGGTAGGACACAAGGGTGCACAAACACAATGCGTCGTAGCTAAGCTTTTTCTCTGGTTTCTGCAGATCTCAACTACGACTAATCTAGCTTCTATCTATCCAATACCTTCAAGGTAAACAGAGCATGAGGGTAAAGGAGTGGGAATGGGTTGGTTGGATCACCTGAATTCGCCGTCTCCTGAGAATATGACCGAGGCTCTGAACTCTCGGGTATACACCAAGATAAGGTTGGTACAAGCAAACACTCTATACGGTAAACTAGATCTGAGACCTGCCAAGGAGGAGGGACTCCTATCCGAGGTATGGGCTAGGAAATAGTTCACGAGAAACAACAATTTTACGATGCCTTGGCCAACGAGCTTGCTAAGGAGGAGGGACTCCTATCCGAAGTATAGCTTGGAAGTCAACACATTAAACAACAACAAACGATAACTTGTCAATAACAAATGTCCAAGGAGGAGGGACTCCTATCCGAGGAGGGAAATGAAACAACGAGCTATTAAACACAAGACGTGGACACAACTCAAAAAGATTGACCAAAATGCAAGCGCCTTCTGATATTCTCCTTCAAAGCTTCATCAACGAATTACAAAGGTTGGGAAAGCAAAGGCACGAAATCATGCACAATTACAATCGACCAACAAACTCTCATCCAAGAGTGAACAAGTATCCGCTTTCAAAGCTGTTGGCAACAATGGCGCAGCAATTTTGCATAGCAAGTAAAAGTTAAACAAACAATGAGCCCAAGGCTCTTATTTATAGAACTCAAAGGAGTGGGCAACCCCAAAATCTCCTTGAGTTAACAATGAGTTCTTGCCAATCAATTAGCAAGATTTATTCCTAAAAAGGGGGAACAAGCAGTTAACTGGAAAACTACTTTAGTTAACTGAAAGTACACAAAGAGTCAACTGGAAACTACTTCAGTTGACTGAAGGTAAACAAAAGTGAACTTTAATGAAAGTATCCAACCAAAAATAGACATCCACATTTAGTGGAGCTCTAAGATCCACAAATCTTGGAAGCCAATTAGACATCCTTAATTAGTGGAATTTGACAATGCATGATTTAAGGAATATGGAGTTAAACTTGGAAAGAGACATCAAGTTAACTTCAACTACATTTAATGTCATCTTGAGTTGACTTGGAAAGAAGCATCAAGTCAAACTCAAGTATCATAAATGCCACTTGGAGGGTAGGACGTCCTTCCTAGGTGTCTGACACCTCATCATCACTTCCGGTCAACAGCTCCTTGATTTGTGTTGACTTCTTCCGTTTTCAGATTGTCAATGTTTTGATGACACGCCATCTCCTCTTCTTGTGCAAGTTGTTGCTCTTGGTAACTTTTGGCGGCTCCATGCTTGGAATGACCTCTTCGCATCTGGCAAGCCAAGGTGCTTACTGCCACGCGGGAGGTGGTAATATTGGTCTTTTTGCTGCAAGATCAATCTTTCTTTCTTCTTCATCCAGAGTAATTGCTGCAGGTCTCCATTGAGCGGGACATGTATTCTTTTCAAAGATAAAGATCCGTACATTGCTGATGATGTCCGTTTGCTCTCCAGCATTGTGTGTAAGATCTGGTTGGAGAGTTGCTGGTTGAAGGTCTGGTTGCTTAATTGGAGTCCAAGGACGCCAAATTGTCATTCTGTGAAGAAGAACTCGCTTGTTGACTGTAAACACGGACGTGTTCATACAACTTCTGAAAAACCCCTGAAAATAGTGCCCTGCCGAGAAGTATTTTTCTGGAAAAAATCTGGCACATGGGTTTTGTTAGTGCTTTAATGCTGAACAAGCCCAGTTCCTCAGAATTTTGATTCTGAAACTTTTTTTGGAAAAACCCCCAAAAATAGGGGCAGCAAGTTGCTGATTCTGGAAAATTTGTCGAGATGGGTTTCTCTGGAAAATTATGTTGAATCTACCTAGTTGATCTGATCTGATGTAGCCTGCCACCTTTTTGAAATGTGCGAGAAAACCTAAGACAAGAAGAGAGGAAGTAGACAGAAGATGGATTGGAAGTTTTTATCTAACTCTTTGAGAAAATCCATCTCTGAATCCAACCTCAGATTAGCAATCTTCTTCTGCTTCAGATCTGCAAGAAATATTGAAGAACGGATGAAAACCTTGGCCAGATCTGTAAATGGCGTCCTTGAGAGCTTATGGCTGTTCTTGATCATCAACCTGCAATGAAATAATGAAGTGGGATGTCTATACCTTGATTACATAGACTCAAGCCTTAGATCCACAAGTTTGGGGACCTAACTCACGATCAAAAGTGATTTTGGCTTGATCTAAAGTTCAAAAGGTGATTTCCACCGATCATGGAGCCTTTTAGCCAACTTTAACTCAAAAGCTTTTGACTTTAGTCAACAAATTGACCCTTGACTTCTTTTAGGCGTCCCTTTTGGTTTCTTGCAAGCTTTTAAATATTTTCTCTCCTGAAAGCCCTCTGTTTGATCTTGAATCTTGCATTATCTGTTGATCCTGAGATGTTGCGAACACATTCACTGCGGAGCTGGATCCAAACTGAAAAGAAGTGCTTGGGAGACATGATGATGAAAAACTGAGTTTAGGGCTTCAAAAGGATGGGCGCCTTTTCCAAGAAAAGGCGCCTTTGCTAATGCCTTGGTGAATTTTCAAACCTCGTTCTTTAGCCTTTTGAAATGACCTCACGTGCTTTGATCTGGATTTCTCGTTGATCGGAGAGTCAGATGATTTCGCTTGGTGTCTCATCAGGTACCCAGCCCTGTTCTGCCAAGAATGACTGACTTCAGAAAACCTGGATCTTATTTTAGGGTTCCTTTATTCAAGGGCGCCCCTCCTTGAAAAGGGCGCTTTTACCTTTTGGCCTGATCCTCTTCATCTGAAAAGTTGCCTACTTTGATCTGGATTATCCGTTGAATGCTTTGTCAGATGTTGGTGCTTGCAGTTGCGTTTCCGAGATCTACTTGGGCTGAGAAGGTTATCCTGGGAAGCCTTTTGTCATTTATCAGCATCTGGAGGTCAAGAAAGAAGGGCGCCTTTCTTTTGGAAAGGCTCTTTTTTCTTAGAACTTCGCCGTTAACTGTGGTTTCCTGACATTTCCTCAACTGCCTCTTTTTGCTTTGTCAACAGCTGCTTGTGATCTATTCATCGGATGATCTAGATGTTTGTTTCACTGTCGAGCCAGCAATCAAACGTCAAGAATGACTGCTTTGGATGATCTTACTGACTGCATTTGACCCTCAAAGATCATGGGCGCCCCTGCTTGAAAAAGGCTCTTTTCAGCATTTTGAGTTTTCTCCTTCGTAACGTTTCCAGAGTTAGTCAAATTTTGACCTTTTTCACTTTCAGGAATCTCCTTCATCAAACAGCATCATTTTTGACCTTTTCCGCCATGGTTGTGTCGTTGAAGCTTTTGAAGCTTAGCTTTCGGCACGATGGCCCAATCTGCCATTAATGGCTGCAGAGGTTCTAACTTTGTTCCTGAAAAATAGAAATAGACCCACCAGAGTAAAACATGTCTTTTGATGATTTTGACTTGACCAATGTGATCGTGAAGCCTTTTAATCCTATCAAAATCATTTTCAATCATTTCGGAAGGTCCTATTTTCGGGGGTTTCCCTTAAAATAGGGGCGAAAAAAACCTAATTTTCAAAATTTCAGAATTTTGTACGTGTGTTCCTGTACAGAAACCCACCAAGATTCTATGATTGGTTTGACCTAAAACAGACTTTACATTGCATTTTAACAAGATTTAGCTCAATTTATACAGAATGCCAAATTTTTTATTTTGGGTACAACATTGTGCCATCTTTCTCAAATCCTCCAAGCTGCTAATTGATTCTCTAGACAACTCAACTGGGAGCTCAATTGCTGGATTCTCCTGTCCACAAGGACGAGACAAATGTTGCACGTAGCCTATCAATGTCTTGTGTTATTTCTTCAATTTCTTGTGTTTTCCTTCAATCTTGTGCAATCTATCCTTGAGCGCTTAATAGGAGTTATCTCACTCCTCAATTATCTATGCTCCTATGGGGCGACCTAACTCTATGGTGGTGATCATATAATTTTCTGGTACAGCTTCATCTTGATCACACTCGACCCTTGGCACAACCACATGAAGGGTGCGAGAGCCATCCTCATCTGTTGAGATCTTCAAAAATTTCCTAGCTCTCTTCTTTGTTGGAGGTGCACTGATCCTACTCAAAAATTCTTCCATCTCTACTATTGGATCAACCTCTTCACTGGGGCTCCTCATCTTATCTCTGAGCCAATCTGGTACTACTTGCTGTATAACAAATGGCTGCTCATCCCTTGCTTCTTCTGTCATGTCCCCTTCTCAGTGACATCTCTCAGACGACAGAATTGGCCTATCATACGACCCTCGTAGGCCGATGGACTGGATAGGGGGTCACTTCGGAGCTTGGCTCAGCTTCAGTCAGCAGGGATTGATCAGTTGTCTTTCGTTCTGGCTCGATCAGAGGATATTTGCAGAATTGCTATTTTTAGCAGTTCTTGGCAGGCAGTGTGGGACCACTGCTATTTTTAGCAGTTGGCTGTGGCGGCATCAGGAATCACTTCAGAGTCTGTCGGCATCAGACGGATCAAAGGTTAGAAATAAGGGAGATATTAATATTTGATCGTATTGATTAAATATTAATTAATTAACGTTTATAATATAAAGTTATAATTTAATATTATAACTTAAGTGGTTTTCCTTGAAGGGTGCGCCCAACATCAGAAGGGGCCAAAAGTCATTATTAAAAGTAATTAAAATATTCAGTGATGGACTATTGAAATATTAAAATATTAAAAACGTGAATATTTTAATGAAACCCTATTTTCAAGCAAATCGCACTTTTCAGCCTATTAGTGGATTTTGCCTTGGAAATTGTGCATTATGAGATTATTGAGTTTGAAATTGATCAATTTTTGGTCTGAGCCTGAGACTTAGGGTTTCATGTTCGTTTGCCTTGGGGAACGAGCCATCTCCAACGGAAAGCAATTCAGAGAGTGTGGAATACCACTTGATTTATTGCCACAGAGGTTTTCTCATTCAGAGTAAACTACAGAGCATCAGAGAAAATTCATACCTTCAGTTATTTGCAGATATTTGTATCCAGATACCATCTATTGCTTTTGGCGCACCATATTCAGAGACTTGACATTGTTGTGAGTGAAGTCCGTACAGCATTTAAGGCAGATCTGACAGGCCGTACTGTACCAGCAGGCCGTACCTCTTGAAGAGCCGTACTCATCAAATAAAAATCAACGCCTTTGTCTAAGGGTTCCAGTTTGCTCTGAAGGAGGCGCCTATACCAGTTGATGAATTTGTGCATGCCAGAGGGGAGGAAAGAGATCATATTTATTTCTGCTGTATTGATTTGTACCTTCAGCCGTACCAGAAAAATCAGGTTCTTTTCCCAATAAAAATTCTTCTTTTATACATTGCTTTCTTCTGGGTATCATTGTAATCACTTGAAAAGTTGAATAAAGGATGCTGGCATTGTTATTGTAGTATTTCCAGAGCTATTTGATTTTTAGTGAATTTATTTCCATTTATTAGCAAAATCGTACCTTTCTATCATTGCATCAAAAACACAAAAAAAATTGCAAAAACCCAAAAACGTCAGAAAACATTAAAAATCTATCAGAAGCAGTGTCAGGGGGAAACAGGGGTTTCTACATCTTCCTCATAAACTTCTTCTCTAACTTCATCCTGGTGAGGCTCATTGGCTTCTATGGGCTGAGTATCTCCTAAAACTTGGGCCTCCTGTCCTGTAACTGTATCATCCTCTAGAGCAGCCTCAAGCTCACGCCTGAAGTGTGTATCAGTAGTAGTTTCGTCATTTTCTTCTTGCTAATCATCCCTAGTAGGTGCATTGACACTCTGGCCAACGAACTCTCTTCGTAGTGGCTGATTTGCCTCCTGTAACTCTTGTTCCTTATTCAACATATTCCTCTGATCGACAAACAATGAAACTTCCTGTATGCTTGGAGAACGTCCAATGGCGTAGGTGATTCTACCACAATTCTTGGAGGCTTTGGCTGAACTGGCTCTTTCCTTTGAGACTCTGGAGCTTGAGCAACCTGTTTCTTCTTGGCGGTAGTTGGCGTCCTCTGATCTCCCATCAAATTGTAAGTCAAGGGAATTGACCTACTCTTCAGCCTGTTTACATGCCGCTCAACCCATCCTCTGGTGAATGTCAAGATTGGTATGCAAAGTGTGTCCAAATCGGCAATCTCTGGCTTTGACCAATCTGGAAGTGGGAGTGGTGTATCCCTCACTGCCTCATAATCTGGATGAAGAACATTCATGTCCTCGTCCACCTGGTCTGGTACTGGAATAATCTCACACTCCTTGATCATGCTCAAAGGTAGTCTTGAAAACATTCTGTTTCTAACTTCAGCTTCATCCACCACACCAGCCCAGTAATCTTCAATATTTGCTTTATGCCTGAACTCTTTTGACAGTATCCATCAGATATTGCTGTGGGGGTCATAATGCTGCCTGCCGGTGTGATAAGAAAAGTGGAAAAACTGAAGCTCATTCTCAACTTCCTTGGCTACCTGTAGTGAAGGACACACTTCGTCTGAATTCCCCATTATGATTGGGAAGTCCAGTCCTCCCTTCTTCTTTTTCTTCTGAATCTCATCATAGGCGATGAGTTGCCTAGATATCTCTAACATCAAAATCCTATTTGTACGGTACTTGGGCAATCTATACAGATATGAAGAAAACCCTTGCAGCCTAATGTAAGTCAATTTTGGAAATTGGATGAACCAACAACCGTACCTTTCTATCAATTCTTGAGCTTCCTTCGAGATCCTGTGATGAGTCCTTTGCTGAAGTGACCTCGTTATGCGCATGCTGAAGGCATCATTGACTCTTTTGTAATGGGATGTGCTTGTCAAGTGTAGCTGTGGACAAGCCTCATGAATTTTGAACTGATGAGAGCCACACCTAATTGGCTCCTTGTATGATATTTCCCTGTACTTCATCATATGAGCCAACATGTAGACGATATATGAGCCTATGTAAAATGTCTTCGTCCTCCTCAAGCCTTGGAGCTACTCGTGCAAATTATCACTAATCATCACTGCCCAGTTGATATGCTCTTTGCCTTCTAGCACGAGGTTGATGTAATAGAACATCCACGGCTCAAAGATGAATGCTTGAGGACAACCTCCAACCTTGCTGAGCATCATAATTAGGTCACAATACTCCTGCTTCAAATCATCCGATATTATTTGCTTCGACAACTTTGTGCGAGAGGGCTTGGGCTTGTTCATCCAACAAGAGTTAATCATATCAGCACATCTCTCGAATGTTGAAGCATACATCCGCTTAGCACGTTCTCTCGTCTTGTAGATCATCTTCTCGTGTGATGGAATTCCAAATGCTTCGCCAATAGTTGCAGGCGTGAGGTTGGCGAACATCTTGCCATCTGGTGACGTGATAGTCCTTCGGTTTGGATTGTAACAGTTAGCACACTCCACAATTAGCTCCGGACACTGAATGGTTGTTGGAAAACCAGTAGTTGCATATAATCCACTCTTGACAATATTATGAGAAGTGATCGAAGGACGGTGTCCAATTCCCATCATTCGACTTTTGAAAGCCTCCATGTTGAAAGAATCCAAGTTTGTATCAGCCAACTTGCCCAATTTCGAAGAGAATTTTGACTCTGGCAGGAAGGACTTGCTCAGCTTCTTGATCATTGCCTGTCTGGATGCATTTGCTTTGCTGGATTCAACATTGTTCTGTTTTCCAGTCGCTTTTACTTTAGCCATTCTGCAAAAACAAGAGACAGTCATCGACAATTTAACTTAGAAAAATAAAATTACATTGGAGCTGCCAGTCGACTTTTGAAAAATGAGAAGCTTCAACACTGAATTTTATCTTCAAACCTCAACACTTCCTGTAGCAACTTCGAACTTTCAGTACTTAGAAAGTTTTTCAAGCTAGCTTCAACAACTTCTGCACTTAGAGAGAATCAGCCAACTTCACTTCAGCCACTTCTCAGCCTCAAACTTATTCACTCACAAAGTTCGACTTCAGCTGCAACACTGTCACAACTAGATCCCAAGTTCGCACTTCCTCACCAAGTTTTAGCTTGCATTGCAATCTTCACTTCAGAGCCCAAGTCGTACTTCTTCAATTGATGGAGAAAAATGAAACAGCTTCAGAGCTCATATAGCTAAGTCAAATTCTAGAAGAAGCCAATTTTAGCCAGTTTATTAAATTTCCACTACTCCACTGCAGGAATTCGAATTTCCCTCCTCAGGCAGCTACAACACTTGGCATTTAGCATCTAGAATACTTTGACCTTCTAGAATTTCAAGAAGATTCACTTCACTGGTGAAGGCGTACTTAGCATTTTTAAATCATCTTTTGAAAGTGTTAACTTCAACTGCATCTTTAAGAAATTCACTTCATCAGCTGAAGTGTTGACAACTTTGATTTTATTCATCTCTGGCTCAAGAAGATTATTTTCACGAAGAATTTGATCAAATTCACCTAGGCAATCAACTTCAAATTCATCAGCCAAGGCATTTTATTTCAACAACATCTTTTATTCTTCCTACCTTAAATTTTTTTTCAAATTTTTACTGAGGAAATTTCATTATTCAAGTGCTTATCAAAATCTTCATCCCAAAATCCTTGGCTAGCTGTGGAGAATTTTAGAATCCATTCCTTGTCGAAGATGTCTGATACCCAAAAGAAAATTCCCTTCATAAAGCGTCGAATTCATGTGTCTACAAATGAAGGGGTACATTTAATTTATTGAATTTTAACCTTAGAAAAATATTTTTCAATCAAATTTATTCTTCATTGCACATCTCTGGGCGTATTTTCTTGCTTGGCCTTGAAAATCTTCTTCAATCTCATAAAGCTGGTGCCTTTTGACTCATCAACTACCAATTTTATCCGTGTCTCGAGAAAATTTGATCACTCCTTCAAGCCTAGGCGTATTTTCTCTAGGAGGTGAAATTTTAATAATTAGGAAAAATTTTGACATCTCATCACCAACATGGGCGCATATAGGGGGTCAAGGAGGAAATTTTGCATTTTGCTTTAAATATTTTTCTCAATTCATCCTTCTCCAGTCATGGCGGATATAGCATATCAAGGTGGAATTTTACTTAGCACACCTTAGCTCCACCCTGAACTTGGGCGCATTTTACATGTCTAAGAGGAATTAACTTTCGACGCCTTAGAGAATATTTTCTCATCCATCTACCTTCACCTTGCACTTGGGCACATTTTACATGTGGTGAGGAATTTTGACTTCAATGCCTTGGTAACTTTTTTCTATCTTCACCTTCATCTTGGGCACATTTAGTATGTGGTGAGGAATTTTGACTTCAACGCCTTTGGACTTGCCTTGACCCCACTTCTAACATGGGCGCATTTTGATACCCTTGCAGGAAGTTTCTAACACTTATTTTTTTTCTTCTTGATGTCTCTTGGTAGTTGGGCGCATTTTGGGGTATGAGGAGGATTTAACTCCAGACTTAGAAACTTTTTCATCCTACTTCTCCTTTAGGGTGCATTTAGGGGCAGGAGGAGGATTTATCGATGGCTTAGAATTTTTTCCTGGCCTCACACCATAACAGGGCCCATTTTGGGGGTCAAGCAGGATAGACTTTAGACTTACAATTTTTTTTCATCACCAGCTTCAAGACAGGGCGCATTTTGGGGGTCAAGCAGGATAGACTTCAGACTTAGAAAATTTTCCATCCCTTTGCCAGTCATGGGCGCATTTCAGGGGTCAAGTAGGAACTTTAACACTTGAAATTTCTCCATCCTTTAGCCAATCTTATCTTGGGCGCATTTAACAGGGTGAGCAGGTATTTCTTCAGACTTAGACATTTCTCAGCTTGCTCGCCCCTGTTTACTATATTTAGTAAGTCCTTTGATTTTCATACTTCTGAAGCTTGGATTGATCTAGAATTCATGCCACATGATCCTCATGACCTAGGTGATTTGTTCATACTGCCGTCCCGAGCTGACTTACTATTTATGGCATGTTTTTGGAGGTGATTTTCTATTTATAGTAACTACTTAGTTTCACGACTTCCCCAACTCCGTTTGACTTGAAATTTGAATGGTGTGACCCTCATGGGATGACTTGCCTATTCACACTGGCGCCTATTGCTGACTTACTATTTATAGCCTGTTTCAGAAGTGGCTTACTATAAATAGTAAGTGCTCCAATTGCCTTCAAATTTTACCAGTGGATAGCTTGAAAGATATTGATCGCAGCGCGATACATTGGTTTTTGAAAATTCTGGCATTTGACCCCTCATTTTGGGTCCCGAAGCTAGAAACCCTAATCTAACTTGCCAGTCAATCAAATGACCTCTGTTTGATCTCGTTCCCGTTGCACTTCACTCTGTTCGTGATACTTAGGTGTTGGGCAGCTGCCGGAATGATCCTGCTAAAAATAGTAAGTCTCTGAAAAGTGATCATCTTGCCTTGCATGTCACATCACTATGTAGCTCTTGAAAAACCCATAGAGAATAACCTGACATGTGCTAGAAAGCCCTGCATGCAAACCCTAAAAATAGCCTCTGAAGATGGCTCCTGAAAAAAGTCTTGATCTTGGTTTGCATGTTATACCGTTGAGAAGCCCTCGAAAAACCCACGAGGAATGTCCAGATATGCATAGAAAATTCCAACATGCAAACCCTAAAAATAGCCTCCGAAGGCTGAGTTCTGAAAGTCATTATCTCACTTTGCATGTTATATCATCGCGTAGGTCTCGGAAAACCCAGAAATAATCTCCAAACATGCACTGAAAAACTTCGTATGTAAACACTAAAAACAACTCCTGAAGGCGAACTTTCTAAAAATAGAAAGTTGTTAGTTTTGGCTTAAAATTTGCAGACAAATAGCTTGACGTATTTTGGATGCAGTGTAACGATTGAAACTTCAAAAGTGCTGAGAATGAATGAATGAATGAATGCTTTTAATTACGTCCACGAGACCAGCCGGCCTATGGGACCCAAGATACAGAACTGAAACCGTTTTTTTTGCAACAAAACATAGCAGCCGCCGACCCCACCAACTACTCCATGTTTCCCTCTAACTCTTTGTTGATTTTATTTGTTCTACTGTGTATTTTGATCAGGTAACTTGCTGTTTCAGCAATCTTCTCCTCTTCAAACAGGGCATCTAACAATTTGACTTTAAATAGATTTGAGTAACTACACCTAATGTCTTTGTAAGCCTTACACTGCATGATGTAGTGCCACTCTGTTTCCACTAGACCTGACGAGCAAAAACGACAAATCCTATCTGCCCATGCCTCCTTGGGTATTTTCCATCTTCCTGTTTCACACCTAAAACGGTGAGAGCTCGTTCTCAACTGGGCTATCAACATTTTAGCCTTCCACTTTATATTTGCCCCCACATAATACTTTTGCTCGTGATCACAAGTGTGGTTAAAATGCAAAACATAGTATTCTCTTTTTCGACCAAGTTGTTTTGACCACATGATATGTTTGACTTTCTCTTTGACATACCTTTTAATTTCCCCATTTGTGTTTGGACACTGTTGCATGCTTATCCCCCATTTTCCCATCCACTTGACATGTTGCCTGTGATGAGCCCTGCTGGCTCTCAGCTCAAAACCCTCTTTTCTTAAGTCTTTAATTGTGTTTTAAAGTTTTTTAGAGAAATCTTATTAGACAGAAGAGAAGGGGCGCAGCATATTTTTGCTCATAAAAGATGATTTTAATCTTATTTCTTCAGAATGAAAGTACAGAAAGTATTATTCAACTCCAACAAAGAGATTTAGAAAGATAAACATACCAAGAAAGCTCCAGATTATTTTAAATAAAGAAATGGCCAAATCTACAGCCGGAAATGGTGAAAATCAGCTTGTAGGCACGCCATTGCTCCAGAAGTGGTTTCTCCTGCTGAGAAACAAGTCACAATGCACTGAAATAGCTAGCCGCCCATGATGGATGCCAAAACCCTCTCAAAAAGAAGGCGTTTTCCTTAATTGCTTCACACGCCTTTCTCAAGGCACAAAAACCAATGCAATCCGTACGGCCATGAAAGGAAGCATTAGAATCTCTGAAAGAAAGTCTCTGAAGCTGTGGAAAGGGCGCCACCAGTAGAAACCCTCTAGAATGTGCAAAAGACAAACAACTGCATATAAAATCCCTCTGTCTGCAACTGTAGAACTTCTGTGTGAAGCTCTCAACTGTACTGATTCAGCTGATCTTTCACAGCCTCAAGAGTACTCAACACTGAAGAGTTTTCCGTTCTCCAATGGACAAATTGATCAAACCCTGGTCACAGGAGAATGCTCAAAGAAAGATGCTCAAGGCAATTCGAAATAATCAAAAGGTGAGTTTCTATTGCCAAAAATGCCTCTTAAAGCAAAAGCACGCATTTCCATAATGCTACGCCCTTTTTAGGTTTTCAAAATATTATAATATTTCAATATATTCCTTTTCAATAGTTGGGCGCACTTTTATAATATTTAATCATTAAAATATTATAATCCTCCTTTTTAGATTTAAGTGATATAAAAAAATATAAATAAAGTCAAGGTGACTTTATTAAAAGGCGTTTTAAGTTAATAAATTAACTTAATCACTTAAATCCCCGTAAAATGCTCAAATCACAGGATAATCTCGTGCCGTCAGAAGCAATGAACTCCAGGAATGCCAACGCTCACTGAGATCTAAACACTGTCCACTGAAAACACGAACAAACAAACTCTCCAAAATGCACCACTGACCCTCTATCCAAACTGGCTAGCCCACAAGGGTCCAATAAAGGGCTAACGCTCTGTTCCCGAGAACTGTCTAGCGAGGGGACATCACATTGCCTTAGCCACGTGCTCTTCCTTCTAGTTAAATTTTCTTCCACCACAATTTTGGGCCATCGATGCTCCTCCATATTCTCAATTCTCTTCAAATAGCCTAATAAGTTGTCGGAATTTGATGAAACTTTGCTGGGGACCTGCTGGAAGCATGCTGACTATATCACCAAACTCAAATTTCAACTTATTCATTCCATTTGACCTGAAACTGACCAGAAGATTCAAAACCCTAATTCTCAGACTTAGCCAAAATCTCAAGTTCAAGCTCAAAGGCGGGCACATCCTAGGAAAGTAGAAAACAAAAAGAGAGAGAGAGAGAGAGAGAGAGAGAGAGAGAGAGAGAGAGAGAGAGAGAGAGAGAGAGAGAAAACCAAAGCCCAAAGATGAGAACAGAGCAAAAAAATAGGGGGGCCCCATTTAGAATGGGGTGATGTGTGAAAAGGTCACAAAAAGATCCTGCTTCAAAACTCATTGTTTATGGATTTTTCCTACAATATTGAATGTTGCTCAAACTTCCATGACTTCACAATTAAAAAAAAAAACCTATTTTCCTATGCACAAACTCTTGCTTAGACTCTCATTGGCCTTGTGATTGTAGGAGAACCCTAAATACCTTTGCCTGGAATTGATAAATGCCATTGCTTTGTGAAAAACATGACTATAAATCCTTGGCTTCTAATTTTTCAATTATGTCTTGTTTGCCTTTGCCCTAGTCATGATTGTTGACCTCTGTGAATGATTGCAAAGCTTGTTGCACCCTTCAAGGGTCTTAGGCGACCTTTAGATGATTTTGGCCAATTGTGTTTCTTCAAATACTTTGCACAATGTGACCTTCACTTTCTTTGCTATTTTTTTGTTCAGCTAGGGTTTCATGAAAAATTAACAATCTTGTTGTCCACCTCTTGAGATGTTTTTTTAATTATGTCTTCCTTTGACATTTGAGCTTTATACATCTCATGAACATCTGCAAATTGAGCTACACATGACCTTCTCTTATTGTCTTCCTCCACAAGACCGAACGATGGCTTTGGTACCAATATTAGTATTAGGAAAGAAAAAACCGAGAGAAGATGCATGTATCTCATGGAGAGAGTTTTACATTATATAGATCGAAGAAATGATGGCTACACCAACCTTTTAATGAGCTACAACAACTTTTATAGCAATCTTTTTAATGACCTACAACATCTATGCACATACTTATTATATACGGGTGTAAGTATAACTTTACTATATGATTATTCTAATATTCTAATAAAATGCAGAAGATTCAATCATTTGAAGAAATTGTTTTGTTATGATTTTGGGTGGCATGTTTTGGCTTTTAGGTTTTGCTTTTAAGAAAATATAGGACTTCTCTACTTTAAAATTTGTTTATTCCTTTTATTCAATGAACTATATATTTTTTACAAATTAGGGAGGACTTTGTTGAGTTGTTTTATTTTCTTTTGCTTTCTTTGAATAGTATTCTAACACAAGTATGCTGGTTCCTTTTTTTACACTAAATGTTCATGTTATAGTTATATGGTGTTCTTTGGCTTGATAGAGAGTGAACAGATGCCAAGGAACAAACTTCAAGTATATAGAGGATAGCAAAATTTGTCACGACTATCAAGAAATCAAAATCCAAGAAAATATGCAATCTCTTGGTGTTGGTTCTGTACCTCGTTCAATACCTGTCATTTTGAAAGATGACCTTGTTGATTTTGTCAAAGCTGGTGGTAAGTTTGACAACTTGGAATCCATATCAAATTAATTTTCAAAGTTTTTAGTTTTGAATGAGTACAATTTCCTTTGAAGTTTATTAAAACGTGGATGCCAATTCATGCTGATCATTATAATTTACATAGTCTTGAAATATATGAAGTATATGTATAACATTGATTATTATGAACATTGCTCCTTCTCATCTTTTTAGTTTGGTTACTCTATATTTCACTTTGAACGCATGCATAAAATTGGTTTCTAAATCTTGTGAATTATCACATTCTCTATTGTCTTGATATTAAGCTTACAAATGTTAGTTACAATAATTGGTCCCTTTTATCATTTATTTTTTTAATGCTGACTTATTTTTATTGAAACTTTAAAAAACATTTACATGGTTACTGAGTGAATTGCCATTCAGATAATTTTGATGGCAACATATGCATTTAATAACTTGTTATGATGGTAATATTAATGGCTGCTAATATCACCTACAAAGGACAATCTAATCAACAAGGCTTGTAAAGGATGAAAATAAGTTAATGACACAATATTAGCTGATTTAAGGTGGCTACCAGAAGGAAGTGGTTGTATAGTTGCCATGGAGAAGGAGATAAGATGGCTACGTCCTTATTTCTGAACTTCCTTTTAGAATGTAACCCTTGATAAATAGCAGCATTGGTATGTTTGTTATAGTTCGGGTTTTAGCCTCATACAATCACACGAGGTTCTAAAGATTATTGTTTCTTGGAGCTTTGGAAAGAGCTAGCAATAGTATTGCAGATGTCCAAGTCCTCATAAAGGTCTAGAGGTAGCTAGATAAGATAATTTTATAAGCATTAAAATCTGTGAGATAACTAATTAGTCACCAATAGTACGAACAAAAGGGCAGGTCCCTCAGATACTCATTGAATTGGTTTTTTAAGAAAATTTTTAGGTGAAGCTGTTTGATGTCTTCTCATTTGAGGCTATGAAGCAGTTGAATTTTCATTCAAGGCATTGAATTTGTGTAAGGCCAAATCTTTATAAGGAACAGTCACAATGAGAATGATGCACAATCAATTCCTTGCTGGTTTGCAGTTAAGAGGATCTAAGCTATTGGTAGAAATGAGGATTGGTAGAATTTGAAGCTGTGTTATCAGAATGCAAAGATGTTGTCACACCTGTCATAGGGAATAGGAATGAGAAAATTGTAGTGAACCACCACTCTGCTGATTGGGTTTCACTGTGATTTTTGTAGGTCTGATTTTTTTGTTTCCAATTGATATTCTTTTTTTTTTTTTTTTGTGTTTTGCATTTGATGCCAATAATGTTATAATGCTAACAAACATTTACATGCAATAGGAACTTTAAATAAACTAATCTACTAAGACCATTCGAGTAATGACTCAATTTAAGTGCCAAAGATACTTTCTTCATTACATAATAGATTGCATACAACATATAACATACATTTTTTCAAAAGCTAGATATATCTTCTACTAAACTTTAACTTACAGCCTCGTAACTTTGGGAATAGTGTTTTGCTACAGTACCAAACCCCAAATAAGTGCTTACAACTTTCGAATGACAAACTTCTCCCACCAAAAGACGAATTGAGAAGCTCTTAAGGGGGCACTCCTTTTGGAAGTGATTGCAGCCACAAAAAGGAAGTGTCTTTTTTCTTTATGCTGATTGAAACCCTCATGAAAGGGCGGCTGGCTGTAGGTGCAAAAATCAGCTCCAAACTTCACTCAAATGCGAACAGCTCCTTCATAGATGCAAATGGAGTCTATGGCAGCAAAGTCCCTTTGAAAAGATCACTCTAATCACTTGCAAACAGCAATATATGACTCCAAATGAAGTAACCAGACTCAGATCAGCAACTTTAAGGTGGTATTTCACACCCTCAAGCAGCTCGTAAATGAACAATAAGCCCCCCTAGGCTCACCCACTGCAGAAATCAGGAAACCCTAGTTTTCCCTCTCTCCCAAACTCCAACTCACAAGCTCAAGCAAGCAAAATGACTTCCAAACATGAGAGGGTCGAACTTTCTCTTTGCCTTTTATAATTTTTCATTGAAAACACTATTCATTAAAATGGCACTATTCATTTAAGTTATGTTCTTTTTTCACTTTATCAATGAATAGTAATTGAAAAATATAAAGTGCCCCCTTTAAATAATAGACAGATGGTCCCTAAGCCAGAGAAGGTGAAATAAAAGGTGGAGATCATAATTTTAAGCACAATTATCACGCCAAATACACAAATTCACTCCGTCACTATACTCCAGATATCAATACTGCAAATTCACGACCAAGTGCCCGTTTAAGTGACCCTCCATCAAAACCATTAGCCTACGAGGGTTGATGTTATAGGCTAATCCACCATATCTGATGCTCGTGAAAGAATGGGGACATTACAAAAATCCTCAGAGCACATTGGTGAATTGGGAGAAGTAATTCAATTTCTTGACCTTGTAGATAGAGGCATTCAAAGTTTAATTCCTAGTGCAGAGCAGCTTGTTTTATTTTTGGTTAAATTTGAGCTCTGTTTTTACATTTTAGCTGGTAGATTATAACGGATTACTGATTTGTTTGCTAAGAACCTTCAACATTTTATAACTTTATCAAGTAATGCACGAATCATTGGATGAATTTGACAGTCTAACCCATATGCTAGGTAAATTTTTGAAAAAGTTATTTCTCTAAAAACATTGCCTGCTACATGGTCGAACATTTCATGGTTAAATTTAATCACTGTTATAAAGATCTTTTAAACTCATTCTTCCCTCTGCCCTCTGCTTCAACCTGGGTTTGTCTCTATCAGACTATCTTATATAATAAATGATGTAATTGACACATGGATGCATCTAGGTGGTTGCAAGGTTAAGAAACAGTTGACCAAGAGATCATGCAATATCAATTTTTGTATACAAGCTGCTTGTCCTAGGTAATTAGATTATTCAGCATCAATTTTTGTGATAACAAATGTCAAGCAGGGTGTGTTTTGAGAGCATAAACATACAGTGGTACAATTGCGGAAATGCTAGAAATGTTTTCCAGAGGTTGTTTCAAGGTATTGCTAATGATGCATATAAAGTTCATTAGTGAGAACAAATAGAAAAATGTATAGCTAGACAATGTCCCTTCACTTGGTTTATTGGATATCGGTAGATTCAACAAATAGTAGAAAATAAGCCTCTTGTAAATCAAGAGTGGTATACATTGATCTGTGTGTTTTTTCCATTTTGTTGCATTATGACTATATTTTATAGAACCACATCCATATGTGAAATTAAATGTTTTTGGTACTAATTGTGGTTATATTTTTCCACAAATACCTTTTTGTTATGAACTTGCTGCAGAATCTGCTGAAATTTTTAAAAAGAAGGCACAAGAATTAAAAAATGACATAACTAACTAAACCTAAATTCAGAATCGTAATTAAAATAATATTTCAAAGAATGTAGTTTTTTGTGAAGTTTTGTTTATCTTACTACTGATGACATGTTAGTAAAATGGTAATTTCTCTTTATTTTATTTAAAAAAAATTGTAAGGACTTTTTCTGACCAACTGTTTTTGAGGTCCCAAAAATGGTGTTACCTATTCATGTACTGGTATTGGTGTGAATATACGTACCCCCTTCTTAGTAAGTTAGGTTGTAGGTGTTAGGAGCACTTGACTACATTTCCTACCAAAACGGCCTTTTATGAGATGCATGTATGTTTACTCACATGTCGTTTGAATTCTAAAATCTTATTTGCAGTTATATAAATACTTTTATTTTTATATTTTTTATTTGTCTCAACATACTTCTTTAGTCTACTTTTATTTTCAAATAAGTGTTTCTTTTTTTTTTATTTGTTTTATTTATTTTGTTCTGGGTTTTAGATGATATCATTGTGACAGGTCTTCTTTTTGCAAAATGGCGTCCTGTCTCAAAAGATGTTCGATGTGACCTTGATCTAGTTTTGCTTGCTAACTATATAAGGTGAATTTCCTGACCTAGCTTTGTTCCATTTCGTTTTTTCTTATTATGTCATGTGAAGTGTTGTCATACGGTTGTAGCTGTCCTTAGAGTGATAAGAAATCAAGATATAGTTGTTTAACGAACATTGACATATTGCAATAAATTGTATTAAGGTATAAGCCCTTTACTGTTGTTAATAGTCAAGATGGTTAACAACAAATTCCTGAGTCTTGATGTTGTAGTGAAAGAAATCAAATTGATGATGATTCAAGTGAGAGGAGTGTTGCAACATTTGCATTGTTTAGATGTAGTCAATGATTTGACTGACCACCTAGAAACTGAAACAATATTTAAATAAATAGTCACCTATCTGGTTAACTTTGGAAAACAATTCTTGTCTTGTCCACTGACTATAAGTCTTTGAAAGGCTGTTTGTAATTCTTATGAGTTGGCTTGTTAGTTCCTAGTCAATAAATTGTAGTTGGAGGCATTTTCAAGGGACCTAATGAATTAGGGAGGGAGGGACTTGATTGGGATGGCACTTGCACTCAAACCACCAAATGTTACGTACTAATAAAAGCTCAACTGGATTGTGTTTTGAGGAAGGCCATTGTGAAACCATCTCGTAAGAGAAGTTTCCTTTGACGTTCACTGGCATGAGACTAGTAGTTTAGGGTTCCAACCTGCTTTATCTTCTTTGTCTAGACCAGAAATAATGAACACAATGATGTATTATAAGGCTAATTCAACATATTCTATCTAATTAATTTCTTAGTCTATTGGAAGTTTGTATATTAACCTACTTTTTCTCTATGGACACTTGTTTCTTTTGTTGATGCCTTTTTATTGGTGTGGGTGCATGCATAGCTTCCCTTTCATCTTGTGCAGATAGATACTCACAGTAAACAGGTAACAAGGGGGAAATATTACAAAAACAACACATGGAAAGTTAACCAAGATTGCACAAAAATCTATTAAGAAATAAGGAGCAAAAACTTCCTTATATAAGGTTACAAACACCTTTTCCACACAGGATAAGATTGACACCTCAGAGGATAAGATTGACAACTCATAAAACAAAAAGGTAAAGGTTAAAACCTAAAGTCAACATGAATTTATTAAACGAACATTCCTAAAGTCTATCCTAAAAACTAATTGACCATTACAATATAAAACTTTACTTTAATATTGTCCCTTAATGGTCATTCTGCTAACTACAATAAAAGCTTATCTCGAAATTTTACAAATTTGTCAGGACCCAAAGGCTTGGTAAGGATGTCTACAATTTGATTTTTGAAGGAAAAAATTGCAACATAACTGATTTGTCTTGTACAAGTTGTATGATGAAATGACAATGGAGCTCCACATGTTTGGAATGCTTGTGGAAGATTGGATTCTTGGCAAGTTTGAGCACCCCTTGATTATCATGGACCAAGGTTGAAGGCTCTGCTTGAGGCATCTTCATGTTTGAAAGCATTCTTTTGAGCCATAGTGCCTCACATGCTACTTTTACTGTTCCTTGATATTCTGCTTTAGTCAAGGAGGGAGCTACTACGTGTTGCTTCTTGTTGGCCCATTTGACTACACTTGTGCCAAGGTTGAAAACATGTCCAGAGGTGGATTTTCTATCATCAAGAGAGCCTGCCCAATTTGAATTGATGAACCCAACTAGCCTAGGATCTTTGCTTCTGTTGTACAAAATGCGAAAGTCAAGTGTCCCTTTTACATATCTCAACATCCTCTTTGCTGCAGTCCAATGTTTTACATTTGGTGTTGTCATGAATTTGGAAACGAAACTCATAACATAGCTCAAATCAGGTCTAGTGGCTGTAAGATATATAAGGCTGCCCACTAGTTGCCTATATGCTAGCTCATTAACTACCTTTAAGTTAACTTTTGCTGAAAGTTTTAGCCCTTTATCCATAGGTGTTGACAAAATTTTGCACTCCGTCATTTTGAATTTGTCAAGAAAACTCATGGCATATTTGCATTGAGAGGAAAATAATATCACCTGTTTGCCAAACTTCTATACCTAGACAGTAATGATGAGCACACAGTTATATTGAGAGGGGGGAGGGGCGAAGGGTGAATTAGTATTACAACAATCTTTCGTTTTTCAAAACTTAATCAACCACAACAGTAATATTTTAAAACTTAATCATCCACAACAATAACACACATGCAACATCTAGCAATTATGAACATAGGAGGAACACACGATTTACATGGAAACCCTTGCGTATATTGGTCTTCTTTGTAGGCACCAACCTACTTCTTTTACAAATATTCATTTGTAGTCACCAACCCATTGGAGATACCAATCCCCACTTACAAAATTTGTAGGCACCAACCCACTGGAGACACAAATCCCCACAACTAAGCACCAACTCAGCAAAAGACACCAATCTCTTCTTTGATAGGCACCAACCTCCAAATTCTTCAAAGGATGATATTTTCTTCACAATAATCTGATTATTGATGCACTTTTTTTCACACCTCTGCTTGTGGATGATCTAATGGTTATCACACAAGTGCTTTTCTTTATGACTTGGTTTGTAGATGATGTAGTCACTTTCCTTCACAAATTTTCTCTCAAATAATGCAATACTTTCTTTTATAATTCTGCTCTAATTTCACTTACAACTCTAGTATAAAGTCTGCTATAATTCTGCTATAAGTCCTCTTGCAGGTCTGCAATAGTTCTGCTCTAAATCTTCATGCAAGTCAGCTATACTTTCTGCTCTAAATCCCCTTTCAACTCTGCAATAATTCTGCATTCCCTTTCAACTCTGCAATAATTCTGCTATAAACCCTTTTAGATCTGCCATTGGATTTGCTTGCAATCTGCCCTCAGATCTGTGCTAAAATCTGCTAATATATAGAAGGATATTTCATTGAAAAACTTACTTCTCACACCTCTACTTTGGTTTGTTTTATACCTCATTGAACATGCCCGTTCACCCAAAGGAGGCAACTCTACGAAGAGGGGTTATCCTTTCAAGAGGGGTCAGCCCTTACAAAAATATATTTTATTATTGTTATTTTGAATTTTAAATCCTTAAAATAGGACACACAAATGGGGGGGTCGGCCACATCATTTACCATTTAAATTTGAGTTTTCAAACATTGTCGTCAAAGGATAAATCGATCCAAATAAATATCCAAATTAAAATTTGAACTTTAAATCTTATTAGGTTGGCCAACATAGTAAGCCTTCAAATTGTCCATTTAAACTTCAAATATGATCGTCCATTTGACCTTATATCTCTGCTCAAAACATCTTATGAGTTTGCTTCAAATTGCCTTATAAAACTGATCCTGTCACCTTTAATATGCCACTCCAATACGCTGATATGAATCGCAGAAGATCTACACAAAGACATTAGAGATATCAATTTCCAATTTTTTGTTCTTGCATTCTTCGCATCAATGACAAATTATCCATGCCCCTTTGACATCAATTACAATAGTTCCAACATTTAATGTAGGATGCCTGAATCAATCATGTCAAAAGCTTTATTAATAACATATTTGATCTATTCAATACCACTTGCCTCACTACCTATAATAATGATATCATCCACATATATGATGAGAAGAACGAGATCATTACCCATGCTTCCGATGTACAAATTGGCATTCAAAGGGCTCTGCTGAAATTTTTGTTCAACCAAACACTTGTCAATTTTGATGTACCATGCCCTGGGTGCTTGCTTTGGGCCATATAGAGCTTTCTTCAATCTGCATACAAGATGCTTCTTCCCTGGAACCTGAAAGCCTTGCGGTGTAGTCATGTGCACTTCTTTCTGTAAATCTCCATTGAGGAAGACACTTTGTACATCCATTTGTTAACAGTCTAGCCAAATTGAGCTGCCCTGGTTAGAACCAATCGGCTGGTGCTCATCTTTGCTATAGGAGTAAAGGTTTCCTTGTAGTTAATGCCCCCTCTCTGTGAGAACCCTTTAGCAATCGACCTAGCTCTATACTTGTCAAGTGTACCGTTTTCTTTTTACTTGACCTTGTACACATATTTGCAACCAATGGGTTTCTTCCTTGGTGGAAGATTTGAAAAATTGTAAGTCTCATTCTTCATAAGACCCTCATGTTTGGTTTCCATGGTCTTTTCCCTTTCAATTTCTTTTGCTTCAACAAACGCTTGTGGCTTAGACACTTCTTGAATATTGGCCATGAGAGAAAAGTTGACTGTGTTTGTCTTGCTCTTGCCTCTCCATGATCTACCCTCGATCATTTTGCTTACTCAAACATCTGCAATGGTGTTTTCCCATCACTTTGGTCCCCTCTTAGAAAATGCTACACCTAGGTCAGCATTGTCAACATCATGTGGGCTTCCTATTTTTGTGTCAGCTGTATGCCAATCCAGGTTATCATTAATGAAAATTGGGTCTATTTCCTTGTGCTTTGTATTCTCTCCTTCAGGTGGAGCTTCTTGGAGTTGAATACATGAATCTGTAGCAAGAATAGCCTAGTTGTCAGTAATCAAAATCTCAAAATATGTCTTGAAAGGCCTTGCTTCCTCATCAACCAATCTCCGTTGAAAGTCAAGTAGTCAGTGTCAACATCAGTCAACCTGTAGGCCTTATGATTGTCCCTCTACCTTGTAAGCATGAATATTTTAGTCTTAGGATCTAATTTGGTTTGATTTTCATCTTAAATATAGACACATGTAGTAGAACCAAAAATCTTAGGATGACTGACTGCTGGTTAACTCCTAGAACATGCTTCCTTTGGGGTCTTATGTTTCATTGCTTGTGTGGGAGACCTATTGAGCAAATAAACTGTAGTATATGTTGCCTCAACCCAAAAGCTCTTGGGAACACTCTTGTTCTCCATAATACATCAAGCCATCTCTGTTATAGTATGGTTCTATCTCTTAACAACTCCATTTTATTGTGGAGTGTAGGGTGTGGTAAATTGTCGTTTGATGTTTTGTTTATCACAAAAGTTGCCAAATTCTTTAGAACAAAATTCACCTCCATTATCAGATCTAAGAGTGGTTATGGCACAACCTAACTCTTTTTCTATGAAAAAGCCTTGAACTTTTGAATCTCATTAAACACCTTGGATTTTAATTTAAGAATATATACCCACATTTTCCTACTAAAATCATCCACAAACAAAAGAAAAAACGTGCACCCAGTGATTGATGCCATGTTTATTGGTCCACAAAGATTTGTATTAACTAGTTGTTGGACTCTCTTGGCTCTTCAAGCTTGTCCATCATCAAAGGGTGTTCTATGTTGCTTCCTAGCTTGGCAAGCTTTGCACACACCTTGTATCTATTGTCAAATGCTAGGAATTCCATCTACCAAGTTCTCTTAGACCAAGTGAGCGAGGTAGGACAAATTGAGGTGTCCATACCATTGATTGCAAAGAGTAGTAAGGTGAATGCACTCTTGGTTGCTAGTGCATGTTCTTGGAGGTTCTCCATTTTAAACTAATCTATACAATTTGTGATCTTTTATACCAAAAGCAATTGTCTTCTTAGTATCCTTGTGAATGATATTGCATTTGTGTTGCTGAAAATGATATTTAGATTAGGACTATGTCACATAGTTTGTCTTGCAAAAAGTAGATTGAGCTCCATTCTAGGTACGTAGCACACAAAGTTAACTTTTTCTCTGCAAAGGTTATTTGCACAATCCCTCTAGCTTCAATTGTGTACTTCTCACCACCACCAAAAATAGTAGATTAGAGCAAGTAGTGTACTTTGAAAACTAGTCTTGTTTGTTGGTAAAGTGACGGGATGCTCTTGAATCAATGTATCATGTAGATGTCTATGATTGATTTACTGGTCTTCAAGCCATGAAAGCGTAGGAAGTTGCCGCCTTCTCTTTTGGATGCTTTGCAACATGAGCCTTCTGTTGAGGCCCTTCCTGGTTGGATTTTTGTTCAACCAACCTCTTTCTATAGTGCTTCTTCATATAAGCCAACTTACCACAATAATGACATGTGAGTTTTTTCAAATTCTTTGTTGCATCCTTGTTGTGACCTTGTCCTTTCCTGTGAACATTTGCCTGTGCCTTTGTCTTTGGCTGCAAATGCTTGTTCCACACTTATTTCACTATTGCTATCAAACTATTTCTTCCATCGGTCGTACTGTAGGAGCTTATCGCATAGCTCTTCAAACTTTGAGTCAATATTCGTAGCAATGATATTGAGCGTCTCAATGAATTTCTCATATGCTTGTGGTAAGATTTTTATTGTGATAACCACCATGTTCTCTTCTTCCATCTTTCGACCAATGGTTGGCAACTGATCCATGATGTCCTTGATCTTGAGTAAATGCTCATATAAGGATGTTTTTTCATCCATAGTGATCAAATAAGGCATATTCTTCAGAAATAATGCCCTACTATTATCTGAAGTGTCATGAAGGTTGCGCAGATGCTTCCAAATGTCAGTTGAAGTCATCCTTGTTTGGACTTCAATAACCATGGCATCTATTAGTGATAATTTGATTAACATGACTAATTCTCTGTCATATTCATCAAACTTGTCTTGGTCTTTACTCGTGTAATGTCCCCTTCTTTGAGATCACCCAAGACGCTAGTTTAGCCTTTATAATTCTTGAAGGCTAAAGGCAAATTAAGGGAATTCATTTATTTAATTATTTAATATTACCTGACGGAAAAAGTAAAAAGTTAAAAGGTTAATGTCAAGTGATTAATTAAATATTTCATAAAGTGATTTTAAGTGAAATATTAAAAGAAGACTTTATAAAGTCGGTTTATATTACTTGAGGGGGAAATTAAAGTGGGAATTATAAAAGGGTGTTTGGAGGCTCATTTTTAGGGGATGCTTGGATTATTTTCTCACTTTTCATTCGGAGAGCTCTCAAAGCTTCTTGGTCTTGGGAACAGGGAAACCCTAAGGCACTAGTTTCGGTAGTGAGACTAATCTACCCTAGTTGGACTATTGAGGAGGTCACTTAGATCTTTGTTGGCGTAACAACTAACACCTCTGGAGTGCAAGTTGGTACAAACAACTATGCACACTGCGTGATGAGTGCTCTTCAAATTAGGAGGAGGAACTCCCTCGTTATGCAAGCAAAAATGCTTGAAAAGTAAACTAAAACTAATTCCTATCTTTTTGTCTCAGTAAACCAAGGATTTTCTGGTTTCGCAGGTCTTAACTACAACTCAAAACTAACTAACTTATCCTATGCAATCTCCTCAAGAAATCAGAGTATGAGGAAACGAAGTGGGAATGATTTATATGATAACCTCTAAGACATGATTTCCAAGGAGGTGACAACACCTATCTGAGGTGTAGGCTGAAAGAAAAGTTATTAGCGACGACATCAAATGATGGATTCTACTTCTGAATTCCCAAGGAGGTGACGACACCTATTTGAGGTGTAGACATGAAACAAAACTCATTAATACAATAACAATCAACAATAAGCTTAATTCTAAATTCCCAAGGAGGTGACGATACCTATCCGAGGTGTAGATATGAAAGAAAGCTTATAAACACAAGAACATGAAACAACGATCATCCAACCAAAGTGAACAGATACAAAATAGCAATATTACAGGCAAATTTAGCTCAACATATATTACTATCGCGTGCAAAAGTTATTTACAAATGAGCAAAAGCTCTTATTTATAGAGATCAAAAGGTGTAGGGAACCCTAAATTTGCCTTGAGTCAACTACAGTCTTGCAATGCATGCAAGATTATTGCTAAACCCTAATAAAACAAACTATACAGTTAACTGGAAAGCTACCATTAATTAACCGAAACATTTAATCTAAATGGACAATGTGCAAGCATGCACGTCCTTATTGAAAACAAGTTAACTGGAACACTACCATCAGTTAACGAAAACCCTAAAAGAAACTCCAAGTGAACATAGATAATCCCAAAATAGACATGCATGAGATGTGGGACAACAAGTTAACTCGGAAAGAAGCGTCGAGTTAATTGCTGTGTCTAATGTCTATCCTGAGAGGTGGGAACTGAAGTCTACTAGCCGTGATCTCGAGCAACTAACCCCTCCACGAGGTTCTCGATTGCATCATTGTCTGGAGAAATGATACTCTATCGACGTATACTGTGTCTGTGCAGCATGTCCTCACCAGCTGTGATCTGGCACTGGAGTTCACCTATGCTCTTGATTGCTTTGTCGAACAATGCTGACATGAGTGTAAGTGAAATATTCCGAACCAATTTTTTTCAATTTTTTCAATAACAGATACAATACAATACACATCTGTTAGGGTTAGCACTTAAACCAAAACGATGCGGAATTCAACTCTAACCAAGAATGCGCCGGATGACGACGAGCATATGGTCAGAGGATCTCAAAGCAAAGCTGAATAAAGAACTCTAACCAAGAATGCGCCGGATGACGACGAGCATATGGTCAGAGGATCCCTAACTTCTATTATGCTGAAAGTAAACTCAACACTCAGAATGTGCTTTCAAACCCGGAGTGGGAATGGAGCTACCATAGGGTGGAGATGTAAGATATTACAATGCAAATCAAAGTAAATAGGCAGCAAGCCAGCCTCTTCCACTTATCCAACGGGTATTACAATGAAATAACAGAGAAGAAGTAAGATTGCTGACAGTACTACTGTTCAGCTTACAATAATTAGAGATTCGCCTGCCAAATACATAGAATAAGAAAGTCTAACCATGCTGCAATATAGTATAATGTCTCCTCAATGATCACAAAGACTTTCAACCCAAACCCAACTCAAAAGATAGACTTTACGCAAGCTGATATGACAGAACAGCTACTTAATATGCATAACCAGCAACCCTAGAATCCACTAAAATGCTCACAACTCACTCAATACTTGCCAGAATGATATGAGACTTGATGCAAACGAAAGCTAGGATGATGACAATGAAGACTAGACAAAGAAACAGCTGACAAATTGAAGTATTTTTTTTTCTAAACACTTGCCAGCCAAAACAGAATGGAATAGCCTCAAGAAATGTTCTACCAACAAGATAAAATCCAAGACACCTCTAAAAAATTTGCAACTTGGCATAGAGGGGCGCCCAAGGCTAGCAAATGCATGGGTAAACTACCCAGAACCAAAATAAATTCGCCCAAAGTCTTATGAGTATAAATTTCAATCTACAATACAAAATCAGCAACTCCAGATTTTGATTAAAATGCAAGAAACTGAACTACAAATGCAAAACAACTTCTACAATGCAAAATCTCACTACAAATCTCACTCAACTACAATCTAACTCTCCACTAGTTGCTGTCTTTCAAGCAAGAAGTTGAGCCAAGGCTAGGAGGCATTCATTCCTCGAAGCAATCCAAATACCATTCTGGTAGCATAAATTTACTCAAGACATAAGATAAGAAAATGAGGACCCAAAGCTTCCTTTTATAATTTTTGAGAAAGCCCTCCAGAAGCTTCTAGAAAACAAACCCTAATTTCCAATTTGAATTGACTCCTTTTACCTCCAGTTTGGGCGCCCCCTTTCATAATGTTCAATTTTGACTTTATTAAAAGTCCCCTCTTCATAAAATGGCGTCCCTTTCTCCAAGAAGTATTTTTGACTTTAGAAATATCAAAATAATTCCCCATGAGATAACCACCCTCAAAGTCCCCCTTTTTAAAACAACTTAAAGTCATATTACTAGGACAAGGGGTTATTTTATAAAATAAAACATTATTGACTTTAAATGACTTATTTATCCAAAATGAACCCCTTAAGCCAAAAATCAGAATTACCCAATGAATTGCCAGAAAAGGAAAGCTTGCTGAGCTGATGCTGACTTGACCACTGCTAAAAATATAATTTACTAAAAATAGTAAATTTGGAAAGTTGCTCGGATCAAAGTGCATGCGACACCATTGCGAAGCTTTCTGAAAACCCAGAAAGAATCCGCAATCCGCAATCCCCAACAACAAGCTGTAGCTGTCATAACTTACTAAAAATAGTAAGTCCGGAAAAGTTGCCCGACGCAGTTGCAAGTCATACCTCTACGAAGCTCTCTGAAAACCCAAAAGGAATTTAGAATCCAAACAACCAAACTCTAACAAGAAAAACCCCAAATCTTCAAGAGAACCCACCAAACAGTCAGGAACCCTAATTCTGCCTCCAACCTGCCTACAGCGATCGGAAAAAGGCCATCAATCATTGAAAAGTGTAGTGCTAAAAACGGGGACATTATAGTAAGTTGATTCATCTTATAGCCAACATTCTCCCCATTGAAAATACAATGAATGAGTGCCTGGAGCTCTGATTGTACGTTAGCAAGCTCAACATACGCACCCTCAAGCTGATACTAGCATGGTATGCGAGACACGAGAGTGCTCATGTATCAGAGCGCACTAGTGACATGCTCTCTACTCTCAGCCAACTCTGATGCCATTGTCTCCTCTATCTTCGTCTTGAATACCAACTGTGTCTTCCAAGCGTAGATAGCCTCTTTATCTTCTGCATCCGTGACTGATTCATATGCCACACTCAGGTGAGCAATCATAATCTCATCTCAAGGTCTGTCCATTGCCATTTCTCGCTCCTCATCTTGGAGACGTAGATGTAGTTTGCATGCATTGTATCACAACTGGTATAACTCTGCAAGCACAAAGTGGCCTCTAGTAAACAAACTCCTCCTCCCAATCCTCCAAACGCTTGCCGTATGCAACCAGGTGATTAAGTTGGCCTTGTTCTGCTGGCGGCTCTAGCATCGACGGGAGTGTGACGGTGACATCTTCCGTTTTGTGTACAAGGCTAGAAATGTATTGATGAAGCTGTTTGATTTCAGCCTTCAGGGCTGCCTTGTCTTCTTTGTCTTTGATTATTGTATCCCTTGCGCTGTCTGTTGTAGCCTGTAGGAGATCAACCTCTGTTTGGCAGGTGCTACGACTAAGGTTGATTGCGATCACGTCAAAGTCCTGAACTTCAATCTCGTTCAGACTCTTCCCCTCTAGCGGTATTTTAGTCTCAACGGTAATCTCCATATCAGTATTCTTCTCCACATGGACTTGTTTCTTGATCCTCTTGTCGGGCGCATCTTGGTAAGCATGACCAAAATCTGAATGATCAAAGATATAAGATCGCTGCCTTCTCTTCCTTCCCAAGTGAGTCTCAATCCAAGACTGGTCTCAAGTAATCCCACTGGAAGGATCTATACTAGTAATGAGAGGCTCCGATGAGTGTGAATGTGTAGAGGTGTTACTGTGAGGTGGCAAGTCTAGGTCCAAGTCAATGTGAATTGGAACCGGAGACTATTTTGGTGTCGGTGATGGTATGCGTGGTTGAACCTTAGGCTCTGGCAAACTTTGAACTGGCTCTCTAACAGGCTCTGTGTGTGTCTCAGTAGCAAGTGCCTTACCTTTTGAGTTGTTAGGCGCTTGACTCTTCTTAGGAGGGTTACTCCTTTTCTTTTGTTTGGGTTTAGACGAGGAAGGTAGTGAACCATCCACCGGTGGCGGCTCTGTTCTAGGCACTACTACCCTCCTAGTCTTCTTGCTGTCGAGGTAAAGTATACTGTTTTGAATAAGTCTACTAGACCTCTCCTTACTGATGTGTATTCTTTAGCGAACCAATCAACTGTTGGTAGTGGTTGTGTATCGACCTGCTCTCTAAAAAACTGAGGAAGTATATCTCCCTCATCATTTGACAAACCTCCCACATCTTCCACCAAGAAGATAAAAATATGCGGGAGAGAGAAACGGCCATAGCTGCGTCTGTGCACCTTGTCGTTTAAATTAGCACCTCTGGAGTGCTGATTGTAAACGTTCAGCTATTTCAAATGTTTTGCAACACTTCTTCGTTATTTAAAGAGGAGAAGTCCCTCTCTGCTGGGAGCAATGCGTAAGGAAGGGAAATGTAAACTAAAGTTCCT
>VDFB02193867.1:193073900-193338705 GCA_007258455.2 Sequoia sempervirens | reverse complement strand
TGGAATATCAAAACACCTTTCGATATCCTGAGGCTTTAGACTACAAACAATTCTTCCATCCGCTGCTCTGATTTCTTTGGTGGTAGGATTGTAATGCTTGATACAAGCGATTACAAGCTCTACGCTCTGTAGTGTGATGGGAATTGATGCGGCTTGTAGCAACCCGGATTCTTCAATATTCTGCAATGTGATTTGATTCATGCCTTCTAGCTGCTCCAAATCAACCACTGGATTTACTTGGTGTAAATTTGTGTCAACTGTTTTCAAGTAATCATGGAGTAAGACCGTCTTGGTCTCGTATTGTACCTGGGAGTACTGCATCTTGAAAAACTTAAAGATTGACTGTAATCTTGACCTTGTTTAGATGATTTTCGGAAACCCTTGAAAATAGCGCCTCGCCGAGAAGTATTTTTCCGGAAAAAATCTAGCACATGGGTTTTGTTCGTGCTTCAATGCTGAACAAACCCAGTTCCTCAGAATTTGGATTCCTAAACTTTTTCGGAAAAACCCCCAAAAATAGGGGCAGCAAGTTTGCAGATTTTGGAAAATTTGTCGAGATGGGTTTCTCTGGAAAATAATGCTGAATCTACCTAGTTGATCTGATCTGATGTAGCCTGGTGCTTTTTTTTGTCAAATGCAAGAAAACCTAAGACCAGAAGAGAGGAAATAGACAGAAGATGGATTGGAAGTTTTATCTGATTCCCTGAAAAAATCTATCTCTGGGTCCAATCCTTAAATTAGCAATCCTCTTCTGCTTCAGATTTGCAAGAAAACTTGAAGAACGGATGAAAACCTTGTTCAGATCTATCAATGGCGTCCTTGAGAGCTTGTGGCTGTTCTTGATCTTTTATCATGCAATGAAATAATGAAATGGGACGCCTTCACCTTGAATATATATGTTTAAGCTTTAGATCCACAAGTTTGGGGACCTAACTCAAGCTCAAAAGGTGATTTTGGCTTGATCTAAAGTTAAAAAGGTGATTTCCACCGATCGTGGAGCCTTTTAGCCAACTTTAACTCAAAAGCTTTTGACTTTAGTCAACAAATTGACCCTTGACTTCTTCTAGGCGTCCCTTTTGGTTTCTTGCAAGCTTTTAAATATTTTCTCTCCTGAAAGACCTCTGTTTGATCTTGAATCTTGTGTTATCTGTTGATCCTGAGATGTTGCGAACACATTCATTGCGGAGCTGGATCCAAACTGAAAAGAAGTGCCTGGGAGACATGATGATGAAAAGCTGAGTTTAGGGCTTCAAAAGGATGGGCGCCTTTTCCAAGAAAAGGTGCCTTTGCTAATGCCTTGTTGAATTTTCAAACCTCGTTCTTCAGCGTTTTGAAATGACCTCACGTGCTTTGATCTGGATTTCTCGTTGATCGGAGAGTTAGATGATTTCGCTTGATGTCTCATCAGGTACCCAGCCCTGTTCTGCCAAGAATGACTGACTTCAGAAAACTTGGATCTTATTTTAGGGTTCCTTTATTCAAGGGCGCCCCTCCTTGAAAAGGGCGCTTTTACCTTTTGGCTTGATCATCTTCGTTTGAAAAGTTGCCTACTTTGATCTGGATTATCCGTTGAATGCTCTGTCAGATGTTGGTGCTTGCAGTTGCGTTTTCGAGATCTACTTGGGCTGAGAAGGTTATCCTAGGAAGCCTTTTGTCATTTATCAGCATCTAGAGGTCAAGAAAGAAGGGCGCCTTTCTTTTGGAAAGGCTCTTTTTTCTTAGAACTTCGCCGTTAATTGTGGTTTCCTGACATTTCCTCGACTGCCTCTTTTTGCTTTGTCAGCAGCTGCTTGTGATCTATTCATCGGATGATCTAGATGTTTGTTTCACTGTCGAGCCAGCAATCAAACGTCAAGAATGACTGCTTTGGATGATCTTACTGACTGCATTTGACCCTCAAAGATCATGGGTGCCCCTGCTTGAAAAATGCTCTTTTCAGCATTTTGAGTTTTCTCCTTCGTAACATTTCCAGAGTTAGTCAAATTTTGACCTTTTTCACTTTTAGGAATCTCCTTCATCAAACAGCATCATTTTTGACCTTTTCCGTCATGGTTGTGTCGTTGAAGCTTTTGAAGCTTAGCTTTCAGCACCTGATACTGGCCAATCTGCCATTAATGGCTGCAGAGGTTCTAACTTTGTTCCTGAAAAATAGAAATAGAGCCACCAGAGTAAAACATGTCTTTTGATGATTTTGACTTGACCAATGTGATTGTGAAGCCTTTTAATCCTATCAAAATCATTTTCAATCATTTCTGGGAAGGTCCTATTTTCGGGGGTTTCCCTTAAAATAGGGGCAAAAAAACCCTAATTTTCAAATTTTCAGAATTTTGCACGTGTGTTCTTTGACAGAAACCCACCAAGATTCTATGATTGGTTTGACCTAAAACTTACTTAAAATGGCATTTTAACAAGATTTAGCTCAATTTATACAGAATGCCAAAAATTTTATTTTGGGTACAACACACCTCAAAGTCATCCTCACAGTTCACCCAATAGTCCTCCATTGTAGGCTTATGGTATGAGCGAACACCAAGATGCATTGAATAATGACCCCAAGGATCATTGGTGTAGGTATTGACAAGGTACTTGAGTTTGCATTTCTCCAACTCCTGTCTTGCAGCTTTTGCATCAACTGCTGTCCTCCACCAATAGATTCCGAATTGCATTGGAAAGTTGGCAACTTGTTAATGCTTGTGGTGCAAATGTCGGTGAACATCGTATAGTTGCCTCAGGAACTCCATGAAAACTGTACTATCCGAAGGATAGCGTGGAAGCATGGTTGGATTTACCATGTATCCATAGACGTGGATGTAGGTATATGTAGGGAACTAAATGAACCAGTCCGCCCAATCAACCATCACTGCTCTAGCAACCGTTGAGATACGAACATGCAACTCCCGGTCTAGATTCCTCACTGTGTATGTCAAGAAAGCGTCATAAACACGCTTGAAATGTCGTTCAGCCTTCATGACCTCAAGCTGGTCATAGTAATGATAGACTTTCTGTACAGTAAGTATGCCTACCGTGTTCAAGCCTCTAAATTGACCTTGATATGCGATCAAGTATATGAGGTAGGAACACATGTGAAATTGGTGTGCAACTAGAAAACCGGTGATTTGGTCATGGAGAATGTCGATGAAGGATGCCTAGTCATAATGGTCTTGCCTAGAGATGATTCAACCAATGATGTAATACATTCATGGCTGAAATTTGTTTGCATCTTCATGACCTGAGACACAATGGAGAAGTGTTATCAAAATCGCATACTCATCTTTGTACTCACCACGACCCACATTGCTCTGCAACTTGTTCTTTTTGTGTTTTAACCATCTCTCTGCCATCTTACTTTGACACTTGTCCATATCAGCATTGAATGCTTGTTCACACTGCTCCATGGAAATAACTAGACTGTTTGGGTGTTGAGGAATACCAAAACATCTCTCGATATCTAGGGGTTTGAGACTGCATATGACTCGTCCATCTACTGAATATATCTTGCGAGTAGCATAATTGTAATGCTTAACACAAGACATTACGAACTCTATGCAATGAACTAAGATAGGTATAGATGCGGCCTCAAGCAACCCAGATTGATAAATGTTTTGAAGTATCAAATGTTTTATCTTGACTGGATCCAAGATTGCTTTTGGAAGCACCTTATGTAGATTTGTATCAACTGTCTCGATGAAGTCATGAGTCAAGACCGATTTGGTCTTGAATTCAAGCTGTTTGTATTGCATTTTGAAAAACTCGCCTGTTAATTGTGAACACGGCTATATTCTAACAACTTTTTTGGAAAGCTAAAAATAGCTTTGCTGAGGCTAAAAATAGCCTATCGCAGAGCAATTTTCACGAAAAAATTTGAGATATGGGTTTTGTTCAGAAAAAGATTTTAAGACAACCCATAATGCCAAATGTGAAAATTTGACTTTTGCTCGACCATGCAAGGAATTTTCAGTTGAGAAAATTAGAGCTTCGAGAACTGATGCTCTTGAGTAAATTTTCCTGAAAAATTCTAGCACATGGGTTTTCTTGAGGAAGCTATTCTGAATAAACCCAAATGATTTGTTTTGCCAAAATTTGCCAATTCTTCAAACATGCGAATGAATTTAAGAAGAGAAAATGGAAGAATTTGAGAAGAAAGACGTTTTTTGATGTTTTCTTTTGCCAAATCGCCACTTGATCTTGAAATCCGTTGATAAATTTGGACTTGTACTTGCAAAAGAGTACTATTCAATGTCTTTGCCAATGATTGTTGATGAAATTCACCCAACTCTGGAAAGAAATCGCCTCTGCTAAGCTGGATGAATGAAATGGGCGCAATGCTTGAATAAATAGAGCAAAATTGCACCCTAAAAGCATGACTGCAAGATTTAAAACCCTGACTTTTGAAAACAAATATTTGATTGGACCCCCTCCAGTTCAACTGATACTAACCTTGAGTCCAGGATTACAAAATAATAATAAATATTTAGTTCTCCTCACATGCGATTTTTAGAATTTAATATTAAAAAGGGCGCCAATAATGAATTATTGTAGAAAATTGCCACCTTTCACGCTGGCATGCAAAAAGTCGAATTTAATATTATTTTTGGTAAATTAGCAAGGATCTCAACATATTGATTCCAGAAAGTCAAAAATTAACTCTCCAGGCGTCCATTTGCACAAGTTATGAGATTTTTCGCTAACTTCCTCCTTTATAGTTCATCAAAAGTTACAATCACCCCTGTGCAGCTCTGATTTATGGGTGATTGAGTGAAGTTGTGATTGAGTTGAGATATCCATCGCGAAGCTTGCTGAGCAAGGATGAAATGCCTGCAGGGAACTGCAACTGCTAAAATCAATGTTTGACACCTCAAAAAATTAGGTGCCTTTGATTAAATTGATGCAAGGTCTTCAGACTTGGCCATTTCTCCGTTTTGCCATCTGATGCTTCAAACTGCCATTATCGGTAAACGATGAACCCTGCTGATTGGATGATAGGTTCATTGCATGACTGGAAGAATTCCGCATCCAATGGCTGTATGTAAGGTCTTTGAAAGCTACATTAGGAACCCCAAAAGCAAGGGCGCCCCTACCCTGTGAAGGTGCAATCGCTAATTTGACAAAAGTGTGACTTTCATCCGGACGCCATACTTTGACCCCTGACACCGGGAGCTAGAGTGCTCTGATTCGCGTGCCGTCAGTCTCTTTGCATAGCTAGATCAACTTACAAGAGATGTCCTAGAAGTGACGAAGTGAAAAAATTGCTTCTAGGACCTCAAAAAGAAGGGCACCTTTTCCAAGGGGATGTGCATTTTCCATACTTAGTCGTTGTTTTGGATGTCTAATTTCTTCAATGTTCCACACTGACCTCTCATGTACGGGTGTTCGACAAATCTCGGAGGCTGATGGCTGGACTTGTTGGATAGTTGGAGTAATTCCACACAAGTCTCGTGAAGACTATGAATGCTAAAAATCCCATCTGGCAGGCCTAAAGGCTGGGCGCCCCTGGCCTACAGAGGTATAGGTGTGTATTTCTACATTTTTCCACCCTCCGTTTTACGTGCTTGGTAGATCCTCTATCACGATCACTCAGAATGTCAAATCTTGTCGCGAATTGGTGCGTTGCGAAGCTAAACTAGATTAGAAAAGATCTAAGGAAGAAAACATCTGCAAATTCCTCCATCTGAGGAGTCAAATTCAAGGGCGCCCCTAGGCTATGGGGGTGCATAAACTGAAACTTGATAGACCTCTGTGACTCACAACCTCCTCGTATGTTCAACTTTTGACCTCAATTGCCGGAGTTTCGCACTTCGGATGACCTCGCTTGATAGCTCATTGGAAAGCCAGACTAATTCTGAAGAGATTGAATGTGTTTGCAAGCACATGCAATTAAATCTGGGCCTTCAAAAAGAAGGGCGCCCCTGGGCTATAGGGGTGCAAATTTCCTTTCTGCTTGAAATCTTCATCTGTTTCTGTCTCCGTAAATACTATTCTGGCCACTGATTTGACCTTGTAGGAATATAATCTCGTTGTGAAGCGCTTCTCCATCATCACATGTCCTGTTTTAAGTCCTAGGTTCAGGTTTTGACCTCCAGGTACTGACGAATTGCTGCTTATGACTGACATGACGCTGACCAAAGTCCATACTTGACTTTGCCCAAAAACTGTATTTTGACACCATTTTAGCAAGGTTTAGACTCATTTACGTAAAATGTCTTAATGAAGCAAAAAATTTGGTTTGGGTACAACAATCTTCTACTTGAACGATATTGGCAATTTTGTGAGTCTTTTTCAGAGACAAAATTGATGATAATCAAATATTACTTCAGATGGTTTGAATAAGGGTTTGCTATTTGGTTGACTTTATTTTCTTTGGCAATATTGGCATTATTCCTCCCGAGCTTGATTGAAATGATAGATGTTTGAAATTGGAAGGATTCACTAGGGCGTTTCTATGCTTCTAAACCCTGTTCTGCATATTTGAGGAGAGGTCGTGTAAGTTTGGAGAGTGCAATACCTAGCAACTTGGGCGCTAGCATATATTCTATTTCTCAGCAGGAAAGGGTCTACAATGAATGGCGTGATTTCTCCTGAAGAGGACGACTCTATTACAGCTCTCAGCAGTCCTTATGACGGCTTCCTGAGCGTCTGAGTCAAAGCATTGACCCCAGCAACAGAGATGTGAGACTCAGAGTAGTGAGTCCCTACATTTGGCAGGGACGTGGTCTCTCTTTTTGAGTCACAGCAACTGATATGAAGGACGAATGGGACTTTTGGTTTGATCTGGGCGCATAAGAGTCCATTCTCATCGATTCTCACTTCACCTGGAGCATCCTATCTGCAGCTTGATGCCATTTATCATCACTGGTTGGGCGTTTTAACCAGGTCTGGTCAAAATACTGTGTTAGCGTCATTTATATAGTCTTGTAGTAGCATTGTATTAGCTGGAAAAGGTCTGTTATGAACTGCTGTACATTTCTGTGTAATTTGTGTAAGTCAATCAGTCATTTAGCACTCAGAAATTGCTGTAAGTGGGTGTATTACTGCTCTGTCCTTGTGCAAATTTGAATCAGACTTAACGCTGTCATTACCAGGGACTGTTAGTAATATATGATCACTGTAACACCCTATTCTGTGTAGTTTCAGTCCGAGTGTGTTTGTGATGTCAAATTGAACTGTTTAGATAATACAGTTGTCTCTGTCTTTCATGCACTGTGGAATGTTAGAGAAAATAAGCGTCTGAGTTATTCAACCTCTATTTGATAGGGTTCAACCTTTTAATCCTTCAATGGCTGATATAGTTTACTTCTCTGCATGATCTTCCTCTCATAAAACTGTTTACACCTTTCATAAATCTGATCACAGACTTCCTTCCCTTCAAATCTGATCACACACTTAACAGGATCCTTTCTTCACAAATCTGTTCACACCCTTGACACAATACTCTTTTCACAAATTTGATTAACTTATGCACCAATTCTTTTCACAAATCTGATTACAATCATGCACAATCCTCCTTCAACATATGATCACAAATATGGCTATGTCTTCATTCAAATTTTCTGCTCTCTAATGATGTATCATTCGTTCTTCTTTTACCATATGAAAATCCCCTTCATCTATTTAATATAAGTCTGATTTGCACTTCATTTTTCTGTTTTTTTTTCTTTTCAATCTGCTTTTCACATTAGATATATTTCTTTTATTTATTGCTACCTTCTCAATTCTCTCCGTCACTTCAATTTATACCCAAACATACTTCTTCACCAAGTGAGGTGACTCTTCAAGAAGGGTCGGCCTGAATTAAAACACAATTAATTTATTTTTAATCTTCTCAAAGAGGTGCTGCCCAAGGTAGGGTCGGCCAGCACTCCGTTCAAATTAAGTAGGGTCAGCTGGCATTCCATTCAAATTAATTATCTCATAGTCGGCCTTTTGTAATTATAAGTTTGACTTAGTTTATCTCTGTTTACTTCAAATTGCTGCCTTTATAAATAATAATTGCTTCCTTAATGATATATTGTTCGGTGCTTTTCCAAAACAATATGTTCACTGCTTTCTTAACATAGATATAGTTGCTGCTCTTATCATTAACTTAGGCGATTTAGATATATTTATATATTGCATTTGTCTTGTATGGTCGCAACCTTCTCACCAATTATAATACTCCATTATGAATTAAATTGCTCACATATCTCACACATGACTTAGGCGATTACCATGATTGAATATATGTATATTTGGGCAAAGGTGGTCGGCCAAGAATGAGTATGATATTTATTTTATTTTTGTCTTTCATAACCACCAAAGCAAGTTGGCCAGCATTAGTTGATAAAGTAATTCCATTTTGGGGCGCCATTTAGAAGGGATCAATTAGCATTGAGTTAATTAATTAGCACCTTTCATTATTGCTTGTAAACTCAAGAAGGTCGGCACACTTGATTGATGATTAGTGGCCTTTGGCCTATCCTTTTGACATTAATGACAATACTTACTTTGAAGTTCTCATCCATACATCTTAATCTCCACAACGATTTCTTAGACACCAATCTTACCAACAATCTTGGTCTTTGATATTAAGAATAACAATCTTGTTCGTGCACTTGACATCAATATCATTGTGACAATCTCTTCATTCTTATCTTGACATTCTCATCCATACATCTTAGACCAACAATCTCCATGGAAAACTCTTTGACAACCTTGTCTACCTTTGACATCAATGACAAACATTCCAATAGGTAGCACCAAGGGTGATTTTTTTGAGACTTCAATGCTCCAAGATTGTTAGCGTTCATTGCTTGTAGGCTTTGTAATTCTTGGCAATGAAGCATTGGCTGCCTTCCAACATGATCTTGGGTAATGAAGCCATCCCATTTGCAATTCAAATGTATGGAAAACAAAATAACTTAGTTGCCTTGAAAGAAAACCACAAAAAAAATTAGGACAATTTTTGGAACCTTAGGCAGCAAACAACACCCACATTTTTATATAAAAAAATGTTAAACAATCTACAACAAAATAATGGAAAGTTCGACTAAAACCTAGCTGCGCAAACATGAAAACCCTAGGCATTGGAAATTCCATGATTTTATCCAAAAATCATAAAAAAAAGCAGAAAATCCGCTAGAAACCCTAGGCATCGTTGAGCAGATCTGAAAATTGCTGAAAATTGCCAAAACACCCACAATTTTGGATTGAAAAAACGTCAAAAATGTTAGAAAAGAAAAGCTAAATAGTGGCTCCTTGTCTAGTCGCCTGTCGTGGCTAGCAAAAAAGACCCTAAAAACACATAAATATCTTGTTTAAACCAGTGATTTTGTCGGCACGATTTTCAAGCCGAAAAAACACAAATTTTTCTAGAAAAATGGTGCAATATTGCAAAAGGAAATGTTGTGATTTTTTGTGGAAAAATAAACATTTGCAATTTTCCATAAAATGACCTGTGATTTTACGAAAAAATACTTGTCATGATTTTGTCAATAAAAGAAGCCACAATTTTAATTAGAAATGTTGTGATTTACACCATTGTTCAAAACCCATTGTGATTTTAACAGAAACAAAATATACAATTTTTTTTAATAGAAAAAACACACAAATTTTGGCTAAGTCTTGATGCAATTCCGCATAGATCCGTATTGTGCCTTTTGGTACTTATTGTGTCACGCGTATGTGATTCGTCACTGCCAGCAACAGTCCGTAGAAATCCATGCGTTCTCAGACCTTGAAGCTCAAAAACAACACACAAAAAGTTAATCAAGATTGCATAAAAATCTATTAATAAATAAGTAGCAAAAGCTTCCTCATATAAGATTACAATCACCCTATCCACAAAGGATAAGATTGACACCTCAGAGGATAAGATTGACAACTCATAGGATAAGTTTGACAATTCATAAAGCAAAAAGGTAAAACCTTAAGTTAACATGACTTCATTAAAGAACATTCCTAAAGTCTATCCTAAAAGCTAATTGATCATTACAATATAAAACATTACAATAGTAGGAAACTCCATATTGGCCTATTACTCAAGTCTTGATGGGGCTTGAGAATTCACCTAAAGCGGAGACCTCCTTGAGGACTATGGTGGAAAGTTTGTAGAAGTTTGTTTGTCTTTGAAATCTCCATGTTAATCAATAGTACACAAAGATAACTATGTCAAAAGCACTTGTGTGCATGAAACTAAGTGTAATTAACCTTTATTATTAAATCATCATCAAAGTAGCATTGATGTGTACTGAAATTAACGCAATAGATATAAGAATGTGAAGAACATGTTTATTATCTTTATGCTTCTTTTGAGTAGATAGGTTGTGCATGAACACTCACACTTAACCCATTTTGCTATCTCTATAACTATCAACATTTCTTTGGTTAATCATTCTCTTATTGCATCAAATTATATCTATTATATTGTGTAAAACATCCAAATAGCTGCTTTGTCTTCTCTTTATCTGGTCTGGACTGATTAATAAAATCCTTTTTCATATACTTGGTTGGGGTCACTCTTCTTCTATTTCTGACAGCAACTGCTAAGTGGCCCCAGCTGTTACTTGGTTACATTAATGAGATCTTTCTATCCTGAGTGGGAAGCTCCGTTCCTTTTCTTATTTCCTTTGTCAGCTGCCCCAAGTTTTCTCTTCAAGGGAACACTGCCAGAGACAAAGTGTACACTTAGCACATGTTTCTGTGATGCTTGTGACAAGAATCTTTACTCAACACTTCATTTTTCACACTGCCTATATCCAATGTCAACATTTTGTTTGTCACCACGACACCTAGTTTGTTGAGTGTTCTAAGCATTTTCTAAAATGCATTTTAATCTTTGTAATGTTTTATTTTCTGTTTTAAGAATGATGCCCTTCTTCTTGTTAACATTTTTGGGGAGTTTCTGGGTAAATTGTACAAATGTTCTTGACCTTAAAAATGTTGTGTCATATTCTGCCCTCATGGATTTAATTCCCTGTTTGAAGCCTCAGTCTGTGAATATCACTATAAGGCAGGGCAGTGCTGCGCTGTTCCATGTTATCTAGGTTTGTTTCTCTTGAGATTTTAGCCTGTTTACTGAATTTTTGTGTCATGATGGGGCCATCCTTAATCTCACATTTTTTGTGCTACATGTTTTACATATATTGACTAATTTGTTGCTATTCTAACTGCTAGAAAGTGTTTGGCCATTTTAGTTATGTTGTGTCTGATTTTCAGGAGAACCAATGAGCTCAAGTCAGCAGTTGACATCTCAGAGGAAGCTATTAAGCAATTTGAGAGATTTTGGATGCATTTTAAAGACAATCCATTGAAAGGTATGGATAAAGTTTCGCTTTCATCATAAGTGATTACTTTTTTCCCAATCTGAAATGTGCTTTTGGGTTGTGAAAAGAGAATGCAATAAATCATAAAATATTAAAGAGTAATCAAAAAGTGGTCAATGTGATGGGAAAGACGCAAATATATCATGTCTAGTTAAGGAAGTGCACTTAAGTATCTCCACCATTAAAGTTTAGAGAAGAAAAATGGTGCATGAACATATAGTGTCTGAAAGTGGTATGATGGAAACCAGCGTGTGCATGATGTAATGCCTAAAAATATGTAATGGCTGTAGGTCTAATATTTTAAGGTTGGAAATAATACCAATGTTCATTATCTTCAGCTGTCAACTTTTGACTGGTCCACCAAACATTTTGTGCCCTTGCATTATCCTCAATACAACATTTAGTAGTAACAATTACATTACATGAGTTGGTTATTGTCACTGTTTTTGATAGCAAGTGTCTTTGTATTTTCAGTAAAAACATTTTGTGAGGAAGAAATAAAAAAAGAAATTATATTAATTCCCATGAATGACCAAAGTAGGTAAATGGGATTTTGAAATACTATGAGTTACAGAAGTACTAGAGTACCAGGATTGAAAGAAACCAAGGAGTTGATGAAGCTACCATAAGTTAAAACAATAAGTTAATTCCCATGAATGACCAAAGTAGGTAAATGGGATTTGGAAATACTATGAGTTACAGAAGTACTAGAGTACTAGGATGGAAAGAACCCAAGGAGTTGATGAAACAACCATAAGTTAAAACAATAGTAGACTGCTAGGGTGAAAAGAACCCAAGGAGAAGGGAAACAAAATATTAAACAATATTAAATAACTAGAGGGAGTGAATCTAAAATAGGTGGGCTCTAGATAGAAATGGGTAAGCAAAGGGAGGGGCTCTCATGGAAACAAGGAGACATTAAAGATCAGAGCTTGAACACAAGGATGAAAATCAGTATCTTCACATGCCTAAATTAAAGAATTTCGCTGAAGGATGAACAGAATTACTGCCAACCACCATAAAAAGGTGAACATAGGATCTGATAACTGACAATGTAACTGTCAGTCGCTGCAAGGCATGACATACAATGTGATATTGTCTATAGGAAAGTTCCCAAGCCCCAGGGTCTTGGTTGGATAGTTCTAGGAGGAAGTAGAGAAGTGCCCTAAAATATCTCTTAGCACTCAAAGGCAATAGCCTCTACAGGTAGATAAAGAACTGGTAATATATGTGTTGTACCCCAAAATTAAAATTTTTGTTACACTTATACATTTTGAAGAAATGAGTAAAAGTCTTGTCAAAGTTTTCAAAAAGGTCAACATTTGGGTGTGCATGTCTTGCATGAGGGGTCAGAATGAAAAATTCCCAAAATCTAATGATCTGGGTCTGCTCAAAGCGACCTAATCTACAAAACCTAGATCTCAGTTTTTCATCCCTACTTTTTAAGAAAATTGCTATTTTTAGAAATTTTCTAAAAATAGTTACTTTTTTCTTGGTTTCTTTTGAAACAGATACTGGCAAAATTTTCTAAAAATAGAAAGTTTGTTCGCCAAGGTCCAAACTGATTTTGATTGGCTCAAAATACTTCCATATCAGGTTGGTGTAGTCAGAATCTCAAAATAATCAGTTTTTCCCTAGTGGGTTTATTTTGCTTTTTCAGAAGCGTATCAGGAGCTCTGAAGTCATCAACGGAGGTCAGTCAGTCGTCAGGCGTCAGATTCAATGATCAAGCATCAAACAAAATATCAAATGATGAACATGCATGTTGAATGAAGAAGGAAGGTGAAATCTGCTTAAAATTGACTAACACTGACAACCATGGGCACCCTAGAGGAAGATAGGCGCCCATCTTTTAGGGCATCAAACGATGAAATTAGGGTTTGAGCTCCCAGATAAACTTGTTCAGTTTCCTCCTAGCTTTGCGACGAGTCCGACAACACAATCAACGGATCATCCAGTCACCCGAAATTCGAGGTCAAATAGGGAAGTTTCAAACATAAGTCAGAATGAAAAAACATGAAAATCACCAAAATTTGACTAAGTCTGGGAACTTTGGGAACCCCAGGTGCCTAGCTTTTTGGAAGGTCAAACTCAGCAGTTGGGGTTTGCAAATGTGCTCAATTTCTCTAGAATTCAGACAGCTTCGCAACAGGTGCCTTCGTCAGAGCATCTGACTTGTCCTTCTCTGGAAAATACAAATCAAAGATGAAGGTATAGGATGAAGGTTCAAATTTGAAGATAAAATCAAATGAACAATTGACTAAGTCTGGAGCAAATGGGCGCCCCTGGAGAAGAAGGGCGCCCAAGCTTTTGGGGGCTTAAACAGACGAATTTGTTAAAACTGCCTCCAACATGTCTTCTTCAGATTAGAACAAGCTTTCCAACGAGACTATCAGCTCGCCAATCCGAGTTGGCAGACGCTAGATATAGGAGGCGGAACAGAGGGTTTGACAAGAGTCAAAGTCAAAAGCAAAGAAAATATTGAAAAATGACTAACTCTGGTGAAGTTGGGCGCCCCAACTTGCCAGGGGTGCCCAAGCTTTTGGTGCCTCAAATTCAACTCTTTGACAAATTGACCTCTAGGAGACCCCTTTCAAAATCTACTCAGCTCCGTGATGAGCCCAACCATCAGCCAATCTGATGCCCGGATCTCCAAAACTTATAAGTCCATCTGTAGAAGAGGAGTTGATGAGGAAACATAAAAATTTCTAAGTTTGGTGAACATGGGCGCCCCTGGTGAAGAAGGGCACCCAAACTTTTGAGGTTTGTAATGATAGAATTTGCCAACATAGCGTCTAAGATTACCTCGTCGGTTTCAGTCAAGCTATCCATCGAAGCAGACGGTTAGTCAATCATATCAGCGTAGCTCCCGGAATCAAGATTTCATCAAAATATCAAAAGGAAATGAAGAATTTGAAAATCATGCAAAAATGGCTAACACTGTGAGAGTTTGGAGCCCCTGGAGGAAATAGGCTCTCATGAATTTGAAGGTCAAAACGAAGTTTTTAGCTAGAAGTGCCTCTAGGATGTTCTCCTCAAAATTAGACAAGCTTCGTGATGAATTATTTAGCTCATCCATTGGATCAACTTGGAAGCCGGAGATCGAAGATCAAATAGGGTTCAAAATTGAGGAAAAGTTGAAAACTTAAGAAAAATGGTTTAAGTCTGGTGAACATGGGCGCCCCAGGTAGCGAGGGGCGCCTAAGCTTTTGGAGGTTAAGATGAAGTCTTTAGCCAAAGTTGTCTCCAAATGATCTCTTTAGAAACAATCAGGCTCCGTGACGGATCGTAGCGTTCATCGAGCTCCCGAAAATCAAGATTGAACAGAGGATGAAACTCAATCAAAAAAAATTGAAAATAGTGAAAAAATGGCTAAGTATGGAGAAGAAAAGCGTCCCAAGAGGAGATTAACGCTGAAGAAGCCATGCCTTAGCCAAATTTTTGAAATGTCAAAATTTCATAGAGAAAGAAAATGTCTAAATTCAATGCACAAGCTGAGGCTAGGGTTAGAAGGATTGAAAGCAAAAGAAAGCAGATTTTCTCATCCTCAAACTTATTTAAGGAATTCTTGTCCTTCATTCTTCATAATTTCTTGCAGATGGCAAAGAGGAGCAGCAAACAAAGTTTTTCTTTTCAAGATTTGAGAGCCATAGCTTGCTGATTTTTCAAAAGTTCTTCATTAATTTTCAAATCAGCAACATAAGACCTTGCTTTTTCATGCTTTTTTAATCCAGAACATCGAATTCTTGAAGAAGAAGGTCAAGGGTTTCAATTTTCAGCCATCTGGGTTTCTTCATCTCATTCTTCTGAAGAATTTTTGAGGAAATTTATAAAGTTGTAGCAGCTGCTTTTTCCTTGCACGTTAGTGAAATCTTCAAAGTTTGCAAATTTTGATCATCTGGGTCCTCTCAAAACAATCTTTTGAAGAAAACCCATATCACAGCTTTTTTCAAGAAGATTTCAAATTCTAGGATTGGCTGCTTTTTTTATCAGCCATCAGTATTTTTTCAAATCTGATCAACTGGATCCATTTCTAATTGCATTTTGAACAAAACCTAGGTGCCAACTTTTTCGGTGAAAAATTGAAGAAATTAGGGTTTGCTGCTTTTTTAGTCTAAATTCAAAATTTTCAAAAACTGGCGATCTGGGTTGTTTTGCAACGAAATTTTGATCAAAACCCATGTGTCAGAAAAAAAAATCTTGAAAAATTCATCCGTTTGAAGAAGAAAATCAACAGGCTAAAATTAGAAAGTGTACAAAACTTGGCAGAATATAGTCATGTTTACAGACAATCTTCAAGGTTTTCAATATGGAGTATAGTCCCCTCAAGTTTAAGACCAAATCAGCACTATATCAAAACTTCATTATCTCAGCTGAAGAGTGTTAAAAGGTGTGATATGAGCAAAAGGACAAGTGTTGGAAAAGAGTTGTACAAAAGTCAACAGAGGTGTCAGAAGCATAAAAGTTGCAAAAGATATGTTGAAGCAAGATGGTATAATTGTAAAAGGTCATCACTCCAATTCCAGAGCTGCCGAAATTAGCAAGATTTGATAAAGAAGTTGAAGATATCAAAGATTTTCTAAGATCAATTGCACAAGGTGAAGAAATCTCGAAAAAGCGCAACTTTTCTATTGATGGAATAGATGCATCTGATCGGGACACAGTTTCCTACTTTTTAGCAGATGTGATTGAGTATTAAAGTGGCTTTCATCTAGAAGGTTTCTTTCCACTTTCTTTCTATTCTTGGAACGATTCTTATCTATTTTTCGAAGAAGAGAAATAATATAAATGTAATAGTTGGCATTTCCTATTTTTTCCTGCTTTCTTAGGTGTTAGATGTGATCTTCTTTCTAGATTTAGAAATAAACATTGCTTGTTGAGCAAGCCCTAGATTGTGAAAGCAAGGAGATTTTAGGGTTCCCTACTCCTTTGTTTGCCTATAAATAAGAGCCTTTGCTCATTAGTTTTCCGGAACGGTTATTGTGATAGCAAATTGCTGAGCGTCTTTTAGGCAGCAAGCTATTATTCAATGTCAGTTCAGTTTGTGTTAGAACCATGCCAGTGATAACAAAACGCTGAGCCTATTGTGCCTTCTATTTGTTATTCAAGTGTTGTTCAATTGTTTTATGATAGCAAATTGTTGAGTCTCTTTTAGCCAACAAGGAGTTATTGTAATTGCTGTTCTCTTTGTGTAAGAACAAGTTTGCAAGCATTTTTAGCTGCAAACTCTTGTTGCGGGCATTTTAGTAGTATCTTTTGTTCCAAAAGTTTGAGAAATAAAATCATGAGCCTCCTTTGCCTTGGTATAATGTCTCAGATTTCCGTTATTTGTGTTATGCTTTTATGATCTCAATTTTAGCTTACATTGAAGTGTGTAGATGTTTGTTGGAAAAGAGTTTATTGAAGCATTTTGTTAGAAAACCAACCTTGTTCATTTTTAGTCTCTCTTGCTCTGTGTATTACTTGAGAAGTTAGAAACGTCTTTAGCTTAAGTTAGTCGTAGTTGAAGTTCTTAATCAGAAAATCTCAGCTGCGACGTTTGTGTTTAATAAACCTTGTGCTCTAGCTGATCAAAAAGATAGGCAACTTGGTTTTTAGTTTACTTTCTTTCAACACCATCAGCAAGAGGGAGCTTCCCCTCCTAATTTGAAGAGCAGTTTTACTATGCATAGCTGTCTGTTTCAAATACGCATTCTAGAGGTGCGAATTTAAACACCAACAATATGTGATTGTAATTGCACTAGGTATCCTAATTGCAATTCATCTGCTTCGTTTATATTATAGAAATGAGGTACAAGTTATGGTTTTATATTTGCATCCAACGTTGATTTCAGGTTATTCAAACATACACAACAATGAGGAATATAAATAACATAAAAATATATCAGAAAACAAAACAATCTATAGGAAGATAAGGGATTACTGTGAAAAAACCAACTGTGTAAACTTAACAGTCAAATGAAAGTGTACTAATATAAGTGATTGTAATTGCATTGGGTAAGTGCAATTCATTAGCCCTATTTATATGGTTAAAATAAGCTACAAGTTATGGTTTTATATTTGCTACAATGTTAATTTAAGGTTATGTAAAGACCCAAGTCTGATTTTTTTAAAAAAATACTGAATTCTTTGATCTGGCATTTCATCAAACACTTGGCATGGAGTTCACTGTTTGAAGATTTTGAATGTGTTTGCTTTGGAAGTGTTGAGGTAAGTAATAGAATCATATGACATGCTCTTTGCATTCATTCATATACAATAAACATTCATGATACTCGAAGGCATTATAACAAACACTTGTCCTACATTCCATTTACAACAAAGAGGCAAAAATATAAAATATGCAGTGGCTGCTATAAGAACAGATAGCAGAGATAAATTTAATTATTTTCCTGATCTCATACAATTTGCAATGATCTTATATATCTGCAGTTAATATTCAATTGCCCAAGTTCACTAGCCAAGAGTTGTCCATCCTCAACACCACCTCCATACTTGCCGAGAAGCTGGTTGGTGACTGTGCTAGCAATAACAGTGAAATTTCACACTTCCCGTGCGCTCACACAACTGCAGATAACTCTGAAATAGACCCGCAACTCTCTCAGGAAATATGGCGGCTAGCACACACAACCACAAACGCCTTAGTCACAACTCCATACAACTCGTGGTATTCAAGTGAAGTGCCTAGGAATGGAGGCTCTATGATTCCTCTAGAACTCTTGTGCTCAGCCATAGCAATACTTATGCTTAGCAAGAATTACCATTCATAAAATGGTGTCACACAAATAGTCTCCTCACTTTGTATTCATTTTCCATTCATTGTGCCTATAATCTACATATAAACATTTGAAAATAATAGATAAATTAGTCGTCCAACAATCCTCCACAAAATCTATCAATTTTGTTTTGCTTGTCAAAACTTCAGAAAATTGCCAAGAAACCCTTCTATTCAAAATTGGAAATCCAAACAATAAAACTTGTTTATAGTTCCTAAATGAAATCACTTGCAAACTCTTTTAATACAAATACGAACTTGGCCTTGATCTGCCTCTAAATTTGAAACGAGAGTTTTCGTTTCCATTTGCAAAGCCTTTAGCACAATGTTAATCGTTGGTTGGAACCACACCGCCTTTCGAGTTTTTGTTTGTCAAGAAACCTTCGGGGTTTTCCTTCCTCCAGTGAGAAATTTGGCCACAGGCACAAATCTCCAAAAGATAAACTAATATTCTTCTAAATAGTGCAAATGAGCTCACAAAACTTCTTTTATAACATTGTTTGAAGCTTTTGAAGAGATATAATATAAAATCACTTTATAAATTTGTTAGTGAATGAAATGGTTTAGGATAACTATGCTAAAAAATGAACGACTCTCAACCCAGATTTAGCACCAGTGTAAAACCGCTAATAGCTCCGAAAAGACCACAATTGCATTTGTGGCTTTTCTTTGAATTTTGTGGAGGTACAGCTCCCTCACCATATTTTCAATGAATTTATCTAATCTAATGAAAATGGGAATGCTTTTAATCGGAAAGCAGGCAAGGTGACTAATGCTAGTTCATAAATATGAAGCCAACATGGGAAGCGTAAGCCAAAGCCATAAATGACCTATCCAAAGATTGAAAACCTATGACTATCCAATCAAAAAATAAGATCAGACTGCAATAAATGAACACTATACAGCTTATCTTTCAAGGAAGACACTACTATATCGCACGTGTAATGCAAAGATTAGCGTACTAAGTATTATTAAATTCATAACACAGATTATAAATCATTACAGGTTGAAATAAATGCTAAATCCCTCTCGATAACACCACAAGGTGTATATTCGAAAAGCCCCTATTTTCTTCACGCTTTCAAATTTATAGTAAAGCCAACACCATTGTAATATTGCCAAAGCCGTTACTAAATTAGTGGCATTCTTGTTTCTCCAGCGTTTCTTGAGAATTGCTAAAATCAATTGGAAGAATCAATCTTGGCAGAGGAATAGACATCGACAAGAAAAACCGATCTTGATCTCATCAATAGCCATCAAATGACCTCTCACAGAACAAAACAATTGATGCAACATCGGGGGAATATCAAGCGGTAGCATGTTTATGCTGCTTGATGGGAAATTTTAATTTAAACCAGCTCAAATCAGCCATAAATTGGGACTAAATTGCCATCTCATCGAACTTAGGAGAACACACCAATGTCTAACCAATCTTCTATAAATTCAACCAACGGCACCTTTCTTCGTCAATCAATAGCATCAAACATGGCTAGCTCTCAGAGTGACGGTAATTCTGCCAGTGACTACATTGTCTTGGAAGAGATTGAATGCAGTTTGCTGTTTAGGCATATATCAGACTAGTTGAAAGAGGTCTTCACGGTACAGAGTGAGGTAGAGGAAAAAGTGCTTTGCAGCATCCTGGGCGAAGCATTCCTGAGCCAAGCCCATGTATGCAATACAACCATGCTGGAGCGTTTTATATACACAATCATCAGGACTTCTGGTTGCTGTGATTGGGGTGTAAGAGCACTAGAGCGCCTGGTAAAGTCTGAATTCCATCATCGTGTTAATGTAGCGATCAACGGGCTTAGCTACTACCCTCAGAATGGATTGATAGTTAATGCCATTTGCATTGCGTCGGCCCTTTAGGATGAGACATTGGAGGAAGCTGTGGCTCTTTTGCGCATAAGAGTTGTAAGAAATGATATAGGACTCTTTGCACAATTCCTCCAATCGCATGAGAATCTATTGTCACCAGCCCAAGTTGAACGCCTCCAAACTGTTAGTGAGGGCATTTGTGTCTTGATATTTGCCCTATGTGCCTGAATGGAAGTGTCTCCTTTTGTCTTTTCCCCACGACATGAACTTTTGTAATCGAATCAGACAATTTTGTAGTGCCAATGAAATGTAAAAACGTTTATATATATAAATAAAATATTTCTTTTTCTATCACTATGCTTTTGTATGCATGGCTTCATTGGTTTCCTGTTCAGATCATATTTGAAAATGCTGGTTTTCTTTTTTGTATAATGCACTGGTTATGTGAATTAGGCTTGTTGTTATTCCATTAATCACTGAAAAGCTTCTGAGCGGCAAAATGGATAGTTCACATAACTTAATAAAACACCGCCTAAGTTTCAAACAGTCTAAAGAATACCACCCAAAGGAATAACTTGCGGGTGAAGTTTCTAGATTCTGACACATGACAACTCATCACTAGGGTTATTAACACATACACCCACTCTTGAAGGAACGGTAAGTTTGAAAACGGTAAGAAAACACCGCCCAGTGAGAGTCAAACAATATAAGCAGTAAAATGAGAGGTTCAAGGAACAAGCAAAAACCCCGCTTGAGTTCAAGAAAGACAACAAAAGGCCGCCCAGACACAAGTTCAAACAAAGGACTTAGGCAAAAGGAAAGATAGTTAGAAAAAGAAAAAGGGGTCCCGTTTATGGGTAACAAAATTAAATAAGCCTTATATCCTTGAAGAGTGATTTATTTTATTATTTAAACATTCCCAACAACAAAAATCATATGTTAAAAAACATCAAAAAGTGTTTCCAAATTGTGTGCCACAACCCTAACCTTGATGGCTTATGGGCCCCATCCAAACCGTAAACACTCACAAAATACTTATAAATAGGCACATAAGCCTCATTTCAAATCACTCCCATTTTATCAACAAGTTGCAAGAGTGGGAAAGATTGCAGGTGAGGGTGTTAGGATTTAGGAATAGTGAGAGTAAGAGTAGGAGGAAGAGCAACATAAATCTACCCTTGAATTAATACATTATTCAAGCGTCAAGGTAAGCTTTGGCCCTTCATATGTTTTTTTTCATTGTTCAATTTAGTATCTAAGCACTAATTTTAGTTGATACATTTAGCAATTGATTTAGAACCAAGGGCTTTACAATTTACATTGTTACAAATTCCACTTTAATTTTAGTTTTACAAATGCATAATTATCAATTTTTTTATTTTTTAATTTTGTAAAAGCAATATTTAAGTGTTTAGATTTATTTGTTAAATCATTTATGAATGTTTATTTTGTGAATTTATATACATTTTTGAGTAGAAAGTAAAATATTAAAATTTACAAGTCAAATTAAGATTGTCTTTTGTGTATTCTTTGCTTCTATGCTTCGTGTGACTTGGAGTAAGGAAAACAAAAGTGAAATCTTTGTTTGGTGGAGGTTGAAGAAAAATGATTCATATTTTTATGCATCCTTTGCTTTTGGGCATTGTGCAACTTGGATTAAGAGAACCAACAACAAAATTCTTGTGTCTTGAGCCTATGCATAGTTTATTATTAAATATAATGACATTATGATGTATGTTAACGATAAATTTTGTTTCTTGCAATGTTACTATGAGTTCCTTTTAAAGCATGAGTGATGAAGAGGATCATGAAGAGCCTATGGGGGTCCAATTAGAGACTCCAAGTACAAGGAAACCTCCACAATTGCCAACTACAACTATACAAAATTATTTCATTGTATTGAGTTATTGAACTTATATCTTGTATCTATCTTTATGCTACTCAACTAAAATATCTAATCTTCGAAAATCGAATCTTATTTGTGTTAGAATTATTGTCATTCATGTCAAAGATTTATGGGAATGGAAAGTTTATTATCATGCTCATCACGATGATATTCACCTCATTCCAAGGGCAGCTTTTATCTCATTAGGTCAGCAATAAAATAAATTTGAAGTCTTACCTATGCTGACTGACTTCCTTTAAATTTAGTGCCCTCTTTGTGAAGTCTAAAAATTAAATTAAATTATGTTGGCAATATAATTCGCACATCTGGAGTACGCATTGGAACCAGACAACTATGCACAGTGCGTAATGATTGCTCTTCAAATTAGGAGGGTAAGCTCCCTCTTTTGCTGATATGTGCGAAAAAATAAATGTTCTAAATCCTATCTTTTTGACTCAGCTAGAAGAGGCACAAGGTTAAGAAAACCAATACATTGCAGCTAAGGATTTTCTCTGGTTGTGTAGACCTTAACTACAACTAACTAAATGCTTTAACTATCCTATTTCCTTAAGAGAAACATAGCATGAGGACTTAGGAGCAGGGAATTGGTATACGACAATCTTCACTTCTAAATTCCCAAGGAGGTGATGGCTCTTATTTGAGGTGTAGATATGAAACAAAAATTATTAATTACAACAACACACGATAAACCTTACTTCTAAATTCACAAGGAGGAGACGATTCCTATCCGAGGCGTAGATATGAAACAAAGCTTATTAATCAAAGCATGAAATAATAACTCGGACAACAAATTGTACGAAGGACCTATCAATACAATTAACGATCAAACCAACAATCATAATTAACTAAGTGAACAAATACTGAATAGTGATGCTACAAGCAAGGTGACTTAGCATGTTTGCTATCACAAATAAAAGCTCAAGGTGAACAGATACAAAATAACAACATTTAGGCAAATTGGGCTCAGTAATTTGTTATTGCAGCAAAAGTTAATTACAAATGAGCAAGGGTGCTCATATTTATAGAACTTCAAGGAGTAGGGAACCCTAAAATCTACTTGAGTTTACACTTAGTCTTGCAAGCATGCAAGAGTTTATTGCTAAACCTAAATAAATGAAACTATACAGTTAGCTAGCAAACTACCATCAGTTAACCGAAACAAAACTAAACTAAATAGACATGTGTAACATGCAAGTCCTTATTGAAATGAAAGTCAACTGATAACTAACATCAATTAATTGAATCCTAACTGAAAGTCCGACCTCCTCCAAAAAATGCCCTCAAGATAGACATGCCATGATATGTGGAACAACGTGTTTAAATTGGAAAGAAACGTCAAGTTAACTGCTGTATTTAATGTCTATCTTGAGAACTGTAAGATCCAAGTGTGGTCTAGTCCAAGCCGTCTAGAGCAATCATCTCGTCCATAAATTTGTTCACTATTTTATCCTTTGGCACTCTAATGCTATCCATGATGATGGACTGTCGGCTCAACTGCTGCTCTCCATTCTTGATCACCTTCTGGCGCTCTTTTACTTCTTCAGCTAACTTGTCGAAGCTTGTTGACATCACTGAGAAGTGATTCAACTTGGCCGTCACAGGATCACCATCAAGACCATTATGCACCAAGTTCTGAAACTCAGTTTGCACAGCATCAAGATCATTGTAGGTAACATCTTCATGAAGATTATGGCATAGGATCTGAGTGACGAATTCGCTCACAAGTTTTAGTGCACCAACAATATCTTCTTTGATTGCGTCTAGCTTTGTAGAGATTCTGTAATATGTTGCCACCTTGAAAAGATGTTGCTCTCTCCAAGCAAAAAGCTTTCTTTTATCCTCATCTGCTACAACAACGTCGTATGCAACTGCCAATTGGGAAATAAGGATCAAGTCCTTCGATTTGCCTTCTACCATAGTCAGTTCAAGCCGATGGATTCCTTGACGAAGATCATGCGCAATGTACCTTAACTGAAATAACTTTGTGAGGAGGTATTTGCCTCCAATGATGAAATCCTCAATCTAGTTATCCAAGAGCTTTCCACGATTGACTAACCGATCCAACATTTTTTGTTTTGCAAGTGTCCCTTGAAGCTGTGGATGAATAGGTGTTTTGCTTGAGCTTCCATGAATAAGATTTGAGATGTATTGCTAGAGTTGCTTGCTTTTAGCCTTGAGGGCTGCCTTATCTTCCTCGTCCTTCATGACACGGTCTTCCAAATTACTTGTAGGAACTTTAAAGAGGCTCACGTCCACATGCTGAGTGCTCCTACCAAGATTAGCTTTGGCGACAGTGAAATCACCAACTTCAACTTAATCTAGGCTGTTGCCCTCTGGTGGTGTAGTAACTTCAACAGCGATTTCTGCTTCAGGATTCTTCTCTATGTGCACTTGATTTTTGACCTTCTTGTTTGACCTATGCTAATAAGGATCGCCAAACTTAGATAAATCAAGCTGATATGAAGGCTCCCTCCTCCATCTTCCCAAAGTCCTCTTGAGCGAACACGAGTGATCAATGTTATCTTCTCAAGGAGAAGCTGCTGCTGTTGTGTCAACCTCTGATGGATCAACCGGTACTAAGGCTTGCCAAACTAGTGATTTTGGCTCTGAGTCAATGTCAATGGGAGGTGACTGTGGTGAAAATGGGGAACCAGGAGACAAAGAATTGGCTTCAGCCTGTATCACTGACTCTACTGGAACTTCTGGTGCCTTCTTGATCTACTTTTGCTTCTGCTTTCCAGTGTTTCTTCCCTTTGTGTTCCCATTAACATTGACATCTTTAGGTGGATGCATGATGAGTTTAACCTGAGGTCTCGACCTAGATGTAGAAGGAAGTGAAGAAAACCCTACTGCCGAATTGTCTTTCGCCTTCTCTTGTTGTCCAAGAAGTACATGTTGGTTTTGTTAACCCCTCTTGACAACTCCTCCACTGAAGTGTTCTCTCTGGCATACCAATTTGGTTGGCAAAGTGGCTGGCGAGCAACTTGGTGTTTGCGGTATGTGCTAATTAAAACCTCTCCGTCATCATCTGACAAACCCTCAACGTCTTCTAATAGGAAATCAACAAGCTAAGGAAGAGAAAGTCTATAGTAATGACGTCGGCGCACTTCAAATTCATCTTCACAGTTGACCCAAAAATCCTCAAGTGCTGGCCTATGTGAATTACTTCGCTCCAACCGAGCTACATATTGACCTGGAGGATCATAGGAATGCCTCTCACTAAGGTACCCGAGATTGAGTTTTAACAACTCGTTCGTCATTAACTTGCAGTTAGCGGTTGTCTTGCACTTGTGAATACCCAATCCAAAAGGAAAGGTGAATGGTTCCTTGTGCCGATTGCGAAGAAAAGAGTGAACATTGTGAGCTTGTCTCATGAACTCCATGAATAGGACCTTGTCTGTCGTGTATCTAGGTAGCATCATAGGTTCTCTAGTGTAGACATACACTCAAATATATGTGAAAGTGGGAAACTGGATAAACAAATCCGCCCAACTCTCCATTGCTGATTTCTCCTTGGTTGATAATTTGATGTGTATCTCGTTGTCGAAGTTTTGGACTGTCTTCATTAGGATGTGATCATTCACCTGTTTGAAATTCTGTTTAGCCTTTGAAAACTCCAATTGTGGAAAGAATTCTTAAACATGCAGAACGCCAAGGGTTCCAATAGTCTTCACAGTTCTATAATTGCCTTCGAATGCAATAAAGTTGACTAGATAAGAAACCATGTGGAACTCGTGGATTTTAAGGAATCCCGTGATTTGTTGGTGAAGATGCTCATTGATCAACATGGCCTAGTCAAAGTGTTCCTTATTGTCAATAATCCGAGAAATGAGATAGAACATCCATGTTCGGAAAATATGAGCTTCCTCTTGTCCTGTAACTTGGTTGAGCAAAGTTATCAAGATAGCAACTTCGTCCTTGAACTCGCCACGACCAACATTCTTTGGGATGTTAGTTTTCTATTCTTTTAGCCATCTCTGAGCAACCTTCTCTAAGATCTTTCTTTGTCTCCGTTACATATCTTGTTGCAATCCTCAATGACTATGGTATCATGCACAACGTACCTTAACTGATATAACTTTGTGAGAAGGTATTTTCCTCCAATGATGAAATCCTCAATCTAGTTATCCAAGAGCTCTCCACGATTGACTAATTGATCAAACTTCTGTTGTTTTGCAGGTGACCCTTGAAGCTATGGATGAATAGGTGCTTTGCTTGAGTTTCCATGAATGAGATTTGAGATGTACTGCCAGAGTTGCTTGATTTCAGCCTTGAGGGCTGCCTTATCTTCCCCGTCCTTCATGACACGCTCTTCTAGATTACTTGTAGGAACCTTAAAGAGGCTCACGTCCACATGCTGAGTACTCCTACCAAGATTAGCTTTGACGAAGGTGAAATCACCAACTTCAACTTAACCCAGGCTCTTGCCCTCTGGTGGTGTAGTAACTTCAATGACGATCTCTGTTTTAGGATTCTTCTTTATGTGCACTTGATTTTTGACCTTCTTGTTTGACCTATCCTGATAAGGATCGCCAAACTTAGATAAATCAAGCTGATATGAAGGCTCCCTCCTCCATCTTCCCAAACTCCTCTCGAGCCAAGACGAGTGATCAATGTTATCTTCTCAAGGAGAAGCTGCTGCTGCTGTGTCAACCTCTGATGGATCAACAGGTATCGAAGCTTGCTGAACTTGTGATTTTGGCTCCGAGTCAATGTCAATGGGAGGTGACTGTGGTGAAAATGGTGAACTAGGAGACGAAGAATTGACTTCAGCCTATATCACTGACTCTACTGGAACTTCTAGTGCGTTCTTGATTTGCTTCTACTTCTGCTTTCCAATGTTTCTTCCCTTTGTGTTCCCACTAACTTTGACTTCTTTAGGTGGATGCATAGTGACCTTAACTCAAGGTATTGACTTGGATGTAGAAGGAAGTGAAGAAAACCCTATTGGCGGCTCTGCAACGGAAATTGTCTTTTGCTTTCTCTTGCTGTCCAAGAAGTACATGCTGGTTTTGATAACCCCTCTTGACGACTCCTCCACTGAAATGTTCCCTCTGGCATACCAATTTGGTTGGTGAAGTGGCTGGCAAGCAACTTGGTCTTTGTTGTATGTGCTAAGTAACATCTCTCGGTCATCATTTGACAAACCTTCAATGTCTTTTGATAGGAAATCAGCAAGCTGAGGAAGAGAAAGTCTTTAGTAATGATGTCGGCGCACTTCAAATTCATCTTCATAGTTGATCCAAAAGTCCTCCAGTGTTGGCCTATGTGAATTACTTTGCTCCAACCGAGTTACATAATGACCTAGAGGATCATAAGAACGCTTCTCACTGAGGTACCTGAGATTGAGTTTTAACAACTCGTTTGTCATTAACTTGCAATTAGTGGCTGTCTTACACTTGCCAATACCCAATCCAAAAGGAAAGGTGAATGGTTGCTTGTGCCGATTGTGAAGAAAATAGTGAACATCGTGAGCTTGTCTCATGAACTCCATGAACAGGATCTTGTCCGTTGGGTATCTAGATAGCATCATAGGTTCTCCGGTGTAGGCATACACTCGAATATATGTGAAAGTGGGAAACTAGATAAACCAATCTGCCTAACTCTCCATTGCTGATTTTGCCTCGGTTGATATTCCGATGTGCATCTCATTATCGAGGTCTTTGACTGTTTTCATTAGGAAGTGATCATTCACTTGTTTGAAATCCCGTTCAGCCTTTGAGAACTCCAATTTTGGAAAGAATTTGTAAACATGCTGAATGCCAAGGGTTCCAACTGTCTTCAAAGTTCTATAATTGCTTTGGAATGCAATTAAGTAGACCAGATAAGAAACCATGTGGAACTCATGAATTTTAAGGAATCCCGTGATTTGTTGGTGAAGACACTCACTAATCAACATTGAACATCCACGGTTGGAAAATATGAGCTTTCCTCTTGTCCTATAACCCGGTTGAGCAAAGTTATCAAGATAGCAACTTTGCCCTTGAACTCTTCACGACCAACCTTCTTTGGGATGGTAGTTTTTTGTTCTTTTAGCCATCTCTGAGCAACCTTTCTCTGAGATCTTTGTTTGTCTCCATACCATATCTTGTCACAATCCTCAATGACTATGGAAAAATTTTCTGAGCGGGGTGGAATAACAAAACATTTCTCAGCGTGCCTCGGCTTGAGGTTGCAAATGACTCTCCCATCAGCTGATCGGATTTGTCTTGTGGACGAGTTGTAATGCTTTATGCATGTAATGACGAACTCAAGATCAACCACTGTTATAGGAATATATGCCGCTACCGGCAATCCTGAACCCAATGTGCTCAATTTGACCACTTGATAGACATGACCCAAGTTTGTGTGTGAGGTTTTCAAAAAGTCATGTACCAAGACCGAGTTGGCCTTGTATTCTATTGGGTTGTATTGTATTTTGAAAATATGGATTTTTGACTTTAAAGTTGGATATGTTTGGACAACCTTTAGAAAAAGCTAAAAAATGGCTTTGGATGAGGCTAAAAAAAATTAGCCGGTTGCAGGAAAAATTTTCAGAATTTTTTCTGAAATGTGGGTTTTGTAGAGAATTGAATTCTAAACTTAGATAGTCAGAAACTCAAAAAAGTGCGTTTTAGCAAGGCATGCAAAAGCTTTTCAGTTGAGAATTGTAGGGGTTTTAGGGTTTTCAAGGGCAATTTTTCCTGAGAAAAATTGGCACATGGGTTTTGTAGGTGTTGATGAGCTGAATAGACCCAGATGATTCGATTTTGGAAAATATGAGTTTTTGGCCCAAATGCAAAGGAATCTTCGGGAAAAAGCACGGTGCTTTAGAAATGGAAGCAACTGGGCAATTTTCTGGAGAAAATCTAAGACATGGGTTTTGCTGTTGACGCTGAAATATGTGAACTCAGATGATTAGATTTTGAAAATTTTGCCGATTACTTTGACATGCGAGAGAAAACCTAAGACAAGGATAGAAGAATTTTAGAGATGGAAAATAGAAGTTATTATTCTGCCTCTGAGAAAGTCGGTTATGCTTGAATTGGATTTGATGAAGTCTGCATGCACTTGAAAAATGAAGTTTGAAAAATATATCTTCTGAATAATCTGGACTTGGCACTGTGAAGAACACTAAAAAATATTGCCTGTAGCGCCTTCAGATCTTTGCTTGCTTGAGAAAATATGTGTTTGCTTCCACCTGTGATATGAATAATGGATGCCTAATGCCTTAATAAATAAGAATTATGAGTTAAGGCATCATAAATGCATGCATATTCGTAAATTTAGGCGCCTCAATGCTACTGGACCTCCATAACAGTTAACTGATTGAGAAATAAACCCTAAATAGGGCGCCACCTCCATAAATTTGTTCACTTTATAGGGTGTTCAATAGCAGCAAAAATTAAGTCAAGATGAAGTCGACTTGGAAGTTGAAGTGAAGTTTTAATATTATTTTAAATTGAGTTCTCAACCTCAACCTTTATAGGGTGTCACTTTGCACTTTAGTTCAAAAGCCAAAGTTTCACTTTGGGCGCCTTTACTCCAGTCTTAGCCAAATTCTTGAAAATTTCAATTTGCAAACGTCACTGGAGACCATGTTCGATCACTGATTCTGATTGACTGATGTATCCAGAAGACTGGCTAATAGTTTCATTGAAGAGTGGGATCAAAACTGATAAGAAACTCCTTGAGGTTGCAAACCCTAATTTTGACATTTGAGGCTTCAAAATTTAGGGCGCCACTTGCCTCTAGGGGTGCTTTTGTGCTTCAGACTTGGTTAATTTTCATGCATTTTCATCATTTTGAATGTGACTCTGACCTTATGTCATCTTGCGTTCTCGGGCAACTGGCAAAACTTCAGAGCTGTTTGGAAGGATCATTGCGGAGTTGGCTCAATTCGGAACATGAGCTCTGTGAGAGCACTTTTCCCAAAAACATCATCTGGTAGCTGATAATCATGGGCCCCCCTGGCCTTTAGGGACACTTTTCTTCCCAGTCTTGGCCATTTGATTCAAACTGGCTGAATCCACACTTGAACTCTGGCTGTAGGTTGTTGAGATGTCTCTTGACCTGACTGAGGTATGCAACGAAAAGCTAGAAGCGTCATAGACAAGACGAGTATCTGAGATCACCAAAAATACTCCATTTGAGGCTTGAAAACCTTGGGCGCCCCTAGCCTCCAGGGGCGCTTTTGCTTTTCTTTGACATTTTTGACCATGAGAAAACCTTATGTTTGATTCTTGATTTCGATAGTTCAACAACTCAGATTAACCCATTGACGGATTAGTTGGGAAGCATGATCAAGTCCGGGACAAACATCATGGCTATCATTTGGTCAGAAACCTTGATCTTGGACCTCAAAAAGATGGCCGCCTCTAGGTAGCAGGCACACTTTTTGCTCCAGTGTTAGTCAAATTTTCATGTCTCTCATTTCCCGTTCAATCTCTAGTTTCAAGTGCTAGACAAATTTTTTGGACTGGCTGGTAGGCTCATCGTGAAGAGGACAATATTTCGGAGAAGTCCTTTGAGAGGCGACAAATCACAAAAAGTTGATTTGGGCCTCTGAAATCTAGGGCGCCTCTGGGCTCCAAGGGCTCTTTTACTCCAGAGTTGAAATATTTTGATGATTTTCACCTCAGCGAATAATCCCCTCCGAGACAAAGCGTCATTTTGAACACATCTTGCCATAGAAACTTCGTTGAAGCGTTTTAAGCTTAGATTTTGACACCTGGTATCTGGCCATCTGCCATTGAGGACCTCAAAGGTCCTAACTTTCCACCTAAAAAATTGGAAACTACCCCCTAGACTTGAATTGACTTTTAACTGAATTTGACTTCACCATTGTGATCGTGAAGTGAAATAATCTAATGAAAACAATTTTCAATCAATTCTGACAAGTTTCAATTTCTAGGGTTTTTGACCTAAAGATAAGGTTCCAGAAACCCTAATTTTCAAAATTTTCAAATTTTGATAGTATCTTCCAGACATCAAACTGACTAAAAGCCCATACTTGATATGCCCAAAAACTGACTTTTGATGACATTTTTACAAGGTTTAGACTATTTTAAGCAAAATGGCTTAATAAAGCAAAAAATTTGGTTTGGGTACAACAAATTACTCTTTTATTTGAGCCAACCCCCCTCAACAATGGTGCCCATATTTTTGTTGAATTAAATTTAACTAAATTCATTTTATTCATAGGGCCGACCCCCTTATTGTGATACCCAAAAAGAAAAGAAAAAGAAATTTAAAATTAATTTTTTGTTATAGGGCCCGATCCCCTAATGGAGTGCCCAAACCTGAAATCGCGTTGTGAAGTCACGTCCCTTGGTGAAAGTATAAATAGAGATTGTGGAATTTGTGGAAAAGTGTGTGAAGAATAAATTGATAAACCATTTATAGATCAGCAGGTTTGAGAAGAGAAACAAATTGAGGATCATTCTAAGGAAGATTTTTGAAGGAGAATTATTAAGGAGAGTAGATGCTTCATTTATCAAGAGTTTGGTGCCTCTTTTTGAAGGATATTTGTGTCATATTGAAATGTCCTAGCCCAATTTTCTATGCAAAATCATTTCACTTTTCCCATTGTTTAATGGATAGGCATTTTGTCAAATAGATTGTATGCATATGAGTGAGTCAGTTTTCTGAGTACAATAATCTTGGTTGATTCATTCACAGTTTTAGAATTTGTGTCTTCACTTTTATATATTGAATATCATGTATAACACCATTGGATATTATGCAGTGTTACCCCAAGTTTTCGGGACAAGGATGGTAGGGGATGGTGGGACGAGTGTTGATGTTTAGCGTCGGGCCTCTTACTTCCCAGCAGTGATAATATTAAATCCATATAGCCGTTGGCTATGCATTTAATTAGAAATGATTTTTGACAATGTAATTTATATCTTCTATTGATGTCGACTTGTGAAGAGGCGCTTCACTTGTTTAATAATTAATATTTTATTGTGGCCGACTTCTCTTCATATCCGCCACCTTTCATGGGTCACAACTCTTCATTGAAGGCCGACATTGTATCTTGAAGAGACACATACATTGGAGGTCTTCTCTTCACACGGTATATATATTAGATGGTGTTTGTTGATTTGATATCATTTTACAATCATTCAAGAAATTGCAAATCTACCTACAACCAAGTTTTAGATTGGAGTGCATACTATTAAAGAGATCGATATTGTGCAGATCGTCATCTCCTTCTTAGGGCAGATTGTGATAAAAGGAAATATATCATTCTTTGTATAATCGCACCTGAAGAGCACAAAAGATTTACTAAAAGGGGGGGGGGAAGGGGTGAATCAGTAAATCAATACAAATTTTTCACCTTTTAAACTTTCATCAACATCAACTTAATGATATGAACCAATTTACACAAGTTGATACAACATTATTGAAATGAAATATTTTTTTGTTTTTTAAGATGAAGTAGGCACCAACCTACTTGACTTACAAGAGAGTTGATTTAGTAGGCTGCAGCCTACAAGGGACATTCAAACCTCTACAATTTAGTAGGCACCAACCTGCAAGGAGACTTAACCCCTAATACAAGGCACCACACCTTGACTTGATGGATGAAGCAATTATCTTCAATCAGATCTGCAATCTCCCACACCTTCAATCTGCCTTAGTGATGACAAACTCTCACTCAGCCCACACAAGAAGATGGGTTTCTGATGTAGACTTCTTGAACTTGACAACCACACACAACATTCAACTTGGATGGCATATATATATTTGATCAAAGTAGGCATTCTTTGAAGAAAAGACACAACTTTTGTCTATCGCACCCCTTCAAATTTGTGTGTATTGGACTTAATCCATGTTTCCAGATTTTTAGTACATCTAACACATTTTTAATTATCATGCAGCCACCTGTAAGTTGTCTAGGAATCGTCCTTTGATAAAATGCTAAGTTACCGGTTCGGTTTTGGGTTCGGGTTCGGGTTCGAGAACCTGGTTCGCCGGTTCGGGATTTTTTTTTTTGGGTTTGTGTTCGTTTTGGGTTCGGTAATACAAAAACATATAAAAATCAGAAATATATACATATTTGCAGCAGTAATTAAGTTCAGAATACACCACCATATTAATAGTCAAATAACATAGCAAAAATACACCACCACTTTATACTCAAAAGTCAAATGTCATGATATAGAATTATAAATTAAAGTTTACAATCAGCCATTAATAATTATTAATTATTGATCATTGATCAATCTGAATCATATGGGTCATCAAAAAAAGCAGCATCATCAGCATCATTAGATGCTAAATTTTGTGTAGAACCACAAATAGCATTAGTGGCACTCGCACAAGCACTGCCACTAGCACTAACAGTACCGCTCTCATGCTCAGTAGTAGCTGCTTCAGGCTGATAGTCATCATCAATATCAAGTGCAGCGAAGTGACTTGTGGAAGCATCCAAGTCAAGCTGCTCTGGCTCAATATCCCACCTCCTTGTGTCTCCTTCTTTGTAAGAACTATCCTTGTGTGTAAGGAGGCGCAAGTTTGAATGCACATACACCAAGTCCTCAGCCTTTTTTGAATGTAGCCTATTGCGTTTTATTGAGTGGATGAAGGAGTATGTGCTCCAATTCCTCTCAGAAGAGGATGAACTAGCAACCTATTAAGACCAAATTAAATTAATAAATAGTTAAGAGTTACAAAAATTAACTAAACAAAATTATTAATTAAAATTTAAAATTAAAATTACAAATATAAATTATAAAACTTACTTGGGATAAAACTTTTATTGCAATAGGTTGGAGGTGCATGTATTCTTGCCCATGGAAGTACCACCAACTATGAGCAGCCACCCTACACTTGTCTCGAAGAGCATCCATATTCTGATCAACACTCCCAGAGCATGCAAAAGCCATAAACTCAGCCCTCACTCGATCACGTTGGTCACGATCACTGAAGATTCTACGAATTGCTGCCTTGTACCCTTGGGCCACTTCACCATCCCTATATGGAGCAACTCTTGATGAAGTAGAAAGTATCTCAGGGCTATAATATTTGGGACTCAATGCAAAAGCGAGAAGATGCAAGGGAGTGGTCATTTTGTTCCATCTATCAACCATGATTTCCTGTAGCTCTTTGAAGAATTTTTCTTCAGGATCTTCCTCTTTTGCATTGATGATGGATCTCATCTTCTCAATCATTGAGTCAATACCATCATATACTTCGCCCAAACAAGGTCTATCCAAGTCAGTGTAACGGATCATGCTCAGTATGGGCTCGGTGAAACTGACGAGATACTCAACACGATCCCACCAACCATCATCTAGGACCCTTTGCTTGATCCTATTTGCCCTTTCATTGCTAGATTGCCTCCATACAACCCAATTAGGGCTGATTACCATGGCACATAGTGCCTCACGAACCTTTATAAGTCGTCTCAACACAATTGTGTTGGAGGCAAAACGGGTCTCGGCAACCTGTTTGAAAATCAAAATTAAAATTAAAATATAATTTAAATATAAAAATCAAAGTTTAAAAATTAAAATTAAAAGAAAATTCAAAAATTTAAAAATATTGAGAATTAACTTACCTTCAACAACTCCAATTTAGAGAATTGTCTAAACATTCCTTGCGTCATATGGTGGTTGGTGACAAACATTTGGATGTCTTCGCCCTCCATACACCTGTTTGATCCATTCAATTTTGGATCCAATTTTTTGTAGCATTAGATTGAGGGAGTGGACAGCACAAGGTGTCCAAAAATGTGTGGATACTTCTCCTCACCAATAACCCAGCAGCCCTACAATTTTTGGCATTGTCGGTTACAACTTGCACAACATTTTGATGGCCCACTTCTTCAATAGCTTGGCAAAGGATGTCAGCAATAAATGGACCATCTTTCACCTGTCCTTCACAATCCACTGCTCTCAAAAACATTGCCCTTTAGGGGACACAACAATAACATTGATCAATGGGTGATTTCTTGCATCTTTCCATCCATCAGAAACTATGGTCACCCCTGTTTCGATCCACGAATCCCTTATGGGCTTCAAAGAGTCTGCTACATGTTTCACCTCTTTCTCCAATAAGGTGCAACGCACCTTCTCAAAACCTGGGCCCTTATACCCTTTGGAGCCTCATTAATAGATTTCACCATTTTTTGCCAATATGGTGAACGAACAACATTGAATGCCAATCCATTGGCATAGACACATCTTGCTATGTCTTGATCAGCAATCTCTCTTGCCTCATTTTGAAATGAAGCTTCCAACGGTCCCTTAGATCTTTTATTTGAAGAGGGCATGGTTTGCTCTTGAGGGATGTCCATAAATGGATGGCTTTCTGTAGGTGGAAAATAAGATGGTGTAGGGGGTTTCATGGATCGAGATCCTTTCTTCAAAGGATGGCTTGTTTTACCACTGGTTGTTTTTTGGTCTGCCTTTTCTTGCTCAGCAATATATTTCAACACTATATCGTCTGGAATGCCTTCGTTGTTTTCACCTGGACAATTTTTGATGCCTGTTTCAGGGATCCCGCACAAATGCCCTTTTACTCGACTGTATGAGCTCGAATATTGAACATTGCAATGACTACAAATCCAAATATATCCTCCACCACCTGGAAGTTGCCGAACCATTTCTACATATTTCCAAAGGGGAGAGGCTGGGTTTATTTTGAAACGAGATTGGATTGAGCCTGAGGAGGTACCGGTTGCCATTGTAATACGGAATAGTGAATACCTAAGGCACAACATATTGAAATTTTGGTATTGATTCATTGAATTTGAAAGTAAAAGACTTAATTAATTTCAAAAAAATGAAAAAATTGAACATGTGTTATAGACATTTAGAGGAATGAAAAGTAAAACAAAACAATAACTAAAAAACAAAACAAAAGAATTGAAGTTCACTTGTGAAAAAAAATGTAAAAAAAATAATCAAAAACTTCAAAGAACCTACCTCTTTTGAAGAAATCTTGCTCTACGATCTTCTTAGCAACGAATAGACACTTGCAAGTGCTTAGGAATAGCACAACAATCAACTTTGAACAATCTACGATCAGCCTTCAAGTCTATTCCAGCTTGTGCAAGCAAAAGAGAAAGTTCAGCAATGGAGGCAAAAAATTCTTTTTTCTCATTCACAAATTGGTAAATGAGTTTCACTTTACCTATTTCATGTTTTTGAGGCAAGTATTAGGGTTAGAATTAATAAAAAAGTCCCTAAAAGTCAAAAACGAGTCAAGAAAATCATTAAAAAATGAAAAAATTTTTGGAAAAACGCGCCCAGGCGCGGAATTGAACCCGGGTTCAAAATTTTCGAACCCTGTCCGGACCCACAGTCATGGGTCCGGACCCTGGCCGAACCCACAGTCCAAAATCCAGACCCAGGGCGAATTGCATCGAACCGGACCCGAATTCCGGACCCGATTCGAACCGGACCCGAACCCAGGGCCTATACTAGCGAATCCGGTAACATAGATAAAATGTAGAGATTTTTGAATAAGCACGTCTCTCAGTAAATTCTTTAATTACCAGCCATGTTTATAAAAAAAACACGTCCTTTCAAATTTTGATGAGGCGCATTGATCACAGTCACAAAGTAAACATAACTAATCTTCTATCGATCACAATTATCAAGATGTATCTCTTCATAATGTTCTTTGTCTACTCAACAGATCACATCTTTTCATCATATCTTCAAAAAGACGTCTTCTCAAAGAGGCATATCTCTTGATTTGAAATGTTACAACCTTAAAAAGAGCCCGATCTTAATCCCTCTTGATTCGTACTTTTTCAAAAGTGATTAGTTAAATCATATATTCTTTTGTTGACATTGATTAACATTTGCTTATGTCGACGTAATAATCCTTTCAAATCTGATGATTAACATATGTAGCATTTACTTATGTCGACTTAATAAACCTTTCAAGCTGATGATTAACATATTTAGCAGCAACCTTCATTATATCGACTATATTAATAAACCTTTCAAATCTGGGCATGGAGTAACTTATGTAGCAGCAACCTTCATTATATCGACTATATTAATAAACCTTTCAAATCTGGGCATGGAGTAACTTATGTAGCAGCAACCTTCATTATATCAACTATATTAATAAAGTTTTCAAATCTGGGCATGGAGTAACTTCTTCAACAAACATAATCTAAAGGTGCTATGTAAAATGGATAATCAACTCTCAAATCAAATCTCAAAGTGTTGCCTTGTCATCATTAAATGTAGTATACTCCAACTTGACATCAATGACAATTCTTCTAACTGCACCTAGGAGAGGTGCTATTTTTGTGTCAGATCTGCCAAGTGTGTGGCTAAGTTGTAAAGCAGAGTTGCTGCTCCTTCATTTAATTATATAAGAGATATAATTCGTGGCTGGGTTTTTCTCCCTCCAGGAGGGTTTTCCTAGGATAAATTTTTGTGTTCTATTGTCCATGTGCTGTTTATTATTCTGTGTTTCTGCTTAATTTAAATCTGATTAAAAACAATAACATGGTATCAGAGCAGGTCTAAGAAAAGATTTGATCAGATTTGTTAAGCAGTCTATTTTTCATCTAAGAGAGATCTTGAAGATAAAGTATTGCTGGTTGCAATTATTTCAGACCTTAGGGCAGATCTTTGAAAGTGAATTTTGTGCGGAAAAAGAAGATGGTGATTGGTGTCAAATAGAAGATAGACTTAATGGAGCCACAAACTTTAACTCTTGGAAACCTAGGGTACTTATTGCATTAGAGGAGAATGATCTTCTTGATTTTGTGGAAAGTAATATGCTTGAGCCTTCCGAGTATACTGAGAAAATCCAGTGGAGGAAAAATGGCATGGAGGCTAGAAAGATCATTATAGACTCTGTGATGGATCACCTAGTACCAGTCATCTCCAAGTTGAAGACAACTAAAGATATGTTTGATACTCTAAAAGGATTGTTTGAGATAAACAACACAAGCAGAGCCCTTGCTTTGAGACAACTACTTCTCCATGTAAAAATGGATAAAGATGATTCAGTCATCTCATTCTTTATGAAGTTTGCTGATTTGAAAAATCAATTGAGCACTATTGGGGATATAATTGCGGATCGAGATCTTGTTATGACGACATTTAATGGTCTTCTTCATACTTGGGAACCCTTTATTCAAAGCGTTAGTGAGAGATCAAAGTTACCCAAGTTTGATCGTCTTCGAGCCGATTGCATTCAAGAAGAGTCTAGGTTGGCTACAAGAGGAATTGGGCGAAACCATCATGATGTAGAAAATAAAGTTCTTGCTACACATACTTCTAGAGAAAGAGGCAAAGAAAGAAAGAGGTATAGAGATAGAGAACCAGATTCTGTCCCTGAAGTGAAGAAGAAGAAGGACTTCTCTCACATTCAATGTTTCAGGTGTGACAAGTATGGTCAATTTGCTTGAGATTGCAAATCAAGACCTACTCAATTCGTTTCTTCTGCGGAAATTGACATAGGGACATCTCAGAAGGAGCCATGTTCTAATGTCAATTCAAAAGGTTTCTTTTTCTCAAAAAATAATTGGTGGATTGTGAGAAAGTTTAAATATAAAGAGATAAGTATTTTTTATATATGCTTGTACCTTTCATGAATTTTTATGTAGTTATTAATTCATGCTAATATCATTGGGATAGTGAACCTTGTATGCTTCTAGCCTTGATGTTTCTTCAGGATAGTTTAAACTATTAGTAATCTCTCTCTAAAATGCTTCCAAGACGGATCAAGGAGCAAGAGGGTGATGAGAGATTGCTCAGAGAGAAAGAGCTTAAGGCATCCTATGAGAAAGTCATGCCGACTGAAGAAATGATCAAGCTTGGTGGCTTAGCTTGTAGCCATGAGACTAAGTTGGTGGCTGGAGACATCTTTTGAAGAGGAAGAACCTATTCAGGTTGTCATTGTGATTAGTTACTTCGAAAAGGGAGTTAAAATCCGAGGATTCAAGGCTCGAGCTGTGAGCATGTCTGAGAAAAGGATTGAGATTTTGTCAATGGAGGGATTTCACTTCCAGAGGATTTCTTTGCAATCTCTGAGGCAGGGATCAAGAGGGAGTTCTGTGACTCACTAAGATGAAGTGAAGGTCGCACTATTGCGAGACCAATGCTAAAGTTCTTGGAAGACCTCTTTAGCTGTTGAGATCAGTATTGCACAAGACAGTCAATCTGGATTTGACATTGGTAGCTCCGTAAACCTATTCAGAATAGAGTGATTTGGGATGAGGTCGAAGAGGATAGACCTGAATTCTCTATAGAGGTGTGCGCTGGAAACCATTTCTCTAAGGCAAGCATTGTAGGCAATCTTGGACGAGGAGGTTAGAAGGTTGATGCGAGAACTTGGAGCTTCAGAGGGAGTTACATCATCATGAAGATCTATGTTAATGCATCTTCTCTGTGGGAGGAATTTTTGGTGTAAGCCCCTGTTAATGCATTTTCCTCTAAGATGGAGGAATTTGAGGTGTAAGCCCTTGTTAATGCATTTTCCTCTGAGACAAAGGAATTTGAGGTGTAAGCCCTTGTTAGTGGATTTTCCTTTGAGACAGAGGAATTTGAGGTGCAAGCCCTTGTTAATGCATCTTTCTTTGCGAGAGAAATTTGAGGTGAAAGCCCTTGTTTCCACCCTCTGGGAGTAGCCATGGTGGATGTCATGATGAGATGACGACATCACGTTGAGTGACTTCGTGATGGGCACTTGTGCACATATTCTTTCCGTATATGGGAGTAGCCATAATGGACGATATGACGTTGAGTGACTCCGTGATGAGCTCTTTCCAAATATGGGTGTAGCCATTGTGGGTGTCATGTTGAGAGACTCCATGACATTGGATATTTGGAAGTATTCCTCCCTAGCTGAGAAGGAGTGTTGATGTTTAGCATCGGGCCTCTTACTTCCTAGCAGCAATAATATTAAATCCATACAGCCGTTGGCTATGCGTTTAATTAGAAACGATTATTGACAATGTAATTTATATCTTCTATTGATGCCGACTTGTGAAGAGGCACTTCACTTGTTTAATAATTAATATTTTATTGTGGCCGATTTCTCTTCATATTTGCCACCTTTCATGGGTCGCAACTCTTCATTGAAGGCCAACATTATATCATGAAGAGACACATACATTGGAGGTCTTCTCTTCACACGATATATATATTAGACGCTGTTTGTTCATTTGATACCATTTTACAATCATTTAAGAAAGTGCGAATCTACCTACAACCAAGTTTGAGATTGGAGTGCATACTATCAAAGAGATCGATATTGTGTAGATCGTCATCTCCTTCTTAAGGAAGATTGTGATAAAAGGAAATATATCATTCTTTGTATAATCGCACCTAGGAGAGGTGCTATTTTTGTTTCAAATATGCCAAGTGTGTGACTAAGTTTTAAAGCAGAGTTGCTCCTCCTTCATTTAATTATATAAGAGATATAATTCGTGCCTGGGTTTTTCTCCCTCGAGACGAAGGGTTTTCCCAGGATAATTTTTTGTGTTCTATTGTTCATATGCTGTTTATTATTCTATGTTTCTGCTCAATTTAAATCTGATTAAAAACAAGAAGTCCCCAAGTTTCCAATTTTTGAGGCCAAATTTGGGGATGGCGGGGGGACGGCCAAATAAAATATAGGGAAAATTTAAAATATATAGGGAAATTGTAAATATTCATATGAAAACATGGATAATGCATGCATAATATACAATATCTAACCTTAACATATAACATTTGTGTTCAACATTCTTTGTCAATACTCAATATGCATGGAAATAAACTTATATCAAATTACATAAGGTTATTTCCAGCTCACAAATTGGGCGAACATTTGTGATTACAATGAAGATTGTTTCACCTAGGTTATTGATTACTTGGCACAAAACAATAATGAATAGCTGAGGTGTCTGAAGGCAGAATTATTGTAGTTTGGTGGGAGTGTGGACTACTGAAAGTAAATTCAATGCCGGTGTATTGTCTAATATGGATTTGAGCATTTAAATGTGGGGACAATTGCTGCACTCAAGGAGTTTTGGGCATCAAATTGCCTTAATATTCAGCCTATTTCCAATTGTGAAGGACTGTTCTCTAAACCTTGTTAGTGAACGACAAGCAAATAAATTTAAATTTACACACTTTTGGAATAAATTTTTGTTATTTTTATATATCTCTAATAGAGCAGCAAAGATTTATTTTGTGAGTGATCCAAATATTGTGAAAGATATATGAAAATAATTTAAACGAGCAACTCATAAACCAGAAAGCTGAAAACTATTATATATATATTTTTTAATTTTTAAACATACTTTGACGTGGGGGACGGCTTCGGGACTGTCGGGGGACGGCTTAGGCGTCCCCTGGCCGTCCCCGGGACGGTCAACCGTCCCCCTTTCTCCGTTTCGGGGGCGTTTCCCAGATTTTGAAAAGAAAAAAGGGGACACCAAGGGACTGTCCCCTAGCTGTCCCTTTGTACTCGGGACGTCCTTGGGACAGGGATGGGCCATTTTAGGGGGGGGGCACGTCCCCGGGTTTCCTTAATATTATGACAAACAATTGTCTCACACTCCAAATGACTGAACATAATAGAAATTTATAAAACAACATGCTGGTCTATATATTAAATTGCAAAAATACGCATGTTTAGGGGTTTGACCTTGAAGAATGACAGATTTAGAATTGATCACAGGAGAGAATGCTTGGCATTTATTGTTATTGGGACCAATTGGAGTGCTCTAAATAATTCTTTCTAAAAAATACAAAAATTGTTGCAATTCCACAAGACTTCATAAAATTTTCACAGTATTGAAGATTTAGAAATGCAAATTCAGAATAGATATTTTTGGGGACGGTTAGGGGACGGCTCAAGCATCCCCTAGCTGTCCGTGGGACGGTCAGCCATCCCCCTTTCCCCGTTTCGGGAAATGTTTACCAGCGTTTGGGAAAAAAATGGGGACACCAGGGGATTGTCCCTGAGTCGTCCCCTTGTACCTGGGATGTCCCTGGGACAGGGATGGGCCATTTTAGGGGGGGAGAGGGGGAGGGACGCGTCCCTGGGTTTCCTTATTATTATGGAATACAATTGTCTCACACTCCAAATGACTGAACATAATAGAAATTTATAAGACAACTTGCTGGTCTATACATTACATTGCAGAAATACTAGGGTTACTCGGGGACGCGGCCCCCCTCCCCGCCCCCCCCCCCCCCAAAACAAAAATCCCCCGTCTCGGTTTCGGGGACGCCTTGGGTACCAGGGGACGGGGGTGCGCCGTTCCCCCAAAGGGGGACGGCTGGCCAGTCCTGGGGACGGTTGAGCCGTCCCGGGGATAACCGACCGTCCCCCACGTTTTTAAGCGCAAAAACATTAAAAAAAAAAGGATTTCCCACTTGGCATGTGTGGGCCCTAATATGTTTCACTCTTTTATGAAAGGAAAAAAGCCTCTAAAACTTCATTCTATTCATTTTGTTTGTGTGAGCAGCCAAGGGTTTGAGAGGAAAAAAAATTGCAGCCATTGAAGGAGAAGGAGCAGCAGTTTGAAGGAGGAGAGGAGGTTGAAATAGTGTTGTTGGGAGTGCAAATCCATCAAAGAGGTATGCATTTCCTTTCTCTATTTTCATTTTTTCATTTTTTTGCAAAATATGAAGTATACATAGTCTGATTTTTTTATTTTTTTTGCATTTTCAGTCAAAACTTGCATTCTAAAAACAAAAAACATGAGCAGCAATGAGGGTGGGAGTGATAGTGAAGTTGAAATGCAAGTTAGAAGGAAAACTAGAGAGCAAATACCCCTACCCAACACCATTCTTCATCAACCAATACCAAAACTATGAAGGACTATGCAAAACACCCACTAGACAAAAAAAAACCATTCCTTCAATTTGTGACAGCCATGGGTGAAAGACAAAAAAATTCAGGGGGGAGTAGGGTTTGGTTTTGCCATGTTTGTGGAAAGGAGTTTAGGGGCAGCTACACTAGAGTTGGGTCTCATTTTTTGGGTGAGGTGGGCCATGTAGTTAGAGCGTGTCCTGCATTGACAGATGCACTATTTATAGAGTGCCAAAAAATTCAAATGGAGTGTGATGGTGGGGTTCAAGGTGGGTCTCTTCTTTCCCAAGTTCTCAATCAACTATGCCTACTCCTACTCCTAGTCCTTCCACGGTTGGTAGTAGTGTTATCTTAAGAGGAAAAAGGAAGGTGATTGGTAGTGATAAGGTAGCCTCAGTTGAGTCCATGTTTCAAAACCAAGCACGAGAAATCACTGAATCCTCCATTGCCAAATTCCTTTTTGCCCATGCCATTCCATTTCATGTGGTCCGTTCCTCTTATTTTAAACAAATGGTGAAAGACATAGCCACTATTGGTCCTTCATTCGTGCCCCCTATGCACCACCCTCCTAGACAAAGAGTACTCCAAAGTTAATGTGTTAATGGAGGAGATGAGGCAAACATGGATGAGGACGGGGTGCTCTATAGTGATGGATGGGTGGACTGATTGTAGACGTCGGCCACTCATCAATGTCATAGTCACATGTCCTGCTGGTTCTTATTTTCTTAGAGCCGTAGATTGTTTAGGGAGACGTAAGGATGCTGACTTCCAATTTTCCATTTTGAGAGATGCCATAGAGGAGGTTGGGGCTGCAAATGTGGTGCAGGTTATCACCGATTCAACACATGTGTGAAAATCAGCTGGGTTGATGGTGGAGGGTACTTACAGGCACATATTTTGGACCCCATGTTGTGTTCATGCATTGAACAATGCATTGAAAGACAGGGAAAATGGATTGGGTGAAGAAAACAGTGGCAAAAGCTAGAGAAATTCAAATGTTCATTTGCAACCACCACACCTCACTTGCTCTCTTCAGGACATTTTCAAAGAAGGACTTTCTCAAACCTGTTGATACAAGGTATGCCATTTACTTCATTTTGTTTCACTTTCAATTTGTATTCATAATTTGATTTTGTTTTAAATTTTTATTTTTTAATGAATCATTGAATTAATGAATGTAGATATGCCACATACTTCATCCTATTGGAGAGGATGGTTGAGGTGCATGAGCCTCTACAATTGATGATGGTCAATGTTGAGTGGATTAGATGGCCTAATGCAAGTTCTACTCAAGGAAAGAGCATCAAACAAAAGATCCTCGATGATGATTGGTGGGCCAATGTGAGGTAAGACATATTAGATGGCTGATTTTCATATTAAAGTTCTGATTTTAATATTTTAATTTTATTGTCCAATGTTTGAACTTTTGAAGTTTCTAACATGTCAATTAACTTGTCAACTAATTATTTTGAACTTTTTGTTTGCATTTTGCAAATATATTTGCTCCATCTCGCCCATTGTAGATGTCATTAGATATGTTGATACAGACTCTCCTAGTCTTGGAGAGATATATGAGACATTTGACACTATGCTTGGGAAGATCAGGCAAGTTATTTTGGCAAATGACCCCACTTTGGATTTATATGAGCAACACATTAGGCCCATTGTGACGCGGAGGTGGAATACAATGAACACTCCGTTTCATAAGGCTGCCTTTGCTCTAAATCCAAAATGGTATGCACTAAGGGATGGTAGGGTGCCTCCATGTGATGATGCTAAGGTTTTAGATGGGTTCACACGGGCCATTGAAAAAATTTATCCACTTGAGCAAGCTTCTCTATTTCGGTCACAATTTTTAGACTTTGCTAATCTTAATGGCACAAACTTGAGTAAACCACAGGCAAGGTTTGATAGAGCTATATTAGCTCAATCGAACCCTATTGGATGGTGGACCTATCATGGGAGAGATACACCACAGTTGAAGATACTTGCCACTCGCCTTCTTGCACAGGTTGCTAGTTCCTCTGCTGCAGAGAGGAATTGGTCCACATATAGCTTTATCCACTCCCTCAAGAGGAATATATACTTACCTCTAGACGAGCGCAGAAGCTAGTGGCCGTTCATAGTGCTCTTCGGCTTCAGGATCGACAGACTCCAGAGTATCGACAGACTCCAGCTCTACGGTGGGATATTGATCCTGAGGATGCGGCTCAGTAGATGAGGAGGAGACAACCGAGGGCTTGGTTGGGGTCCCATTGGCTGAGGAGGAGCATTACAGTGGCAGTGACTCAGAGGATGACTCTGATTTTGATGCAGTTATGAGAGATGATTAGGGGCAGCAGTGCTCTTTGTTTATTTTGTATTCATTATTGACATACGATATTGTATTTTGATTTTCATAGCAAACTAAAACTTTAAAACTATATGGCAGCAATGTAGCCTTTGGGCATTTTGATATAAGTTTATAAATTATAACTTGGAGGTTGTTTCATGATTTGTGTAACTGTATGTTAATTTTGAATGCGTATTGAGTATTGGCATAATGTTGAACACAAATGTTATATGTTAATGTTCTATATTGTGTATTATTCATGCCTTATTCATATTATCTATTGAATATTTAAAATTTCCCTATATTTTTATATAGCCGTCCCTAATTTTGGCCTAAAAAATCGGAAACTTGGGGACTCATCCCGCCGTCCCCTGCCGTCCCCGTCCCGGAAACTTGGGGTAACCTTGAGAAATACGCATGTTCAGGGGTCTGACCTTGAAGAATGACAGATTTAGAATTGATTACATTAGAGACTACTTGGCATTTATTGTTATTAGGACCAACTGGAGTGCTCTAAATAATTCTTTCTAAAAATACAGAAATTGTTGCAATTCCGCAAGACTTCATAAAATTTCCACAGTATTGAAGATTCAAAAATACAAATTCAAAATAGATATATTTTTTTAAAACATCTGATAATGAAACAAATATATCTCCTCACCTTGCTTTTCTAGCACTCCTTGATGGTATGGTTGTTATAGACGACTCCAAACTGTACAACACTCTTTTTTTTACCCAACACAGTACTGTACGAGTCTCTCAAAAAACAATACAGCAGCTTATTTGGAGTATGACATCCTTATTACTTGGTGCGGTCAAGCAGGAAATGGTATGGCGTCAAGAGCTCAGTTGAATTTAAATTAATTGTATGCCATTGAACTTTCCCAAAATGTAGGACTCTTTTAATAATATTTATCTTCCAAACTTGGCATGATGGTTTATCATAGGTACGGACAACATTAAATAGGACGGACTAAAGGAAGAGTCCCATATTGTTCAGAAACTTCAAGTCACACTTCCAGTTGATCATAAACTCAAATAAAATATTGACTGCAGCTAATGAAAGGACCCAAAAAAATAAACTCCAGTCTTCAGATAAAGTATAACACATTAAAAAATGCAGGAGTATGACTTTTAAAAAGTATGGCTTCAGATTTGTCCTATCAAAATGCTCCTCTCAGATATATGGCTTGTTGATGTACGAATCAAATGAAAATTCAATGTAACCTCGATTAAATGAATTTATTGCTTAATATCACCAGTCCAGTTCAGAAAATACTAATGGAGTCATACCCATAAGCAAATTGGCATTCAATCAACTCCTGGAAATGTACAGTCCAGCTAGTAAGAACTACAAATCCTCACAAAACATAACTCAACACCCAGGAAATATCTTCCAGCCTCAAAGGTGTTATTCTTAATGGAGTTTTTGTCCCCAAAAAGTTGTGTGTTCCAACTGCAAAAACTCTTCTCCAGTGAAAATTCCAGCGTGAGCAAAGAAACCTGTCAACTTGCTTTTGCTTCTTTTCTAGAAGTAACTTCCCAACTCTTCATGACAATCCTCTTTTTTAATTCCTTTTATTTTTAATTTCATTTCAATTAAGTCTATTATGTTATTCACCTTTTTAAGAAATTCACCTTATAACTCTCTTTTGCAATATTTACTTTAATGACTTAAGTAATTTAGTGTTAAATTAAATAATACATTTATGGTTTTAATTTGAGAGGGGACATTACACAAAAATATTTATGATAAAAAATCTTGTTCATGACTAATCTTGCTCCCACACATTAGTTGTTGTGTTGCTGCCTTTAGGAAAATCCTTTGGGAAACAACTAATGTAAATCTGAAACTTTTGAACTCCATTGTGATGAACCCAACTGGCTCAAAACTCCAAACCCTTGTCTTTTAATTTGTTTTTTCGTGTTTTGCTTTTTTTTGAGAAAAATTTCTAAAGTGAAATAGAAGGGGCGCACATCATAATTGCTTACAGAAAGTAAATCTGAGCTAAATTCTTCAAAATGAAAGTGTAGAAGTTATTTTTTAACTGAAACAAATAGATCACAAAAGATAGACGTACCCGAAAGCTTCCAAATTTTTTATTTAAAAAAGCCGATCAAAATAGTGAAAAAATGATGAAATCTGGAGTAGAAAGCCACAGATTGCAAAGTTCAGTCTGAAAACTGAACCTAAAGAGAAGTACAAGTAGGGCGCCCAAGATCATGAAGGAAAACCCTGAAGGAAGAAGGTGTTTCTCCAAGAAAAGTACAAAAACCCTTTTTGCAAGAGCCACGCCCTTCAAGAAAGTCAAAATTCCTACTCAGAAGGTACGGCCATGAAGAAAGATGTCTGCCAGGTGAAAAGAAGTCGCCATCTCCAAAACCCTCCTGAAATCTGATGAAGGAACTCAACAGAATCACAGATCTAGCTCAATAGAAACTTCTGAATGAAGCTCTCACCAACGCACTACTTTAACTGGTCTCTCACAGTCTCAGAAATGCTTGAACACTGAAGAGATTTCGTTCTCCAATGGAAATTTGCTCAAACCCTGATCACAGAGGCAAGCATGGAAGAAACCCTAAGGCAAAGTTGTAAAATGACAAGAATTGAATGTTTTTCATTGCCCAAATGCCTTTTTATACCAAAAGGAAGAAGGGACGCACTTTTCCTTCATTTAAGTCTTTTTAAAATATCATTAAGTCCCTTTAATAGTTATGAATTAATATTTGGTCCCCTCTTAAATGGTTAAGTGATTTAATTTTAAATCACTCTTTTTCCATGAAAATTTAAGTGATATTAAGTGATAAAGTTAATTTGACTTAATAATAAAATATTAAATCAATTAATAACTTAAATCACTCAAATAAGCATAACTTCTACAATTCTTCATAGAATCCGGTATTGTCAGAAGCTAACGACTCTTGAACTGCCAAGGCCTGCAATGAGCTAATCTCTGAACTCTGAAAACGAGAACGACCAAGCTCTCCAAAAAGTACCACTGACCCTCTAACCAAATCCGTTAGCCCACAAGGCTCCAGAAAAAGGCTAACACACGATCAAACACGATCATGCCGAAAAAGGGGACATTACATCCATACTGAGTAATTGGGTGCCAAAATACTGCTGCTGCTTAGGGGGTTTAAAGACAAATCTCACCCATGTCAGAGGTTGCTTGATTGAGTACTGCTATGTGGTTACTTACGATTTTCATGTCAGTGTAGTTGCTATTGATAATCCAACCATGGATTTATCTCAACTCACTGTATAAACTTCTAAAATAAATGGTGTGGTGCCATTGATCTTTTCCATAAGCAAAATTCCTTTAGATCCAGCTGATTAGGGTTTCTTGAGGTACTTGTCAGAGTGAGTTTTTGGTTCAATTCTAGCCTATGTACTTCTGTGAGTTAAATGGTTGGGGCTTGCATGCGATGCTGCATAGGTTTTTAGCTAGTTGCAGATTCTTTTATGTATGGTGTCATGAAAAAGAGATTGCAAATCACCAAGTACTGTTGCTGCATGCTGCATTGAAAAAAATCGCTGAATATTGGACACCATGCTGAGGAAAGAGCTTGGATACCATTTGCAAGGAATTTGCAAATGTAAATGAAGATCATGCAGAATATAATAAGCAATAATAGATCCACATGTAGCAAACAATGAAAACAATTTCACAAATATAAAAGAGATCATGAGCAGGAGAATGAATTTGTATTAATGTTCGGCGGTCGCTTTGAAGGGGCAATCCTTTAAAAGAGAAGAAGCTCCAAATATAATATTGTCAAGATGACTTTCTCTTTCCTTGGCACCTTAATAAATAGCACTCAAATAAAGAAAACTATTACATCCCCATACATGTGGGATAAATACTTTTATTCTAATTAGCTCATGAGAGAACTTACAAAGCATATGCACCCAAACCTTTATTTATTAATGCCTAATAGGTATATTGGAAGGGGGTTCTTATACAATATTTACCAATGTCGTATTCCATAGAAAACATAATCATTGATACTGCTGTACCACTTTTTTGTGTAATATATGTAGTACAGTATTCCTTGGACCAGATATTTTAATCTCACATTTAACTGAATGAGAGGAGAGGACCTACTGCTTTTTTTAACGTTTGACAACAAGATTTTATGTTTCTTTATAATTTCAAACTAATTGCCTTCAATCTTTGTTCGCAGGAAGAAATATTATTTTACAGGGCATCTGTCCACAAGTGTATGGGCTATTTACAGTAAAGCTTGCAGGTAAAATGTTTGTGGTGTCAATATGTCTTCTTTTTGTGGAGTTAAGAGCTATCAAATTTTTGAGGAAGTCTTCATTTTAATTTTTTAGCAGTATAACTATATCTGGAAGTGCTAATGCTACTAGGAACCGGTTAGCTCTTAAGTTGGAGCTTTTCTCCCGTGTCTTTGCTATGTTTATTAAAATTGGAAGTGTATACATGCTTTCTCTTTTAGTACTGTCATGGAAAATGGTCTTATATCCAGTTTTTGTAACAATGTATACTGCTCTAATCCTGTCCTGTAATCTATTTTTTTCTGATTAAGGATTGTAGCTTTTGGAAATGTCACTTTAGTATGGCCATATGATTTTTATTTCTTACAAAAAATAAAGTAGTATGGCCATATTTTCAGATGTCTGAATGTAAATCTGTTTACGAGTCTGGGCTATCTTATCATGTAAGGTTTAATTTTACCTTGGATTTTTTTGGTTTGTGTTTTTGGTGTATAAAGAGAAAATTATATTATAATAGTAAAAACTTACTAAAACACCTGCATAGAGAGATAAGCAGACTAGGGAGACCTCACTGGCTAGAGAAACTAACAATAAAGTGAAGAGTTATAAAATATAAGCAGGAATACATAATTGATAGAGCCTTAAATCTAGCAGCTAACCATAACACCATAGCAAGAAGAGAGTGCAAAACATAAATTGGAGAGGACATGATTCTCTTAGGTACTTTAGAAGTGCAAACGTGCTTTCCATTAGTTGGTCTGTGAGGAGGTCTGTTATCAGCATTGCAATTAAACCTCCATAACTATTACTTTGATTGCTTATTTGAGAATAGCACTGATCGGGTGAGTCTGCAGCCTTCTTAAATGAGAAATTACCTTGTTTTGGTGGCTTTTTGAAGTTGGTAATATGTTGAATCTGCTCATGAACCAGGAAATATTCACTTTCAGTTTATCCGAGCGCAATAACTTGTGTACTGTATTAGCTTTAGTTGTAGATATGAAGCACACTAGCTATTTCTAGAGTAAGAATTTGAAGAGTGTTTCATCTGCTGCAAGAAGTGATTTTAAATTTGTATTATTGCAGTCATGTTGACTTTGATTGGAGGCGTGCAACATGCAGATGCTTCTGGTACAAAGGTTCGGGGAGAGTCCCACTTCTTGTTGGTGGGGGATCCAGGTTTGGTTATATTGAAAATTTGTTTTCTTTGTTTGTCCTTTTTGTATGTTTATGTCAAAAATTTGTTTTCTTTCATTTTTATAATGCACCAAGATTTTTGTTAAAGACAAGTTTTGGTAAGACTTGTGTTTATCATTGTATCTGGCTGAAGTAATTATATTGTTTAGTCGGCCAAATAAAGTAAATAAATAAATCTTAATGTATGTAGCAAATATTTTATGTTCTTATTGGGAGTTAGGTCCCTGACCATTTTGATTAGTTGTAATGGGTAGTTCCCAACGATTGGTGTTCTCAACCACTGTTGACAACTATATATGTCTTGTTTCATTGTAGTCAGGGACAACACATATGACTTGTATACTGTACTTATTGCCATTGATGAATGAGAATACTATTGTTCTGTGCATATGAAATTGTGAGTATTGGATATGTATGTTTTTGTGAGTTATATTCTCGTTTACTCTATTAATTCATCAAGTCATTCCCATGAGTAAACATTTGGTGCCGTTGCCGATACAAATCCTCATGCACATCACATAGACGAGAATAATGGCATCGTAATGGGTTAGCTAGCCGAAGAGCCAGTACAAGCCAACGAATAAAAAAAAGTTGTGTTGATAGAGGATCTTGTTAATCTATTGGATATCTCGGTGAAGGATCACGTATGGAGGGAGGCTCTCAGGCGAGAGGTCCCTTAAGCAGTTATTTGAGACAACTTGAGTGTCAACCAAGAGGTTGACCACCTTCTCAAAAAATTGCCAAGATTGCTCGCATGTCACTTCATCATACTCTAGGATCTTCCAATTGACAAAGACCAAGAGCAAAGGCAACAAAAAATGCTACAACAGTATGAAGAGAGAAATTGTAATGTCCTTGTTTTTTGGCTCGCCAAATAGACATTAATTTAATTATTTGATATTGCTTGGCAAAATGAATATTTAAAAAGGTAATATTAAATAATTAGATTTAAGTATTATTATAAAGTGATGCTAAGGAAATATTTAAAAAATATTTTATAATGTCACTTTATTAAAAAGGAGTATAATGTTTTGGTGGGAAATTTAAAAAGGGTTTTTGTAAGTTTCCTTGGATTGAAATAAAAGGGGTTGCAAGAGCTCATTTGAGGTGTGCTGGTTTATTATTTTATCTAGTATTTTGGTGGAGCTCTTTGGAGTTCGAAACCCTAGGTGGGAATTGCTACGGGTATCTAGTTTTAGTGGTGAAAGATTCCTCCCTAGCTGATAGCAGGAGAAATCAATCCAAGTTTCTCACATTTGCACGATAATGCTTGGTTTAGAAATTTGTGAGTCTTCATTGAAGACAAATTTTAGGGATAATCTAGAACTGTGTCCAGAAGAGGTTTATATCATATTTATTGTCAATACTACAACCATTTATTTTATATAAACTGGCATACTTCACTAGTCGTGCCATTTATCTATATCTGCGGTTTATAAATTCAAATATTCCATCTGGTTTAATTTTCAGAAATAATATTTTGGAAGGAGTTTGTATTATGTCAGGAATAGTTGGCAGTTTTATATATGAGGGTTTCAGTGTTAATTTATACATATATTTATGCAGACAGGTAGGTTTATATTATTGCCCTCCCTTACCAGTGATGGCATTGAAAGATGAAGTGACTATATTTGGTGGAGCCTTGGATTGCATTCTGGGAAGTCGTGGGTCTTTACCTCTATCACAGCATACTTATTTTTAATACTGTGCCTTGTTGAAGAATTGCAGATTGTTGGTCCAGGTCGATACACTAATTTCGAATGCATGCTTTCTTAAGGGGGTTGCTAGTCATTATGTTAAACACAACCACAAGGAAGGAGTTGAGTAATTAAATCAGGAGGATCGAATAGCTTTATTTCAAGGAATACTCAAAGGAATTCAGGTTATGTTGCTAGTGGTCGTTGTATTGCCATAGCTGCCACCTTTGCTTTATTAATACTGTTGTTATCTGCATGAGGATCACGGTCTTGAATAATAGCACAACTTATTAGAGAAATATTGGGTTATTAATTGTTGCCTTTTGCTGTTTTGTCTTTAGTGACAAGTCACTTTACTTTATTTAAATTGTATCACTTCCTATATGTTTGAATAAAACAAATTTGTCTTATTTAATTTTTGTCTTATACGACTTTGTTGACTTTAATCATTGTCTTCATAAATTTGATCGCTCCATTTATTTATCTTCAAATGATAAGTGCTTCCTCCTTTAATATTAATAATTCATTCATGAATAGATTGCTTCTTTTCAATTATGAATCAGTACTCTTATATTTGCTGCCTATCTTATGAAATATAGTTGCTGCTGTCATACATAATCAAGGCTCTATTAATCACAGACTTGGGTGCTTTAAATTCTTTTATATGTACTGATGATGAAGTTAATTAATCCCCACCAATCTGCAAGGTTGAAGAAACACAACTCTCTTGGAATGCAACATCATTAAAGGAAAACAAGAACCATTAAAAGAAAACAGGGATCAAAATGCTGCCCCCAATCAAACAAACCAATACACTGACAATAGTGCCAGGGATGTATAATGTCATTCTTGATTCATAGAACAGAATACTAAGTCTCTGAGTCCACTCCTTACATAAACATAAATTACAATTTATCAAACTCCACGATATGGAGACAGCATTGATTAGATTAGAATCATACAAACTTAACACCCAGGAAACCAATTCCCAGACCAATTCAACAGGCAGCAAGGTGTTGGATTCCAAACCAGTTAATGCTCAAAATGGCTTTCCCCAAAATCATTCCTCCTTTCATACTGGCAAAAGCCTTCCCACCATGTATCAATTCTTTTCTATTCTCTGCCAAGAATCGTTTTTGTCTTTCTCTGTCTATTCCAACCGATCCTATTTCTGTACAAGAGTGTTTCTCTTCTAACAAATCATCTGCCTCTGGCAAGCAAAATCAAACTCTCCTGGTTCAAGTCTTTCCTCCAATAACTGTCCTTTTCTTTAAGCAGTCACTTACACACAAAAAGAACATGGGGGTGATCCTTGTAACTGTCTTTTTCATTCCACACAAAACAAAGAAAGCTTGATGGAAATCAAAGGAGTAGTTTGCTGCCCCTCCAAGGCTGCTACTTGTCAACAAGAGGCAAGGAAACCAACACAAAACAGAGAACAACAACAGAAAACCAAAATTCCAAATCAAAAAAAGCGATGCCCCTGCATCATGTACCTTGATTATTAATCACTGTTTTTATAAGATTAATCACTCCTTCATTAATTTTGATATCCTTAATATTCTATGCTGCTATCTTTTTATCATTACATTCATTTATAGTTCTCATCATCAGATCTCTAACATTGTTCTCTTTTCTTCAACTTATCATATGAGTTTTGCTATTTGTGATTTCGAGTCTTTATCAATTATGTTGTTCATACCCTATCCTCTCATCACATTGTTCATCCATCTCCATATGCTCCCTTCAATCTGTTCATATTTAAATTTTTGCCTCCCCATCTACTTCTGCAAACACTTGTGCTAAATGTACCAACTATTTACCACCTGCAATTTTTCACTTCCACATCTTTTCAGATGCTCCTCTGCATACTTTTCATGCAATCATTTCTTATCCAATTCTACTCAAACTTGTCTTTCTTACTCTTATACTGCCTACCTTTACTTTTGTGGTATCTATTCCCATCTATTGCTTCTTCCTGATGAGCATTGTTGAGTTCCATTAATCAAGGCATAAACTCCCTATAAACTCCTTTGACATAAATGATATTATTTTAACAATCTTGTATATTCCTTTGACATCAATGACAATCAATTTAGAATCTCTCATACTTGTTTGACATCAATGACAGTATTTCCAACAAAAGTGATGTTTTTGTACCTAGTTTGTTTGCATAAAATGATAAATGTATATAATATCTCTTTATCAAAAAAATGAAATCAAGAACTGAAGAGTCATTACAATTAGATGAGGCTTGTTTATTGGATTTTTTGAATGCTTTTTGTTGCCCCAAATATTTCCTAGTTTACAGCTTTAAAATACAAGGAAAAGACTTTAATTGATATATTATTATATTCTTATAATTGTTGCAGGTACAGGGAAGTCTCAGTTTTTAAAGTTTGCTTCAAAGCTCAGTCATCGTTCTGTAATAACCACTGGATTAGGGAGCACTAGTGCAGGTCTCACGGTAACTGCAGTCAAGGACGGAGGTATTTTCTTAATTATATAGATAAAATCTCACATGTTTAAAGATAGGAGTACAAGTACAACTATGTGTTGTTAGGTAAGTAGTACCAAAAACTGGTAAATGAATAAAATTCCAATAAATAAACCCAGTTCCTCTTTATTTAGATTTTTAGTGGAAAACAATACATGCATGACCTGCCACCCGCATAGGGCTCATAAATTTTGCATTTGAGGGTGGCAACACACAAGAAAGTCAAAATGTACTAAAAGAGAAAGAAAGTATAGTGTTTTGAATTCGTCCCCTATTTTGTATAATATAGTTGATGCAGGAGCATCCGGGTCCACAAGCAATCTTATGTCACCAAATTTTTTTTTCCTTGTTATGTTTGGTTTTCTTCCTTGTTTTGATTGTAGGAGTAGATGATCAAATTCTGAATAATTTTCTATGATTCATGGCCAACTGAAGATATTACCCTGAAGAGAAGTGAAATGAGTGCTCACTTTTCATATTTTAGCCCCTGTTTGGATTGCGGAACTTTTTCCCAGTCCTGGATCTGTGGGACTTTCTTGATGAATCGGATGCCTTTTGGATCCCTACAAGTCTTTTTGGACTTCGAATTCTCACCGATTGCTAAGTCTCTTTTGCCTTGCAGAACTTTTTTCGGATCTTGGAAAAATCCTTTTACTCCTCATTTTCTTTGCAATATCCATATCAACTTTATTTTCCCACAATAGTCTTACCTCACCCCGACTTGCAAAACTTTCCACACTTGCTGAATATATCTGGTTATTTGCCAAATTCCCACAATTCCTTGTGGGCATGATTTCCTTGCATGGTTGTTCGATGGTGGTGTAAAGACTCCTACCAATTTCCACAGCAATTTTTTCGCACTTTTTCACAATATTGAATGGAAGATCTTTTTATCAAATAGTTTGTATTCACCTTCTTGTGTAATTTTCTGATTTGCAGATTTATGTGATGTTTATGGCGTTTTGAGTTGTGTAATTGAAATCAAACTTTGACAATCATTAAGGACACAAGTGATAAATGCACATGAGCTAATAAAAAATTCATTCTTTTGTTATATGTTTCTATGGAATAAGGGCATTAGGTTAGTATCCTATTAGTTGGGTGGAGCTCCTAAATTTCTGAGTGGTGTTTGAAACACACTGTTCATTATCATGAGTCAAAGTTTCATTGTGTGGAGATACACATATAAAAAAGTGTTTCATTCCGTCGGTAATAAATGACATGTGAAATAAAAATACCCACATTTAGAGTCTTGTTCCTGAGCTGTATGTTTGAGGTATGTAGACTGCATAGTGTTGCTGCTTTAGATTTTATCTTTCTATAGGGACTTGGCACGTGGCCTCTCAAGAATGTCCTGCATGAAGGATTGAAGAATTCTTGTTGTAATAAAGATACAAATGTTATCATATTTTTCCATCGGTATATGGAAAACAGCTAATATTTGAGAAAAATGATTGAAGGTACTTTTAGTTTTTTTAAATCTTGGTGAATCTAGTAAAATCATGTAAACTTATAGAAAATTAGCTTAATATTTTTACTAAGTATTACTAAGTCTTTGATCTACTTTTCAAAAGCTTACACAATAAGCCAATTGCAGAAAAATAGTTCATAAAATTTTCCTTAACCACTTGTAGTTGTTTAATTTGCTTAGATGGGAGGAAAAAGATCATGCATCACATTTGACTATTGTTTGTGTGCTATTCTAATTGAGAACCAATGCTATTTGGCTCAAAGGAATGGTTTCAGTGTGCTTTTTCTTAAATTAATTAATAAAAATCTAATTTATATTTTGGTTAGGTTTTTCTGCTGCTTATGCTGCACCTCAATTAGAGAGTTTGATGAGTGGGGGTGGGGTGGAGGTGAAAGGAGGTGTATTCATAGTTACAGTTTTATTCATTTATTTTAGATTGAGTAGTTGCATTATTAGAATAATTATTCTTGTTTTCTGAATTGAATTTGATTACATACATTTTGTATGCTATTCGTTTCTTAGTCATCAATTTACAAATCAGATTGGTCATGTAGTCTTGTGTTCTTTTGCAAATTTAACGTCTGATCTATATTAATGTGAGACTTTGCAGGTGAATGGATGTTAGAGGCAGGAGCACTTGTTTTGGCTGATGGTGGCCTTTGTTGCATTGATGAATTTGATAGGTATGCTTAGGAAAAAAAAATCTTTTCTTTGGGTGAGGGTACTAGTTATTGCATGTTTAGAACAAAAATCTAATACTGTGTTACCAGGTCCCTCAGGAACCCCACCTTTGCCCCATATTGGTATGGGTCCGGTTGGTGTTTGAGTCTTGGGCTGGTTCTTCATGGGGTTCTGTAATGGGCTGTGCTAAACCTTTTGGAGTTTTGATAATTGGTTGATGAAATGCCCACACATTGATGTACTAACTATTTATGTACTTTGCAGGCGTTTGACAAAATGACAGTTGATATGACTTTTCACAATATTATAAAATGATTTAAAATAACTATTCTGCTATAAAAATAGGATAGCTGATTAACTTAATATATATTGCATCAAAATCATTAAAATAATATTTCTGACCTGAAAAAGAAATGATAGCTGATTAAATTATTTGGGAATATATTATCAACAGCTGGTGATGGCTGAATACAAGTGTATGCCGAGTGATATTGTTTGGCTAGTTATATGCTGTGTCCAAATTTCAGACTACACACTGCTCTTCCAAATTTTGGAATCCCCTTTTATGTCAGGAAAGCTCTTGTGAATACAGGGCAACTCCCCTCATAGACTGGTTGCTGCCATAAATGAGTCCCACGTCCCTCACAAGGCTCAAAAATTTCTCCTTTGACTGCTATGATGCCTTCTAAGAAGTCTTTAAGTCTATTTAGTGGTTACGGCTGGCATTGGAGGGTCCCACAACCTCCTTCAACTCCCACAACATTGCTGGAATCTCCACATGCTCTTTCTCCTTGCTGGACGGCTAGAAGACATGTCTTATGAACTTCAAAATCCTGATTGCTTCCTCCTCTACTTGGGACAACCAGGTCATAGAAGTGTACAACCTGCCTTGTTAATAACAATCTCTCCAAAATGGCGGCTGGATATATATATATATATATATATCTGCTGTTCAAATTCACTCCATAGCCCATACCAAAGCTCTTTGCATAAAATCTATTAAATATTTGCCTGCAAATAATATCGGAAATAGTTTTTGACTCACTCTCCAGGAAGTACTAATTAAATATCTGGGTGCAATTCTCTTCAATCTCTAAACATTACTTGCAGCTGTGAATCTTGAATGAATCTACATGTAAATTGGCTAGGATGGTTTTTGTCCTTGAAACCAATTTGTCATAGGGTTTGATGAGCACATGATTATACTAAGAGGGGGGAGGGGAGGAGAGGGGGTGAGAGGGGACGGAAGTGCAGGTGGAGGGTTGAATCAGTATAATACAAACTTTTACCAATTTAAACTTAATCAATCATAACAATAATAACCATGCAAGATCTTGACAATTAAGAACACAAGAACACCAAGATTTACGTGTAAACCCTTACGGGAGAAAACCACAACAAAATAATGCTTTTTATATAAATCTCTTCCACAATCTTTGTAGGTATCAACCTACAAGAGACATCAATCCCCTCAAATTCAATTTTTGAGTGCCAACCCACTAGAGACACCGATCACCACTTGTAGAATTTGTAGGCACCAACCTCTTCAATATGAGACACCAGTTTCTTCAATAAAATCTTGTCTTCTTGAGAATAAATCTTTTATATAAATAGCCTTTAATGATCTTCTTTTATAAGGAATATTGTGAAAACATTGTACTAAAGTTAGAGAAAAATCATCATAAAATCATTGTAAAAGAAGGCATATTGTAATGCTGATTACAGTAGTATTGTTCAGCTATTTACTTTTAGCATGTTACATTTTATATTTACTACTTCCACTGAATAAGTGGTTGAGTTATTTATATTTCAGTTTTGCTTCACTCCCGCTGAATAAGTGGTTGCGTGTTTTAATTTAAATATTGTAATAACGCTCCCGCTGAATAAGTGGTCGGGCTTTCATGGTTGGTTATCCGCCTACTTTACTTTCCAACATTTACTCTCAAAATGGTCGGCTAGCTGTCTACAAGATTGTTAATTTCATTTCCAGTTTATAGCTAACAATCTCCTTGAACCGTGTGCTCTCACTGTCATGTCCCCGAATTGGAGGTATGGTGATTTAATTAAATTATTTAATTAAGTTGCCCAAATTATTGATATTTCATGAGGATAGCTTAATTGATGATTTAATTAAATCAAGAGATGTTATTAAATTAATTATTTATTAAGTTATTCCCATAAAATAAAATATCAGAAGGGATGACTTATTATTTAATTAATTTAATAATAAAAAGTGACTTAAGTGACTTAATAATAAAATAATAAAATAATAAAGTCACTTAAGGAATAATCAAGAATCTTCTAGAAGTCTCTTGGTGATGAGCTTGAAAAAGTATAAAAAGAGGCTTGGGCTATGCATTTGGACATCTTGAGTTGAATACACTTTTCTACTACACTGCTGAAGCTGAATGCTTAGCTTATTGTTTTCTAGTCTTCGTTTGTGAAAGACCAAACCTTGCTGGTTAAGTGCCAATTTCGGTTGTGCAACACCAACCCTAGTTGGATAGTGGAGGAAGATACTTCAGTCTTTCTCATTGTGCTAATTGCAATCATTTTTGGAAGAGTTTGGGAAGTTATTTGAAGTCTGCAATTTTGTTTCAGTCTGCAGATCAGCCATGAGAGAAATTACATTTTCATTCGTTGCTCTTCAATAAGGAGATATAATTTTGTGGGCACTTGAGGGATTGCTTCCTTTGGTGTTGGCAATCATTTTCATAACAAATTCGAAGAGCTTAGAGGCTGCATTTATTTATCTAAAGTATTGCCAGGCAAGAACAAGGGCGGCTAGGTGAAAGCATCGATTGGGCCTAAGAGGAGTTCAATTTGCTTGGAATTTGATTGCTACTTCATCTTTCATCCAAGGCACTTCTTGAGGCCAGGTTCTTCACATTTCTATCATCTTCTAGCATTGCATTTAGCATAGTTATATTTGCAGTTGTAGGTGTGCATTATACCAGCATTATCATATTTTGTAATCAATGTAAATGCCAAGAGTCTTGGCCATATTTCATGAGCATTGTATTAGAAACTTCATTGCAATTAAGGAGATATAAATTGCTGGTGTCATTTGAGCAATTCAATATCATTTGTATTTAGTTTGTTAGTTTGCATACCAACTGTTTGTTAAAATATCAGTTGGCTGTAGGTGATCATTTCTCATGTTTAGATCATATATATGCATTGAATATTGTCAAAATAAGTTGCACATTCATGCTAGGGCATTGTTTAGTCAATTTAGAGTCATTTGCAAACATTCTTATTGATGTTAAGTGGAGATAAGAGCCATAAAAACAATCTGAAATTTTATATCAGTCATATGACCCTTGTATGCAAAGTGTTTGATGAAATTCCTTGAGCCTTCAATCAGCATTTTGAGGTCAGTTTTGAGCAGGGTCATTACACTCACCTTGCTCACATTAGGATCTTGGTGATCAGAAAGTGAAGGATTCCCTTTTAGCTGGTTTGATTATTGGGCTAACCTTAATGGGTGCTATTTGGATGTGAAAATTCAAAAAAGATTAAGGGGGATATCTCAGTGGTATCAAAGCCCAAGTTCCTGCCATCCTGTGAAATCCGAGTTTCAATTGTCAGATGAGTGATAGAGAAGTCAAATACTACACTAGAGATCAAGCAAGAGTTCAGTATCAGAATCCACCAGTTCCAAATGTAGACTTTCTTAGAGGCTTTGAGAGACAGTAGTAAAGCAATTGAGACCATGGCAAAAAGAGATAAGGGTACATTGGAGGAAAGGGATGCTAGAGCTGAAAGAAAGTTTGACACCATGTTGGATATGATGTCACGATTGCTAGCTAAGATGGATCAACAAGTGACTCAAAATAATTCCCAACCTCAACAAAATCATGTTGGAGAGAACAACTCTTCGGAAGCAAATGGAAGAGAGAGGACTATTGGACAACATGTTGCAACTACTAGAGGATCAACCTCTAGACCCCTCATTGCTAACTTCATTCCAAGGGAAGAACCGCCAGTTGAAGCTGAGATGTCTTTGGCGAACGAAGTGAGAAATAGCTACATGGAGTATGTCTCACTACTGATAAACATTCGTGATGCCATATCATTGGATTAATATATGAATCAAAAGAAGAGAAGAGGAGGCGGAAGAAATGACGATCGTGCTCCTATGGCTCCTAGAACGGATTATCATCAAGCCCTTGGTAAAGTTACCTTGACTCATTTTAATAGGAGTGATAAGTGTTCGGCAAGGTCGTGGGTGCAAAAGCTTGATAACTACCTCTTGCTTAGAGCGATGCCTGAAGAAGATGCTATCAAATTTTCCACCTTACATTTGGATGGAGCTTCTCATGAATGGTGGTATCATGGTTTGGTCACTCTTTGCCATAACCACATTCATACATATGAGTTCACAAACAAGATGATATAAAGGTTTGACACCAAGGATCCTAAAGTTAGATTTCGTGAGTTGGTGCAGCTAAAGCAACATGGTTCGCTTGACTCATATGTTGCTGATTTTCAAAGGTTGTCAGTGATGGTGCTCAACATCACTGAAAGGAGGCTTGTAGTGTTATTTATTGAAGGATTGTCGAAACCATTGAAGGGTTGGGTCAAAGCCTTTGATCCACCAACTCTTGATGAAGCAATGAAGAAATCAAGGAGCATGGAGTTGGCTGCCCCAAGGCCAAAATATCCCTCCAAATCTTTTAATCACAAGAAGGATAAGAAACATCATTTGAATCAGCCTAAGAAGTTTCCTCAGAAGATTTCTAATGAGCTCGGTGAGAAGTTGAGAAAAGATGGAGTTTGTTACACATGTCGTGAACCTTGGGTTAAAGGCCACAAATGCTATGGAAAGGGTCATTCAAATCATATGGAGGCCTATTCCGATTTTGGATCAGCATCTGACATGTTTGATCAACAATATGAATCAACAAGTAGTGATGATGAAGAAGCTCGAAAAGAGGAACCAAAAGACAATGGAGGAGGGAGTGCTTTGGCACAACTCTCGAGATTTCAAAAGAATGAGTCTTTTTGAGTTCGTGGAGTGATTGGATTGCAGTGAATTGTTGCTCTATTTGACACTGGAGCAACCCATAACTTCATTGATGAAGGATTGGTGGTAAAGAGAGGTCTCAAGACAGAGGAGTTTGAAGACTTCAAAGTGATGGTGGCCAATGGATTCACATTGTCTTGCAATAGAAGAATTCCCAACTTCTCCATGCAGTTGGGCAATTATGAAGTGAAGGATGATTTTCATGTTGTAGGCATTGGTGATACCAATGTGATGCTTGGGATACAATGGCTGTGATCTCTTGGAGAGATCACAGCCATTGTATCCCAAGCATCACATCGGTATCACCAATGCAAACAATGGAGTTGAAGTTTCAGTTTGATGGAAAGAAGGTAGTGTTAAGAGGGATGTCAAATGGAGGCCCTCATATTGTATCATTCAAGAGAATGGAAAGGCTAATTTGCCATGATCAAGTAGAATGGGAAGCAAAGTGTTTGATATTATCAGCTGATCCAGTGGAAGATAAGAGGCACTATCATCCTAATATTCAAGCCTTGATCACTAAGAAGAATAAAGTCTTTGGTAGTATACCTCCTGCGAGACCTCCTGAAAGAGGTTGTGAGCATGTGATAGAACTTGAAGAAGGTGCAAAGTTGATTATCACAACTCCATACCGCTACCCAAAGAAGCAGAAGGATGAAATTGAGAAGGCTATCAAAGAGCTCTTGGATATGGGTCACATTCGCCCAAGCAAGAGTCCCTTCGCTTCAGCAGTGGTGCTTGTCAAAAAGAAAGATGGCACAATGCGCATGTGTGTTGATTACCGTGCGCTGAATTAGAAGGCAATCAAGAACCGGTATCCAATCTCCAAATAGATGAGCTCATTGATGAGCTACATGGAGCCATGTATTTCTTTAAGATTGATCTTAGATCAGGCTACCACTAGATAAGAATGAGGGAGTTAGACATAGAGAAAACTGCCTTATGATGCCATTTTGGGCATTATGAATTCCTAGTCATGCCATTCGGATTGACGAATGCGCCTGCAACTTTCCAGTCTTGCATGAACAAGATCTTAAGGCAGCAGTTGAGGAAGTTTGTGCTCATCTTCTTCGATAATATTCTCATATTCATCAAGTCATGGGAAGAGCACCTCAAGCTCTTGGAGGAAGTGCTTAACATTTTGGAAGCATAATGGTTATTTGCAAAGGAGTCAAAATGTGAATTTGGGATGACAGAGCTTCTCTACCTTGGCCACATTATCAACTCTAAGGGTGTTAGAGTTGATCCCGAAAATATCAAAGCAATCCTAGATTGGCCACCTCCAAAGAATGTGTCACATTTGAAGGGGTTTCTGGGGTTGTGTGGCTTCTACAAAAGGTTTGTGAAGGGGTATTCTTAGATGGCAGCCCCCCTCACTGATCTCACCAAGAAGGGAGCTTTCTTATGGTCGGATAAGGCATAAGTGGTGTTTGACAAGTTCAAGCAAATCATGAGCTCTTGTCTAGTTTTGGCTCTACTCGACTTCACTAAGCCGTTTGAATTGCAGTGTGATGCTTTAGGTGAAGGAGCTGGGGCTGTTCTTATGCAAGACAAACACCCTATTGTCTTCGAGAGCATAAAACTAAGAGTTGAAAGATCATATTCAATTTATGATAAGGAGATGCTTGCAATTATGCACGCATTAGCCAAGTTCAGATAGTACTTGGTTGGGAGCAAGTTTGTGGTGAAGACTAATCATAATAGTCTCAAGAACTTCATGCATCAAAAAGACTTGAATGAAAGACAACAAAAGTGGGTGAGTAAGCTTCAAGCTTACGACTTTGACATTGAGTATGTCAAAGGCAAAAATAACATAGTAATTGATGTTCTTTCAAGAAGGCCTCATTTGAACTCTTTGGTTGAGCTTATTGCTGATTGGAAGGAGCAAATTGTTGCTGATTATGCCAAAAATCAATTTGCAACCAGCATTGTTGAAGGTCATTTGCAAGATGAAAGGTATTAGCTGGTTGATGGATTGATTCAATATAAGGGTAGAATCTTCTTGGTACTTGAATCTAAGCTCAAGAAGAAGATTTTGCAGTCTTTTCATGACATTCCCCTTGCTGGTCATCAAGTGTATTTCAAGACTTACAAGCGGACCCGTGAAAGATTTTCATAGAAAGGGTTGAAAGATGAAGTCTCACGCTACATAAGGGAGTGTCAAACTTGCCAGATGGACAAAAATGAACATACTTTTCTAGCTGGTTTGTTGCAGGCCCTACCCATTCCCAATAAAAAATGGGAAAGTAGTGTGATGGATTTCATCATGAGGTTGCCAAAGGTGCAAGGGAGAGATTGCATCTATGTTTGGTGGATCGATTGACCAAGTTTTTTCATTCTTTGCTATCACAAGTTCATTTACAGTAGCTCAAGTAGCTGAGTTGTTCTTCAGAGAACTGTTATGTTTGCATGGATTGCCATGAAACATTATAAATGATAGGGACAAGTTCCTAAGTGCTTTTTGGCAAGAAAATTTCAGATTGAGTGGTATAGTGCTCACTCCAAACATTAGTTATCACCCACAAATGGATGGCCAATTAGAGATAGTGAATGAATGGTTGGAAGGCTACCTTAGAAACTATGTGTCGGGGAAGCAAAAAGCATGGGTAAAATGGCTTCATTTTGGAGAGTATTGCTATAACTCTTCCTATCATATGTCAATTAAGATGTCTCCATTTATGGCTCTCTATGGTTACGAAGCTCTTGACTTCGTAGACTTGGTGTTTGGTGATAGTAGAGCTCATGAAGCAAAGGATATGTTGTAGCAGAGTTAGGACATCTTGAGATCATTGAAGGATAATCTACATCATGCCCAAAACCAACAAAAAGCTATACGCTGATCAGCAGCATGTTGAGCACACATTCGAGGTTGGGGACATGGTCTATTTGAGGCTTCAACCCTACAGACAGTCTACTCTCAAGAAGAGTGGAGGAGAAAAGCTTAGGCCATGTTTCTATGGCCCTTTTAGAGTCATTAGGCGGATCGTGGTAGTGGCTTACGAGTTAGAGCTTCCAACTAGTAGCAATGTGTACAATGTCTTTCATATGTCACGCCTCAAGAAGGCACTTGGGCACAATGTTGTTGCTACTTCAGAGTTACCTCCATAGGATGAAGAAGGACAATTGGTGTTGATTCATGAGGAGATCATTAATGTTAGAGAGCGCTCTTTGAGGAGAAGAACAATCAAAGAGTATTTAGTGAAATGGAGGAACTTGCCAATTGAGGATGCTGCATGGGAAGGTGAGCACATTCTGTAACATCTAGACTTGCGGTTGCTTGAGGACAAGCAATCTCGAGGAGGGCAGACTGTAATGTCCCCTTCTCAAAAGTAAGTAGTGTGGTTGCTTGTTAGCCTATTCCGGATGCTCGTAGGCTTGTTGGAGGTAAAATTAGGGTTTCCAGCTGTTTGGAGGTTTTTAGTGTTTTCAAGGGTTTGCACGTTGGAGTTTTGCAATTAGGATTCTAGATTCTTTCTGGGTTTTCAGAAAGCTTCACATTGGTATGACATGCATATGCATCAAGCAATTTTCCCGGACTTACTATTTTTAGTAAGTTTTGACGACTACTCAAATTGTGGTTAAAATGGGTTTGGAACAACTTACTATTTTTAGTAGTATGCTATTTTTAGTAAGTTCTATTTTTGGCAGTGCTCCGGTTGGCAGTAGTTCAACAGTTCAAAGTGTTTTCTCTTTCGGGCAAAGTAGTTTGGGTATATTTGGTTTTCAGCGTTTTGAGGCTCGTTTTGGTAAAAATGATTTATTTAAGTCATTTTGATATTTTAATGTCTTTTTGGGCCCCATGGCCTAGATGAATGACTTAATGATGTTTTAAAAGGTGGGCTTTGAGGGTGGACGCCTCATGAGAGGTAATTAAATATTTTATTAAGTTAATTATGTGCTCTTGTGCCTTGGACGCCTAGAAGAGGGTGAATAAAGTTTATTTAAAAATCAAATACTTCAAAATATGCCTTGGGCGTCCCTTTTGGATGGAAAAGAAGAAGTTGAAAGGTCACCTCAAAGTTCTATTTAAGAAAGGCTTTGCTCCAGCATTTGGTATCCATTGCTATTGATGACGGAGTGCTACTGAAATGATTTCAGGCCCTTGGCTTCGAGGAACGCATACCTCCTAGCAAATTATCAATTTCCTGTTTGAAAGACAACACCTAGCTGATTGAGATTGCTTCCCATCCAGAGATTGCAGATTGAGCTTCATTGTTGAAGGTTTTGATGTTATTTTCAGTTTTGTAGTTGCTGGTTCATGTATGGCTGTAACTTATTTTCATTCATAAGTCCTTGGTGAATTTTTTGTTGGTTCTCGGTATCAAAGTTATCATCTTTGCTACTTTCGGTGTCCCCTTTCGTCAAGTTTCAGATTTTAATATGAAGTCTCCATTTTTCTAGAGTTGGTAGCCCTTGTTAGGGGGGTTTTATCATTTCCAAATTTGCATTTTGCTGCGTGCATAAAAGTTGAAGGTTGTTTGTAGGTGTTTGTTGTCTTGTACTCGGTCGCCCTTCACCTAGGCTTCATTCTCATTTGGTTTGGAGTCATTTGGATGAGTGTTGATGGAGTTATAAGTATTTTGGTGTTACCCTAGTTTGCTGGTCTGTGTTTCAATTTGCTGTATTTTCATATCAGATTTGGTTATTTTAGTTTATACTATATTCCTTTGATGTTCTCATTTATATTTGTAATAAGGAATATTGTAAAAACAGTAAAAGAAGGCATATTGTAACGCTGATTATAGTAGTACTGTTCAACTATTTACTTTCAACATGTTACATTTTGTATTTACCACTCCCGCTTAATCAGTGGTCGAGTTATTTATATTTTGGTTTTGCTTCACTCCCGCTGAATAAGTGGTTGAGTGTTTTAATTTAAATATTGTAATAACGCTCTCGCTGAATAAGTGGTCCAGCTTTCATGGTCGGTTATCCACCTACTTTGCATTCAAGTGTTTACTTTCAGAATGGTCGGCTAGTTGCCTACAACATTGTTCATTTCATTTCTAGTTTATAGCTAACGATCCCCTCGCACCGTATGCTCTCACTTCTCTCACATCGGGATCTTGGTGATTAGAAAGTGAAGGGTTCCTTTTTAGCTAGTTTGATTATTGGGCTAACCTTAACGGGTGCAATTTCTATGTGAAAATTCAAAAAAAACTAAGTGTGGATTAATATTTTCTCTTCAACAATTAATTTGAGAGTTTCTCAAATTCGTTTATCGAGATGGATACCTGGGAAAACATACCTGGGAATGCTGTTTTCCGCAGTGAAACCATCTACCCTAGATGGTCTTGGAAGAATCAATCAGATTCTTCAGTTGGATTATTTAGTTCAGTGGTATTGCATAATAGTAGATTGAAGATATGACATATTATTTCTTGGTTGATTTATATTGAATACTGATATTCATTTGGAAGTCATTGTGGGTCATCGATTATATCATATTTTTTTCGGTTCGGGTTATTCATGCCAATGCTGGCGGTCATATTATTATCTTGAATCCCGATTGCGATTAATATTTAGAATAAAGGATTTGTATCTAAATATTCTTTTTCCCAATTTCATGGCTCACACATGATGTGGCAATGCCTGTTATCATGTAATGTCCCCATTTTGGCCATACACTCTTCTTTTGGATTTAGCCTATTTCCGGAAATCCCTAGGCTAAGCTGAAGTAGAAAACTAGGGTTTCCTCTTTTAGATTCTGTTCAGTTGGCGTTCAGAGGATGTTGTGCAGACTTACTATTTATAGCAGTTTGCTATTTTTAGCAAGTCTATCTTTTGGCAGTATCTATCTAGCAACAATTCAATCCTTTGCAGTTCGGTGTTCAGTTTGGCTTTCTGATGGTTTTGAAGTTAACTTACTATTTTTGGCAATTGCTATTTTTAGTAAGTTCATTTTTGGCAGAAGCATCATCATCAACTTGGTTCAGTTTGGCATTTGTCAGTTTGCTATTTTTAGCAATTCATCGTTGCAGCTTGGGCATTGTATTTGGTTATCTCCTTGGTGAGTTTTAGTCAATTTTCATGTCTTGAAGTTGTACCCTACAGGCTTGATGACTTCAAGTTGTTTTAAAGAAGGGGACATAAAGGGGTCAAGTGAGCATTTAATTATTTAATAAATGCTTTATTGTTGCAATATGAAATGGATGCCTAAAGGGGAAGTTGAATGATATTTTAATATTTCAAAAAGTGAAATGCTTAAAGTGGCGTCCCTTTTGGAAGTTGAAGTGATTCAACTTCTTGGAATTTGAAGAGTCTCTTGTTACTTCATTTGCCAATTGAAACTTATATATATTGCTGCTGTTTGAAGAGCTGATTATCCATTCATGTTATTATACTGTTATGCTGTCGGAATGACATTTGAATTCTTGCTTTGAGGATGCTACCTCCTAGCCAACTATCCAATTTCATGTTTGAAATACAACATCTAGTTGGAATTTGCTGCTTCTCATCCAGACTAGCAGATTGAGCTTAATTGTGAAGAAATTTTGAAGATTCATCAATTTTGGTCTTGCTGTTTCATCTACAGCTGAAGGTGATTTCATGTTATATCTTAATTTCCAGTTTGAATTTGGTTATGGGTATTTTACCTTTCAGTTTTCTGTTCAAAGGCGCCCCTTTCTACCAATTCTTAGATTTTATTGTTGAGAACCTGATTTTTAAGGAGAAATCGCCCCTTCAAGGAGGGCCGTACTTTTCTAGAGGAGCTTTGGAATTCGTGCAAAATTAACAAGGGTTCTTTGGAGCTATTTCTTCATTTCAGTTTGGTCGCCTACCTTCTAGCAATCAGTTGCAATTGGTTTTATTCGATTCAGAGGTAATTTGACCAAGTTATGAGTATTTCATGTTTTCTTTGTAGCTGGTTTGAATTTCCAGAATTCTGATTTTTATATTAGATTGTTACAGTTTCCAGTTTTTGGTTTTATACTTCAGTTTTTGGAGTGTTATATGATTGTAAGAATTCATACTTCTTTTTCTAAGGTTCACTTCCTATCATTGTAATTTGTAATCTGCAGAGTTTAATTTGTAAAGGTTGAGATTAAGCATTACTAATCCAACCATTTCCAGTTCTGCAATTACTTATTGTTTTTTCATTAAATTACCCCTGGATGGTTTACCGCCAGTGTGGATAATCTGATTTGTAACACTCTTGTACCCACTTTCATAGTGGAGAATCCCCACAGCACTGTGGATGCCCGCCGCAGCGGATGAATTAGTTTGTAATAGCTCATGGCTGGTTATCCGCCTATCAATTTCTAGTTTTCTTAATAGCTCATGTCTGGTTATCCGCCTATCAGTTTCTAGTTTTTCAATTCAACACTCCGTCATATGTTAGCACCTCGCCCTCAGTGGGATCTTGAGTGCACATTCTTGATGTAGAGTAGTTTTCTTTCAAGTATTTTCATTTAGCTCCTCCGCCATATGACAACACCTATCCCTCATTGGGATTGAGTGTGCATTCTTGGTGTGAGTTCATTTCAAGTTCAGTTTTCTATTTGGAGCTAACGCTAACCGAGTTGATTAAGTGCTGGTTATATGTGTTAATTCATCAAAAAAATTGGTTAGCATATTTCATATCAGGTGTGTAATCTGATTAATATCTGCTAATCGATGAAGTTGGCAAAGTTGGTGATTATTATTATTATTGGTTGTTGTCTTTTCATGGTGCAAATAAGGAGTTCGAGGTATTTTGTTTTGGTCACCACCTTTGCATATACAAAGGCCGCTAATTATTATTGGAATGTGAGAACCACATTTCTAATATTTATTTGCTTTTTATGAAGTGCAACACCCTATTGCACTTTGTGGTATTCCTAGTATATACGAAAAACATATATATATTTCTCCTTTATTGTTGGTAGATTTATCCATTTTAAAGGAGTGATACTTTCCTTTCCGCTGCTGATTCATATGTATGTTGGGAGTCGATATCATAGCTGAGCGTTGCTCATTTTTATTGTTAATGTCTTGTTATATCATCGTGGAGTATCACAAAAGGCACTACATTAATCGTTGAGGATATTCAAAGGCATTTGATGAAGCCGCTATCAATATTACCAGCCGTAGGTTAAATCGCATATGGAGATTGGCATATGTACGGGGACATGATATAATCATCGAGTCTCACTAAACTTCATTGGAATTTCCTGGTTGTTCCGCCCTGACATTCTTGCCATATACTTGTGCCAACTTCTACAGGAAGCATTTGTCTTATTTGAGGATTCATTTGTTGGACTCTATTCAGTCAACAAAAGTCTATTGGGCCCTTCACAATCTTCCCATATCGGACGTGCATTATTGACTACATGACTAAAGGCATTTACTCATTCACTATTGAAGATTATACATTTGCTGGAGTAAAGGTTAGATTCAAACTGTTATTGAATAGTTATACCGATGAATATATACAATCTATAGTTTGAATTTTTGAGCAAATTTGTATCAAACTTGAGTTTAAATATTGAGAAATATTTATTTGTTGTGAGATCCTAAAACTTGTGTTATGCAATGATGGTGTCATTAGAAGACTAGTTTCCATAAAGAGTTCAATACATGCGAAAACAATTTGGAAATAACCAATAACAGCCAACAAATGAACTGTTTGACAAAACACTTGCATCTGTCAAATTGTAAAAATCACAAAAATTCAATCAATTTGGGAAAGGGTCATTGCATCGAGAGCATTAGAGCAAAGTTTGTTGACCATGTTCATAAGTTCTAGGAGCAATTGGCCCAAGTGACAACAACAAAGCGTACTCGAGTCACAACTATTAAGTAGGTAGTGGCAGAGAGAGATAGACTATTGGTCGAGTGGGATGCTCAGTTGGTAGAGAGATGGATTAGTGGCCGAGAGGGATGCCCAGATGATTGAGAGAGAGAGAGTTATAGGGAAAGAGCTAGAAGTTGTAGAAGATGAAGACAATGCTGACAGAGGCGGTACACCTAGTCAAAATTTCAAGAGAACGAGAGTTGGTAACGAACTCGAGGCTCCAACGTCTTCGCCAACAACAATCACACCCACATCCTTTGTGCATCTTTAGGCGTTTATTCAATCTCCTTCCCAGTGATTACTTTTCTATTGTATAGTCCCCCATTTTATTGTTTTGTCGTTTAGAAGACGATTTTCTTTCTTTTTGGGGGGGGGTGGGGGTGATGTAGTCGTTGAAAGTTAATTGCAAATCTTTTAGTTGGCCAATTAGTAAGGAATTAAATAAATAATTATCTTTTGGTTTGACCTGTTAAGTCCTCGATAGTTGTTGTAGTCAGTTGGTAGTTACTGAGAGTTGGTATTCTTAACCAACATTGGTAGACTATTTATACATCTTTGTTGTTCATATTCGGGGACTATTGTTATGCTTTGGATGTACTCGTTGCAAATATGTGAATGAATGAGAATCAAGTTTTATCCTTCATAAACTGTGCAAGTACTTTATATCATGTTTTATGTTTTGTTACTTTCGTTTACTCGGTAACTTGTGAAGTAGAATAAGTGAGTAATCAATAACTACCCACTTTGAATTGAATACTTGAAATCTTGAACGAAATGATTTCACACATGAAAAGTAGAATAAATACCAATTTGATTAATAATTTAAGCAAGATAAGCAAGCATCAACTATCATTTATAAATATTGTGTTGAATGCATTTATTTATAATGGTCCAAAATCCAAATTATGGGATTTAGAATAAAAGTAAAGTTGTCCTAAAATTCTGAATTTTATAGAAAAACACCAAAAAGTTATTGAAAAGCTTTAAATAAAGTACTTTGAAGCAATAAAACTATTGTAAACATGGCTTAAATGAAACCTCACTAAAGACAACCTAACAATAGGCTTGCTGACATCTTGTCCAAAAATAAGACCTTGCTCCAAAAATAGAATTGATTAAAACTAGGTAATCAGATAACTGCTCACAATATTTCAATCATGGGAGAGTTTTGAAGAACCTTGATAACTTGGCAATCAAGCGATTGACAACTTTACTTAGAAATATTGGATCTATTATTACACTCTTCGTGAAACCAATCCACAAATTGATATTATGGAACATCTTGAGTGACAAATCAAACCCTTAAACTCAAGGAAATGATGAATCCTTGACTGCATCCATTATGCCAACAACCCCACTTAGCCTTTGTGCAAAGGAAAGTCATATCTACAGTTTTGATAAAGCTGCCATCTAGATAAAAAACATATGCAATGCTAAAACCCCTAAATGACAATCATTTGCAATATTTGTTAATAAAGGACCAAGCTGTAACTATCTAATGCAATCTTTGAAATTCCATCTCAAAACAAGGGAGATGCTGTAACAATTTTGCAAAGAAGACCTCAAAAACCTAGGCAGAAGGAAATGACAGCTGGCTAAATCCTTGTCATTAGTTTGCAAAATCAGCAAAACCCCAAGTGAAAGGCTTCCTCAAGTTCCTTTACTAAAGCTGAAAGAACACCAGTGAAAACCTTGAGGTTTTGAAAAGATGATAAAAAATTCATGGAAAAATCTCTAGAAGCTGAGATGAAACATTGAAAAGGCTGGAAAGCAATGAACCTGTTGAAAACCTTTACAAAATGATGTGGTGACTCTGTCCTGAATGAAAATGTCTAAAACAAAAAACCCTAGCACTGAAAAACTTACCAATGCTACCTCTTCACTTTATTTCATTTGATTGTTTTGTGTTTTTAATGGCAAACAATAGGCTAGGGACACTTTTATAAGGACAATGCCACTTTAAAACAGGGTTGCACTTGGTGAGGTGGATGCTTGGGATGCCATTTCCACTTGAAAACTTGCTTATACTTGGTGAGACGTGGTCATTTGGGAACCTGACCACTTAAAACTTGTCAATAATTGGTGAAGTGTGGGCCGCAATTGATTCTACCTCTTAAACTTTATTTGTAACATGGGAGGAATGCTTTTCTTGGGTCTTAACCACTTCAAAACTTGGTTTAAGCTGTTGGGTGCACTCTTGGAGGGATTTTGTGACTTAAACTTGATTTTATGCTTCAAAGAATGTTCTTCCCTTATCATTGTGGCTTAAGATTGGTTTTATTCTTGCAAGCTCATGCTTCAACCTTATTTGCCACTTAAAACATAATACAAAACAAGCAAGCATGTTATTTGAAAGACATTATTGTCACTTTTATATGTAGAGTATTTTTTATTTGTCTATCCCTCTTAGGCATGCTATAGATTGTATTTTTCCACTCAAGTGTGCTTCTACATGCCCTTTGGCATGACAAATACTCCTCAAGCATTTTCTCCACAAGTAGTTGCTATGAATTTAAACCCCTAGTCATTTTAGAATCACCTAGATAGATTTGAGACTCAGATCAACCACACCTTGAATTATGACGACCTTTTACTTGTCTTCATACATGACTTTGGACAACTGTAAGAGACTAGGTGTCTCTTAACCCAAACTGATCATGATGAATGCTAATTTTGATGAACCTTGCAAGTTCTGCCCTCAAATTGCTGAATATAGGCTTAGGTTATTTTGTCAAATACTTCATATGCAATCTTCTAACTTGCTGGTCTGACTATTTCAGTCTGATATAAATGCTTATAATTGATGATAGATGCACCGATGATGTTTAACGAATGCCTTCCTTAATATCTAAATGAATTACTAGATGTAATGCAATCAAATTTGGTGTTTTCAAATGCATATACAGCCTATAAGCATTATGTCAAACAATTTGTAATGTCCCCTGTGCGTGGCTGGGTGCGTCCCGACGGCCACGTGTCCGACGGGCTTGTGTAAGACCCCAAATTCTCCGGTGGTGGCTTCGGTGGTGAAAGATTCCTCCCTAGTTGTCGCCCTTAACACCCTGGGTAGCTGCCCTTACTAATAGGCCGGTCTTTTGGTGTAGTGGTTGGGCCTTAGTGGTATCAGAGCAGAGGTCTCGGGGTTGAGACCCGTGGAGTGTGGTGGGTTGTAATGTCCCCTGTGCGTGGCTGAGTGCGTCCCGACGGCCACGTGTTCGGCGGGCTTGCGTAAGACCCCAGATTCTCCGGTGGTGGCTTCGGTGGTGAAAGATTCCTCCCTAGTTGTCGCCCTTAACACCCTGGGTAGCCGCCCTTACTAACAGGTCGGTCTTTTGGTGTAGTGGTTGGGCCATAGACTGAAATATACCGAGCCAATTTTTTTCATTTTTTCAATTGCAAGTTACAATCAACACGCACCCGTTAAGGTTAGCTCTAAACCATAACGATACTGAAGCAACTCTAACCAGAATGTACACCAGGATCCCGATGTGGGCAAGGTGTGAGCATTGGTCAGAGGATCTGAATGCAGAAACAGAGTTGGAAGGAACTCTAACCAAGAATGGCGCCGATGATGGCGAGCATAGGGTCAAAGGATCTTAAGGAAATGCTGATACAAAGAACTCTAACCAAGAATGCGCCGGAGAATGACGAGCATGTGGTCAGAGGATCCCTACCAACTAATAAACTGAAAAATACTCGACGCAAGAATGTGCTTTCCAACCCGAGATGGAATTGGAGCTACCATATGACGGAGGTGCTAAGAATTACAATGCAATTAAGGGAAATAAGCAAGAATGCTGAAGTACTCGACGTCAAGAATGTGCACTCCTATCCAAGATGGATAGGCGATATCATATGACAGAGCAACTAAAGAGTAAATACAATAGACTGAGCAAGGATCAGTCTCTTCCACGAAATGTGGGAAATATAATAAAGAGCTTACAAATGTGAATATTGGCTGGTTAGTACTACTAACAGCCTTACAACGTAATATATCTCCTGCAAGCACGATGGATTAGAGTGATAATCAAACTGCTGAAATGTAGAGCTACTCTAGAATGATTAATATGACTAAGACAGACAATCCCAACCCTATTAATAATTTTACTAAGTCTGATATGACAGACCCGCAGTTAAAAATGGTGAAACCAGCAACTCCATAACTCACTTAAATGCTCATATCTCTCTCAATACTCACTCATTTAACTTGAAATTAGTTGCAAAACATTCTAATGATGATGACAATGAAGATGGATCGCAAAAACTTCTCACAAAGACCCCTATTTATTTTGCACGACTTCCAAAACACTTACAAAGTGAAATTGCCTGCAAGCAAGGGCGATTTACTTTAGATAATTCATAGACTTCAAATAAAATTCTGGAAACTTGCACATATGGTCGCCCTACATAGGAAAATAGATTGGAACAGTACCCAAAACAATATTATTTCTGTTTTTTGAGTAGTGAGTAAAAACAACCTACAGCCATACAAACCAGCAACTCTAAAATTGACAGAAAATACAATAACTCAACTACAGAATGTGAGAAGAACCAACTACAATGAAAGGAAACCAACTACAACTAAACCTCTCAACTAGTTGCTGTCTTTCAAGCAAGAAGAAGAGCCAAGCTAGGAGGCTTACATTCCTCGAAGCAATCCCAAAGCCAATCCGGCAGCATAACTTTGCAAATTCATCAGATAAACAAAATGAGGACCCCGAGCTCCAATTTATAACTTTAGAAGAGCTTTCTAGAAACCTCCAAGAAGGGCGCCACCTCAAAGATTCTTTTAGGTCATTGACTTGTCTTTTGTCTTCACCCTCAGGATGGCGTACTTGCTTAAGAAGATAAATTTCACTTTTTAAATAAAATATTTGGCTCACCCAAAGTTGGCGTCCAAACTCCTTGAGCAATATTTGGCTCTAGAAATATTAAAATATTTCCTCCATGTGAAAATACCCTTCAATGTCCCCCTTTTAAATACAATATTAATTCATGATGCTAGAACAAGGAATTATAATGTTAAATTATAACATTATAATATAAAATATCTTATATCACCATGGAAATGCATCAGAAGCCAAATTCAACCATACCGTCCGAACAGACTGCCGAAGTGAAGCCTACTGATTAGGAGTCAACAAGTCAACTGCTAAAAATAGAATTTACTAAAAATAGTAAATCCATGTAATTGCTCAGAATGCCGAACCGAAACCACCAACGCGAAGCTCTCAAAAAACCCAGAAGGAATCCGCAATTCAAGTTCAACATTTCCAAGTGCAAGCTCGCAAAAAGACGAAAACGTCCTCCAAGAAGTTTGGAAACCCTGATTCGAGCTTCTGCTTAGCCTACGAGTTCCCAGAAATAGGCTAAATCCAAATGAAGAGCGTAGGGCTAAATTGGGGACATTACACAATTGACATACATCCTCATACATTATTCAAATGATCACTCTAACTCCAACTGATGTTATCTTTTATTGAGATGCAAGCCTACAATACTGAGTTCAATGCAAATGCCAAGACTCTTGGCTTACATTCTACATTTGGTGAGGCCAGTACATTATTCCTTTAATATTTCCTAGCATTAACAGCAATATAAGGATTACTGAAAAATGTTGAGAGTTGAAACAATGACTAACAAAAATATAAAGCCTTAACTTCAATTTTCTGAGTTACGATACTAACAGCAGATTGTACATTCAGAGCTACTTTTCAACCACTTATAGGTATCAAATATGAAGCTACACCAGGCTATACTTTTCAATATGCTGTCATTCTGAGCAGATTATTTCAGTATATGAGCAGATTACCAATAAAATTAAGGGACTCTGAGAAACTACAGCAGCTTAGACACTTCTTTCCTATACTCAGAATCATAAAATATGCAACAATATGATGCTACAGCAATAGGTATTGCTCTTTCTGAGTGCACATCACCAACAGATGTAACTATGAACTTAGACTTGCAACCATAAATTGATGCTACAGCAATATCAAAGCAGATACAAAAGTTTCAGACCTGGAAATGAGTTTGCTCAGGTAATATAAGATGAACATTCTGCCCAGGAAGCTGCATAAACGTCATGCCTCTGTCCAGTAATAATGACCTAGCACTATAGCGAACCACTGTAGCAAATTACTGTAGCGCGAGTATTGTTCACGCGGGTACTGTAGCATGGCACTGTTCACGCCACTGTAGCATCTAACAAACTTCTGATATTTGATGGCTGCCAAATGAATCTTCAGGTCTGCAGTTGATCAATCTTCAATACTCTTCAAACCCTAGATTAAATCTTTGCCTTTAAGTACAAATGAAAGGACGAAATTATCCTCTCCTCAATTTGCAACCCTTCAAGAGATCTTTCACTCCCTCAGTTATGCTATCAATAGGAAGTTTTCGTTTCCTATGATCAAAGAAGAAAATTGCGAAAGCCCTAGGCTCCACAAATAAAAATTAATCAAAATATTATTCATCAATTGGATGATGAGAATGAGCTCTTGCCTCTCTTTTTATTCTTTCCTTAAGAGAGCTCAAACACCTTCCTGGCCAATGTGGGATAAAAGATTTATTCCCACATTAAATTATTCGCTTAACACACTTTATTATATTAAAGTGACTTTATTATTATAAAGTTACTTTATAACTTTATAATAATATTAAAATATTTAAATAAATCACTTAAGTCACTTAAACTTTAATATCTCTTGATGTACTTGTCTGATTGCTAAGTCGTCTGAGGCAGGAGTCGACTCTTCCTATTCTCCATGTGATTGGATGCCTGTCTAAAAATAGAAACCCTAAATAGTGACTTACTATAAATAGTAAGTATGTGAAACTGAGTCTAGAAACAGCTGCAAAGGCCCAATCAAGGTCGACATTGAAAATCTTATTCTAGACAAGGACAAGTACCAAAGATATAATCGTGAGACTTGAATTTTATATGCAACAATTAACATATGAACTCAACAAAGTATATGGGAATGATTTGAACATTAAAGTTTTATAGCAGTGTAATAGTCCTGTGCTTCGATGGGCTGAGAGTCAATATCTTTAGGGAGCCATTGCTAGTTAGTATTAACAATTAAATCTAGCTGTCTTTGAAGTTATAAAACATCACGGACACAGGGTAATGACTTTTTTGTAACCTGTTATACATAAACCACAGTTATAAAAGCTTTTAATTACACTAAAATTATTGCATCATAACAAAATATTATTCATATAAGCAATACCACTATTTAATGTCTACCACCAATATAAAATTCAAGTGTAAACACACTTCTATCTTGTTCAAAAATTTGTGCCCTTATACTTTTGTGATGTTTCTTTAAATATTCACCATAGCAAAGTGCTATCATACCACTCTAAAGCTGTAACATTCAAATATGTGTTCGTTTTTCACTTTCATTTATAAAATCATGTAAAATAATATTGTATTTTTCTTTGTAGCATAAGGGAACCGGATAGAGCAACTATTCACGAAGCAATGGAGCAACAAACTATAAGTGTGGCTAAGGTATTAGAGTCTCTTTCAATATTCATTTACATGGCATTTATGCACCCAAAATTAGTTTTATTTTATATCTATTTGGTTTTCTGACATAGCTGCTATTATCTTTGCTTGACAAAACTATGTAAGATTGCTTTGATTTCTTTCTCTTCTTCACAATCATTATATATCAAGTGTAAGATTCTAGACCACTTTGATACCAAAATTTTAAGCAATTTCAATCTGTTGACTTGGCTGTCATTTCATCAAACAGTTTGGCTATATCTTTGATTCTGAATTTAGTACTTGACAATACTTGTAAACTTGTTCAATTTTTCAATCGTTACTCTCAAGAATCATTTAATTTCAATGCATTATAGATATAGCAGTTGGGCAAGAGATATATTCATTCATTCTAACAATAACTTTATATCTGGATTCTGCTATAAATGATTGAAATTAAATATTATTTTCAGAATACAGGTACATATTTTATGTTGACCTCTAGGTCGCCCTCCAATTTAATTGATGCTAGTATGCCTAACCAAATATAGTGATTGGTCTTTGGATATAATCTGGGCTGCCAAAAGAAGCTGTCCACAGAATGATGTCCACACTATTGCTGATAATTAATTTTCAATAGCCATGACCAATTGCATTGTAAACATATCTGGTAGCTCTTTGATCCCCTTACTTCGTATCAGTGGCTATGGGATAGTGAGGCACAACAATTATCAATTCTCCCGATTGTTATTGTTTACATGGCAATAGCATCTCTATGAGGCGGCACTGTCTTATAGATGGCTGCATTATTTAAAGCATACCCAGTACTATTAAGCTTGCATCAACCTTAATATATGGCACATTTTTTGAATTGTGATTCCTTGTAGGGAAGGCAGTATGTACGGCAGTCTTAGATTGTTATTGTCTTTGGCTATATGTAATAAATGGAGACTTGACTTTAGGAAATGAAACAAAACTTGTCCTTAATAATATAAATCTATTCTGATCATTCCTTCACGGCTGTACGACTACACAAGTACAAAAATAACAATATTTTAATAACTTCATTAATTTCCAATTTCATTTATTCATTCTCACTGCAAACCTGGAAACTTCACAAATTCTCAAACTGAAACCTCACCAAATATTTGAAATTTGTCTTTGATAAAAAACTTCACAAATTTCACACAATTAAGCCCAATTGTGAACTCGGAAACAAATCCACCTAATCGATGAATTGTGTTTTCGTGCAACCCACCAGATCAAGGGTTTTTATCCTCGATTCTCCTGAAAGCTGCACTCTCCAAAATGCTCTTGATAATAATTTTTCACAAGATTAATTCATTTCTTTTTCCACCGTTTAAATATTTCATCACCTTTATAGCTTATTAAATAATTTGCCTTTGTATAATGACTTTTATTTAATATTCTAGCATTGTATCAAGTCATTTAAATAATTAATTAATTAATTAAATATAAATGTCCAAAATATTATTTGAGGATAATTTAATATTTAATTAATTGAATTAAACTCCGTGGTGATTACTTGGAAATTAGGGACTTTATAGTTGTCCCTTCTCAACAGTGCTTGCCCTCAAGCAATTGCAAACTTAGATGTTGCAATATTTGTTCTCCTTCCCACGTAGCATCCTCAATAGGCAAATCTCTGCACCTAATGAAATATTCCTTAATAACCCTACTTCTCAATCTATGCTCCCTCACATCCAAGATAATATTAGGCACCAAAATCAATTTGCCTTCCTCTTCTAATGGTGAAAGCTCTAGAGATGGAGTAGTGTGTTGCCTAATTGCCTTTTCGAGGCAAGATACATGAAACATGTTGTGAATTTTGTTAGCTATAGGAAACTCTAGCTCATATGCTACCTCTCCAACTCTCCTCACAATCGTATAGGGCCCATTGAATTGAGGCTTCAACTCTTCTACACCACTCCTTTTCAATGTGGATTGTTTGTATGGCACAAGAAAACTAAATCACTAACCCCAAAATTTCTCTCAATCTTGTGCTTCTTTGCATAAGTCTTATGCTGATTTTGAGCACGATGCAAATTTTCCTTGAGTGACTTGAGGATATCCTGACTATCCTGCATTAACTCTCTTGCCTTGGGAGCTCTACTCTTATCAAATGCTAAGTCTACAAAAGACATAGCATCATATTTGTAGAAGGCCTCGAATGGCGACATACACATCAAAATGTGATAGGTAGTATTATAGCAATGCTCCCTTAAGTATAGACATCTGATGCAAGCCTTTTGCTGCCTTGCTACGTAATTACGAAGATATTCTTGCACCCACTTATTTACAATTTCTTTTTGACCATTTGTCTATGGATAGTGACTGGTACTTGGGGACAACTCGGAACCAACCAATTTGAACAAGTGTTTCCAAAACACATTGAGCAATCCATTATCCCTATTCTTGACAATTTTCTTTGAAAGCCCATTAAGTTTGAACACCTCTCTAAAAAACAAATCTGCTACTTGAGGTGCCTTGTAAGCAAAAGAAATAGCAAAGAAATTTGCACACTTTGTCAATCTATCAACCACTACGTATATGTAATGTATGCTTTGGACTTTCGGAAGACTAGTGATAAAGTCCATTGAAATACTCTCCCACTTATGCTAATGAATAGGCAATGGGTGTAACAAATCCGTGGGAAAAGTATGTTCAAACTTGTTTTGTTGACAAGTCATACACTTTCTAACATATCACAAGACATCACTCTTGAGACCCTTCCATAAGAATTTCTGTTGAATCTACCTATTGGTTTTGAAGAACCCTGGATGTCTTGCTCGAGGAGTATCATGAACAACTCTCAAAATCTTATTTTAGATTCAGGTACCGAATATATTCTTTCCTTGTAGTATATCACATCATCAATCACCTTATATTTGTCATCTTGAAACATGCCATCCATGAGTTCGCATGGAAATGTATTCTTCGAATACTCAACCACCAGGTGAGTCTTCCAATTGCTGAAATCTATGACATAGAGCAAAGGTGGGATCTCTTGGATAATGCATCTGCCACAATATTCATTTTTGCCTTGACCTATTCAATGTCAAAATCATACGCTTGAATCTTATTCGACTATTTTTGCCACAAACCTTCCACCTACCAGGTATTGTCTAAACTTCGCCAACACACACATGATGGGAAACATTTCCTTGTCATAGGTGGAATATAACTGCTCCACTTCTCTCAACTTCCAACTCTCATAGGCTGTGGGATGCGTGTTCTACATGAGTATGATGCCTATCCCTTCGCTTGATGCATCACACTCCAACACTAATAGTTGAGAGAAGTCTTGTAAAGCTAGCGTCGGACAAGAACTCATCACCTGCTTGAGCCTATCAAATGTAATCTGAGCATCATCTGACCATCTAAATGCATCCTTCTTGGTGAGATTTGTAAGAGGTGCACCCAATTGGGAAAATCCCTTGACAAGTCTTCCGTGGGATCTGCATAGTCCGAGAAACACCCTCAAGTCAAAAATGTTCCTCGGTGGTGCCCAATCTAGAATGCCCTGTATTTTCTCCCGGTGCACCTTAACACCACTAATACCAATCACATGTCCCAATATTGGAAGCCTTCACAAACAAGGAAACCTTCTTCCCTGGTGGAAGATCAACAAGTTCCCATGTATTGTTCCGTAGAAGTGCCTGATATTCAACATCCATAGCATCTTTCCAAGGTGGTGACTCAAGAGCTTGTTGCACTGTTTCAGGTTCGGAACTCTGCATAACTGTACACATATGGGCCATATTTACTTCTTCACAAGACTTGCTGCGAGTCTTAGGCCCATGAAAAGATGTGTCAACAACTGCATCATCTTTAGCATCCTTTATGTTGGAAATGTTGTCATTGATGTCAAGTACGTGCATGACTGAAGATAACATATTTGAAATAGATAAGGTAAATGAGGACATAAGCTGTCATACAAGAATACCTGAGCAGTTGATTATACGTGCACCTAAAGGGCACTGGGCATATATCAGATTATATCATTGGCTTATGTTATGATATGATTAGAGAAACATTTGATGGTCATTGGGTCTGACAGATAAAGTATTTCTATTCTAAAGTATCACTATAAGTTTATTGTTGAAGACGATGTTGACGTTGGTATCACATATTCAGGTTATCGCGTCAAATAGAATCTAGAGAGCTGTGTGACAATCAAAGACTCCATCAGACAAAGTGTCGGCTACTAATCGAGTATGAGAGATCGTGGAATACGAGGGATAGAGTATGACAGGCCTCTATGGAAGATGACATTACAAGAAAAATATGATACACTTTGTCGATGGTATTTGGAATACTCAACACCGCAAAATTTGAGGGGGGACCCGCCAATACAAATCGATGGCTAATATGATAGCAGCATTTTCAAATCTTATCAGTAATGATAAAATATTCAAAAACAATATATGCTCTGTCGATGTCTTTGAAATGGACAAAAGATCATATTTATGCCGCCATGTGAATCATTTGCATCTTTAGACGTATCGGGCTTGTTGAATCAAGAAAAGACAAAAACGACAGTCCAAAAAGTCAGCGACAGCAAGAGTTTAATAAACAATAGCAATTATTGAATATTAATTGCAATTACATTATGAAATGATGCGGTGCAATTTATGTTCTTTAGTGAAGAGGTACAAATAAACTAAAAGACGTGTCTGTAAAGAGAAGCATCCTGCAGAGAATATGAAGAGGCGCATGTTTAATGAAAAGATGCGATTTGAAGAAATCATGCTTATGAAAAGTCTCAAAGTAGTGATGCGACTATATCAACAGGTTCAGATTTATTAAACAAAGTACAATGAAGAGATGCAATTACTTATCTCAAGGTAAATAATGAATCAGATTAATCATATTATGGTGCTTTTCAAAGAGGTGCAAACTATAGGCTGAAAAGTGCAGAATCTGATGGATGTGTTCTTTCCAAAAGGTTGCTGTGTTTGGGCAACATATATAGTTAGCATCAATATCAGTTGAGTGACTGGGTAAAAAATTGTATATCATCTGAAGAATAGAGAGATCTGGAGTATGGATTTCATTGAAGATCATCTGTGATAAAAAGGGAAGTAATCAGAGTTCAAGGAGGAGGATGTAAAAATGAATATCTTCTAGAAGTGCAGAGTAAGAAGAGTGAGTAATTAGATGGCAGGGTAAAAAAATCTGAACAGTAGACTGGGAGAAGTAATAGGTGAAGTGGTATAAGAGATCATTCAATGAAGAGATATATGAGAACAAATGAGGAAACAAACATATAAGAAAGAGGAAGAGGAATGAAGTGAATAAAAGGGAAAGATATATGTTTCAGATCTGTCTAAAAAATGAGATAACATTTCCTTACAAGCAGAATTGAGAAGTGGAGCAGATAAAAGTGAATTGAATATATATATATATATATATAGAGAGAGAGAGAGAGAGAGAGAGAGAGAGAGAGAGAGAGAGAGAGGCAACTTTTAAAGAAGATGAAGTGTGTGATGATTGTGTGGAAAACAGAATATATGAGCAGATTTGACAAAGGGCTGAATTAAAGAAGAAGATCTTGATGAAGACTCTTGTCAATAATTGAAGAAGACATAGTTTGTGAGGAGGAATATTTGACAGATCCATAGAGAAGATTATACCAGATTTGTAAAAAGAGTGTTTGAGCAGCATTGTATGAAGAATTGAACAAGAAGATATACAAAGATATTTGGAGATCATTCAAGGAAGATAAATCAAGTGGAAGAGTAGTATTGGAGAAGAGATCTTAATTGTCCATCATCTGTTGAAGAAGCAACATTGAAGGTGGAACATTATTATTCAAGTTATTATTTTTGCCAAGTTGGTGCTTGGCAAGTGGGATTTGGAGCCTCCGGTAGGGTGGTGCCTACGAACATTTAGGGGTTGGTACTCCTTCTAGGTTGGTGCCTACTAAATCAGGATTAGGGGTTGATGCTCCTTATACGTTGGTGCCTACTAAATCAGAATTAAGGGTTGGTGCTCTTTGTAGGTTGGTGCCTACTAAACTACATAATTGGTGATTCAAGTAGGTTGGTGCCTACATTCATTGTAAAGCTTATATATTTCATAAAGTACATTATTTGTACCGTGGTTTTATCCGGAAAGGGTTTCCATGTAAAATATTATTGTCAACTTTGTTGGAAATGTTGTCATTGATGTCAAACGCAAGAAGAATGAGTTCTTTCTGTTGGATGTGATCACACTTTGAAGAATTAATATCAGGCTTTGGAAGCATAGAACATTGGAGAATGATGATGGGATCAACAATAAAAACATGAGTAAACATTGGTTATCAACATACTGTCATCATAGCATCTACAGAAAGTTTCAAGAGGAAGGTGAAATCTGTTGTACCCAAACCAAATTTTTTGCTTCATCAAGGCATTTTGCATTTTAAAGTCTAAATCTTGCTCATTTGATGTAGAACACAGTTTTGGGCAATGTTAAGCATGGAGTAGTTGTCAATAGTTTGTCGGTCAAAGTCAGTTATATTGAACAAAACCTGAAGCAGAGGCTCAAAATGAAGATCTTCACGACGAAGGAGCATCTCATGACGACATTTCATATTGCAGACGGTATTTTCAATGATCGAAGCAGAGTTTTTAAAGATCAAATCATGGAGATTTCTCAGAGGAAAAGCCCAAAAGCGCAAGTATAGCTCAGGGGCGCCCAACTTATTGAAGGTCAAGAATCTGGTTAAAATGCTCAAGCATCCAGTCAATCTCTTCAGAATTAGTCTGGCTATCCGTTGAGCTATCCAGCGAGGCGTTCCGAGACTCACAACTCCGGCAAATCGCGACAGAAGTTAAAATCCCTAAATTTTAGGAGATGAGAAATTTGTCTTTTCCAGGCAAAAGCGCGCCTCTAGCTTGAGGGCGCCCATCTTGAAGCAGGGGTAAATCTCGACAGTTTCGATGCCGGATGCAGTCAATTTGTTCACAACTATTCTGCTTATCCGACGAGATATCAAGCGAAGTCATCCGACTCTCAGAGTTCAGGCGGCAGTCGTCCAAAGATCAGCTTAAAATGGAGTTTTCACGTTTCTGAGCTTCTCCGTTTATGCCCAGTGCAAGTACAGGCCAAGGGCGCTGGCTTAAAGGACCCTCCAAATGGCATTATTTACAGACAGAATCTTCATAACATCAGTAGTATTCTAGCCTGACTCCGCAACGCATCATTCAGCTTGTCGATCCGACGTTCCTGGTGGTCGTGGCGGAGATTCTACCAAGCACGTAATTTTTACGGGCAGACCATCAAATGATTTTCAGTGTATTTCCATAGTTCAAGGGCGCCTAGCCTTTAGGCCTGTCAGATGAGCCCGTTCGCGTTCGAAGTCTTCACGACTATTGAGCGTAATAAATTTATCTTTCCAATGAGCATAGCCGTCAGCCTTCAGCATTTGGCAGTTGCTTGTGCGTGCGAGGTCTTTGGTGTCATACTACAAAGTGAGGATGTCCAGAAAATGGCCAAGTCTGGTAGCGGTAAACATAAATAAAATACGCACTGGAGTTTTTGAGATCTTAGAAGCAGTTTTCTTGCCTCAATACCTCCAGGGACTTCTCTTGAGGGCCCTTCTGGCTGTCCGTTAAAACAGATATTGCCTGAATCGGGTCATCCAAGCTGCAGTTATCAGCAGTCAAAGTAGGGTACTTGGATGAAAGTTCGGTTTTCGTCAAAATGACACCAGTGCAACATAGAGCCAGGGGCGCTTTTGTTTTTAAGGCCCTTAACACAACTTTCAGGTGTCATAAATACAGCCGTTGGATGCAGAATGTCTCCAGTCATGCAGTGAGCTTCGTCTTGTATCAGCAGGGTTCACCGTTTGCCGGCAGCAGCTGTCTGAAGTGTCAGATGGCAGTTTAGGAAAATGTCTAAGTCTGGAACCCGTAAAGCAATTTAATCAGGTGCGCCTAATTTTTCAAGGGGTTAAACGATGGATTTTACAGTAGTGTCTCCCAGCAGACATTTCTTCCTTGTTCAGTAGGCTTTCCGATGAATTCTTCAGAACAGTCTCAGCATCACCCGGTCATCCGGAAATCAGTATCGAAGTTGGCCAGTCGTGACAGTGCTGTCAGCTATTAAATAGGGAGATAGTAAAAAATGAAGTATCTTGAGCAAATGGATGCCTATGTGCTTAAGAGATGACTTTTCGGAATCAGTAAAGTCAAACGATGAATCTCATAGCTTCAACCAGTTTGTCAACTGAAGTTCAAAATATGCTTGTTCAGAAATGGTGATTTTTTTAGCGCCATCACATGATAATAAGTATTTTATTATTATTTTCAAATTTTAACTTCTAGTCAGTGGCAGTTGAACTGAAAGGCAACCAATCAGAGCATTTCTATTCTGGTTAGGGTTTATGAATTCTTGCAGTCACAATTCAGTGCGAATTTCCTCTTATTTAACATGGCGCAAGCTTCATTGTTGATCACAAGCTTTCAAGAGAAATTCGATTTTCATTAAGGGCAAATTCATCCTTGAGTGAAATTCGTGATTTTCAATTGCAAGTTCATATCTTCAAAGAGAAATCGAAGTTATCAATTTTCGAAGCAACTTCAGAGAGTTCGAATTTTATCAAAGGGAATTCATATTTTTAAAAGATAAGTTCATGGTTTCTCAAAAGGGCGCATTTCAGAGCAATTCGCAAATCCTTCAGATCAAAGGTGTATTTAAACTTCAAGTTTCAATTGAAATTCGCAAGTCTTTCAAATATTCAAAGGCGTATTTCAATTCTCAAAGGCGTATTCCAATAATCAAAAGGAGAAACCTCAAATTTAATACAAATTCGTATTTTCTTCAGAGGAAATTCGAATTTCATTCATTCAAAAGGCACAAATTTCAAGAGAAATTCGTGGTTTTCAATTTCAAGGCGAATTCCTCCAGTTAAAGGCAAAATCTACATCAATTCACAGAGGCGATTTTTCCTAATTAATCTTTTTGCAGATTCAAGTTCACAAATATCAGTTATTCGAAGAAATCTTGGGCGATTTTCACAGAAGAAGGCTTCAAAAAACTTCTTTTTCATCCTTTCAATCTCAGATTTCTCACAAAATACAAATTGCATGTTCCTGAAATTGGCGAATTTGGCAAGTCTCAGTATCTGGATCATTCTTATATAGTTTTCTCGAGTTAAATTTGTGCGTTTGATTTTTCATGAATTTTTAGCTTCAGAACATTCGTTCTCGAATTGCTAATTTTCTCAAGTGGAAAATCTTTGTACAATCAAGTAGAAGTTGAATTTTCACAAATCTGACGTTCTGGGTTGTCTTAGAATCCTTTTCTGGACAAAACCCATATCTCGGATTTTTCGCTGAAAATAATTCTTCGAAAGGCTATTTTTAACTCTCACAGGCTATTTTTAGCTTTCCAGAAATTTTGTCAGAATATAGTCAAGTTCACAGTCAACAGGCAAGTTTTTCAGAATGCAGTTCACTCAGCTCGAATACATGACCAAAACCGTCCTTACCCATGATTTCCGCAGGTTGGTTGAGACAGATCTTCACAAAGTATTACCAGAAGCAGTGCTAGACCCAGTTAAGATCAGAAGTTCAATCATTCAGAATATTGAGCAGTCTGGTTTACTAGAGGCCGCTTCCATACCTATCTCCGTGCACTGTATTGAATTCGTGATGGCTTGCATTAAGCATTACAATTCTACTACTCGTAAGGTATTAGGTTACCGGACCGGGTCATTTGCGTCTCAAACCTTTGGACATCGAAGGAGTTTTGGCATTCCTCAACACCAGAACAACCTAGTTGTTTCTATGGAGCAGTGTGCGCAGGCATTTGATGTTGATATGGACAAGTGTCAGAAGAAGATGGCAGAAAGATGGTTAAAACAAGCAAAGAACAGATTGCCAAACAATGTGGGTCGCGGTGAATACAAGGATGAATATGCGATTCTAATCACACTCCTGAATCGTGTCTCAGGTCAAGAACATGCAAATGTTTTCCAGCCTTGGATGTATTACATTATTGGTCGCATCATTTCTGGGCAGGAGCATTATGACTGGGCATCCTTCATCAGTGACATTCTCCACAGGCAGATCACCGGTTTCTTAGTTGCCCATGAGTTTCACATGTGTTCATATCTCGTGTATTTGATCGCTTATCGAGTCAGTTCGAGGACTTAACACCGTACATCCTCGTTGTAAGGTTTATCACATTATGATCAGCTTGAGTTCACCAGCAGCCAAACGTCATCTGCTGTTCACAGGCTTTTTCTGACTTTGGTACAGAGGAACTTGGACCGGATCGCAGTATCTAGGCAGCTGTTGGGGCAGCGATGGGTGGATGGCGGATTGGTTTTATTCATTCCCAACATACACCTATCCAAGTTTACATTTTCACAGGAAATCCAGCTATGCCCAATCTATCCTTCGGATAAGACAGTTTTTCAGAGCTCAAGACGCATGCGATGTTCATCGTCTCTACCGCAGCAATACCATCTCTCAACTTCCTTTTCAATTTAGCCCTCAAGGCTGAAATCAGACAGCTTCGTCAGTATATTTCTAGCCTTGTGCATAGACCCGATGCCATTAGTACACTCCCACCGATGCTTGAGCCTCCAGCAGAGCAAAGTCAACTCAATCACTTGGTTGCATATGGCAAGCGTTTGGAGGAATGGGAGGAGTTCGTTGCTAGAGGCCGTACTATGCTTACAGAGTTATATCAGTTGCGGTACAATGCACGTGAGCTCCGTCTTCGTCTTCAGGATGAGGAAAGAGATATGGCAATTAACAAACCCCGGGACGAGATTATGATTGCTCACCTGAGTGTGGCTTATGATACAGTCACGGATGCAGAGGACAGAGAGGCTATCTACTCTTGGAAGACACAATTGGTTTTAGGGTAAAGATAGAGGACAGTTTAGCATCAGAGTTGGCTGAGAGTAGAGAGCACGTCACTAGTGCACCGGTTTGTGAGGACTTTAGTGTCCCGCTTACCGTGTCGTTATCAGATCGAGGGTGGTGCCTACGTGGAGCTTACCGATGTTCAGTCAGAGCTCGGCACTCATTCATACCATTTTCAGTGGGGAGACCATTGGCTGTAAGATTACTCACCTTACCGTCATGCGCGATTGTTCGAAGGAGGCAACGAGAGTAGGGGAGAACCAGTCTCAAATCCCAGCCTGGTGAGGATATGCTGCATCGACATAGCATTTTTTCGACAGAAGTCTCATAGCTCCGTGATAGCGATACAAATAACAATCTCGCTGAGGGATTGATTGCTCGAGATCACACCAGAAACTTTCGGCTCCCACCTCTCAGATAGATTTAACACACGATTGAAACTCAGTGTTACCCTTTCCCTAACTCGAGGTTGTCATCACATGCGATCTATTCTGAGACCTCGCCTTTCATAATTTGGAGTTTCTTTAGGTTTTTCGTTAATCATGGTAGTCTTCCAGTTAACATGCTTTCAATAAGGACGCGTGCATGCTCGCACAAATTGTCCATTTTTAGATTAGATGTTTCAGCTTAAACTGAGGGTAGTTTCCCAGTATTGACTGTATAGTTTACTTAATTAGGGTTTGGCGCATAGCTTGCATGCATTGCGAGAACTATAGATGACACAAGGTGATTTTAGGGTTCCCTACACCTTGATGTATATAAATAAGAGCTTATGCTCATTTGTAAATAACTTTTGCTTGAGAGAGAAATATATGCTGCGCCTACCTTGCCCTGAATATTGCTCTTTTTGGTACTTGTTCATGTGTCTTCACTATTGCAATTGATTGTTATGCCACATAGGGTTTCGAAAGATTGTAATGCTGAATTCTTTCCATAGTTTAGATATATCTGTTTGAACATCTTTATCATTGAAGTCAATTGTTATGCCACATAGGGTTCCAAGAGATTGAGATGATAAATCTGTTTTGTGTTAATTTACCATTGTGATCAATCATTATGCCACATAGGGTTTCGAGAAATTACAGTGATAAATCTGTTCTGTGAATCTTTATCATTATAATTGAAGGTTATGCCACATAGGGTTTCGTGAGATTGTGGTGATAAAGGCTGTTTGTGAAGACTTTACTTTTTCAATCGAGTGTTATGCCACATAGGGTTCCATAAAATTGTCTTGGTAAAGTCTTAAATCTGTTTTGTGTTCAATAAGCTGGTTTAGATTGAGATGATAGTTGCGCCACCTTGCCCTCAAGTAGAGAATCTAAACCCGTTTATCGTCAGTTAGTCAAACCTTGCTCCGTTTCCTCTCGCTCTGTTTTCCTGAGGAGATTGGATAGATTAAATTTAAGTTGTAGTTAGTAGATCTGCAAAACCAGAGAAAACTTAGCTGCAACGTATAGGTTCTTTCAAGAAAGCCTTGTGCCTCTACAGCTGAAACAAAAAGACAGGACATAGTTTTAGCTTATTTTCCTTTGCAAGTATATTTGTCGAAGCACAACGAGGGAGCTTCCCCTCCATAATTTGAAGAGCACTCATTGCGTAGTGTACATAGGCTGTTCATAACAACTTCTACTCCAGAGGTGTTAGTTGTTACGCCAACAAAATCGTACAGGAAAAACAAATCAATAATTCAGTTTCAGTTCATAAGATAACAAGCAGAGCTTTCAATCTGAGTTTTGATCTAAAAGAGATCTGATCGGACTACTTCAGATTCGATTTGTTAGAGATTCAATTTGTTAATGCTTAAGAGATTCGATTAGTTAATCTTGAGTTTGTTAATGCTCAAAAGAATCGAATATAACAATATGTCTTGATACATCTTATTTGTTTGTTCTTGAAAGGACGTATTTTTAAAAGGACGTGTTTAGAAGTAAAAGCGACCTGTTTTTAAAAAGAGAGAACTGATCCTAATGACCTTTAAAGATCTCTTTGAACAGATGCAAAAAAATCAGTTTGGGAGACACGTGTTCCTTCATTTGATTCAATTAGCTTTTGAAAAGGTGTGAATCAAATGATTTGAAAAGGTGTTTATGATTCACAAATATTAATCACTGCTAACTAATCATTGTTGAGAAGGTGCGAATCAATAAAGTTTAAGAGGCGTGTTTTTCAGAAAGATACGAATCTTGAATGGACGTGGTCTCACAATGAAAAAATTCTGTTCTTTCTAAGGGATGGGTTTTCAAATGTCATCACATTTCTCAAAGGAAGTATTCCTTGATAAACTACAGGTGCGGCTGCAAGATAAGTAAAGTGAAAATGTGTTAGAAGTTCTTAATTTAAGTCTAATATACACAAAAATGAAGAGGTGTGTTTAGACAAGTGTTGTGCTCTTCCTTCAAGAGACGCAAGTCTTGATCAAGGTAAATAATTGCCATCCATTTCAAGTGCTGTTGTGTAGTTGTATGGATAAAAGATAAATCATGAAAGACAGCTAAGTACTGGGTGTAAAATGTACATCATTTAGAGTACGGTGGGTGAGATTACAGTCTGCACGTGGAAGAAAAAGCTAAATCGTAGAAGCAGATTATGAAGAATTGAGATTAAAGATTTGTTTTCAGTGTTGGGTAATGGAATAAAAGGTTACATCATCCAGATTGGAGTGAGTATTGTAGAATTATTGCTATATTTTTGAAACACAAGTAGAGAGGAGTTGTGTGTGTGTGTGAGTATAAAAGATTATATCATCAAATACAAGCAGACTTGAGGCAGAATTAAAGTGAAATTGAAGGCAGATATTAGTGTAATGCTACAAAGTGATTTGTGAATATAACATATATGATGCATTATTTAAAACAGATTGGTGAACATGAATACGTAAAGATTTGGGAAGAAGAGTATAATGCAGATTTGATGATTTCATCATAAAGTAAATCATTAATATCATCATCTATTGCAAAGGTAAGACAAGAAGATAAATTGTACCTGTTGAGCAAATTTTGTATGAAGAGAATTTAAGAGACAAATTTGGATGTGGAAGAAAGGTAAATTCATCATAAGCTGATTTGTGTGAATATCTTTCAAGAAGTATAAGAGTGGGATTCAAGAGGAAGAGTGTTTGAGCAGAAAAGTCCATCGTTTGTTGAGAAAGCAACATTGAAGGTGGAATACTATTCTTGAAGTTATTATTTTTGCTAAGTTGGTGCTTGGCATTAGGGGTTGGTGCTCCTTGTAGGTTGGTGCCTACTAAATCAGCATTAGGGGCTGATGCTCCTTGTAGGTTGGTGCCTACTAAAACATAATCAAGGGTTGGTGCTCTTTGTAGGTTGGAGCCTACTAAACTACACTTTTTGTGATTCAAGTAGGTTGGTGCCTACACTCATTGTAAATTTTATATAATTCATAAAGTACATTATTTGTACCATGGTTTTATCCCACAAGGGTTTCCACGTAAAATCTTGGTGTCAACTTGTTCATATTGTGATATTCTTGCATAGTTGATTTTGTGTTAGAGTTTGAAGTTGATAAAGGTTGTAAAGGGTAAAAGTTTGTTGATATACTGATTCACCCCACCCCCTCGCCACCCCCTGCACCCCCGCCTCTTAGTATATCCTTGTGGTCTTCAAACTTGTTCATATTGAGATATTCTTGCATAGTTGATTTGTGTTAGAGTTTGAAGATGATAAAGGTTGTAAAGAGTAAATGTTGGTTGATATATTGATTCAACCCGCCTATCAGTATATCTTTGTGCTCTTCAGTTCCCATGTATTGTTCCGTAAAAGTGCCTAATATTCAGCATCCATAACATCTTTCCAAGGTGGTGACTCAAGAGCTTGTTGCACTGTTTTAGGTTTGGAACTCTGTATAACTGTACACATACAGGCCATATTTAGTATTTACTTCTTCGCAAGACTTGCTGCGAGTCTTACGCCCATGAAAAGATGTGTTAACAACTGCATCATCTTTAGCATCCTTTATGGTGGCATGATATCACTTAGGAATCTTCTTGTGTACAGGAAATTCGTCCAATGGAAACAAAATGTCATCTGGAGTCTATTTATCAACTATCTTCTTGTCATCAAGTACGTTCTCTTCGACAACTTCCTCATCAACAGGTTCAAGTAACTGTGGTGCTTGGGAACATACAAGTGATGGAGAGGAAGAGGTGTTGCTGCCAAATTCCTTATCAAAGAGTACATCCTTGCTAATGTACACCTTCTTTTTGATTGTATCCATAAGTCGATATCCCTTCAATTTTGAACTGTATCCAAGAAAGATGTACTTTACAGACTTATCATCCAATTTTGTTCTTTGAACCTTGGGGACGTGCATGAAGGCAATACGTCCAAACACTCTGAAATGTGAAATGGAGGGCTTTTTTCCAATCCAAGCTTCTTTTGGTGTGATATTATTAAGCACTTTGGTGGGTGCTCGATTCAACGAATACAATTCTGTGTGAACTGCTTTAGCCAAGAATGCAAGAGCAAGATCTGCATCCTTCAACATGCATTGCACCATTTCAACAATAGTACGATTATGCCTCTCAACAACACCATTCTATTGTGGCATATGTGCAGTGGTCAACTATCTCTGTATTCCATGTTTCTGCAACTAAGCTCCAAATTCTTTACTTGTTAATTCCCCCCCTCGATTTGAGTGAAGGACTTTGAGTGTCTGACCAGATTACCATTCTGCAAGAGCTCTAAACTCCTTGAATGGAGGTTCAATCTGCAAGACAATCTGCAATAGGATCCTCTGGGAATGGAGGTTCATTCAAGTCTCCATCTCCCAAAGTCTAGTCATAACGTCACAAGGGATCTCAATACCAACAGTGGCCAATTGTGTGTCAATATCACAACTACAACTAATTACTCCTAGTATATGTTATGTTTTTATGTCCCGCACAACTCTCTTCCATTTTGATGAAGGTTTAGGAATTAGTAGAGATATGGCAAAAGATTAGGCCACCTACAATGTGTTAGGATTCTATCTTGCCAAGACTTAAAGTTCCATTGATCATTATAGTAGGAAGCATTTTGATTCCAATATTAAACTTGTCAATTTTAGTCACACAATAGACCAATCAAGAGACATAGGCCTTCAAAATGAAAATTGCAGTGGAGCGGGGGAGGGGGGGGGGTGGCGTGGATCCTTAAGCTCTGCTAATGTCAGCAATGAACCCGATTAAATTTGACGGCCAGGTGGCCATCACAACGAAATGTGCTCTGTAGCGCTAAAATATTTTGCACGGTTGAAAGATTTTGAGGAATCTTCGAGTTGGTGACGATGAGGGAATTTTCGGAGGGAATCTAGAATATTCGAAGGGTTAGCAGCGAATTCTTGTGAAAATGCTAGTGGAATATTTCGAAGTTTTCCTAGGTCTTTGGTTGACGGGTGTGGGCCTCTAAATGTTTTCCATGTGGCGGCTTGGGATGAGAATGTAAAGAACTGGACTAATTTTTTATTTATTTTTCAATTACCAATTACAATCAACACACACCCGTTAAGGTTAGCTCTAAAACCAAAACGATGCGGAAGCAACTCTAACCAAGGATGTACACCAAGATCCCGATGTTGGGCAAGGTGTGAGCATATGGTCAGAGGATTTGATGCAAGTGCAGAACTGGAAAGGAACTCTAACCAAGAATGTGTCTAGGGTAGACAAGCATATGGTCAGAGGGTCTTATGCAAGATGAGTTGAAGTAACTCTAACCAGGATGGCGCTGAGAGATGGCAAGCATTTGGTCAGAGGATCTTATGCAAGATGAGTTGAAGTAACTCTAACCAAGATGGTGCCAAGTGATGGTGAGCATATGATTAGAGGGTCCCTAAAACTACTAATTGAAAGTAAATAGGCGGCAAGCCAACCTCTTCCACTTATTCAGTGGGAAGTACAATAAAGTAAGTGAAAGAGAAAGAGAATTGCTGATAGCAAAGAAGCAGAAATCTGGAAAAAAACGCAATTAATCGCGACTTTCATTTAGTCGGCACCCAAGACGATTTTTTCCCCTTTTTTTTCAAAAAATCGTTGGCAATGGTCAACGACTAATTGCCCAATTAGAACGCGTTTAAATCTATTAAAATATGCGATTAATAAATTCCCGCAAAAAAAAAAAACCCTAAAATGATGTGAAATTGTAAGGTAATTGTTGAAAATGCGATGGCGGCCGACTTCAGCATTCAGGATGAATTTTAAAGCGGCCGTTTCTTCCATCGACATCATTGTTTGTTGCAGAGTTCGGCTCTTCTTCCTGAGGGAGACACCATTGTTTGTTGCAGTTCGACTCCTTCCTGAGGTAGGTTTTCATTTTTCCTAAATGCATTTTGATTTTATTGTTAAAAATTTACATTATTTTATAGTTTACTATTATAAATTTATAAGTTTTTTCTATTTATTAATTTAAAATTTAAATACTTTGAATTTAATTCAAAATCAATAATATACTAAATAAAAAATATTGTATTATTTAGTTTTTTTATTATTTAGTATTTAATTATTAATATTGTATTATTTTTTATTTTAAAATTACTGTATAACTATAAAATATAATTTTAAAATACAATTATTATTTTATAATAATCACGATTATTATATTATTTTAAAAATATTTACTATATTTTCAAATTACTGTATTACTATTTTTTAATTAATTATTTGACAAATATCATTAATTAATTTTAATTAATTATTATTTTTTTATCATTTTAAAAATATTTAGTGTATTAAAAAACACAGTAAATTACTAAATAGTAAAACTAAATAATAAAATATAATCAATAGTTCATAAAAAATTAGCTGGTTATTTTAGATTTTATCAAATTTCAATTTTATCTTAGAGAAATAAAATGCTTTGGTAGATTTCATTCTTGATCAGTGATCACAATGCCACGTCAGGAAGACTTTGCGTGGACACATTGCACACCAATTGATGGTAGTGCAAAGGTTAAATGCAATTGGTACCAGGATGAAGTCGGTGGTGGAATTTATCGATTCAAATGGCATTTGTCAAAAGAACCAGGTAATAACACCACCATTTGTGCAAATTGCCCTGCAGATGTCACATATCAGGCAAAACAAGCTCTTCATGGTATCGCTGAGAATAAGGCCAAAAAAGCAAGAACCAAAGTTGAAACAGGTTCTAATTCTGCAAGTGTGAAGAGGAATAACTTGGATGAGGAGAATGGTGGGCATGGGGGTTTTAGGGAATCCGGATCAACACCTTCTTCTATAGCACGTGGCCCAAATACAGGTGGAGGAAACATTGATGCTTTCTTCCAACCTCGTACTACACCAGGATCACAGACCACTTTGGAGAGTACAGGATGGAGGAAGAATGTCCACGATCAAGCGAAGAAGGCCATTGCAAATTTTTGGTACTCCTCGAGCTTGCCATTCCATGCTGCCAGATCTCCATATTGGCAAGCTATGGTTGATGCTCTTGCAGCTGTAGGTCCTGGGTTTCGAGCCCCATCTTATCAGACATTGAGGACTAGTATGCTCAATGAGGCAGTAAACAATGTCAAAGATGTTCTTAAAGAGCATCGATCAGAGTGGACTAATAGTGGGTGCACCATTATGTCAGACGTATGGACAAATAGAAGGAACCGAACCCTCATCAACTTCCTTGTCTATTTTGATCTTGGCACTATTTTTTTGAGATCCGTAGATGCATCAAATACAATGAAATTTGCAGTTGCATTGTTCAATATGTATGACTCGGTAGTCATGGAAGTGGGGCCAAAAAATGTGGTTCAATTTATTACAGACAATGCTGCTGCTTGTGTTGCTGCAGGGAGACTCCTCATAGAAAAATACCCCTCCATGTTTTTTACCCCATGTGCAGCACATTGCATTGATCTAACCCTAGAGGACATTGGGAAAATTGAATGGGTTAAGGAGATACTGCACAAGGCTCGCTCTGTTACCAAATATATTTATAATCACACAAGGGTTTTGAGTATGATGCGGTCTTTCATAGAGGGCAAGGACCTAGTTCATCCAGGGGTGACAAGATTCGCAACACATTTTCTTGCACTACAGACTCTTTGTCAACAAAAAATGAATTTGAAACGAATGTTTGTTTCAAGAGAGTGGATGTCATGTCCCCGAATTGGAGGTATGGTGATTTAATTAAATTATTTAATTAAGTTGTCCAAATTATTGATAATTTATGAGGATAGCTTAATTGATGATTTAATTAAATAAGAGATGTTATTAAATTAATTATTTATTAAGTTATTCCCATAAAATAAAATATCAAAAGGGGTGACTTATTATTTAATTAATTTAATAATAAAAAGTGACTTAAGTGACTTGATAATAAAATAATAAAATAATAAAGTCACTTAAGGAATATTTCTGGAATCTTCTAGAAGTCTCTTGGTGATGAGGTTGAAAAAGTATAAAAAGAGGCTTGGGCTATGCATTTGGACATCTTGAGTTGCAACACTTTTCTACTACACTGCTGAAGCTGAATGCTTAGCTTATTGTTTTCCAGTCTTCGTTTGTGAAAGACCAAACCTAGCTGGTTAAGTGCCAATTTCGGTTGTGCAACACCAACCCTAGTTGGATAGTGGAGGAAGATACTTCAGTCTTTCTCATTGGACTTATTGCAATCATTGGAGGTCATTTTTGGAGAGGTTTATGAGATATTTTGAAGTCTGCAATTTTGTTTCAGTCTGCAGATCAGCCATGAGAGAAATTACATTTTCATTCGTTGCTCTTCAATAAGGAGATATAATTTTGTGGGCACTTGAGGGATTGCTTCCTTTGGTGTTGGCAATCATTTTCATAACAAATTTGAGGAGCTTAGAGGCTGTATTTATTTTTCTAAAGAGTTGCCAGGCAAGAACAGGGGCGGCTGCTGTAGGTGAAGATTGTGCATCATTGAAGATTGTTTTGAAAATACCAAGTTGCCATTTCATCATCGATTTCCTTCAGCATATTATTACCAGGTTCCTTTATGTATTTGCATGCTTTGCATTGTCATATTAGATTATTTTAGTCGCTGCCTTCCTGCAGCTATAGGTGCATATTCTATATCATATTTGTAATAGCATTATTCATTCCATTGTAAGCCAAGAGTCTTGGCATTGCATTTTGAGTAGTTGCAATCATCATATAAACATTGTATAACAGGCTTGTATTTGGATTTGCACATAATGAAGGAGTTATAAGGTTGTATGACAAATGTTTGACAAATTGCCTTTGGCTGTATCTTTCATTCCCTCATGTTAGTTTGCATACTAAATGTTTGTAGAAATGTCATAGTGCTGTAGATGGTTATTGGCATTAGGGAAATTACATGAGAGGTGTTTGTAAACATGTTTCTTCTATGTAATTACATTTCTCTCAATTAGTATGTATGCCAAGTGTTTGTGAAAATACCTCTTGGCTGTAGGTGTGCATTTGCATTTAGAAATTCATTTATATGCACTTGAAAACACAAAAAGAGTTGCATCTTCATTTTAGAACTTTGAATACATATCTTAGAAGTTATTTCCAAGCATTTGAACAACATTTGCATCCATCAAATCAAAGACAAAGCAATCTGAAATCAATTACCAGCAAATTGAAGATTGCATACAAAGTGTTTGTCAAAATTCCAAAGGCAGAAAATTAGTGTTTTTGGATCAGATTTGGCAAGGCACTTTACAGTGGATGGAGTCTCACTTTGGGAATCAAACAGATGGCATGGCAGTCGCAGATTACATGTATTCTACTAGTTTTTGGAATGTGGCTGAACAAGTTTTATCATTTTTAGACAAATTGATGCTGAGATCACACAAGGATTGTTAAAGTGCATGGACAAAATGTTTCCAAACCAAGAACGATTGCATGAAGCTATGTCAGAGTTGCAATTGTACAGGCAGGGAAGGGGTTTTCTCTCTTCTAGGGTTGCCGTGGAAGGCCGAAAGACCTTCCAACCAGGTAGACTCTATAAAATTTTGATAATCTTTTGATTTTTCATGTCACATGATCATCAAATGTATCTTAGATTTTAAGATATTCTTACATGATACTCATCTCCATATAATGTTCTTTGAACTTTCAGCTCAATGGTGGGATTTTTTTGGCCACGAATGCAAAAATCTAAGGTGGATGGCAATACGCATTTTGACCCAGCCATGCAGCTCATCCGCTTGTGAGCGTAATTGGAGTGTTTTGAACACATACATTCCAAGAAACGCAACTGCTTAACACAAAAATGGATGAATGACTTGGTGTTTGTTCACCACAACCTCCGCCTGAAGCTAAAGAAAGCTCAAGGTGAGACTTTTAATACGCTTGCAATCAATTTCAATTGTTGTCATTGTGTTTTTCACTTGTAGAGAAAAGACTAATTTCTACATGGACAAAAATAGGAACTATTGAGGAAAATGCCCCAATTGACCTCGACGAGATTGATCCTAAGTCTGAGTGGATTGCTGCATCTGATGATGATGTTCTTGAGGATGAATTTAAATATTGTCTTGAGCCTGAAGATGTAGATATCATGGCGGAGGCTAGCGTGCCTCTTGATATACTTTAAGAAGCTCAATGGGCAACCGGTCACCTAGCAGCCTCAGCATCGAGAGCGGGAGCTTTTGCCCTCTAGCACGTCATTTGCTACAATTGATTGTTTTGGAAGTTTGTACTTAGTTTATAGGTTTACTTTGTACAAAGTCACAAACTATATTGTAATAGACATTTTGACAACTGTCACCATTTGATATTTATGCAGTTGTAGTATGTTTTGTGCAATTTAATCACTAATCAGCGATATGAGTATAACCAACGAAAATCTATTTTCTATAATTCATGGATTGAACTCTATATTTTATTTGCTCTCAATGTCTGTATGCTATGGAAATGCCATTAAATTAAAAAAAAAATTACTTTCTAACTATTTTTCCTCAATTTTTTGCCTTTTTTTGTAAATCTGATTTTTTCCCGATTTTTTCAAAACATCTTGAACTTTTGGTTTGCTGATTTATTCCCCAAATGATTAATGCTGCTATGGCTGATAGTACTACTATTCAGCTTACAATTTGATAGAATGCTTGCCAAAGCCCAGTATTTTAAGTTCTTGAATGCTGCAGTAATATATAAGACCTCCCCAATGCTTAACAAGACTTTCTAGACTCAAACTCCTCACAAAGTTGCATTTAAATATGACTGATATGACAGACCAGCGACTGAAATGAAGTAATCAGCGACACTAGAACTCACCAAAATACTCGCAAGTCCCTCAATACTTGCCAGAATGACATGAGACTTGATGCAAACAAATGCTAGGAGGATGACAATGAAATCTAGACTAAGAAATGACTAACAAAATGCAATATTATTTTTATGCACACTTCCCAAGACAACCCAGAATGGTACGGCCATGAAGAAGGGTGACTTTTTAATATAAAATTCTAGACATCACAAAAAAATCTAAAACTTCCCTGGAAGGGTCGCCCCAAGCTGGAAATCACAAAGGAAAGCTACCTAGAATGATAATATTTTTATTTCATGAGATATGAGCAATTCTTACAATCAGCTATGATATTCAACAACTCCAAAATATGTCTAAAATGCAAGGAAACTGAACTAATATGCTAGGAATCTTAAATGCAATGCTAAAACAACTCACTACAATCAACTTCTCAACTATTTGCTATCTTTCAAGCAAGAAGATGAGCCATTGCTAGGAGGTATGCTTTCCTCGAAGCGTGTGCTTGAAGACAATCCAACAGCATAACGGTATGGTAGACAAAAGATGGCAAAATGAAGAGCTGAGGCCTGTATATAAAGATTTGAGGAGAACCTTCTAGAAGCTTCAAGAAGGGCGCCTAAATTCAAATTTGACTTCAACACTTTTTACTCCAAAGGTGGCATCCTTTCTCATAGTATAATATTTTACTTTTAATAAAAATAAATCTTCCCTTCAAGTAGGCGTCCCACTCCTCCAACCCATAATTTGGCCTTAAAAATATAAACTATCTCTTGATGAGGCATTCACCCATAAAGTCCCTTTTTTAAAACAACATAACGTTATAATGCTAGGCCAAGGGGGGGGGGGGGGGTATAATATTAAAATATAACATTATAACATGAAAATAACTTATCTCTCCATAAAAATGCCTCAAAAAGCCAGAAACAACAATACCAATTGAAACGCCTGAAGAAGATAACCAACTGAACAAAAACCAACCAGTCCACTGCCAAAAATAGTAAATTCATGAAGTTGTTCGGAATGCCAAACTGAACATACCACTGCGAAGCTCTCTGAAAACCCAGAAAGAATCCGCAATCAGAATTCCAAACTTCAAGCAACAACCTCCCCAAAATTAGGAAACCCTAATTTCACCATCCGCGTAGCCTACGGTCTCCTAATAGGCCAACGGCCTAATCAAGTTGATCAAGGATTTGAGAAGGGGACATTACAGAGAAGTAGCCTACTACGAGTACATGGTAACTTGTGTAGCAGGGTACGACCCTGAAAGGGTCTGCAGAAAAAATATTCATTTGCTCTTTTTTTTTATTAATTAAGATTTTTACAAACAATGAAAAAGATTGCGAATATTTTTTTTTATTTTTTTGACAATTATTTTATTTCACAAAAAGAATATAATAATGTTTTTATTTTAAAAAATTCTTAGTGACTATCTTTTTGGCAATTTAGCAGTCGATCTTGGGGTTTTTGGGCCACCTAGATGTAATGGCAGGGTCAAATTTGATCCAAAATGCTTCAAAATTGCAGCTACCTTTCGGATCTGGCAAGTAGTCTTCAGCTTCAAAGCCTCATAAATTTGGCCTCATATGTCCGAATAGGATGAAACAAAAGGAAAATTGACTTTTGAACACCCTAATCTCAATCTCAATAACTTTAATTTGGCACCAACCCCCACCGGGTATTGTTGCTAAGTGTAAAATTCTAACACCGAGAGCAGTAGGTTTGTATGACAGCTATGTACACTACGCAATGAGTGCTTCTTCAAATTAGAGGGAAGCTCCCTGCTGTGTCAGAATGCATGGAAAAAAGAAGCACCTAAGTCCTATCTTTGTTCTCAAATCGAAGAGGCACAAGTCATGAAAACCAAGAACGCTTGCAGCTAAGGATTTTCTGGTTTCAGACTAACTTAAATTCAAGCTTTCATCTACTTTTAAATTCATCCACTTCTTCAAGAAAACAGAGCATGAGGAGTCGAGTGTATTTTGACTATCTGACCATAAACGAAGTTTGTAGATTCTCTACTTGAAGGCAAGGTGGCGACCATCACCTCCACTCCAGACAAGTTTATTGGGCACAAAACAGATTTAAGAATTTACCATGACAATCTTATGAAACCCTATGTGGCATAACACTTGATCAAAATAGTAAAGACTTACAAAACAGATTTATCATCACAACCTCTTGAAACCCTATGTGGCATAACAATTGATCACAATGGTAAAGATACACAAAACAGATTTATCATCACAATCTCTTGAAACCCTATGTGGCATAACAATTGATCAAAATGGTAAAGTTGCACAAAACATAAAGAATTCACCATTACAATTGCATGAAACCCTATGTGGCATAACAATTAATCGTAATAGCGAAGACACATGAACAAATACCAAAAGAGCAATATTGAGGGCAAGGTAGGCGCAGCATATATTTCTCTCTCCAGCAAAGTTATCATAAATGAGCAAAGTTTTTCTTATATACATCAAAGTGTAGGGAACCCTAAAATCACCTTGTGTTAACTACAGTCTCGCAAATGCATGTAAGATTAATTATTAAACCCTAATGAAGTAAACTATACAGTTAACTGGAAAGCTACCATCAGTTAACCGGTACAAATAACCTAAATGGACCATGTGCAAGCATGCACATCCTTATTTAAAGCAAAGTTAACTGGACACTACCTTCAGTTAACTGGAAACCCTAACCCTAACTCCTGTGTTGATAACTCCAAGGACGAGATAAGCATGTGTTAAGTCAGCAAGTAAACTCAAGACTGAAAGTCGAGTTAACTGCTGTTCAGGACTCAACCCTTGAAATTAACTGCAGGTTCCAACTGGCAGATCACTCCATGTCAACTCGGTCTAACACTTCGACCAAGAACTCACCGATCTCTCTGTCATCTGGCACTTTAACGCTGTCCAAAAATAATAATCTGCTCCTTCAGTTCTTTGTCACTCTCCTGCACGCATTCTCTGACACCTTCAGCCGCTTTCTTGAAACTAGCTGAAATTACTGAAAATGTGATCAGAACCTCCATCAAGATATCACAAACATGCTTCTGAAACTCAATTTGTACAACCTCGAGATCAGCGTAAGTACCATTTTTACGAAGATAATGGCACAGGATCTGAGTGACTTTGGCGGCTCCGTAAATGAAGTAATCTTTATTCCTTTTGCAACTTAACGCTTCATTGTCAGCTGCTCTGATGAAAACTTAAATTAAGACCGATTTGGTCTCGAATTCAGTCTAGTTGAATCGCCTTCTGAAAAACTTGCCCGTTGATTGTGAACACGGCTATCTTTTGACAACTTTCTCAGAAAGCAAAAATGGCCCCTGGTGAGGCTAAAAATACCTGTTGGAGGATAATTTTCACCAAAAATTCTAAGACATGGGTTTTGTCTAGAAAAGGATTTTAAGACAACCCACAACGTTAGAATTGCGAAAACAGCCGTTTAGCCTAACATGCAAAGACTTTTCAGTCGAGAACTGCAGATGTTTTTAGAGCTTCCTGGGGCAATTTTTCTTGAGAAAATCTGAAACATGGGTTTTGTGCACAACGGAATTTTGAACAAACCCAGATAATGCGATTTTCAAAAAGATGTGTTTTTGGCCCACATGCAAAGAAATTCTCGGAAAAAAGCACAGAGCTTCAAAATGAAGGCTACGGGGCAATTTTCTCGAAAAAATCTAAGACGTGGGTTTTGCAAACGTTGAAATATGCGAACCCAGATGACCAGATTCTGAAAATACGCTGAATTTCTTTGACATGCGAAGAAAGTACCTAAGGTGAGAAATAGAAGAAATAAGACGTAAGATAGAAAGTTTTGTTTGTCCTACCGGAAAACTACCAATCTCCGTTGTAGAACTCTGATGAACCCGATGCAGTGCTTTTTGAAAAATAAAGTCCGAATTCCTTTCCTCTCAACACCTGAACTCGCTATGAAGAACCGGTTCGACAAAGAATATGAACTTCAAAGCTAAAGATGATGAAATAATGGATGCCAAGGCTGAAATAAATAAGCTTTCATCATTGAAATTCGCATAAAGCACTAAAGCTTGAAAAATGGCGCTTGGCTTCTAATTGGACCTTATTTTAGTTAACTGAAACTAAAATATGCTAAATAAAGCACCATGCTTTAGGGTTTCCCTTTCAAGACTTTAGTTAACAAAACCATGCGATTTTAACTTTAGTTGACACTCTTCATTGAATTCGCCATCCTTCACACTTGCTTTAAATTCACAAACTAGAACTAAAGCGTCCCTTTTGATAACTAAAGTTAACAATCTTAATTGAGATGAGAAATTCGCCATATTCATGCAATAAACACTCTAAAAATAGCGACCCTTTCAATCTTTAGTTGGCCTTCAAGAAGTGCGCCAACTTCACATTTATGCTTCAATTTAATTCTAAAAATAACAACCCTTTTGGAACTTCAGTTGTCATTCCTTGAAAAGGGCGTAGCTTCACTAATTAATGCTTCATAAAAAATATCTAAAAATGGCGACCCTTTTGAGAACTTCAGTTGACACTCAATGAAGCACCATCTTCACTAAAATTTCACAATTGCAACCAAATTCGCCATGCATGTGAACTCCAGTTGACATTCACTGATAATCTTCTGTTAAGTGGACATGCAATCAAGTTAACTCAACATGCAAGATAGTTAACTGAACATGCAAACTAGTTAACTCGACATGCAAACTGAAAGATCACTCCACATGCCAATATACGAACTGAAGATGACAACCTAGAAAACGTTTAGTCTAACTGCAGTCAGAACTCCAGTTAAGGCGTTGTTGTGACCTTTTCACACATCGCCCCATCGCTGATGGGGACCCCCAGTTGCCTGCTAGTTTTTAGGGTTCTGTCTCCTTGCAACGGTTACATGAGATCACTTTGCCAAGAGTTTCAGGTCAGTTTGCCAAGAGTCACCCGAGCCGAGTCAGTAATTCATGCTTGAATCAATGCGTAGATGTCATGGAAGCGCTCAGAAGGCCCAAGAGACGAAGATCGACTGTAAATTCGGCCAATTCTGACACTTCCTATTTTTTAGGAAAAGTTGCTTTTTCGATTTTTCATTTTTGGCATTTTTGGACCAAACGAGGTTCCCTATTTTTTAGGGTTGCTTTTTTCTATTTTTAGAAAGTTTCTATTTTTGGAAAGTTTCTATTTTTTAGAAGGGTCCCGAGTTCTGAAAACGCACTCAGAAGTTCGAAAAACTCAATAGAACTCTCAGAAAATCGAATTGAAAATTTTGAAAATTTTTCGAAAAATCTGGAAAAAAGTTCAAAAAGCATGAAAATCAGACCAAAAACGTTCAAAAATCTGGAAAAACCAGTCAAAACCAGTTCAAGATCAATCAGATCTGAAGATGAAATCATGAAAATCAGTTCTTAAATGGTGAAATTTGTGAAAAATCTGCTCAAGACTGGAAAATTCGCCATAAAGGAAGATGTGAAGGTCTGAAGGGTCATGGAATTCGCCCAGCAGCTAAGGAGGATGTCCAAAAAAGTCATGAAGTCCGCCCTTGCATCATGAAGCATATCCCTGCATCTTGAGGCAACGTCCATGCATGCTCTAAAGTCCGCCCAGCACATCCTTGACTCTTATGAAGTCCGCCATCTGCCAAGAAGGATATCCTAACACCTTCTAAAGTCCGCCACACTTGTCCAAAGGGGTTATGAAGTCCGCCATCTTCAAAGAGGGATATCCTATAAGCCTCCAAAGTCCGCCCTTGCATCATGAAGCACATCCTTGACCCCTTTGAAGTCCGCCACCCATGTCCTTGCATGCTCTAAAGTCCGCCATTTACTCTAAAGGACGTCCAAAAGGCCTTAGAAGTCCGCCCTATGCTTGAGGACTCGTCCAAAATACTAAGGAAGTCCGCCCTTGAAAGGTGGGACTTGGCTGAAGGCTATCCAAAGTCCGCCTAGGCATGAAAGTAAGGAAAAATCAAAATATTTGCTAAGTGTTGGCGCCCAGCTAGGGAGAATTTTGAAATTTACTAAGTATGAAGGGTGAAGAATCCTTTCCAAAGGATGGACAAGTGCTAAAGTGTTAAGGAAATCCACCCTAGAAAAGAGGGACGTCCAAAATGTTCATCCTGAAGACTTACAAAGTCCGCCATATACTTGGAGGAGGTTAGCAAGGTATCAAAGACATCCATGATCCTCGTCCAAAATGTCGAGGAAGTCCGCCTAAGATGATAAGATTTTTGGCTAAGTGTTAATGCCAAGTCTAAGAAGAGGTTCGAATATTTGCCTAAGTACAGAGGCTAAAAGGATGGGAAATGAAGATGTTGGCCAAGTATTGTGGCACTTCCGAGAGGACAAATGCCAAGATTGAAAGGACATGTGCTAAAGATTATCAGGATATGGCAAAGAATAAAACGGAATGTGCCTAGCACGATGAGGAAAAGAGGTAAAATTTGCCTAAGTATGGAGAAAATGTCGAGAAATTGTCAACTTTGACCCAATAAAAATGCGCAAGGCAGGGAGAAAGGAAGGATCGTCCTTGGTCCGAAGGAAGGAGAATATGTCAGACATCAAGGAAAATCGCCTAATCAAGACATCCGGATAAAGGTGTTGCCTAGAAAAATTCGACTGAGCAAGGAAATATTTAACTTTGACAAAGCAAAATGAGCTTAAAATCTCGCCTCGGCAAAGAAAAATAGGGATCTGGCAATGAAATTTTCGACGGAATGGCTTAAGATTTGGTTTGGCTAGACGAAATTGAGGATGAAATCGGAAAATAAACTCTTAGCCAAGAAAAAATGAAGGAAAATCGAGATAGCCATGGGTCCAAGACGAACGGGTTGGAATTAATTAAAATATTTTAATATTTTAATAATTAATTTTCAACTATTTGGAAATTAAAAATGCCTTGGACAAAATCAAAATTGCCAGACACGAATTGGATGAAAGTAAAGCACGCCAGGCGGAGATGAAATCCGGCAAGAAGAAAATTAAATTCACCATGAATTTAATTAAATTATTTAATGTTTTATTTAAAAAGTTGAAAAATCAAAAAAATAAACATTAAATAAAAAAATTGAATTTTTGAAGATCAGTAAGATTTGTCTGGATAAGTTCGAGACTGATCCTTGTCGGAAGATAAAAGGAAAGTTGCCTGTTTGGAAAATGAAAACAAATCGAGATCGAGAAAGATTATGGCAGTTGCTAAATCGAATTCAATCTCTCAGCATTATAATGAGTTTCAGCAACTCATTTTTCACACACAGCTGAAGAGAAATTTATTCTTTCTCGAAATTGTCAGGCAATTAATTCGTCCATAAGCAAAGTCGAATTTTCCCAGAGAGAGAAGCAGTGTTATGCTGAGGAATTTTTCGCGGGAAAAGAAAAGGATATTTATTCAAAGCTGAATTCTTCTTGAGGAGGGGCGCACTTTTCAAAAAAAAAAAAATCAGATTTTTAAATCTGATTTGCATTTAACGGTCCTTCGCTGAGGTTTGGTGATTGGTCAATTAAATTTGCTATCTTTTCATGTACTGTCATCTTGACGAAGTTCTGAAGTGATTTTCAAACTCCATCGAAGTCACTTTCAGCTTGCTTTTTCGCAATATTTTAATTATTTGAACAGCTGAAAGTTAATTTTCAAATCCAAGGCGCAAGATTTAATTATTTAAAAGTCTTTATATTAATGTTAGTTTTATGACTGCACGTTGACGGACACGGCAGGCGGATTATCCAGGAAGCTGAAAATGAAGTTCGCCAACAAGGATGCTCAGAAGGAGACTAAAGTCATCTCAAAGTGGAAGAATGTCGTGGATACTGACCTCGGGCATGTGGATTTTGACGAATTCAAGAAAAGAGTATACGGTCAGAAGGGACTTCCCACAGCAATAGCCAGACGGATGGTCGGAAACGGGATATTCCAAGCGGCTGGATTCCCTCCGGCAATGGATTGTGCTGAGTTAATGGTGGAATGTGCTCGCCATTATGATGCCCAGAAAAGACAGATTATCGCCCCTGACGGAAGGATCTTGGCACACTTGAACGAAGTATCAATTCAGGAGACCTTCGGCATTCCAGAGCATTCAAGAACGGTCTATAAGACCAAAGAAGAAGCCAAAATGCTATATGATAGTCAGCCAGATCTATGTGCCACAACAGTCAACAAGGTTTGGATGGACAAGCCAAAGCCATCAATCAAGAAGTTGCCCAAGAGGCCTCGCCGCACGGACTTCAAGGAAGATTTTGGGGATATTGTGCTGATGCTGAACAGAATAGCTGGCAACCCGCAGGGCGCCTTCTTCGAGAGTTGGATGTACTATTTCATCGACGAGATTACCTCTGGAGTCAAAATGTTCAATTGGTCACGGATGATAAGTGACAACCTCCATGAGCAGCTGATCAACCTTGAAGAAACCAAGTCTTTTCACATGAGTTCATACGTGGTATACCTATTAGCCAGGTCATACAAATATCCAGGGTTGATCTGCAAGGGCAGAATTGGCAATGGGGAGAACGAGCTCAGGCCTTACGACTGCTATCCTCAGCTCCAGTTGAAGGAGAAGACTCACTTCAGGAGGGTACATGATGCATTCCTAATGCACATTACCAGAAAGCTTCAAGGAGGAGTGCACCAAAGGCTGAGCCATGAAGCAAAAAGTCTTATCAGCAAATATGGGTCTTGGTTCATCCAGTTCCCTAAATTTACATATATCAGGATCCAGGGATTTACTGGAAATCCCTATAAATTGCCTATCTATCCGACTAATCGGATGATATTGCTCGAGGTTTTGAGACAATTAGAAGAGTACCAGAATATTCAGAGGCCGACCAAGAAGGCGTCCGTCACATTCCCATTCTTCATCGGGAACATGCTAGAGTACTGTCCATCAGCACAGGCGGCTGAAAGTGCAAGACTAGAGATCCAATGGTATCCTTTCACGGCATACAAGTCCAGGGTCAACTATGACCCACATCACAACATTCGGACAGTGGAAGGAAGGAAGTACAAGCACAGACAGGAATTGGAGGATTTCTGGGCAAATGCAGCCGATGAGTATGAGGTCAGGCGGAAAATGTGGTCCAGAATGTCCTTGGATTTCATGAGAACAATCGAGTTCTGCCGAGTGCCTGATCAGCTTCAAGATGATGGAAACCATGTCCAGCCACGCTTTGAGGAAAGCCGACCTCTCCCTCCGGTGAAATGGTCAGAACCAGAGCACGCAGACCTAGCCACCCTAATGAGGCCAGTAACTAAGTATTCCCAGTGGTGGGTTGATTGTCACACCCAAGAACTGAGACAAAAAGGAATCACGCTCACCTATGACCTGTTGAGCGAATCAGAGTCATACTCTTCTAATGCTGGTGCATCCCATCAAGACTTGGTCGGGATTGGAGAAAAAAGAAAAGAAATAATGCCAAGTGCTGAGCCTGTTTCCAAGAGGCATAAGGGAGAACCTTCTCGGTCGGCAGTATCCAGGAACATTGACCAGTTTGTAACCAATATAGACGACTCCTTGGCGGAAATGCTTGAACCTCTTGCAGCTCAGGAAGTAAATGAAGAGCCTATTCAACTAGATGATGAAGAGCCTGCGTCACCAACAGGCACAAAAATTTTGGGTTCAGACAATGAGATCGAAGCTCGGAACAATAACTTTGAGGAGGGAATGATTTCCGCTCTCAGGGAAGTTATGGATGCTCCGAATGAAGAGGAAGTTCAAGTAGAGGATGGCATTGAACAGTCGACCATTCCAGACTGGCTGTTAGAAAGGATGAAAGTTCATGTGCCTGCTGAGGCTCAACAAGAAGAAGAAGATGATACTGCCGATTTCTTGGCAAGATTAGAACAGGTCGCAGTCAAGAAGCCCGCCAAGAAGTTCTCCACCATTCGGAGGAACGAGGCAGGCGACCGTTCCGTGCACATTGCAGTGCCTACAGTGGACAAGCCACAGGACGAGATCACTCCTCAGGAGTATGCTATAACCACAGTTGACCTTGGCCCGACCTCGAAAGGTCAAGAAGTAGAGGAGTTGGATAATTCCGTCTCGACCATCAAGGCGAGACTAGAAAAGGAAGTGGCTAAGAAGAAGGAGTATAAGAAGGAGGTCGAACGTCTCAAAGAATACATACAGCATTTGACCCAGCCACTTGATCGGGGCAATGCGACTGTTCCTCCTCTCCTCAAATCACAGGAGATGACTAGGGGCGTCGAGCACGGAATGGTAACGGCCAGGGAAGCTCAAGGCTGGATGGCAAGTGAAGGCACAGAGGCGGCATTGTTCATGGAAAAGTTGGCACTGGCCTATGGGCGAACTTCTTCATTTCTTTCTAGACTGATGGACATGGCAGAAACGTGGGAAGGTATCCCGGACATGCAGGAAAGGCTTATTCCAAGCCTTAGAATTTTGAAGAGTACTCCGAGAGAGGAGTTAGTTGATAAAAGGGTGATTGCTGCAGGGGCAGCATATGATTTTCATCACTGGTTTTGGGCAGTGACAATTCGAGAGGAAGTCTTGGAGAAGGCAAAAGTCGATGGGCTTGGAATCGTAGAACAGGTCAGGAAAATCCAGGAGGAGATTTGCATGATAACTACAGAAGTATTCAACCGTGAAGTCATCCGGGAGAACGACATGCAGTTGGAGAGATTGAAGCATAAAGTTCAAGAAACTTTCTTCTCGACCACTGGACCTTTCTTGAAACAAGACTTTGCGAAAGTGGCAAGACTCTCATCCATTCGAAAGGATTTTGAGAAGCAGGAGGCAGATTGGGAAGGTACTTTTGCTAGATGTGCTGAGAAGTTGGACGGACTCGAATTCCGGATCAGCATGCTGCCGCCTGTCACGATGGACGAGGTCATTGCCGTAGTGTCCAGATTCGCCAAGCACAATGCTACTCAGATGGATAAGGACGCATCTCCTAGATTATAGCTGGAACTGCCACTTTTCTGACTGATTTCTGATGATTAACTCTTGTTATTTTGGGAAACCCTAATTAGGGTTTGGTTGTAATAATCTCGGCCGTTGATCTTGTTTTAATCTCGGCCCTTCATTTCATTTTTGGAGCTCTATATAAACTAGTGCTCTCTCATTTTCATTTTGTGTGGAGACAGATTATGTATATTGTCGCATTGAGACTATTTTGAATGATAAAAGCTCTTGAGCATGATTTGCCTTGAATCACTTCTTATTGTTGAATAGTAAGCGAGGTTACATATTGCCTTCCGCCATAGATTAGAGTTAAAGTTAGATTAAGTAGAATTTGCTTTGAAGAGTTGTTAAATTGAATGAGAGATTGATCGTATTGATTCAATGGTGAAGTGTAGCTCATACTTTTTTCGAATGGATGATTTGCATTCGATTTGTAAAGTTAGCCTGAGCTCTTAAACGTGGAAGCTTAACTTCAACCTCATTCGAGGTTTGAAAATTATTCTCACAAACCCCTTGAAGATTGCACCCATTTTGCGTATGTTGTCCTGCAGGAGGCGAAACAAAGTGTGGTTTATTTCTCTTCACCGAGTCCTTACTGTCTCTTGAGTTCTTAGGCTTAGACTAGACTCTCCTAAACCCTATTCTTTTTGCCATTTTTTTTTGAGATCCACAATTGAAAGTCCTAATTGAGAACCTACAAAGATAAATTTCCTAAGTCCCGAACTTGTGCAGACTTTCTACGTAAGTCCCCTTGTTTATTACCAGCATTATCACAACGACCATTGAGCTTATCCACACGTCGAGACCCGACTAAAGAAACCTTGGAATCGCCTATGCGGTGGTTTTTCAAGAGAGGATAGAGTGTCTTTGGACATTTTTATTCTGATGTTTGGTGGATGATAAAAACACTCATCAACAGGCCCATTCAACTCACTTCGAAAATTCAACTTTGAACTCTCAGCGAATACCAAACTTAGCTAAATTTCCATGAAAATTTAAGCTTAAACCCTTTAGGGACTGCTCATCCTCCCCGACCTTTGAACTTCTCCGATTAGGCGAGGTGCATTACAAAGCAGTAAGAATCGATCAAAAGATATCTTTGGTACCAAACCATAAACCGACATCTAAAGGCTCAAAATCCAAGCGCCAAAGCTGCTTTTCTCGAACTTGGTCAAATTTGACTTCTACTTCGTTAAGAAGGGAAAAATAATTCCTTCATAACTTTTTTTTACCAATTTTCAGGACTGATCTTAGGTTCACTGCGGAGCTAACTTCATTCCGGACGACAGCTGCAAAGGCACATTTCCCCAGAAAACATCATCTGAGGGATGAAAAACAAGGGCGCCTTTTTCAAAAGTTGCTCTTTTCATTCCAGACTTAGCCATTTCACTTTCGCCTCGTTTTGCGTTGTATCCACCACAACTTGCTCGAAACAGGTCTGTTTGACAGGCTTGATAGCTCACTGCGAAGCTGACATGATGCCGGACGAATGTCTGCTGGAGGTGACAAACCCTAAAAACAGGATCTGGGCCCCTAAAAGATAGGGCGCCTATTTGAAAAAGTGCTCCCCTCTCCAAAGATAGAAAATTTTGATGATTTTCGTCCAAATTTGCATTTTTCCTAAATCTCTTCAGTAACAGGCTGACATGACACTGACACCAACTCCATATTTGAAAACCCCAAAAACGACCTTCTGACATCACTTTAACAGGATTAAAACTCAATTAAGCAAAATGCCTTAGTGAAGCAAAAATTTTGGTTTTGTTTACAACACTTTCAAACTTTTCTGATTTTCCAGGTCATCATTCGATGCAAGAGAAGAGCATACTCAACTTTTCAAGATACACCAAGATTTCTCAAAAATATGGCTAACCGAAGGCACACAATTTGCTCTGATACCATGCTAGAATTGGCTATGGTGATAGCTTGCCAAGATCTAGAGGTCAAATGGAAAGCACAAAAAGATCAATGTGCAATGCTCAATATTGCAATGGAATTGAGTATCCAAGAAAAAATGATTTACAAATGAGAACCCTTGGTTATATAGCCAAGGTGAGACATAGGATAAAACCGGATTATGACAACTGTCTTAATCCTATGTCATGTGACAACTTATCATAACTACCTAGGACAGATGTGTTAAAAGGCAAACTGAGATACTAATGACTAGATAGGTAAAACACTTAATTACACCAACACTAAACCCTCATTTAAGGATGTTCCAAATGAATCAAATAATTTATCCTTAATGAAATGTGCCACTATTTCATGTCTTTGTGGAATTCTTTCCTCAATTTTAGTTGGTGGACAGCAAAAAGTATCTTTGAATTTAATATTCATAGAAAAGTCCTTTGGTTGTAAAGATGACAAGGCTTCAAGTGTTCTTTTATGTTAAACTCTAGATTATCAGTTTTATTATGATATGGGGATAATATCTAGTATGAGTTGTATCTATAAAATTTTAGAATAGTGGACTATGATCAAATTTGATGTTTGTGTTTTGAGTAAACATTGATGACTAAGTTAATGAATATATTTGATGTCTAACAGCAAATCTCAAAGAAATAAGCCAACCTAAATTTTCATAAGCTTTCCAAAAATGTAAGTATTTTTTTTTTGAATTGCAAATTTTGCAGCTTCTAGAGCAAACTAGTTGAAAATCACAAAATTTGAATAACTTTCACAAAACATATCAAAAATATTTGATTTTTCTGCTGAAGCTTTATGATATGCATCACTCAAAATCCAGAAAAAATCAGGTCTAAATTTGTAGTGGTTTGAAGGTTATGGCAGAAACAAAAATATTGGCCCAAATCATTGCTTTTGATACTACTTTCTATGATATTTCTTTGAAATATTTGTAAAAATCACAAATATAGCAGACCACTTTGAAGGGGCATTCTCCAATAATCGGATAATAATTTATGAATTCAATATTTGATGATATGATGGTTTGGGAGAAACATCTCCTCCTTCTTTATAGGCTTAAATATGTAGGGACACTCATTCATTCTAGTTAAGAGGGGTTAAGGTATTAATTATGACTAATGTTAAGGTTAAGCATACCACAAGTGCGTATTGCATATCCTTATTAAACTTAGGAATATGTAATACATGCTTAGGAATATATGATATTAGAATCATAACAGATCAATGTTTTGAGCATTTGAGAACTTGGAAATTTCTAATGAAACGGCAAATCAGGGCTCTTTTGTTTAGCTGCCATTTTCAATTTTGTGTTTTATCTATTGTTAAGCTAATCTTGGGTGGGTTTTCGCTTTTAGGAAAGAGCCATTTTTCTTCTTGCATGAAATTTGGATGGCTAATAGTGTTTTGGGCATGGTTTTGTAGAATTCTCTTAGTTGAGCACATCTAGTCTTGGCCTACTCAAAAGCAGTCATGTTTCTAAAGGTTTGTCTGCAATTGGGTGCCTAGCATATGGATAAAGCCATGGTATCCCTTGTCTGTTTTCATAAGAGTGGTTTAGCTGATCTGCGATGAACCCTGCTGGCTCACAACTCAAACCCCTGTATTTTTCTTAAATCTTATTGTGTTTTTTTGTTTTTTAGAGAAAGTTTGTAGACAAAAGAGAAGGTGCGCATCATATAAAAGCTTATAAAAATGCAATACAGTAATATTCTGAGCAACAAATGTAATAGATGTTATTTTGCAGAACATACAATGGGATTGCAAATGAATTACATACCCAAAATGCTCTAGAATAATTAAATAAATAAGTATCTCAGTTTGCCAGTCGGAATTGATGAAAACTGACAAAAAAGCTCGCCTAGGCTCTAGATCTGACTTCTCCCTCTCCGAAACAGGATACAAACTCTTGAGAAAGGTAGATGCCAAGAATGGAAGACACATAGAAGCCAAAAGAAAGGTGTTTCAACTAGTTACTTCACACGCCTCCCTAAAAGGCACATTTCCTAATGTAATAGTACGGCCCAAGTAGAATGCTGAAGAGCCAAAGCTGGAAACTGTTGAATTGCTGAAGAGGACACCTCAAGTGTAGAAACCCCCTTCCTTATTACAAATAGGTAAAAAATGAATAATAAAACTTTGATTGTAGCATGTAGAACCTCTGAATGAAGCCCTCACAGTTGCACTAATTCGACTAGTCTCTCACAGTCTCAAAAATGCTCGACATTGAAGAGATCTCGTTCTCCAATGGAAATATTGCTCAAACCCTGATCACAGAGGATAGCACAGAAGAATACCAAAGGCAAAGTCGAAATAATCAAGAATAGGGTTTCTCATTGCCAAAATGCCTTATATCCCAAAAGGTACGCATTTGCAAGAAGATGACGCCTTTTCCATCATTTAAATCTTTTAAAATATAATTAAGTCCCTTTCAATAGTTTGGACTTAAATACTTGGGCGCCAACTTAAATGTTTAAGTGATTTAATTTTAAATCACTCTTTTATGAATATTTAAGTGATATTAAAAAGCATAAAGTCAACTTGACTTTATAGTAAAGTACTAAGTTAATTAATAACTTAAATCACTTAAATAATCATAACTTCCTCAAAACTTCATAAAATTCTGTGCCGTCAAAAGCTGTCAACTCCTGAACTACCAAGGCCTGCAGTGAGCCAATCATTGAACTCTGAAAGTGAGAACAACCAACTCCTCCAGAAAATACCACTGACCCTCTAACCAATCTAGTTAGCCCACAAGGGTCCAAGAAATAGGCTAACACACTGTTCCCGAAAACTGACTAGAGTGGGGACATCACATGATCTCATATTTTGAGGCATTTGCTTTGATTAAATAGAAGAGGAAAGGTGTAGTTGCAAGGACTTGGGTGCAAAAGCTTCTACTAGCAATCCTTGATTTCAGTCCAGTGATATTGGGGCTTTATTTCTCTCCTTCACTCCCTTCTCTTCTTCATAGACTAATATGAAATCAATTGGACTTTATTAATTTATTCCTGTATTATGGAGTGTGTTCATTCTGATATTTCTATTGGCATAAGTGTATGAATGCATGTGCTTTAGACTGTAGTTTGTTAGGGCTTTATTTGATTGTGATGATGTTTGGGTAATAATTTATTACGTTGAATTCCATGGTTTATATGTAATTTCCATTTAATTCTTCATTTGTTTCTAGATTTATGCTTAGTTTAAATGCTTATTTTGGTAAGATAGACAATGGTGCAATAACTAATGGTGGGTGATTGTGCTAGGCTGGTCTTGTCACAACTCTCAACACCAGAACTACTGTATTTGGGGTCACTAATCCAAAGGGACAGTATGATCCTTATCAACGTATCCACATTACTATATATCTTTATCTGAATTTTGTTTTCTTTGCTTTCAGTACAAAATACATCTCAACTTTAGGAAACATATCAATCAAATTTTTCTTCACTGACTGAAAGGAATGGAAATACCACTTCTTACATTAAAATATCAGTCATTTCTGCTTGTGTTCTTTTGGAACCAATTTACTTATACCTGTTCCTTATTATCTCCAGCACTCTCTGTTAATACCAGCCTTTCTGGTCCACTTCTCAGCAGATTTGATATAATTTTAGTTCTATTGGATACAAAGAAGCCAGACTGGGACAAAATTGTATCATCGCATATATTATCTGAGGTAGCCTGGATATATTATAATTTATAAGTGTAATATATGAAATGAATGCTTATTGACTAGACTATAGCAGAGTGTATTTCTAGTGAAGTCCTTGTTTCAGTGTCTTTTAGAGACAGATCTATTTAGATTAAATATATTCTCCATGAAGACACTTAATATCTGATTTAACACTGTTCGCTGTTATATCCAGCATGAGCAGAAGGAGAAAGTTAGTGCAAATGATGACTTAAAGGGGTTGTGGACCTTGCTTATGTTAAGAAGGTACGGGTGAAATAGAAATCATGTATTACTATTTTAAATGTATTGTTATTTAGTCAGAATTCTTAATATCTTAATAGTTATATAGTAAAGCATAATTAAGTATCAGTAAAGCAGTATAGCTTACTAGCTTTTATTGTTATGACCCACATGGAAATATTATAAGGTTCTGTGTAATTATAGTACTTGAAACTGTTCATTATAGAGTTAAGAATTTTGAATCTTCTATGATAGTTTACATTATGTTAACCCATTGGGGTATCAGGAGAAAAATGATGCTTTAAGAAGCTTGCTCATAAATCCTTATAATTAATAATTTAACTGGTATAAATATTTTAAATACATTTAGTCCGGAGCTATTTTATTTACTTAACAGTTATTTTATTTTACTCTAGAGTTATTTTATTTACTACATGGACACATAAATTTTACTTTTTATTTAAGAATTTTTTCTTTTTGAAAAAGTATTTTACTTTTGTGTGTAAGTTTTAATTTTACTTTTGACAAAGCCACCATTCACTACTTTGGTAATTCTTTTATTTTATATACTTATATTTAATTTTTTAGATTTATGTTTATTAGTTAATATTAATTATAATTGTTGTCAAATTTAAGTTAAGAGGTTTTTATGAACATAGTCACAACATGAGACTCCTTGCTGCCACCGTAGAATGTGCCTCAGTATGATTAGATGATGTGAAGGATAGTGGTCATATTGGCTTCTAGTTAGGTCTTGGGTTCTTGAACAGAATTATAGTTTTCGATATGATGTGCAACAAATTTTAAATATCAACAGATTAACACAAGTAATATTCATAAATGTAGAAAAGACTATAAATTAACATAACCAAAAGCGAGCATTGAATCTTCAAAGTTATGAAACAACTTGCATAATAATAATATAATCTGAAATATGTTGCAAATAATTGATAATAATATGCCACTTCGAGGGGGCATCCTCCTAATCCACTTTGAGGGGGATACCTTCAATAGTCTTTATTACACAGGTAATTGGAAAAATATTCGATGTATTAATAATGAGCAATGTGCTCAATAAATAATTTACAAGATGTTACAGGATAAGATCGAACACGATCTTATCTCAGGAAAAAGCAGGATGTTTCTAAAAGAAACTTCAGATAAGATCTCGAACAACAAAGACGATCTTATCTAGATATTTTACAATATTTTACATAGTTGAGCATTAATAAATAAATAAAGAATATTATTTTAATACCCTCCCTTAATGCTCAACCTATCAACTACACCAAGATGCCCCCTGAATTTTACAAACTTATCTGGACTGAGCGACTTGGTGAGAATGTCTACTGTCTGGTCCTCTGTCGGAACATACAACAACTGAACTGATCTGTCTTCAACCAGCTTCCAAATGAAATGACAATGAGTTTCCACATGCTTGGTTCGCTCATGGAAGACCGGATTCTTGGCAAGTTTGAGAACTCCCTGATTATCACAGAACAAGGGAGTCGGACTTGCTTGAGATATTTGCATATCCGCAAGCATCCGGCGAAGCCAAATTGCCTCACATGCTGCTTTTACTGCTCCCCGATACTTTGCTTTTGTCGAGGAGAGAGCCACTGCCTGCTGCTTCTTACTAGTCCATGTGACTGCACCAGATCCCAAACTGAACACATAACAAGATCATCAACTGAACCTGCCCAATCTGGATTTGTGAAACCACTGAGTTTAGGATCATGACTCTGAGTGTACAAGAGTCCAAAATTAGTAGTGCCCTTCACATAACGCAGCACACGCTTCGCTGCTACCCAATGATCAACCTTGGGGGCTGTCATGAAGCATGATATGTAGCTCACTGCAAAACTCAAGTCAGGTCTAGTGGCAACAAGATAGATGAGGCTGCCTACTAGTTGCCTGAACAATGTTTCATCTACCATAGGTGAATCGGACTTAGCTGACAACTTAAGCCCTTTTTCCATGGGTGTGGAGGCAGGTTTGCAATCCTGCATTCAGAAATTATCCAGAAGACTTCGAGCATACTTGGACTGGGAGATGAAAATGCTGCTCTTTGTCTGCCAAACCTCAACTCCTAAACAATAATGCAGGAGGCCCAAGTCTGTCATGTCAAAAGTTTTGCACAAGTCCTGTTTGATCGCAATGATCAAATGTGCCGAATTGCCAGTAATGATCAAGTCATCCACATAGACAACAATAATCAGGATCTCATTACCAGTATTCTTGACATATAAGTTTGAGTCAGATGGACTCCTCTGAAAGCCATGATCTGTGAGGTACGTGTCAATCTTGATGTACCAAGCCCGAGGAGCCTGCTTTAGGCCGTAGAGTGCTTTGACCAATCTGCACACCTTCTGTTCTTGACCAACAACTTTGAAACCTGGAGGCTGCGTCATGTATACTTCCTCCTTCAACTCACCGTTGAGGAAAGCACTCTTCACATCCATCTGATGGACCTTCCAACCAAATTGGGCTGCTAAGGCAAGGACGAGCCGTATGGTACTCATTTTGGCTATAGGAGCAAAGGTCTCCTCATAGTCAATGCCTTCTTTCTGTGAGAACCCTCGTGCAACCAGACGAGCTTTGTATTTGTCAAGGGTTTCGTCAACTCTGTACTTCACCTTGTACACCCATTTGCAGCTAATGGGCTTCTTCCTTGGAGGAAGATCAGAAAGGACCCAAGTGTGATTCTTCTGAAGACTCTGGTATTTTGATTCCATCGCCTTTTCCCACTCAGGTATCCCTTTTGCCTTTGAATATGTCTGAGGCTCATAAACACTGTGAATGTTAGCCATGAGAGAAAAGTTCACTGTAGACTGCTGTTTGCTCTTGTTTCTGGATGATCTACTCTCAATGAGGTCATCAGCACGAAGATCACTGATAGTCTTAGCCCACCATTTCGGCCAGAGAGTAGAAGTGCCAACATCAGATGTAACAGGAGGAGTTGGATCTGGTTGTGGATCTGGAACAGGTTCAGCAGGGGGATGTTCATTATCATCTGGAGGAAACTCAGGTTGAGCATCATCAAAGACTAGATCTTCGTCATCCCTCCCATTAGGTGAACCTAACGGAAGTCGGACGCCCACATCAGGAGCCTGTAGAGGCTGATCCTCTGAATGCTGAACAAGTGAAGGAGAGTGAAATGGACCTCGTTCCTCATCAAAGACAACATCTTGATTGAAGATAAGACGATCAGTCTCTATATCAGTCAGCCTGTATGCCTTGTGGTTGTCATTGTACCCTGTGAACATGAGTTTCTGGCTCTTGGAGTCCAGCTTAGATCGCTTGGCCTCTGGAATCCAAACATATACAAGAGAACCGAAAACTTTCAAATGACTGATCCTGGGTTTGCGACCAGTCCAAACTTCCTCAGGAGTCTTCCCCTTAACAGCATGAGTGGGTGACCTATTAAGAAGATAGACTGAAGTATTGACTGCTTCTGCCCAAAAATTGGTAGGAACACTCTTGTGTTGCAACATGGAGCGAGCCATCTCAACAATCGTACGATTGCGCTGCTCTACAACACCGTTTTGCTGAGGAGTGTAGGGTGTGGTCAACTAATGTTTTATCCCATGAGTATCACAAAAGTTGGAGAATGCACTAGAATAGAATTCCCCCCCATTATTTGACCTAAGAGTTATGATACGAGAACTAGACTCTTTTTCAACCAAGTCCTTAAACTTCTGAAATACATTGAAAACTTTTGATTTCTGCTTAAGAAAGTACACCCACATTTTCCTACTATAATCATCAACAAAAAGTAGAAAGTACTTGCAACCAGTTACAGAAGAAGTAGACATAGGTCCACAAATATCAGCATGAACTAATTGAAGTACCTTAGAAGCTCGCCAAGAGTCGCCATCCTTGAACGGTGTGCGATGCTGCTTCCCGGCCTGACAAGCACCACAAACACCCTGATGCTGAGTCTGAATGTCAAGTAAGCCATCTACAAGTCCCTCCCAAGCAAGCTGAGAGAGATAGTGCACGTTCAAGTGCCCATACCGTTGGTGCCAAAGACGGGTGATAGCTGAATTTTTGGCTGCCAAGGCTAACTCCGGAGAATCATCTGTGTCCACAAGCCTGTAAAGGCCATGATCCTCTATCCCGACGACTACCGTTGTGCGAGTTTCGCGATCTACAATTGAACATCTATGCGAGTTGAACACCACATCCGTCTGGGGAGAATGCCGCATTATTTGACTGACTAAAAGAAGATTGAGCTCGATATCAGGTACATAATACACGTTGAGGAATATGAGATCTCTCCTGCCAGACTGAACCTGAATAGTGCCTATGCCGACAACTGTGTATTCCTCACCTCCTCCAAAAATCATTGAGTTAGTGCAAGGGGAAAAGTCTATGAACCAATCACGTCTATGGGAAAAATGACGCGAGGCACCAGAATCTATATACCATGCAGAGGATTTGACATGGTCTGTGGGCCACGAGTGCATAAAAGGCAGATTCCTTCTGCTCAGAGTGCTCAGCGACATTCGCTTTCTGCTGAAACCGTCCTTGCTTCTTTTGCTCAGAAGCCAAACAAGCACGGCAATCTTGCTTGATGTGGCCAAATTTATGACAATAGTTGCATTCAACATTTTTCGTCTTCGAGCTAGTGGAGATTTGACTTGAGCCTTTCTGCTGTGAAGGCTGACCTTTCCCTTTTTGCTTGGGTTGAGTTTTAACTGCAAAGGCCTGCTCCGTGGAGGATGATAATTCACTGCTACCAAACTGTTGTCTCCAGCGATCCTGCTGCAACAGGATAGTGCACAAATTTGGAAACTTAACATCAACATTAGCAGACGTAATGTTGAGAGTCTCTATGAAGTGTTTATAGGACTTCGGTAGACTCTTCAGGGTGATCAAGACCATGTCTTTCTCCTCCATTTTCCGACCAATCGCCTCCAATTGATCTCTGATCTCCTAGATTTTATTCAGGTGCGCTTGCAGAGTCTTCTCATCCATCATCATAGAAAACAACATATTGTTCAAGAAAAACGCACGACTTTTGTCAAAAGTTTCATGCAAACCCTTCAAGTGATCCTAGATCTTCGTAGCTGATTTTCCAAGTGGAATCTGAGGGAGTTGATAATCAGTAACTGAAAGCTTAATAAGCATTACTACTTCACGATTCTGCTCATCAAACTTCTCCTGATCCTTACCCGCCGTTGTGGGACGAGTAGCTTTGCCGAGGATCATCTGATCAAGGCAATGGTATTCAAAAATTGTCAGCATCCGCTGCTTCCAGGGGTTGTAATTTTTGCCAGTAAATCTCTGACTACCCTCTAGCATTAAATTACTTAAATTGGCCATCTTCACGCTTTTCGAGGCATGAAAAATGAGGTACTTAGAAGAGGTTGATGCACGAAACTCGAGGCACGAAACTTGAGGCACGAATTCCAATGCAAAAAAAGAGGCAAATTCAGGTACAGATTGCAAAAAGTACAATGTATGAATGGCACAAAATTCGAGGCACGAAATACGATGCATCCAGAAAATTTGGAGACCAACCTAGTTGAGCTCTTGAAAAACCCATCAAGAATCTACGATCGAAAATTTTTTCTGACTTGAAATAGATGATCAAAACCCTGGCCAAAGTTGCAGGATTCCCTAGGCGGCCATGAGAGCTCACAAATTTGTAGAAATGAGCTTGAACTTGAAAGAAATTGCAGCACAAAATAATGCAGAGCTTTGGGCGACGTAAATGAAGACAAGACTGATCATAAAAGGCTTAAAAAAGTGAGCACAAATTTTCAAAAAATGTGACCCGAACGCAGCCACAAAGCATGAAGAAAACGCGGCCAGAAATAGGGAGATTGCAGTTGTAGGTCGCGTGAGAGTTGTAGTAGGAGATCCCACACAAACCGCGACGCCCTCAGAGATTTGAATCGCACCAAAACAATAGAGAAGAAGGCACAAAAATATGCGTCTCATAGATTTCACGATTTCGCGTCTCCACACCAAGAAAAAACACGCGCTGCCAAAAAAGAAATCATGCACACATCAGGAGGTAATCCTATCGCTTTCCAAAAGAAAATCTCGACCTCAAGAAAAACACGATCAGAGGGATTAAACTAAAATTCCTGCGATTTCTTCAAACAAAATGCCCACGAATTTGCAAGAACCTAGGTGGACGAAAAAACTCAAGAAGAGGAGCTCGAACCTGGAGTCCAAAAATTTCGAATTATTGCCCACGAAATTTTTTTTTCAAAAAATTTCGAAAAATTTGAAACAAAAAATAGTTTCAAAGAAATTATAAATTTTTCGAAAAAAGTAATCCTCTGAGCTCTGATACCATATTACACAGGTAATTGGTAAAATATTCGATGTATTAACAATGAGCAATGTGCTCAATAAATAATTTACAAGATGTTACAGGATAAGATTGAACACGATCTTATCTCAGGAAAAAGCAGGAAGTTTCTAAAAGAAACTTAAGATAAGATCTCGAACAACAAAGACGATCTTATCTAGATATTTTACAATATTTTACATAGTTGAACATTAATAAATAAATAAAGAATATTATTTTAATAGTCTTCAATAAGAGCACAACATTACACATGATGATAATAACCTACCTATGCCTCATATATGTACCATACTTATGCCTAGGATATCACCCATGCCAACCTAGGCAAACCTATATAAGCCCGAGGCCAACCTAAATAACTAAATAACAATATAATAATGATAATATGACTTAGTTAAGAGTTAAGGTAGTCACAACCCGACTACTCATAACACTATACACACTATAGGGGCAGGGGTATAACATTGCTCTCCTCTTTACAAAAGCATTGTTCTTAATGCTTACTTTTTCTTTTTCTTCTTCTTCATCTCCTTTTTTACTTACGCTTCTTGTTCCTACTCTTGTTCTTTCTCTTGTTCTTGTTCTTGCTCTTGCTCTTGCTCTTTTCTTTCTTTTTCTTGTGTTGTTGCTCTTTGTTCTTGTTCTTCTACTTCTTGTTCTTTTTCTTTTTCTTCTCTTTTCTGGCTACTTTTTGTTGTGAAGAAGTTTTAGAAATATAATTTCACAATAAATCACACAAATAAAGTCAAAATATTCTAAATTTTTTTCTTTAACTTTCTCAAATCTGGTTCGCAATTACCCAAAAAAATACCCAATAAATTAGCAGATTTCTAGCCTTGAGAGTGAAGTTATTGGAAACTCTAATATAGAATGTCGCTCAACTATGCTCCAATTCCTTTCAAATTTGGACTATAACCTCCTATTGTATAGCCTAAAAAACCCACTATAAATTAGAAATTTATTCTTTAGGATTTTGGAGATATTCACTTTCCAAATAAATTGTCTAGAAACCCTAATTCTACAGTAAATCAATCAATTCCACTTCATTTCCTCTAAAACCAGGCCATTAGCTGCTTGAATATGCTCTTCAAAATCCCTTTAAAAGCCAAACAAAAGTTGCCAAAATATAGGAGATATGCATTTCACAAAATGACCTCCAAATTTGAAAAAAATGCCTTGTCGTCACGATGCTACAACTTGTGTTGAAACAATTTGCACAGTAATAATATAATCTAAAATTGTTAGAATAATATTTTATTACATCATTATATTTTATTATTATTAATACATAACTAATTATATAGTTATGTTGATTGGGTATGCCCAATCAATGTTGGTTATCTACCAACCTTTTTAATGTATTTATTGATGCTTTTGTGTCGAATATTATCACTCAATTGCTCTCATTTATTCTTCATGGTATCAGAGCAACTAAAAAAATTTTGAGCCTGTAATTGGGAGATTTTAAAAAATAATTGTGGAGATTTGGCTGCGTCTGAGGATCGGCTATTACATATCGAGAGGTCTCTAAAACAAATCCTCAAGGTTGTTCAATTTCGATCACATTTGGAGGCCGCTTCTTTTAAGTCCTGGTTGAAGGAGATCGCCCGACATTTTGTGAAGGTCTGACCAATTGCAGAGGAGTTCATACATCGATTGACTCTTACATTTTTCTATGGTTTTGTGTTGTTCTCTTGTGAAGCATTGAGGCATTCTGCGTTGCTGGAGAACCATTGCGTGAAAAAAAGCTCATCACGTCAACAAGAAACGAACAAAAATCTTGATTGTGTTTGAAGAAAAAAACGAGAACTGAGAATCGTTCTATTTGAAAAAACGTTGAAGGTTTGGTGGAAGGCATTCTAAAAGATTGGAGCATTGTCGGATTTCGTGTTTGAGGAGATATGTCAAGTCGGGATTTGCCGGTTTGTTAGATTTGGTTGTGAAACCACCCAAGATCAGAATGATTGAAGGAAAGCAAGAAAAATAGATCTTACAGATGAATAAATTCAATACTCCCTTCGCATTGAACTAGCAGTCAATATTCCCAGCCAAGGGAAGGAATGAGTGCTGCTTATATAGCAAAATAATGGCAAATAATTCCAAGAGGAGTAATAATTCCCACATGCCCATAATAGGTGGGAGTTTTACCTACTTGGTAAATGCCAGATTAAATGGTTATGCCGACTTAGATAAAGACAAGAAATGGTTATGAAAGGTGGCTAATAAATCCAAAAGAGGGTGTGAGACTCAACTACCCAAAGGTGGGTGTGAGTGACACAAGTGAATGATGGATTTATGCCACATGTCCTCATCCTAACCATTCTAATATAACCTAAGCAAGCTTAATAATATGTGTAGGAAAAATAAATATTGCCTAACATAAGGAAAATAAAAAACCTACACTAACACCCCCCTTAAGCGTAGCTTAGGTGGGCGAAAAGACACAAAGATGGGTCCTAACTACTAGGCCATGTTAGGTACCCATGTACAAGTGCAATCTCTCACAACCAGAGAAAAGGAGAAAACCAAGTGGGACAAAACTCCTCCCCAAAAGAGAGAAAAGAAAACAAGTTTCCCAACACAAGAAGAATCCCATACAAGGAAGAAATCCCCCTAAAATAGAAAGGATTAGAAAGACTATTTAGTCTTCCCCAAAGTAGTCAAATGTGCCAATCGTTGATGCTCAAAACATAATGTAGAAGATGGTCCACGATCGTCGAACAATGTTACTCCCCTTAGGAAGAAACAAAACCAAAGGTGCATGAAGAACATCTTCCCACTCCTGAAAGGAATATAAGGGAAGAAAGCTCAAACTGTAAGAAGTCTCCGCAAATTGCTCATGTGTCTCCATGTTGATGTCGAAAGTTGGCACCATCAAATCAGGTATTCTAGGCCACACTAATGAAAATGACAATCCAAAACCTAGTAGAGATGTATGTAGAACAAGATTCAAAGACTCAACTATCTCCTTTGAAGACAAAGATGCCTCCCCCAAATGCTGCTCAAAAGTATCCACACTCATGTCAAACTGTGATGAATGATCATATGGAGAATGAACAAGAGGATCCAAAGGTTCCTCCATAACAATTGAAGAAGAATCAACTTCATAAAAGAGAAGATGAATGCCATGAATAGTGTCTCCCAAGTTTGAAATATGAGACTCTATAAACAAACCTGCAATGTCTATCAAGTAGTCATCCAAAGTAGCTATATTTGGAAGACGATGTGTATCCTACTGCATTGAATCACAAGTAGCCATGCATATAGCACCACCGGTATCCTTTGAAGCAACAATAGATGGAGGAGAAAGAATGCAAGGCTCAAGAACTGGATCACCTATGAGAATACCCAAGTTCAAGTAACCAAAGTTCTCCTCAAAATCAAAATTCACACTAGGAGTGTGATCAACAACCAAAGGATTAGAACCATCATCAGCTGCAAAGTCTGAAATGGTGTATAACCGAGATGCATGATCAACTATCCTAGTAGCAATTATCTCTCTACTCTCCAAGTCTCTGATGATAACTGAATCAAGTGTGAATTCCCAAGGTAGGTCGGCCTTGATTTACAAATGATATTTTATATTTTATATTTCTTTTAAGAGGCCGACCTAGATGAGAAGTCGCCTAGTTTTGTATATATACAAGGTGGAGATCATTCATTTTGACATCAAGTCATTCTCATTTCAATTCGCATTCTTTCAAGAAGGAGTTCACACTTAGCAGCAAATCGACACTTGTAGCAGCAGATCAACATCCTGTAACAGCAGATTGACATCTTGTAGCAGTAGATCAACATCTTGCAATAGCAGATTGATTTCAAGGAGAGACATATCTATTTGTGTTTTTGCATCAAGGAGAGGTGCTATTATTCATTGTATTAATTCGGCCTTGAGTAGGGCCTGAATTGTAAGCAGATTTTGCTCTTTTCTTTACATATATAAGAGATATATTTTGCTGGGTTTTTCTCCCTCGAGAAGGAGGGTTTTCCCAAGGTATTTGCTGTGTTTATTGCTCTCTGTGTTGTGTATTTTGCTTATTTCATTTCTGATCTTAAAAACTAACACTTGCAAAGGTTGAGACACCTTAATCCCAACATAAACTAGCTTTTTCTAAAACTAGAATCTCTTAGATATTGACCAATTTCAAAATACCAAACTTGAAGATCCTGCTTAAGTCCATATAAAGACTTTACAAACTTGCAAACCAAATGTTCTATGCCTTGAACTTGAAACTCTTGTAGTTGCGTCGTGTAGACCTCTTCCTGGAATTCACCATTCAAGAAGGCATCTTTGACATCCATTTGATGTACCTTCTATCCAAATTGAGTTGCAATAGAGATAACCAACCAAAAGGTTATCTTATTTACAATAGGGGTAAATGTCTCTTCATAGTCTACCCCTTGTTCTTGTGTATATCCTTTAGCAACAAGGTGAGCTTTATACTTGTCTAAAGAACCATCTAATTTATACTTTATAAATTTATTTGCAACCAATGGGTTGCTTTCCTAAGAGCAACGTTGACAATACCCAAGTCTTATTTTTTATTAAGGCATTACATTCCTTCTTAATAACAATTTCCCATTTAGACTTCCCTTTGGCCTCTACAAATGAACTAGTCTCAAATTTCTATGAAAGGGAAGAAGTTTAGTAAAATTTACTTGCTTAGCACTTTTCATAAGTCGTTCTCCTAAATGTGTTGATCGACCTTCCATCACCTTTGGCAATTCATCCTCTTGAACATCCTTCATCATGGCATATTACCACATTGATCTCTTTTGTTGGTCCTCCAATTTTTTGGTGGAGACAAAGTATCACTCTCTTGTCCCTAATTTAAGAATGACATTTTTGTAGTGGTTCTCATTTGATTTCAACATAAAAATTTGTTCTAGAATCAAGAATAGTCACCTGTTCGCTACTATTTGTAGAATACCATTAAGTGAAATTTTTTATGTTTTCCCATCTACCACATTTTTATGTGTAGAGACATCTTGTAGTTTGTAAGCCTTGGATTGTTCACTATATACAACAAACATATATGATTTTCGTTTTGCTTCCAAATTGATTATATATTTTCCTTGGGAATATTTACAAAAGCAATAGAATCAAAAACTCACTTACAAAAGGCTTTCTATCTGACCATGCTTCTTTGGGAGTGACATTTTGCAAGGCTTTACATGGACTTTTGTTAAGGATATAGACTGCTATATTCACAACATTTTCCTATTACTTATATGGCACATTTGAACTATGCATCATACACCTTGCCATTTCCATACTTGTCCTATTCATCCTTTCCATAACTCCATTATGTTGTGGAGTTTAAAAAGTAGTATATTGTTGATGGATACCTTTTAGTAGAATTTCTTGAATTGGACAAAGATGAACACACCACCATTATCTAATCTAAGCGTTTTGACTTGTTTACTTGTTTGTTTTTCAACCAAAGCTTTCCATGCTACAAAGTTAGAAAAACACTTTGACTTGTTCTTTAAAAAATAAACCCACATTTTTCTAGAAAATTCATCAACAAGCAACAAGAAATACTTTGCACCAGACACTATAGGAGTCTTCATAGGACCATGCAAATCAACATGTATTAAATCTAAAACCCCTTTGGCTGCCTTATCAATATCAAATTGATGTTGACTTTGTTTGCCCATTTGACACCCTATGCATGCATTCTGACTTTCTTGTATGGATGGAAGCTCATTTGCCTTATTAGTCCTACTAAGTATAGACAAATATTGATAAATAAAGTGACCATACTTTTCATGCCAAGTTTATTGATACTCTTAATTGTTGTGAGTGCATGTTCTTTTGTTGTTTCAGGGTCAACCAAATTATAAAATCCCCTTTCACCAATGCCAACAACAATTAGTTTGTTATCTGAGGCCATAGTAGCTTACATCAACATTAAAGCAGCATTTGAGAGGGGTGTTAGAAGGGTGTGGATTGAGGTTGACTCACTCAATATACTGAGGTGTTTGCAAGGTACTTAGAAGCTGAGTTGGATGATTGATTCTCTTATCAATGATTCCATAATGATGATAAGGTCATTTGAGGAGGTACGTCTTTCACATAGCTATAGGGAGGGGAATTCCCAAGTGGATTTTTTGCGAACAAAGCTATTAACTTAATGAGTTTCAAGATGTGGGGAGAGTACTCGTATCTTCTCGAGAGGGCCAAGTTATTATTATGAGATGATAGCTAGCCATGATTTTTTTCTAGGGGGTGATCAGAGAATAATTATATCCCTCCTAGTCACATGTTTTATGGGTATTATTTTGCTCATTACTGAGGCCATTTGTATATCCAAACACTTTTGTAATTTCTAGCTTGTGGTGATTGTTCTTGGCAATGCAGAAATGGGTGGGAATAGGAGTAGGCTTGAGCCCATTTCTTTCAAACAATGGAAGAGTAAGCCAAAGGTTTGAAGAATTTTGGAGAATGGGAACTTCACGCCCTACATGGAACGACGTCATGGTTTTGACCATGAAGCCTCTGATCAATTTGTTCGTAGTTGGCACGACAAGTGTCTAAAAGTGAATGGGGTTGAATTCCACATCAATGAAGACTTCATAGCTTTTATTTTAGGTTTGTCAATTGAGGGGGCATAAGTTTCATAAGGAAAGGAACGACGTTGAGGATGCAATGGACCAGTTTTTCAAGGCTATTGAGAAGGATGACTTGGTGAAACTGCCATGTTGGGGGTATGATAGACTCTCCCTTAAGCGCATTTGGGTTGATGCAGTTGAAGTTTTGATGAGGTGTGTCACCCTTGACGGGTGCTTCTTTGCAATTTTAGGGTATCACGTTACCCTTCTCAATCATTTTAGGCATAACTTGTATGTTTCCTTCCCATTCTTCATTCTTACTTATTTGGAGGTTTCAATTTATGCCCACTTTAAAAATCAGCTAACACTAGTTCTTCACGAAGGTCTTGTCTTGCTCATTATGGAGCATGTTAGGGCTAACACATTGGCCAAGGCTGTCACGGGTAAAGATAAGGCCACTTTATCTGAGTTTCCATCTTCTGGGTTGGATATAGTGGGCGTTGGGGATGAGGAGTGGAAAGCGGAAGATGATAATGTTGTTGAGGTTTCATCTTGTAAGAGACCAGGTGTTTCTCAACCCCTGACTGAAGTTGGATATGAAGATTTGTTTTGAAGTTTTTTGTGGTTTTTGTGCAATATGAAGGTTTGTGCGATTTTAATAAAAATAGATGCTAAATCAAATAAAATGTTGAAACCATAAATCTTAAAGCAAGCTAACATCTAGACAATGGCAATTATCTTTATTCTGACAAATAATCGATTACAATGTGAAATGACTAACATGCAATCAAAAAGGAAAACTGGATTTTATTCAAAAACCTGGTTACACTTGCAGCCACCTGAGAAAGGACATAAATGGTACGACCAGCGTGTTGACAAACTTCTCCCACCAAAGAATGAATGATAAAGCCTCCAAAAGTCAAGGTGCCAACACTAGTGCAGAGGAAGGACCAAAAAGCAAGGCATATGGGGCCAATATGAAATGATGTCCCTTTCAGCTGTAGTACGGCCTGACAAGAGTAGTAAATACAGCCGTACAATTCTTGGGAAACGTGCTAGGTATGGGGTTTGACCAGCCGCACAAGAATACCTCTCCTCTGATAAAGATCGATTCAAACTTTGATTGAAAACTCCACAATATGCACTGATGTGACCTCTGAATGAAGCCACCCTGATGGACAAGCTTCAACTGGTATTTCATGGCCTCAGTATGTCTGATTCTGAAGAGGGGACGTTCTCCAAAATCCAATGATTTGCAGAAACCCTTGTTTCACAAACCCCAATGTTCTCAGAGAGAAAATTAGACAAATTAGAATAATTCACAATGAAGTTCAATTTGCCTTGAATTGAAATATAAACTCTCTTCAATAAGTCGACCCAAAAAAGCAATTGATTAAGCATTTAATAATTCATTAATTCGCCCTTTTAAGATTTAGGCAATTTCACTTAATAATGGCGTCCTTTTTAAATGAGTAATAAATAGTCATTTAATATTAATTTTTCTCCTTTATAATTTGCCATTAATAATTACTTTAATATTTCATTAATTGACTTTATAATATAAAGTCACACTTTAATATTTCTCCAAATATCATTAAATGCTTAGATATTCGCTATCTGCTCACCAAACTGTCAAACTGGGTTGAAACTGAGTTGACCAACTGAACCAGGTGCCTTGCTAGAAATAGCAACCCCCGTCTGCCTGACTTACTATAAATAGTAAGTGCCTGAATCTGACTCTAAAAGACTTTGCCAAGGCCCAAACCTGAATCAACGGATGGAATAGTGTCCCCAAACACCAGATAACTACGAAGAAAATCCTCTAAACACATTTGTCAGCCTACGAGGGTTTGAATGATAGGCTAACCCCTGAATACTCTGAACTGCCTAGGAAGGGGACATTACACATCGTCCCCTTTAGAATCTCCCAGCAAGAAGCAGAAGAGGGGGGCAATGATAAAGAAGGCTCCCACCAAAAAAATGAAAGTCCATGGGTCAGATTCTGGCGGGTTCGAGTCAGGTGAGGAAGTTGATGTGCAAATGAAAGGCAGGCAATGAAGACGGGTGAGAAACGGGAAATCTAAGGTGTAGTGGTCGGATCATGGCGTTTTGGAGAAGGGAGGGGAGGTGGGTGCTTCGCATCAGGTGAAGGACCAAGCCAATATTGGTAGAAATGCCTCCTTGGACGTGGAAGCTTCCCCTGCCCAACAACCTTCTCTTCAAGATGTTCTGGATGGTATAGATAGTGACAAAGTTGTGAACACGGCGCTTTAGGAATCAGACCCTAAAATGTCAAAATGTGCGGCCAAGGTTGAGCCCCTCTCAAAGGATTTTTCCTATTTGGATGAGGATAACACCCCAATGTTGCAACTTTTGGATATGGCCAGAAACAGGGCCACCTGCAATTCAGCAAATCTTGTTCTAAAAAAGATTAGGAGTTTGAAGGGGAACTTTGTTAATCAGCCCAAAGGTGTAGCCTTAGACTTGCTCATCGAGAGACTGGTAGACCTAGAATGCTCTTTTTTAGACTTTAAATTTGAATGTGAGAGCCACATTCTCTAGATATGGATGGTAATGTTAAGGAAATTCATGTAGACATCCACAAGCTTATGCAGATTAGCTATATGTCTATCAAAAACAGTGCAGACTCCCTCAAATTGTTAATGGATAAAATCGGCCAACTTAGGGAGGATCAAATTTACTTTTTTAATTTTCATGAGAAGGATCTGCCTACCAAAGATAAGAGCAAAAAGACTGCCAAAGACGAGGTTAAGGGCCCAAGTACAAGGACTAAGGGCAGTTTGAGGAAAACATTTGAAGAAGAGAAAAAGGAATTACTGTCTATGGTTAATATGCACTCAAACCAAGAGCTTGAGGTAGTGAACACTTTGAAAAATCTGAAATAGTTCCCCTCTGTTTTATCTAGTTTTCTGTTTGTTGGGTTGTTGTGTTTTTGCTGTTTTTTGGTTGTTGTTTGGTTGCTGATTTAATTGCTTCATGTTTCATATCAGCAGCATTTTGTTTTGATTCGATGTAAAGGGTTTTAGGTGCCTTGAAAAACTATTTTTCCCTATTAATCAAAACAATCCGTTTGTTATCTTGAAGAGTAGTTACCATACATTTTGTTTCCTTGAAACTTTACACAACGATTAGGATTCTTATTGATCTCACTTATAGATAGTAGGTTTTTGCTTGTGTCAAGGACATGCTGAACATTCTTAAATGCATAATTTACACCATTATTCAATGTCATCCAAACATTCTAACATCCCTTTATAAAGTCCAACCATCACCCAAAGGAACGAATTCACCACTACTCTTATCTTCAACAAAACCTAATACTAGTCTTTTAGACATGTATAGTTTTAAGATGTACCAACATCGAAATTAAAAGTTGTAGACCCAATAGATTGGTTTTGTGATGCCACAAAAGCAAAGTCATCTATCGCTCCTTGTTCATCCACCTTAGCAACATTTGCATACTATGACTTCTTTGGACCACTTGAAAGATCCCATTGTCACTTCTAACAATCTTTCTTGAAGTGTAGGGGGTCTTTACAATAGTAGCATGTCCACTTGTATGCTTTGACTTAATGCCTTTTGAAGATTCACTCGATGAACTAGTTGCTTCTTTTTTTTTCTCTATTCTTGTTTCATGCACTAAATGCACTCTTTGTGATGTTTGAAGTTGTTGCTCTTGTTTGTTCTTGCATTCATTTCTTATATAAAAGAAGTGATGACAACTTCTCAAAGTCAAGTTATTGAGTCTTTGCAATTAGGTGCAAGGACTCAACAAAGGAATCAAACGATGGTGGAAAATTACGAGTTATTGACTAAGCTATCGACCTTGGTTTCAATTTGTGGGTTTAATAAAAAAAAAATGGGGGTTGGGTTTGTCCATACAAAAACATATAAAAATCAGAAATATATACATATTTTTAACATATAATAATGTTTATAAGTATTACAAATATTAATAAAGCTTTTACATAATATTATAATATAATAATAAAATTATAAGGAAAGTTAATATTAATAGATATTATTAATTTTAGACATTAATTAACATACATAACTATAATTTTTGTATTATTAATGGTAAACCGTAAAACTAATAACTTATTTAATTTATTTACATAATTTTTTATTATTAATAATATTATTTACCCTTTTCAAATTTTGAACAAATATAGATGCATTCGAGAGATATGTGAGAAATTGTTAAATAATTATTATTATTTTAAAGTTATATTATTTTTGTTATGTTTATGCAATATTAAATATAACCCTAACCTTAATAAAATAATACAATAAAAAATTTACATTTACAATTAACATTTATTATTTTAATTAAAAATAATTCTAATATAAACCTCCTAATTTTAACCCTAATTGATTGTTTTTTTAAACATAAAAAATTAAAGGTAAATTCTAACCTAAGAAAAAGAAACTTTCATCAACCATTGTAAGTGCATAGATGGAACCTTCAAAATCATAAAATGTAAACATTCACAACTACTCATATTTTATTTACTCCTTTTTTGGCTTAGGGTACAATTTTTTCAATAAGTGGATTTGAGCACAAGGTTTTTAATTAGTATGTGCTTTTTACAAACACATGGCTACATACAACAGCATAAAAAATATACAAACTACTTTGTCTCATCTATTTGTAGGATTGTAAGGTATTCTAACAATTTGCAGAAGAAAAATGCAGGTTCATTGTGGCAGCAAAAGAAAATATCCTAGAAATTAATGACAAGTTTTCCTTTCATCCTAGAGAAACCCAGTGTTTTTCAAGGACCCTAGATGAATTCCCCAACAAACCAAACCTGGATCTGCATGCGGGCCAAAGCAGACCCAAACCTACAAGTTTAAGGGGCAAACTGATAACATAGGCTATAAACATGACCAAATCTTGATCATCCATTGCCTTTTCAATGGTTGCTAATTGAGCACTGAGATCCTTCACCCGCAAAAGATAGTTAGAACTCAATCTCCCTTCTTGCAACTTAGTGGAAAACAAAAAAAAATTAAATACAAAGCTCTCTTAGATTTAGATGCTTGATATTTTGTTTTGAAACTTTCCCACAATACTAGAGCTACTGTGGTGCTTCTAACCTATAGCACTAGTGCATCAACAACAAACAATTTTAGAAGCATTAAAGCTTCCTTATGCTTTTTGTCTAGTCCCCTGAATGATCTTCAAGTCATGCCTTCTTGTTCAATACAATTTGATCAAGGTCATGATACTCACAAATGGTGAGTATTTTGTGACTCCATAGATTACAATTCTTGCTAGTCAACTTTTGAGACTCTGGCAAAAGCAATGTTTGGATTCTTGCCATGTCAACACACTCTACTTGACTTGGGAGTGACTAAAACCGTTTAAATTTGGACATTTGTTATTGCTGGAAGAAAAACACTTTGCATGGATGTTTGAGACTCCGCTAGTCACAATGTGGCAAGTTTTAAGGAGAAAATTCCCCATGGTTTGAAGGATATTGCATTAACAATATGTTTTCAAGCAAATTACTGTAACAATGAAAATTGGACATTTGAGAGACCAAAAACAAGATTGCTTCACAAAGATGTTTGAGACTCCACTAGACACAATGTGGCAAGTTTTAGAAGAAAATTCCTCATGATTTGAATGATATTAAATTAGCAATATCTTTTTAGACAAATAACTATAACAATTAAAATTGGATATTGGAGAATGTTGCAGCAAAACATATTGACAAGGGGCTTTATAGGGTTACTATCCATGATCTGATCATTTTCAAGAAAAAATACCCTTCCAATAAAAGGATAATGAAACTAATCCTCTTCCATGCAAAACTAAGGTACAATATACAATATTTTTATAAAAATTTTAAAAAACTTTATATTTGGTGGTTGTTGGATAGCCATATCAACTATGTGTCTGTATATATACATTAGTTTACGTATGTATTATCTCTCTATATGGAGTCACTTATTGTTACTAATGATATTAATAGTTTTTTTATTTTCATTGCTATACAATATCCTTTCAAAATACATTAGACAAGTTCCCAACATATGGGGTTAGTTGCCTTATCTTGTTCCCAACACAAATTGTACATGAAAAAGCACTTCTAGATTTTTGTCTTCCTATGACAAATTATGAACCTTGCATGTTAGGGAATTTTGGACTTTGATTGGCAAGAGGATTTGTGAGGATCTCTTATCACCCTCCCAAGATTGTGCCCATCGTAGACCAACTTATTCTCCATGTAACATTATTTGCTTGGCACCAACATTCTCATTAGAATTGATCCATATGACAAGAGTCACTAGCTCTCCTCTACAATTTTGAAATAATCTATGGAAGTATGCCTCAATAGCTCTTTATATTGTTAAACTTTTTTATGGACCAGCTAGGAGTTGAACTTGGGACCACCTAGTTGTTGCTCGAGTGCTCTACCATTGAGCTACTGACCCTCTTGGTGACCAGTCCATCTTTGGTTCACGTTAGGTTCATTCTTCCAATTAGTCCAACACCTCCCCTTGAGCCACACTATAGGTGCTTGGGGATCTTAGCTTGGCTTGGCTCTACTAACATGGGCTTTTACACCATGTTAAAATTTTCATGGACCAAGCAGGAGTTGAATGGAGGACCACTTGTTTGTTGTTGGGGTGCTCTACCATTGAGCTACTAGCCCTCTTGGTGGCTAGTCGATCTTTGGTGCAGGTTTGGCTCATTCTTCCCATTATTTTTAGAAGAAATTGCTCAAAAATGTGTTATGCATTGTGAATGTTATGTTTGAACTAGTTATTAGGGAGACATTAGATGCTTCTTTGGATACTGCAACTGTGACACCTTTGCCAGAGATTGTGCAAGATCTTACAAATGAGATTGTGTCAAGTGTTGTAGATGTTCCTACTTGTGATGTCAATGATCTACAAAGTGTTATGGATTCAATATTTGTTTGAGATTCTATTGATGATTTAAATTTTTATGATTTGTTTTGATACTTGCAATGCAATTTACCTCCTAGCCATTTTGCAGTTGTTGCTTTAGTGTACTTCCCTTAAGGGGAGACCCTTGTTGGTATGTGTATGATGGATTCAAGTGGAGACTTCATAGAGATGATGTATGTACGCTTCAAATGTTCTGCAGATTTGTTGCTTGTGTGGCATTGTGGATCTATTTCAGATTTTGCCCATGTTTCTTGTGATAGCTCTGGACATTTGTTTGGCCCTAAATATTGCAAAGTTGAGGATGGGTTGTGTGTGTTAGAAAAATTGTCACTGATGTCAAAGCTATTGAAGTTGTACAATTCATCATTGGGCTTAACAGAGTAAACTCTGTGGATATTGAAGATCATAAATCTGTGTTGAAGATCAGTTCGCAATTGAGTGTTATAAATCCTACAGATTGAAATCTCTATGGAGCAAAATAAACAACATCTACAGATCGACATCTGTATGAAACGAATTGCTACAAATCTAATGTGAATATCATCACATCTGCAGATCAAAAATCTTAGGAGAAAGCAAAATAAATCCTACAGATCGAAATCTGTATGGAGCAAAATAAACACCATCTACAGATCGACATCTGTGTGAAACGAATTGTTACAGATCTAATGTGAATATCATCACATCTGCAGATCGAAATCAAATCTGTGATTTGTTATGTCTAACAAATGTTGTGAAGAGTTGAAAAACTAAAAGACGTGTTTGTTCTTGAGCAGATACAAGTCCCAGAAAGCACAATCTTCAAAAGACGTGATGATGCAAGATAAATTAGTTAGAAGACTAATACACACAAAAATAGAAAGATGCAATTCTTTTGATAATTCTGAAGTAATGCTGTTTGATAAAAAAGAGATTAGCAATTTGTAAATGGCATGACTCAGGCAGATATGAAGTGACATGTATCATTAAGAAAGAATGCTTTTTGTATGAAGAGTCTCTTAAGCAAAGGCGTCTTTTACTTGATAAGTTTGAAGGGATGCTGTTTTGAGAACATAGTGTTTATTAAGTGCCTCACTAAAAGACGTGTTTCAAGAGAGCTGCTTGCGTCTTGAAAGGTTGTGACGTCCTCTCATAATCAATTCTTTTATGATTAAAGATTAATCTATTTTTTGAAGGGTCGGGTCTGAAAGAATACTAGAAGGATGCATATCTGAATGGTGCGGCTGTTTAAAAAAGGGGGACTATGAAGAAATATGAATTATATTGTTAATCAAAAATGAAAAAGAGAGATAAATGAATTAAGGAAAGGTCAGTTAAGATTAAGAGACATATTTGAAAAGGTATGATTGAAATATGAAGAGGCAGAGTTGTGTTCTTCCACCAATTGTTGCAACCTTTGAACATATTAAATAATTGACATCCAAATGAGGTTTGCAAGTGTGGTTGTGTAAGTGAGCAGTCAAAATCTGAAGTCCCATCTTCTTGTGTGGGCTAAGTGTGAGATCATTTATCACCAAGGCAGATTGGAGGATTGGTATAGTGCAGGTCAGATTGAAGGCATCATCTTGCAATCATCAAGTCAAGGTTTGGTGCCTTGCATTAGGGGTTGGTGCTCCTTGTAGGTTGGTGCCTACTAAAATTGTAGAGGTTTGGGTGTACCTTGTAGATTGCAGTCTACTAAATCATCTCTTTTGTAAGTCGAGTAGGTTGGTGCTTACTTCATAAAAAAACTAAAAATTATTTCAATAAAGTTGTATCAACTTGTGTAAATTGGTTCATATCATTAAGTTGATATTGATGTAAGTTTGTGTAGAAAGTTAAAAAGGTGAAAAAGTTGGTATAGATTTACTGATTCACCCCCCTCTGAGTAAATATTTTGTGCTCTTCAATTGGTATTAAAGCAAGGTCCTTCTTGAAAGCTTAACCGCTTGGAGGAGATCCTTAAAGAGCACTTATGGCAGATCACAACAATATAGTGAAAGCACCCATCTTTGATGGGACTAATTATGCATTTTGGAGTATCAAGATGGAAGCATATTTGAATGCACTTGGGTTTGATGTGTGGCAATCTGTTGTTGATGGGTATACACCTCCAGCTACCCCTCCAACGGATCAAGTAGGGAAAAAGAGAAGTGAAAACAATGCAAAAGCTAAGCACGCTCTTCTTTGCAGCCTAACAGATTCTGAATTTACAAAGGTCATGAGGTGTAACTCAGCAAAAGAAATTTGGGACAAGCTTCAAAACATCTATGAAGGAGATGCAAAAGTAAAGAAGGAAAAATTGAAAATGGATAGAAGGAAGTTAGAAACTCTCAAGATGGAGGATGATGAAGATATTGCTTCATATTTTCTTCGTGTTGATGAAACGGTGAACATCATGAGAGGACTTGGTGAAGAGATTGATGATGCTTTTATTGTTGACAAAATTCTAAGATCTCTTTCTACAAAGTTTGAGGCCAAAGTTGCAGCATTGGAAGAATTAGCAAACTTGGATCAGCTATCAAAAGATGAATTACATGGGATCCTTGCTGCCTATGAGATGAGGATTGAAGGAAGATCATCACAAAAGGAAGTCTCATTCGAAGCATCCAAAAAGGGCAAAAACAAGGATGAAGAAAAAGATGAAAAATCAAGCGATGAAGTTGAAGCTTACTTCATGGGAAAACTTAAGAAAGGAAAAAGAAAATACAAAGGAAATTTTCCTTTCAAGTGCTTCAATTGTGGAAAAGTTGGACATTATGCCTCAAAGTGTCCTCAAGATGACATCAGCTCTAGTGAAGAAGAAAAAGAAATTAACAATGAGAAAAAGGGAAAGAAGAATTTCAAAAACAATTCAAAGAAGAAGTCTCAAAAACATAAGAAGAGCTTTTATTCAAAGAAAGATAGCATCACCTCCGAAGAACAAAGTGAAGATTGCTCAAGCAATGGTGAAGAAGAAATATTGTTTATGGCTGAATGTGAAGAACAAAACGTTGATCAAGAATGTGATGAAGAAGAGGAGATTGATCAAGATTGCAATGAAGAAGAGGAAGTGGATCTTGAAGAAGAATTGCACTATGCATATAAGAAAAGTGAAGATTTGAAGAAGAAGGCTGCCAATTACAAGTTGAAGATCAAAGAGATGACAAAAGACTTGGAGAATTCAAGCAAAACCATTGAAGATTTGAGAGCTCTAATCATGGAAGCTGAAAGAAATGAAGAAGAAATGAAAAGCAAACTCAATACAAAGGAGATGAAATGTGACAAGCTGGAGCAAGAAATAGCAATGCTAAATATGGAATTGGAGCAAACAATGGTACAACACACAAAGATTGATGAAAAATCCAGCAAGTTGATTGAGCTAATGAAGGCTCAAAATTTCCTTCAAAACAAAATAGGGGGTAGTTTTGAAGAAAAAACCAAGAAGGTTGCTAACTCTAAGGAAGAATCTAAGATCTTCTCAAAGCAAGGTGAAGAAGAATGGATAAGTGTTGATCCTAAAAGAAGATTGAATACTAGGCACTTCTATGCATTTAATGGCTATTGTTTTCTATGTAACAAATTTGGCCACATGGCCTTAAATTGTAAAAATAAAGCAAAGAGTATTCCTAGCTACATTAGGAGAGATTATAATCCTTTCACACCCTTCATGGACTTTAATAGCTTATGCTACAATTGTAATAATTTTGGGCACAAAGCTCAAGCTTGGAGGACAGTTTTTAATGATTCTCCAAAGCATAACAAGAAAGAAAAGTCCATTAAAAGGAAAGAAATGCCTATCAAAGTGTGGAGGAAGAAGGAGAAATCCATGTTCATTCAAACAGCCTTACATGCTGAAAGTAAGAAGGATAGATGGTACATTGACAGTGGGTGCTCAAAGCACATGACAGGTGACAAGAGAAAATTCATCTCTCTTGAACCAACTGATGAAGGAACGGTAAGATTTGGTGATAATACAAGAAAATAGATAAAAGGAAAAGGAAGTCTTAGTCTAGATAATGGGAAAACCAAAACAGAAAATGTTTTGTATGTTAAGGGTCTAAAAGAAAATCTTCTAAGTGTTAGCCAACTTTGTGATCAAGGGCATAGTATCACATTCTATTCTAAAACATGTGAAATCAAGAAAGATGGAAAACTAATTGCTCAAGCTGAGAAAACACAATTTGTATGTTTTAAAGGAATAAATAATGCCACACGACAACAATAAAGAATGCCAAGCATTTTTGCTACTGTTCATTTAACAAATGCAGGAGGAGCATGTTAGGCAGTTGCTGATAACTGTGAAGAGCCTAGCTGGCTCCAACTCAACCTTTGATGCTTAAACTGATTTGTTTTGTATTTTTGAAGGTTTTTATGAATTTTAAACAAGAAATATAGAAGTGTGCCAAGCATAAACTGGTGCTAAAACTTAAATCAAAGCAATAATATGGAAATTGCCATTGTATTAAGTATTAAGCAACTGCTACAGATAGATTGTAAACAATATACATACCCGGAAACCTCCAGATTAATTAAATAAAGCAGATATGTACATTGCAGGCAAGAACTCCTGAAATTGGTGAAAAGCAATGTCCACCTCTAGAATCGGATTTCTCCCAAGCAAAAACTAGATCTAAGGCAATGGCTGAACTAGGCGTCCAAGATGGTAGCAAGAGAAAGCCCAAAAGAAAGGTGTTTTACCCGCATGCTTCACACGCCTTTGCCAGAATGATACATGCCTTCCAAGGAGAAGTATGACCCTTTGAAGAAATGGTACGACCTCTTTATTGAAGCTGACTGATGAGGAAAGAAGGTGTCCTAAAGAACAAACCCTGTCCTTTATTGAAAATTGAAGAAATGTTGAACATACAATCTTTGGTGAGGCTCAAATAGACTCTTGAAATGAAGCCATCCCTCTAGCAAAGATTTAGTTGGTCTTTCATAGCTTCAAGTTTGCAAAGCACTGAAGATTTCTCGTTCTCCAATGGTAGAAAATCACTGTAACCCTTGTCTCAGACAAATGCACAGAGAAGTAAAAAGAAGCAATTTCAAATGATCATCAAGAATGAGGTTGAATTGCCTTCTTTTCTCCTTATATCCCCAATGTTAGTGTGTTGTACCCAAACGAAATTTTTTGCTTCATCAAGGCATTTTGCATAAAAGAGTCTAAACCTTGCTACAATGATGTCAAATACAATTTTTGGGCAATATCAAGCATGGAGTTTGGTCAGTGTTGTGTCAGTCAAAGGCAATATCCATTGATCATAACCTGAATCGGGGACTCAGAATGTGGCATTTCACAATGGAGGAGCATTTCACGATGTGTTTATACCTTTGCATGGTCAATTCAGTGGCCAAGATGAAGATTTCAGTGATCAATTTCTCAAGCAGAAGCAAAACTACACCCCTGTAGCTCAGGGGCGCCCTTCTCTTTGAAGGCCCAAATTTTGTGGCATGTGCTGATAAACGCAATCAATCTCTTCAGAATTAGTCCAATTATCCGTCAAGCTATCTTGTGAGGTTATCTGAGGTCTATAGCTCTGGTAACTAATGTTAGAAGCTGAGGTTCAGGAGATTGAAGATTGCAAAAGCTTGTCAGTTTTCAACTTTTGCAACCCTATAGCTCAGGGGCGCCCTTCTTAAAGAGGGGCTAGATTCTGGCCTTCTTTCCTTCTAATGCATTTAATATCTTCATGAATAGTTTGGCTATTCGGCGAGCTATCGAATGTAGACATCCGAGACCTAGAGCTCCGATAGTCAAGATCAAAAGATGAGGTTACAGGGAGACTTTACATCACAGGAATTTCTCCAATAGCAAAATTGCGCCTCTGTAGCTTAGGGGCGCCCTCCAAAATGACCCCTTAGGTGAATGAGATTGTAGATAGGGTCTTCCTGACATCTGTGCTACTCTAGTCTGGTTTCGCAATGCTCTAGTCAGCCTATCAATCCAATATTCTGAGAGATTGTGGCAAAGATTCTTCCAGGCACGTAAATCAGTGGGTGGAGAAACATGAAACATACACTGTAGCCTTTGTAGGCCAGGGGCACCCCGCCTTTAGGCTTGTCAGATGAGGTTATTAGCTTTCGAAGACTTCACATGACTTGTGTGTAATTACTCCAGCTATCCAACGAGCCTAGACGTCATCCTCCAGGTTTTGGCAAACGCTCGTATGTGTGAGGTCGTATATTTCATCTTGGGAAAGGTGCCCTTCTCTTTGAGGTCTTAGAAGCAGTTTTCTTGTTTCGTCACCTCCAGAGACATCTTTCGTAGGTCCTTCTAGCTACGCGTTGAGACAGACGATGCGTGAATCACGTCACCCCAGGTACCGATATCAGAGGTCAAAGAAAGGCATTTGGTTGAGGTTTGTACTTCTGTCAAAATGGTGTTTGAGCATTTTTCAGGCCAAGGGCGCCCTTGCTTTTGGGGTCCTTAATATAGCTTTCAAGTGCCTTACATATATTCGTTGGATGCAAAATACCTCTAGTCATGCAGTGAGCCTATCATACAGTTAGCAGGGTTCACCGTTTACCGTCAGCAACTGTTTGAAGCGTCAGATGGCAGCTTGGAGAAATGGCTAAGTTTGGCGTCGTAAAGTCAATTTAATCAAAGGCGCTTAATTTTTTGAGGTGTTAAACATTGATTTTAGCAGTGATGACTTCCAACAGACATTTCTTCCTTGCTCTGCAGGCTTCGCAATGAATACTCCTGCTCAATCTCAGCATCATCTGGTCACCCGAAAATCAGTGTTGAATATGGTTAGTTGTAACTTTGTAATCAGCTACAAAGTAGGAAGTTAGTAAAAAATATAATATCTTGAGCAAATGGACACCTATGAGGACAAATGATGACTTTTTGAAATCAGTGAAGTTTGTCGAATGAATCCAAGAGCTTCACGTGGTTTTTTAAATGATTAAAATAATATTAAATATTTATTTTTGCATATTTGAGCATTAAATGGTAATTTTCTCAAATTGGCGCTTCTTTGTGCTGGATTTTCAAAATTGCATGATGAATATTTTTATTATTATTTTATTCTTGACTTCAAGTCAGTCAGTTCGAACTTGACGGGTCCAATCAAAAGCATTCTATTTCAGTCGAGGGTTTTAAATCTTGCAGTTAGCATTATGGTGTGAATTTACTCTATTTAAACATGGCGCCAGTCATTAATTCACTCATCTAGCTCAAAGAAATTCATATTTCTTCAAGGCAAAGGCGATTTTCTTCACAGGTTGGGCAATTTTATTAGTTTTCAGTGGCAATTTCATCAAACAATTCCTTTTGCAGGTGCATGTTCATAGTTTATTAGCAAATTTGAGAAACAATTGGCAATTTTGACAAAGAAAGACATTCAAAAAACTTCTTTTCTCCCCTCAGATTCTCCAAATTCTCTCAGATTTCAATTTGCATGTTCCTGAAATTGGCAAATTTTGGCAAATTTGATCATCTTGATCGATTCTATATAGCTTCCTCGAATTAAATTCATGTGCTTGAATTTTCAAGAATTTTCAACTCCAGAGCGTCAGTTCTCGAGTTTCTAATTTTCTCAACTGAAAATTCCTTGCATGGTCAAGTAGAAGTCATATTTTCGTATTTCTAACATTCTGGGTTGTCTTAGAATCTTTTTTCTGGACAAAACCCATATCTCAGATTTTTCGTCGAAAATAACCCTTCGATAGGCTATTTTTAGCCTCAACAAGCTATTTTTAGCTTTCCAAAAATCTTGTCAGAACATAGTTGAGTTCACAGTCAACGAGCGAGTTCTTCAAAATGCAGTACACTCAGTTCGAATACAAGACCAAATCAGTCCTAACTCACAACTTTATCGGGACAATTGAGATGAACCTTCACAAGGTACTACTAGAGGCAGTCTTAGACGCTGTCAAGATTAGAGATTCGATTATTCAGAACATTCAGCAGTCCGGGTTACTTGAGGCCGCTTCCATACCTATCGCTGCTTATTGTGTTGAGTTTGTGATGTCTTGTATTAAGCATTACAACTCTACTACTTGTGAGATAGTGTTAGTAGATGGACAAGTTATTTGCATTCTCAAGCCTTTGGAGGTTGAAAGAAGTTTTGGTATCCCTCAGCACTTGAATAGTTTGGTTATTTCCATGGAGCAGTGTGAGCATGCATTCAATGCTGATGTAGACAAGTGCCAAAGCAAGATGGCAGAACGATGGTTGAAGCAAGCGAAGAACAAATTGCCAGACAATGTGGGTCGTGGTGAGTACAAGGATGAATATGTGATTCTAATCACTCTTGAATCGTGTTTTAGGTCATTCACATGCAAATGTTTTCCAGCCCTGGATGTATTACATCATTGGTCGCATCATATCTGGGCAGGAGCATTATGACTAGGCATCCTTCATCAGTGATGTTATCCACAAGCAAATCACCAGTTTCCTAGTTGCCCACAAGTTTCACATGTGTTCTTACCTTGTGTACTTGATTGCCTATTAGGATCAATTCCCAGGGTTAAACACCGTTGGCATTCTCAGTATTCAGAAAGTCTATCACTATTACGATTAGCTTGAGTTCACTAAGGTTGAGCGTCACTTCAAACGTGTTTGTATCTTGGTAGTTGCTAGAGCAACGATGGATGTTTGGGAAGGTTGATTCATTCAGTTCCTGACATACACCTATATCCAAGTATATGGATTTATAGGAAATCCAGCCATGCTTCCACACTATCCTTCGGATAGAATAGTCTTTATGGAGTTCCTGAGACAGTTACATGATGTTCATCATCATTTGTGTCGCAAACATAAACCAACTGCCAATTTTCCTTTTCAGTTTGGAATATATTGGTGCAAGACGACAGTTGATGCGAAAGCTACAGGACAAGAGCTAGAGAGGTATCATCTCAAGTATCTTGTTGAGGTACATGCCTATGATCCTTAGGGTCATTACAAAGCATGCCTCGGTGGTCGCGCATATCATAAGCCTTCTATGGAAGACTATTGGGAAAATTTCGTGGATGACTTTGAGGTCCGCAGACGTAGCTACGACCGCTTCTCTCTTTCACAAATTTTTGTATTCTTCGCAGAAGATGTGGGAGGTTTATCAGATGATGAGGGAGAAGCCCTTCCTCAATTTTCCAGAGAGCAAGTTGACACACAGCCATTGCCAGCAGCTGATTGGTACACCAAGGAGTACACGATAGTAAAGGAGAGGTCAAGTAGAGTTATTCAAAACAGTATACTTTACCTCGACAGCAAGAAGACCAGGAGGGTAAATGTGCCTAGAGCAGAGCCGCCAGTGGTGGATCCTTCGCTACCTTCCTCGGCAAAACCCAAAAAAAAGAAGAGGAATAACCCTCCCAAGAAAAGTCAAGCGCCAAGCAGTTCAAAAGGAAAGGCGCTTACCCTTGATACGCACACGGAGCCTGTCAGACATCCTATCATCGAGCCAGTTCAGAGTTCGTCAGTGCCTAAGGTTTAGCCTCAAGTTCCTGTACCAGTTTCGAAGCAATCACTATTCCCGATTCATATCAAATTGGATTTAGACTCCCCATCTCGTAGCAGCTCCTCCACATATTCACTCTTGTCAGAGCCTCCTGTTGCTAGTATAGATCTTGCCAATAGAATTAACCGAGACCAGTCTTGGATTGAAACTCAACTGGGAAGGAAGAGGAGGTAGTTGTCCTATGTCCTGAATCATTCAAACTTTGATTAGGTTTACCAAGATGCTCTAGAAAAGAGGATCAAGAACATGGTGCACGTGGAGAGAAATACTGATATGGAGGTCATCATTGAGATTGCTATACCTCCACAGGGGAAGAATTTGGAAGAGTTGGAATCTCAGGACTTCGAGGATTATCATAGTCAACCTTGGTTGTAGCACGCGCCAAACTCAGGTTGCTATAGACAATGCCATGGATAAAATGCTGAAGGATGGAGAAGACAAGGCAGCCCTCAAGGTTGAAATCAGACAGCTTCATCAGTACATTTCTAGCCTTGTACATAGGTCAGATGTCACCGCCACACTCCCATCAATGCTTGAGCCTCCAGAAAAACAGGGCCAACTTAATCACCTGTTTGCATATGGCAAGCATTTGGAGGAATGGGAAGAGGAGTTCGTTTCTAGAGGGCATTCAATGCTTACAGAGCTATATCAATTGCAGTACAATGCACGAGAGCTCTGTCTACGTCTCCAGGATGAGGAGCGAGACATGGCGATTAGTAGACCCCGGGATGAGATTATGATTGCTCACCTGAGTGTGGCATATGAATCAGTCATAGATACAGAGGATAAAGAGGCTATCCACTCTTGGAAAACACAGTTGATTTTCAAGGCAAAGAGAGAGGAAACTATGGCATCAAAGTTGGCTGAGAGTAGAGAGCACGTTACTAGTGCACTCCGGTTTGTAAGAACCTTAGTATCTCGCTTACCATGCCGGTATCAAATTGAGGGTGGTGCATATGTTGAGCTTACTGATGTACAGTCAGAGCTCCAAGCACTCATTCATACTATTTTCAATGAGGTGACCGTTGGCTATAAGATTAATTAGCTTACAGTCATGTTGGCATTGTTCGATGAAGCAACCAGGAGCAGAGGTGAACTTTAGTCCCAGATCACAGCTGGTGAGGACATGCTACACAAACATAGCATACTTCGACAGAGTATCAGAGCTCCAGACAATGATGTAGTTAACAATCTCGTTGAGGGATTGGTTGCTCGGGATCACGACCAGTAGACTTCAGTTCCCACCTCTTAGGATAGACATTATATGTAGGAGTTAAACTTGGTGTTACCTTTTCAAGTTAACTTGTTGTCTCATCTCATGCATGTCTATTATGGGATTAGCTTTATTCACTTGGAGTTGTATTTAGGGTTTACATTAATTGATGGTAATGTTCCAGTTAACTTGCTTTCAATAAGGATGTGCATGCTTGCACATTGTCCATTTATAGATTAATTGTATCGGTTAACTGATGGTAGCTTTCCAGTTAACTGTATAGTTTACTTTATTAGGGTTTAGTAATAAGTCTTGCATGCATTGCAAGACTGTAGTTGACTCAAGGTGATTTTAGGGTTCCCTACACCTTTCGATGTCTATAAATAAGAGTTTTTGCTCATTTGTACATAACTTTTGCACAAGAGAGAAATATATGTTGTGCCTACCTTGCCTTCAGTATTGCTCGTTTTGTATCTTTTCATGAGTATTTGCTATTATGATGAATTGTTATGCCACTTGGGTTTCATGTTTTATGATGGTGAATTTTTGCCTTAGATATAGTGGCTAGTTCAATCGTAGATTGTATGTGTGTCTCGCCTATGCAATTTATTTTCGTAGTTGGCTATCTTTCATGTTTTGTATTCAATAATCTTGTTCAGATTGAGCTGATAGATGTGCCACCTTGCCTTCAAGTTGAGAATCTGTACTTGTTTATTGTGTGATGTGTGTGAATAATAAGCTCATTCAGACAAGCAGATGGTTGTGCCACCTTGCCTTCACGTTGTGAGTCTATACCTGGTTTATCATTAGATAATCATTCCCGCTCCATTTCCTCATGCTCTGAATTCTTGAGGGGATTGGATAGTTAAGTCACTTAGTTTTGTGTGTTGTAGTTAAGTCTTGTGAAACAAGAAAATACTTAGTTGCAACATATAGAGTTTTCGTGAAAGCCTTGTACCTCTTACAGTTGAGACAAAAACACAGGATATAGTTTAGTTTATTTCCTTTTTCGAGCACTTTTTTCAAGCACAACGAGGGAGCTTCCCCTCCTAATTTGAAGAGCACTCATTGTGTAGTGTGCATAGTTGTTCGTACCAACTTGCACTCTAAAGGTGTTAGTTGTACGCCAACATAGTGTTTTAGATCAGATTAAAGAGCAGAAATTTAATTCAAAATCAGACACAATAACACAGTATATACCCTGGGAAAACCCTCCAGTTGAGAGAGAAAAACCCAACAATAAATATATCTCTTATATATATAAATAGTGGCAACAATTCACTTCACAATGAGGCTAATCACAAGGCCAATATCCAAGGATCAAACGAAGTTTTCTGCTAGAGACGCCTGCAGAACAATCTTCTCAGAACGGGTCAAGCTCTGCGATGAATCATTCAACTCGGTCATTAGATTAGTCTGCAAGCCAGAAATCGAGGTCAAAGTAGTGGGTTAAAGTTGTGCAAAGTTGAAAATATTAAAAAAATGACTACTTGAAGTGGGCGCCCCTAGCCAAGAAGGGCACCCAACTTCCCATGCCTTAGTAAAATTTTCAAGATTTTAAAAGTTTCCAAGTTTGTGAGATGGAAGATGGACGCCTAGGTTCAATGAACATAGGTTTTTAGGGTTTTTGAGGATGAAAGCAAAAGAAAGAAAACCTAATTCAAACCCTAAGTCTATTTAACACCTCTCTTCAATGTAATTTTCATTATTTTTGCAGGTAGCATTCAAAGGAGAAAGTTGGAGCAGCAAGTTTGAAGAAATTTTTCAAGATTCAAGAGCTCAGTTTGCTGGTTATTCATCAAATTTTTCAGACCAGCAACATAAACCCTTGCTTTTTCATACTTTTTCATCCAAAAGATCAAATTTTTCAGGAAGGCCAAGATTTTCAAAATTTCAGTCATTTGGGTCCTATCATCTCATTCTTCTAAAGAAATTTTCAAGAACTTCATCAAATTGCAGCAACTACTTTTTGCTTTGCATGTCAGTGAAATCTTCAGTGCATTTAGTTTTTAATCATCTAGGTCCTCTCAAATTAGTCTTCTGAACAAAACCCATATCACAGCTTTTTTTAAGAAAATTTCAAATTCTAGGGTTGGCTGCTTTTTTGATCAACCATCAGCATTTTTCAAATCTAATCAACTGGGTTCATTTCTAATTGCATTCTGAACAAAACCCAGGTGCCAACTTTTTTCGTGAAAAATTGAAGAAATTAGGGTTTGCTGCTTTTTTAGTCAAAATTCAAAATTTTCAAAAACAGACGATCTGGGTTGTCTTGCAACGAAATTTTGAGCAAAACCCATATCTCAGAAAATTTTCGGAAAATTTGTCCGTTGGAAGAAGAAAAATCAGCATTCTAAAAATAGTAAGTTGCTCAAAACTTATCTGAACCTAGGCGAGTTTACAGTCATTTTTCAAGGTTTCCGAAATGGAGTACACTCCAAATGATTTCAAGACCAAATCAGCTCTCTACCATGATTACATCAAAACAACTGAGATGGACTTACATCATATCAAGCTGGTGTTTGATCTACACGCTTTGGAGAGCATAGGCAACACTACCATCAAAAACCTAGGACACTTTGGACTCCTCGCAGCAGCGTCTATTCCTATATCAGTTCAGAGTTTCGAGTTCGTAATCGCTTGCATCAAGCATTACAACCTGGCTACAAGGGAGATTCAATCAGTTGATGGCAAGATAATTTGTAGTTTGAAGCCTGACATGATTGAGAAATGTTTTTCCATTCCCCCATGGCCCTAAAGTGTCACTATCTCAAAGGGTGAATGTGAAAGGATATTGGAAATGCATAAAGACAAGTACAACAAGAAGATTGCACAAAGGTGGATGAAAGAGAAGCATAATACTTTGCCTAAGATCGTTGGGTGAGGAGAGTTCAAAGATGAGATTGCTATCATAATCACCTTGCTCAACAGGGTGACTGGATCAGAAGATGCTACCAAGTTTCAGCCATGGATGTTATACGCCATACCCCACATCATGAAGAAGACTGAGTTCTATGATTGGCATACCTTGCTTAGTGACAACCTTCATCAACAGATAACATAATACTTCCAGTTTCATGAATTCCATATGGTTTCTTACCTAGTCTACCTGGTGGCCTATCAAGGTCAATTCAGAGGGTCGAACACCGAGGGATCATTGAGCATACAGTATATCTACAACTACTATCCTCAATTGGAATTCACGAAGTCACTACATCGCTACAAGAGGGTGAATGAGGCTTTTCTGATGTACACAGTGCAGGACTTGGACAATGAATTGCACGTTTGTATCTCTTCAGTTGTCAGGGAAGCAATGGCAGAGTGGGCAGATTGGTTCATACAATTTCCTACTTTCACCTATCTCAGAGTCTATGGCTATTCAAGTGCCCCATTCATGCTACCAAGGTACCCATCAGACGAAGTTGTCTTCATGGAGTTCTTAAGGCAGGCACATGATGTCCACACATTCTTGAGGAATAGAAAGAAACTAGCCCTCAATTTTCCATTGGGACTGGGAATATATACATGCAAGACAACAACAAATGCTAAGATAATGGGAGATGAGTTAGACAAACTCAGTCTCAAGCCTTATAGCGAGAGACGATCATATGATCTTCATGGTGTCTACGTTGGCCAACTTGAGAAAAACTATGCTCATATATCCACCCTTGAAGATTTTTGGGCTAATTGTATAGATGAGTTCAAGGTGCGAAGGCGTAGTTATAGTAGGCTCACCCTTCACCAGATGAAGGATTGCCTTTCAGAGGATATTGAAGGATTGTCAAATGATGATGAGGATGTGTTACTCCTGATGTATGCCCGAAAGGGAATTGAAGATCAGCCCCTTCCTCAAGTCAACTGGGCTAATAAGGAATCCCTCTTAGTTGAAGAAAGGATGAGGCAAGTCTTCGAACATAGCAAGGTCTTCCTAGTGCTTAAAAGGAAGAAGTCCATACCAGCAGCAGAGCCGCCAAGAATACAATCGTCATTTCCCTCCTCGTCTAGAGCACAATCAAAAGGGAAAGGCATAAGTCACTCTCAAGATGGTGTGAAGGGCAGCAGGTCAACCAAAAATGTAAGAAGGAGGTTAGACTTCTCAGGCATAGTCATACAAAAGCCATTAACAGTTGAAGCAGAAGCTCCTCCAAAAGAGTCTATACCTTAGAAGGAGACAGAAGAAGCGCCCTTAGCACATGACTCCATACCACTGATAGGGTCTTCACCAATCCACATTGACCTTGATATTGAAGATGATGAAGAAATTACAATTGTACCTCCTAAGGAAGTTAGTAAATATACTACTATGTCTTGGCTTGAGAACTCCTTGGGAAGGGTAAGAAGAAGACCTTCATATCAGGTGAATTTTGATGACCTTGATAACATCTATCAGGAACCTCCTAAGAAGAAAGCAAAGAAGCAAGTTCACTTTGATAAAGCCTCCAAGAAAGAGTGATCAAGGATGGAGAAGACAAAGCAGCCCTCAAGGGTACTTCACAGGCGACCCAACTGCTGCCCTAGGTTTTAGAGACACCAGCTAATCATTATCAGTTGAGACAGCTGGTCATTTATGGGAAAGAAACTCAAGAGTGGATCCAGAGTTTCATTGTTAGAGGAAAGGAGGTCTTGGCACGGATGTTTCAGTTGAGAGAAAACGCTCATGATCTACGTCAAGGTATCCAAGGATTTGAACAGTCAGTGGCTGAAGTAAAACGAAGGCATGAAATCATCATTGTTGATTTAGATACAGCCTATGGTTCAGCGGCTTCAACAAAAAACAAGAGGCGGATCCTTGCTTGGAGAGAGCGTCATGCCTTCAAGGTTAAAACTTACGAGAGGATATTCGAAGAGTTTATTGCCTACAGACAAAGGGTGATCGAGGCTCTTCTTTTCATCAACGAGTTTGTCACAGAGATTCCTTCTTGGTATAGTCTTGAAGATGGTTCCTACGTCGGGCTTGATGAAGTGCAAGCTCAATTTCAGAGTGTTGTTCGTGGCTATGATAGCAGCAATACAGTTGGCGGGAGAATGAGTCACCTTGCCATAATGTTAGCAAGATTTGAAAAAGCAAGCAATGAGGTCAAAGATTTCTTAAGATCAATTGCCAATGGAGAAGATATCTTGGAAAAACGCAGCTTTGCTATTGATGGGATAGATGCACCGAACCGGGACACAGTTTCCAGTTTTTTAGCAGATGTGATTGAGATTTGAAATGGCTTTCATCTAGAAGCTTTCTTTCTGCTTTCTTTCTATTCTTGGAGCAATTCTTATCCATTCTTTGAAGAAGAGAAAGAAGATAAATGTAATAGTTGGCGTTTCCCATTTTTTCTGCTTTCTTAGGTGTTAGATGTTATCTTCTTTCTAGATTTAGAAATAAAGCTTGCTTGTTGAGCAAGCCCTAGATTGTAAAAGCAAGGAGATCTTAGGGTTCCCTACTCCTCTGCTTGCCTATAAATAAGAGCCTTTGCTCATTAGTTTTCTTTAACCATGCTAGTGATAACAAAACGCTAAGCCTATTGTGCCTTCTATTTGTTATTCAAGTGTTGTTCAATTGTTTTGTGATTGCAATTGTTGAGTCTCTTTTAGCCAACAAGGAGTTATTGTAATTGTTGTTCTCTTTGTGTAAGAACGAGTTTGCAAGCCTCTTTAGCTGCAAGTTCTTGTTCCGTGCATGTGTTAGGATAATCTTTTGTTCTAGAAGTTTGAGAAATAAAATCATGAGCCTCCTTTGCCTTGGTATAATGTATCAGATTTCCGTTATTTGTGTTATGCTTTTATGACCTTAATTTCAGCTTACATTGAAGTGTGTAGATGTTTGTTCTAAAAGAGTTTATTGAAGCACTTTGTTTGAAATCAACCTTGTTCATTTCTAGTTTCTCTTGCTCTGCGTATTACTTGAGAAGTTAGAAACGTCTTTAGCTTAAGTTAGTCGTAGTTGAAGTTCTTAAATCAAAAAATCTCAGTTGCGGCGTTTGTGTTTTATAAACCTTGTGCTCTAGCTGATCAAAAAGATAGGCAACTTAGTTTTTAGTTTACTTTCTTTCAACACCATCAGCAAGAGGGAGCTTCCCCTCCTAATTTGAAGAGCAGTTTTACTGTGCATAGTTGTTCGTTTCAAATACGCATTCCAGAGGTGGGAATTTAAACACTAACAATTGTCATGGAGTCACACACATGACATTCACCATGGCTACTCCCAGAGGGTGGGAACAAGGGCTTTCACCTCAAATCTCTCTCAAAGAGAGAAATGCATTAACAAGGGCTTGCACCTCAAATCTCTCTCAAAGAGAAATGCATTAACAAGGGCTTGCACCTCAAATCTCTCTCAAAGAGAAATGCATTAAGGAAGATCACTGATACTGAGACTCCTTCTCAGCTAGGGCTTCATTCTATACCATACCAAGCTTGTCTCGAAAGTACACAAACTTTATCCTAGAGAGAGGCTTGGTGAGAATATCTGTTGTCCGTTCATCAATATTGATATACCTCAACTGAATACCATATCTCTGACATAGTGGTATTTGATCTCAACATGTTTAGTTCTGTCATGAAACACAAGATTGACACAAAGTTTCACACAACTTTGATTATCACAATGAATGACAGTTGGCTCCATTGATTATCCAAAAAATCCTGCAAGGAGCTTCTGAAGCCACACTGCTTCTCGGGCTGCCACACAAGCTGCAATATACTCGGCCTCAACTGTACTCAGTGCCACTGAAGATTGCTTCCTGCTACACCAGGAGATCATCGCAGACCCTAAACTAAAACAACATCTAGAGGTGATCTTTCGATCAGTGACACACCCTGTCCAATCAAAATCAGTATATCCATGCAGCTATAAATCCACACCAAAAGAATATCTCAAGCCATACCCAACTGTGCCACGCAAATATCTCAGGATGTGCTTTGTTGCAATTAGATGTATTTTCCTTGGTTCACACATGAACTGACTAAGTGCACTCACTGCATAGCAAATATCCGGTCTAGTATTGACTAGATACATCAACGATCCAATCAACTGCCTGTACATCGTGGAATCCACCAAATCTGAACTAGCTACGACCTCTTTCAACTTATGCAAGTTGGTCTCCATAGGCGTAGACATGGTTTTGCAATCCATCATACCAAATCTCTTTAGAATATCAATGGTATACTTCCCTTGACTTAGAATCATCTCATTAGGCTTCTGCCATACTTTTAAACCAAGGAAGTAGTGCATGTATCTAAGATCCTTCATTTCAAATTCAGAAGCTAACTCCTTCTAGAGGTGATCTCCAATAAAATTAAATCACATAAAGAACGAAGATCAACTAGATTACCATTTTCTTCAAGTTCAGAAGGCTCCCTCTGAATCTTCAAGTACTTGCATCAACCTTTTGACCTCTTCGTCCAAGATTGCCTGCAATGCTTGCCTTAGACAAAGTTTTCCAGAGCACACCTCTGATATAGAAGAGAGAGTTTAGGATTGTCCTCCTCGACCTCAATCCAGAGCACTCTATAGGTTTGCAAAGGTACCAATGTCAAATCCAGATAGATTATCTTGTGCAATTTTGTTCTCAGCAGCTGAAAAGGTCTTCCAAGGATTTTATGATCGGCCTTGCAACGCTGCAACCTTTACTTCTTCTCAGTAAGTTACATAACTCCCTCTTGATCCTTGCCTCAGAGATTGCAAAGAAGACTTTTGGAAGCAAACTCCCTCTAGCCACCAACTCAGTCCCATGACTGCAAGTTGTGATTCCATGCTTGATCATTTCTTTGGTCGGCATGACTTCCTCACAAGATGCTTGAAGCTCTTCCTCCTTGTTCAATCTCTCATTACTTTCTTGCTCCTCGATCTGTCTTGGAAGCGTTTTAGAGAGAGATTACTAACAATTCATAACTATCCAAAGAAATATCAAGGCTAGCATCATACAAGGTTTACTATCTCAAGTTATAGCATGAACACATAAGAATTTATGAACAATATTAAAACATGAATAAAGAAATCAACCTATAAGGGAAATATGTAGCAAATATTAGAAGACCGGAATGAAGGGATAAAGAACTTATCTTTATTGAATTATGATATAACTCTTTCTTCCATTTTTTACTCCTCTCGAGCATGCTAAACTCAGCACAACAAAAAATAGTCTGCACAACTACAGATTTCTTGAATGCATTATGCAGTTAGAATGTAGAACCCACTCTCTCCAAGAGTCAAGGTTCTATCACAGTTCATGCATTAGAGAATGATATCGATGTGACCAACTAATCACCATTGAAATTCCAGTTCTCTTTTTATTTCAGAGTTGCACTTAGAAATCTTCACAACTAGCATGAAAAATAACTTGCAAAAAAAATAATTTGAATCTTCAAAGAATCTTATGTCAGTGAACACAATTCAAGAGAAACCACGATCTCTCTTTACTAATCACATATGATTCAAATAAATGAAATAATTGAAATTCAGCCTAGAAAGGTGATTTCAAAACAAAGAGTACTTATCTCTTTAAATATTTTGATGGTACACCATAGAGTTGGATCTGTGGCTGTGACTCATCTTTGCCACCTTCAGTGATGCCATCCTTGAATCTACACCTATCATTGGAGCCACATTTCGGGGTTTTTAGCGACCCACAGATCATCTTCAAGCACAAGTGATAACCAAGGCACCAACGCTTCTCAGATCTCATATTATATGGTGAAATTGTAAGAGACCTAGTGTCTCTAAACCCCAATCTATGCTGAATAGTAAAGTTTTGTTGAGTTTGATGTTTTGTGGTTGGTTTCAATGATTTTTGCATATAATGTTTTTGCTGGTTTTTAAATCAAAATGATGCCAAATAATGAAAAAGCAATGAAATTCACTAATATTTATGCATGAGCTGCAATCGCCTTTATTATTTCAAATATCTGATTACAATATTGAAAGGCAAACATGCAAAGTAAAAAGCAGCTGTATTTTGAATTAAAGAACCTGATTTTATTCGCATCCAAGCATGAACAGCTGAAGATGGTCAAACATCATTGCCAATACCCCTACAATGGAGCGATCCAAGCCCTAGACGAAATCGATGCAAGGTATGGATTGTATGAGCAAAATCGTGGCTTTCTAGTCTGCAGCCAAACCTGGCAAAGTCACTTCCAAACTGATTTCTATTGCAGCAATTAATGTATTTCTGATCTGCAACTAATAAACCTTCAAATGCTGCTCCAAACCCTTGTATTAGCTTCTCTTAAATGCCTCAACACTGTAGCTTTTACTGTAGCGATTACTATTCATGTGCACTGTAGCATCAACTGTAGCGCGGGTACTGTTCACGTCACTGTAGCAGCAGATCAATAACTTCTGATTTTTCTTCTCCAATGATGGTTATTTCAACAAACTAAAATCTGCTCTTCAAACCCTTGATGATTCTCCTCCAATAAGCACAAATTCGACTTTTGTATGAAGCCAACTAGATGAGCAATCTTAAGCTGATCTTTCACAACTTCATAAAGCTAGACTAAGAAGAGGTATCGTTCTCCAAAGCCTGGAATGACTGAAATCTGCAGAAACCCTTGTTTCTCTAACTCCAGAAGTTCTCAGAGAGAAAAGACAAATTCAAATAATCATCAATAATAATGAGTTCGATTTGTCTTGAAGAGAAATATATATCTTTTCCCTCAAAGGTTCAACCCTTTTCAAAAAATCAACTTAAAATGCACTTAATATTATTTAATTCGCCCTTTTCAACTTAGGCTCAATAATTAATAAATGGCGTCCAAATTAAATGAGTAATAAATACTCATTTAATAATAATAATGCTCCTTTATTATAAAGTATTAAATACTTTATAATTTGCCATTAATAATTAATATTCTAATATTTCACTTAAAGTGACTTTATAATATAAAGTCATAATAATAATTATTTAATTATTATTAAATGCTCTGTAATTCTTCATTTGCTCAACAAACTGTCAAACTAGGTTGAAACTGAGAAGACTAGCTGAGCCAGGTGCCCTGCCAAAAATAGTAACCCTTGTCGGCCTAACTTACTATAAATAGTAAGTGCCTAAATATCACTCTGTGAGTCCCTGCAAAGGCCCAAACTTGAATCAACTGGAGGAGTAAGGTCCTGAAACTCTGGATAATTGCCAAGGACAACCCTCTAATCAAAACTGTCAGCCTACGAGGGTCAAATTGATAGGCTCACTCCTCAACAAACAACGTCAGCTAAAATGGGGACATTACAGAAATCAATAGTAAATAACGTACTCTCCAAAAATTGATTTCTCATAGCCTTTCCACCATTAAGCAATTTCTGCATAGCTGAAGCAAACTTATCCAATGCAAACCCAGCCTTGTGCCCTATTGGTGTCGATCCTGGGAGAGAATTACAAGAGTTCCCTCAAAGACTTAAAGGATCACATCAAAGAACATGACTCCACTATTGAAATTGTACCCAAGTATATATTACACAATAGCATCATTGCTACTCATGTAATTATCACAATCCCATATTCACACAGCCATCATTGAATCCTATGCTACTATTCCAGTTCAAGTACTGTTGATGCGTGTTTTATGACTCACCAAGCACTTTAGAATAAAGAATCCAGAGACACTCTATCCTCTCTTGAAAAACTGACTAGTATGCTAAGATTGCCAAAAGATCATACAGCAATTCCAATGTTTCATTGGTTGGGTGCGGATAAGCTCTGTGGATGATGTGATTTTGTTGATAACACAAGGGATTTACTCTAGCTTTTTTACTTAAAAGGCAGGGACTTAGATGCAGAGATATAATTTTTGGTTTCCGTGTTTTGGATAAAAAATGAAAAAAAGTGAGGGTTGAGGAATCCTATACTATTCCTATGAACTCTAGAAACAATAAAGATTGATTGAAACCAATTAACAATACTTTGTTTCACCACGAAATACGATAGCTATGCAAAGCAAGTGCAATCTTCCGGGAATTTTGTGCTTAGAATTTTCTTACTTCAAACAATACCATCAATAAAACAATGTCATTCGAAGTAATATCATGAGGCATCCACTTTAAAAGCTTAGCCTAACTTTACGCATTGAATATAAAGCATCCATCCAACGAAAGTATGAGCCAAGTTTCACTTATCTTTACAATCAATCTATCATTCATTTAGCATGCATCTGAAATAAATTCTAACCATTCAATGAGGAAGAGAAGTAACCATGCAACCACTTGACAATAAAAGAATTCAAAGCACCTCATGCATAATGAATTTCATCATCAAAATAGTCTTTTGCAACAATTTCATAAAACTCTTTCTCTCTTATTATGCTATCTATTTCTATATATCTATCAATGTACGTATCTATCTCTTTCTATCTATCTATCTCCATCTATCTAATGAGAGAATGAGAGAGGGTTTATATAGAGTCACCGGAATACAACGAACAACCGAGATTAATCAGGAATCAACGGTAGAGATTAAAAAATCAATAACCCTAATTAGGGTTTCCAAAAGCACAATCAGATTATTGGCAGTGAACTGGAGTGAGAAGCTATTCTCGAGGAGGTTCATCCTTATCCCCTTTGGTTGCAGTATACTGGACGAATTTGGAAACTATCGCGTCAACCTCCTCGATCGTGACAAGCGGCAATACATTGATCCTGAATTCCAGCAGATTGAGATCACCCGAGCATTCGGCAAAAGTATCTTCCCATTCTCATTCCTGTTGCTGGAAACTACGAAAGATGAACAGGAAGTCAGCTGCCTTAACCAAACTTTTCCTGCAGACAGGTCCAGTGGTGAAGAAGATATCCTGAATTTTGCTCTTCGGGTTTTCGAACTGCAGATGGTTTGCTCGCACAGTGTCTTTTTCCAGCGCATCTGTAGCCACAGCTAGGATCTTCTCTCGAACTTCTTTTGTCTTCTCCTCAATCTGAACCGTATCTACCTTAGCCTTTTCTATGATTTCACTCCGAATGATGAGTGTCATGTACCAACTGCCAAAATCATAAGCTGCCCCTGGTGCAATCACTCCTCCATTGACCAACTCTTGTTTTGACACTCCCTTAAGGACTTTAAGACACAGAAGGATCCTGTCTCGGATATCCTTAGCACTATCCCATGCCTATGCCAATGTTGCGATTCTGGAGAGCAAAGAAGAAGTCTACCCATATGCCAGTGCTAGTCTTTCTGCAAACATGACCACCTCCTGTCTGTTGCTACTCAACCATTCTTTAGTTTCCCTAGCTATACTCTTCTCCTCTTCCACAATCTCCTGAGAAGTATTCATCAATGGAGGGGGTGCTGAAGTAGTCTGATCGAGAGGTTTAGTTAAGTGTTGAATGTACTCCTTGAGCCGTTCAACCTCTCGTTTATACTCCCTTTTCTTCACTATCTCTTTCTCCAGTCTGGCTTTGATAGTGGAGACAGAATTGTCTAACTCTTCCATCTCCTGTCCCTTTGTGGTAGGGCCTAAATCGACAGTGGTGATGGCATACTCCTGGGGAGTAATCTCTTTTCTTGACTTGTCCACTGTCGGTACAGCAACTTGGACTGTGCGATGCCCAGCTTCATCTCTTTGGATGGTAGAGAAGGTTTTAGCAGGCTTCTTTGCACTGACTGCTTCCAGTCTGGCCAGGAAATCGGCCATATCATCTTCTTTTGGAACTCTTTCAGGTTCCTTTGTCTTTAATCTCTCCTTTAGCCAATAGGAATAGTTGGCTGCACGGTATCTTCTTCTTCTTGAACGTCCTGCACATTCTTTATTTCTTGGATTCCTCTCAAGGCTGAAATCATCCCATCTTCAAATTCATTATCCAAAATATCGACCTCATTGTCTGACTCCAGAACCTCGGTGTTTGTGGGTGATGGAGGTTCATCATCTTCAGGTTAGACAGGAATGGGAGAAGGAATTTGTATGTCTGCAAGAGATTCATCAATGTCCAAGATTTCATTTACATTTGTGGAGATGGCAGAATGAAGAGGCTCCAGTCTCTACTGCTTCTTGATAGGTCTTTCATTTATAATTTCTTTTCCCTTAACTTCTTTCCTTTTCCTAGGATTTAAGCTTTCAATTGGCTCATCTCCTTGACTTGCTCTAGCATTTGAAGAGTAAGACTCTGATTCGCCCATCAGAGTGTAAGTCAAAGGCATACCTCTCAGCCGCAAGTCCTTGATCTGTTGATCCGCCCACCATTGTGAATACTTGGTGACAGGCCTCATAAGGGTGTCCAAGTCGGCAGTTTTAGGTTTTGACCATCGTATAGGAGGAAGAGGTTGATTTTCATCAAAACTTGGCTGGGTGAATACACCATCATCCTCAAGTTGGTCTGGGATGCGGAAGAGCTCCGTTGTTCTGATCAAACTGACTGGCAGTCTGGACCATAATCTTCTCTTGACATCAAATTCATCGGTGGCATTAGCCCAATAGTCTTCTAGATCCACTTGATGTTTATACTTCCTTCCGTTCACCATTCCAATGTGATGGTGGGGATCGAAATTGGCTTGAGATTGATATGAGGTGAAAGGATACCATTGCATTTCCAGTCTAGCGCCTTCCGCTGCCTGTGCTGAGGAACAATATTCTTCCATGTTCCCAAAAAAAAATGGAAATGTGACGGCCGCTTTCTGCTTGGGCCTTTGGATATTTTGAAAATCCTCCACTTACCTAAGTACTTCCAGTAGGATCATCCTGTGAGTGGGGTAGATAGGAAGTTTGTATGGATTGCTAGTGAATCCCTGAATTCAGATGTAAGTAAATTTAGGAAACTGGATGTACCAGGATCCATATTTACTAATAAGACTTTTCGCCTCATGTGTTAGCCTCTGATGAGTTCCTCCTTGTAGCATTCTCGTGATGGTCATCAGAAATGCATCGTGTGCTCTTCTAAAATGAGATTTGGCAAATAGTTGCAGTTGGGGTAACATTCATGCGCCTTGAACTGATTCTCTCCATTGCCAACAACCCCTTTGCAGATCAATCCAGGATATTTATATGCTTTGGCCAACATGTAAACAATGTAGGAACCCATATGGAATGCCTTAGTCCTTTCAAGATTGATCAACTGTTCATTCATATTATTACTGATCATTCTTGACCAGTCAAGCATTTTGACCCCTGAGGTGATTTCCTCAATAAAAAAGTACATCCAAGATTCAAAAAAGGCACCTTGAGGATTACCCATTATTTTGTTCAAGAGCAAGGCAATGTCACCGTAGTCCTCCTTGAAGTCTGTTCTGCGCGGCCTCTTAGGCATTTTCTTGGAAGAAGCTCGTGGCTTTTCTAACCATGTTTTATTAATGTGGGTTGCACATTGGTCTGCTTGATCATCAAAGATCCTTTTGGCTTCCCCTTTTGTCTTATATGAAGCTTGAACATGTTCAGGTATGCCAAAGGCCTCCTGGATAGCTGGTGCTCCAAGGTGCGCCAAAATTCTCCCATCAGGAGCTACAATCTGTCTCTCCTGCAGATTGTAATGTCTTGCACATTCGACTATCAATTCTACACACTGGGTGGCTGGAAGAAATCCGGTAGCTTGAACAATTCCATTACGCATCATTCTACGAGCAATTGTTGTTGGCATAAGTCCGTTCAATCCATACATCCTTTTCTTGAACTCCTCGAAGTCCACGTGTCCGAGGTCTGTGTCCGCAATGTATTTCCACTTGGAAGTGATCTTTGTCTCTCGCTAGGCTCCCTTGCTGGCGAATTTCATTGGTGCCTTCTTTGATGATCCTCTAGGATTGGTCATCAACCTGCGAGAAAGAGAATAAACATTAAATTATTTTCTCTAAATTTCCTTAGGAAAATTCTAACTGTCAGCTTGTTGAAAGTTAAATTCATTGAAAAAGCAAGCTGAAAGAATAACACTTAGTGAAACTTTTGAATAAATGAAGAGAGGTAAAAAAAAAAATTCAAACTTCGGAATTACTCTATGGCTAGCAAATTTAATTGTGAACTTCGAAAATCTTGATCCTTTTATTGCTGAAAAAGCAAGCAATCTCTTGAAACTTTCGACCTTCAGCTTATAATTTCCTTCTCCCTCTTTATTTCTCTCTCAAAATCAATTATTCAACTCTCCAAAATTTTCTATCTTCCAAGAAAATTTCCTTCTCGAGAAATTTCCAACTCTCTGAAAATTCTAACTCTTGAGAAATTCTAACTCTTAAAAAAAATCTAACTTTTGAGATGAAGAGAGAGCTAAGCTTCGTCTTGCAATTGTGAGTTGATAATGACTTGCGAATGCCTTATAGAGTTACAAAATTCGTTCCATTCTCAAGTTCGTCAAATGTAGACTCCAGTTTGTTGAGGAAAGTTTCTAATTTTCTAACCTTTCATCTTTATCCTCATCGAAATATGAAGTTTATCCATGGAGTTCGATTTTTCTCTAAGTGTTTTGAAAGAATAATTAAAGATTTTCATGTGATTTTTCATTCGCCCAACCTTTACTTCTTTTTTTATTTTACTTTACCCATGCTTGATTTTAATTTTTTGCAATTTCTCATGGGTTTTTCTCCTTCTCTTTACCATGGCGGACTTCTTCTTGTCTTGGCCATTTCCAATTTTCCTTTTGGACGTCCAATGCCTCGGACAAATTTTGCTAGGCGAACTTGGATTTTCTCTCTAGCACATGCATACTTTGCCATTTTATTCTTACTTCACCAATCATCCAATGGCGGACTTGGAGTATCTTCTTCCATTTTCATAGGCAAAGTGAACTTCCTTATGAGTTTGTTCATCAATCTTCTAAGTATGGCGGACTTGAGAGAGTTCTTCCCATGTGTTTGTCATATACTTAGTCAAAATTTCCACTATTTCTTCCAAGGGCGGACTTTCTTCCTTCCATTCCACATGCTCAACACTTAGTCAAAAAATTCAATTGTTCCCTTTGCTAGGCTAGGCGGACTTTCCATCTTCCTTTCCACATGCTCAACACTTAGTCAAAAAATTCAATCGTTCCCTTTGCTAGGCTAGGCGGACTTTCCAAGTTTCATGCCATAGGTAGGGCGGAGTTTCCAAGTGTCTTGCCATATGCTTGAAGGGGTGAGGGCGGACTTTCCAAGTTCCATGCCATAGGCAGGGCAGAGTTTCCAAGTGTCTTGCCATCTCTCCATCAGCTGGTAGGCGGACTTTCCTCACTGCTTTCCATTCAATCCTTTGGCTGCTGGGCAAATTTCTTCAGGATTTCATGGTTTTCTATCTGTTTTCATCAGATTTTTTTTAGTGATTTTTACTGCTTTTATCTGATTTTACCAGATTTTTGCCCAAAAAGGCTTGCTTCTTAAATGATTTTCTGATTTCTTGATGGCTTTTTGCATGCTTTTGTGATTTTTGGTCAAAAAGGCGTGCTTTTTAGTTGATTTTTTTAATTTTTTGACTCAGATTTTTACACGCTTTTTCCTTGCTTTTTAGGCCTTTTGGGTGATTTTTGGATGCTTTTTGGTGTAAAGATGGAAATTTTGACCTGGTGACCGGTGGGGACCATGGCACTTGCCAAAAATAGAAAGTTTCTAAAAATAGAAAAAGCAAAACGCAACTTTCTAAAAAAAGTAAATTCCCAAATGGCCTAAAAGTGCCAAAAACGAAAAAAGCAGAAAGCAAAAAAGCAAAATCCTTAAAAAATAGGAAGTGTCAGAATTGTACGAAAGCACAGGTGATCCTCGTCTGCGGGGTCCTCTGAACACTTCCATGACGTTTACGCGTAGTTCAAGGCTTAGAATCTCAACTTGGCTCAAATGATGACTCCTGACTTAGGCTTGAAACCCAATGAGCGAAAGAGCTAATGCAACTCCAACCTAAACCCTAAAAACGAACCAGCGAGGGTCCCCATGTGCAATGGGGCGATGTGTGAAATAGGTCACAACATCTGGCGACTCCACGTGAGGAATGTTCCTGAACATTCCAAAAGATAAAGACCTATTCTGAATTTGGAATCTCCAGCTAAATCAAGCTAACTTAACTCTAGGTTAAAAGTATACTCAGAAAGGAAAAGAACCCTAGATTGGATCAAGACACTTTTCCCTTTAATCACAAGTGTGTGCAAATGCGTTGATTCCGTCTCGTAAATCAGTATGACTCTTTGGTTCCGTCATGGCAAGCTGTGTAATTGTCTTAACTCCAAAAGCATCCTTGGATAGAGCCTCATTGCCAGCGAGTGTCCATAGCCCCGGCGAGGTTATCTTCTATAAACTCACGGAGATTGCTCTACTTCCGGCGATTTAAAGTTTCTTTTGATCTTTCTTTTTAATGATTGATTGATTTGAGTGCACGCCTGTAGAGATGTCCGCACACCCAAAGCCAAATATTTTGATTCTCCTTTGTTTTCCTTTTTTTTTTCTTTTGATAACTCTTTTCTTTTTCTCATATTTTCATATTTTGGCTTGTAAGCAATGAAGCCCACATGGGTTTGAGTGTTATAATGGTGCTGGAGCCAAACTTTTGATTAGCCTAACCCTAACTTCTCCTAGGAGACCATAATGACTAGGAGAAATAATTAGGTGTGTAAAAATATAGTGATCTTCAATACTCAGTGTCTAGATACAATATATGATTCCCCTTCTAGCCAAGTACAAATCCTAACCTCAAGTTAAACTAGAAAGATTCAATCTTAGATTCTGAGCATTTATCAATGGAATGATCTAAACATTACTTTGTGAAATAAGACTAGTGTGTGTGTGAAGCACCGTTACCTTCTTGCAAGTGTGGACCCTCCATTTATTCCAACTAAACCTAAGGAAACGAGAGCAAAGCAAACCAATCTAGAAAAGAAAAACCAAACCAAAAAAGGAAATCTAATCTAGCTATGTACAGGCCAAGACCCACTAGGAGTCTAGGACTGGAAGTAATGCTTTAAGAATTGCCCGTTGACGGGCAATGGAACTTCTTCTCCAGTTAGTGTCTTTAGTTTAAAAGCATTGTCTCCCAAAATTTCTGAAATCTGAAAGGGACCCATCCATAAGTTGTCGAATTTGTCGTGGTCTCCTCTCCGCTCGTGGGCTCTATCCCAACAAAGGACTAAGTCAGAAATTCGAAATGCCTTAACTCTTGCTCGCCTGTCGAACCATCTTTTGACAATATCCTAATGTTTGGCAAATTTCTCCAAGGCTTGATCTCTTTTCTCTTCCAATAGCAGTAACTGTGACAATCTAGTTTTGACTCTCTCCCGTTCTTCCATACATTCTTGCATGAATTGTAGGATTGGAATCCTCAACTGTATAGGAAATATGGGATCCTGTCCGTAAACCAGGTGATAAGGTGACATACCCAAGGAACTCTTTATTCTTACTCTATCCGCCCAAAGAGCGAATCTCAATTGTGTGTGCCAGTCCCTTGGATTTTTGTCTAGCAGTTTCTTGATGACATTCAATAGATTCTTGTTTGTGGATTATGCTAATCCATTGCCCTGGGGATAATAATTCGATGAAAATTTCAGAGTGATACCATACTCAAAAGCATAAGGACAACCAAATATGGACAAACTAAAGCATAAGGACAACCAAATCTGGTGATAATGTTTTCTTCCAAAAAATTAATTACAGCATCAGAAGTGCAAAATTTTAGGGCTTGAGCTTTTGACCACGCGTACAGTAGTCAGTTGCTGTTAGAATATACCTGTGTTGCGCAGAGGAAGGTGGATTGATCATACCAATAAAATCAAGTCCCCATTTCACAAACGGTCGCACTTCGATCACAGGTTGGAGTGGCATAGTGGGGTTCTTCTCTTGTGTAGTAGTTATTTGGCACGTGTGGCAGGTCCTTACATGATCGTACACATCCTTGAACACTGTTGGTCAATAATAGCCTGCCATCAGAACTTGGTGCGCTGTTGCTAGTGCTCCTCCATGGCCGGTTCCAAATCTGGAATGGAAGTGTTCTATTATTTGTTTAGCTTCTTCTTTTCCCAGACATCTTAAGAAAATCCCCTCATGGTTTTTTCTATACAACACTGCCCCTTGCAACATATACCTTTGACTCTTCATTCTCAGGGCCCTCTTTTGTACTAGATTGAGATGGTTAGGGCACTTATGATTGAGTAGAAAATATGTGATGTCATCGTACCATTCGTCTGGAGATACTTCTTGTAATTCATACACCTGTTGTACTAGTTTTGGTCCTATGGCAATTGTTTGGGTTAAAGCCTGGCCGCGGACAATCTTCATTGGCTGAATTTCAACATCATACTCTTGGATAATTGCAACCCATTTTCCCCTTCTCTCCCCCAATTCATTTTGCATTAGGAGGGTTTTGACAGTCACATCTGGAACAACAGCAAAGACTTTACTTCTTAAGATGTAATGTCTAAATTTCTTTATTGCCTTGACCAAAGCATATGCTTGTTTCTCAACGTTTGGGTATTTCAACTCTGCATCTTTGAAAGGGGCACTAATGAAAGCAATAGGATGTTCATCCTTCTCCTCTGTCCTCTGTGTTAAACATTGAGGCACATGTATGTTCAGATGCGAAAGAGTAGAGATAAAAGGGCTTTGTGTAATCAAGACTAATCAAGACAGAAGCGTCAACTATGGCTTGTTTGATTTCTTCAAAAGCTTTTCTTGTTTGCTCAGTCCATTCTATCTTTGCATCCTTTTTAAGCATTTCATTCAGGGGCCTGACTATCTCAGCAAATCCCGTTATGAATTTTCTTACAAAGTTAATCTTTCCGAAGAAAGACTTCAATTCCTTTTGACTCGATGGCAGACCAACCCTTGAAATAGCCTCTACTTGCTCAGGGTCGATAAGAATACCCTTTTCTGTTATTACGTGACCAAGCAATTTTCCTTCAGTTACCCCGAATATACATTTCTTCGGGTTCAACGATATTCCATATTTTCTGCATCTCTCAAATATCTTTATCAAGTCTTTGATGTGATTTTCCCTTCTCTTCAAAAACACAGTAAGGTCATCTATGTAGACAATGATGCATTTCCCTATGAGGTCTTTGAAAGCAATGTCCATAGCCCTTTGAAAGGTGGCTCCAACATTGATTAGACCAAACGACATCCTTTGATATGCGAATGTTCCCCATTTTGTCGTGAATGCCGTCTTAAGCCTATCTTCAGGTTCCACGAGGACTTGGTTATACCCAGAATATCCATCAAGGAATGACATCATCTGAGATCCATTTACAATTTGAATGACTTCATCTAATGAGGGTAGGGGATAATTATCCTTTTCCGAGGCCTTGTTGAGATTTCTAAAGTCGACGCATAATCTTATCTCTCCATTCTTTTTGCGAACGGGTACCAAATTGGCGACCCACGTCGAGTGGCGCACTGGAAAGATAATGCCTGTTGAAAGTAACTTCTTTACTTCTTGAAAAATAAGGGGCTCTAGTAGAGGATTCACAGGCCTTTGGCGTTGCCTGAATGGTTTACTACCTGCTTTGAGGGGAATAGTGTGTGTGATAATTGAAGTATCGTATGTTTTCAAACCCTTGTAGCTCCAAGCAATAATGTCTTTAAATTTTCTTAAACTTTCAATTATTTGATCCTTTTCTTCTTGCGTACACACTTTGCTGATGAGAACATTTCTCACTTCCTTTTGCATTCCAAGATTGATTGCTTCATGTTTGCCTCCTTCATTTTTCTGCTGCTTTATGGCATTGATCTGATCTTGATCAAAGATTCTTTCCAGCTGAATCATTCCTCTGGGGATGATATTAGTCTTTAGATTCATAATACCATCAACATCAAATTCAGTTTCTCCCCAATCTTCCTCTTCGTTGATGATTTGGGTGAGGAAAACATCTGAATTTGTTAAGAAATCGAGGATGTGTTTGTCGTCATCGAACACTTGGAAATTTGTAATGTTATTTGGGATTGATGGAGTCGAAGTGATTTCCACTGTAAATTTCTTCACGGCGTCCATCTCAAGCGGCTCTAGGGAACTTGCTGATTGGGCTAAGGAATTTGCCACTTTGTTTTGAGAATGATACACCGACTTGATGTCGAAAGCATCAAAGCTTTCAATGAGATCCCATACACGGTTTCTATATCCTCGCAATCTTTTATCGTGACAAGCGTATTTCTTCACTCGTGGCTGGAAGGATGAGCCCGAAGCTGCTATAACATCAACACCCAAAAGGCACGTATTCCAAGAAGTCGCGACTTTTTGGCATTTAAAATACATTTAAATATATTAAAGTCACTTTCAATAGTCTTCATTTTACTTTATCAATTGGGCGTACCTTTTTGATGACTTAAGTGATTTAATTTCACTTTATAAATTTAAGTCATCTCACTTTTATAATATTTAAAGTGGCTTTTAATTATTATAAAGTCAAATTATAACTTTATAATATTAAATGACATAACCATTTAAATATTAATATCTCTCTCAATTCTCAGTGTTTTGACGTGTCATCTGAAGCTGGCGAACAATGAACTGCAAAGGCCTACACTAAGCTCAACATTGAACTGAAGGGGTGGAAATGCCAATATCCACTATTATTTGCCACTGAGACCCCCTATCCATACCTGTTAGCCTACAAGGGTCCAAATAATAGGCCAACCCATTTGCTATTGACACTAACTAGAGTGGGGACATTACAATAACTCAACATTCTTTACAATAAAAATGATAAATACAATTTCATTTAAAATGGTTCACTTTAATCTTTTAGCATATGCCATTTGGAAAAAGGTCTCACATGAGAGTATGGATTTCTATGTGAAGTGAAATCAAGAGCAATTCATAATAGGGCAAGCAATCTAGAATTTCTTTTGGTTTTTAGCGTTTCAAATCCTTTTCAAGGACCACATTTCTTCTATGAATTAATTGAATTAAGGGGTATTTAAAATTGTCACTTTGGAGTGAAAAGTTGCAAAATGGAGATAATTTGCAAAAACTAATTTATATGCAGTTATGGAAAGATAAGAAAAAATATTTTGTAGAAGGGTGTAATTTGTGGATAAACAATGGTGTTCAAAGTGATAAAGGTGCATGGATTTAGAAGGTGTTTGTAAAACTCTGTTTGAATGTAGTCCAAGGTAAGGCCCATCAAATTATTTTTTCCGATTATATTTTGGTGGAAATTGACCCAAACTTGTCTGTTTGTGTATAATAGTTTTTTCAGTGCTTTATTTCTCTATTTGCCAATATGTCCACATTATACTCTAATGGCATATTATCTCTGCAAGTTAATGTAAGCACAAAAAATGAAGCAGAGATGATATTCAAGTGTTGATGACAATATCAACCATCTTTTATGAAATTTTTCCTCCTATACATGTTAGTGACGAAAGAGATTAATCAGTTATAAAATCAGTTAGATAAGACAGAAACATATAGCAACGTAAAACAGACAAAAATTGGTAACAAAAATCTATCAACTTCATGTTCCCTTATACATGCGTCGTAGAGGGAAAATAAAATTGTTGTCTCTAAACTTGTGGCCCTAAAAAATGTGGTCTTCAAACGCTAACAACTAGTGTCAGTGAAGAAGAAACCCATTGTATCTAAGTCTTACTTCACCTAAACCCATTGTATAGGTTTGGGAATCCCAAAAAATTAATCAAGGTAGATGTGGTTTAGGGTACAGAGATTTTGTAGGGTCGTATGTTCCTTGATTATTCCAAACCTATCCACTTTGTTTCTAGTGGAACCTTGAATCAGTTGCACCTATATCTGCTACTTTGTCTCATAGGCTGCAAGGTCATTAGGGCCACACGATTTTACTTCTACTTTGTAGACGAAAGTTGCACATATGCTAGGTTCTTCTTCAAGGGCCCATGCAGTAGAGGCTAGGGGGAAATGCAAGTTGACAAGTGATGTTGGCAGTGGTAACCCAATTGCTAAATTATTCAATGTACAGTTGAAGGACGATATAGATGATGTTGTTGGAAAATTCTTATTTGCCAATGACATTCCATTCCATGTGGCTTAATCTCCTTATTATAAGGAGATGATGTTGATGGTAGCAAGGGGAGGACTGTCATATGTGCCACCAAGAGACAAAATGAGGACCACAATCTTGCATAAGAACTATTCCAAGGTAAATGTGTTAATGGAGAAAATGAAGGAATGTTGGGTGCAAAGTAGATGCGGTAAGTCATGGATGGGTGGACGAACATTAGGCATCCTCCACTTATCAATATAATGGTTACATGTATAGAGGGCCCATATTTTCTTAAGGCAGTTTACTATGTAGGGCATTGCAAAGATGCCGAATTTCAGTTTTAGATCCTCAAGGATGCTATTGAGGAAGTTGGGCCACAAAATGTGGTCCAAGTAGTGACAGATCTAGCCCATGTGTGCAAAGCTATGGGGAAATTGATTGAGACAACTTATAGACATATTTGGTGGACTCCTTGTTGTGTGCATGCCATGAATAATGCACCCAAGGACATGGTAATGGTTGATTGGATACAAACAGTGGTCAATGATGCTAGAGATATGCAAATGTTTATTTGCGACCACCACACTTCACATGCACTCTTCAAGAGCTTCTCTAAGAAGGAGTTCTTGAAACTTGGGGAGAATGCTTGAGTTGCAAGAGGCATTGCAACGAATGGTTATAACAGCATAATGGAATTGGCCGCCCAAATCCAAGACATTGCAGGAGAAGAGAGTGAAGGATGTAGTGAAGAGTGATGTTTTTTGGGGTGATGCAAAATATATAGTCTCTATATTTACTCCAATCTTCGAGGTGATTAGATATGGGGATGCCAATGCATGTAACCTCGGAGAGGTGTATGAGTGCATTGATAGTATGCTTGACCTAATGAGGGCTATCATGCGAGAGAAGGACCCCACATCAGCATTCTACAATGAGCACATTCAGCCAATCATTTATTGGAGATGGGAGAAGCTCAACTCTCTCTTGCACATGGCTACCTATGCATTGAACCCCAAATGGTACAAGCAAAGGCTTGGTAGAGTTACACCCTTACATGATGTTGAGGTGAAGGCAAGGTTATTTTGGGCCATTGAAAAGATGTATGATTTTGTAGAGGCCAGCATCATCCATATTGAGTGGCCAAAATTTGCCACTCTTAAGGGTTATTTTGAGGCGACCAAGATGGATATGGTAACTTTGGCACATGAGAACCTAATTTTGTGGTGGAATTGCCATGTACTAATTTCTTTGACTACCACTCTAGCCATTTGATTGCTATCTTCTAGTTTTTCAGCTACTGAGAGGAATTGGTCTACTTATAGCTTCATCCACTCTCTTAAGAGGAACAAACTTACCTTTAGGAGAGCAGAGAAGCTTGAGGCTATACATAGCGCTTTGTGTCTCATTAATCACAAGACACTTGTGTACAAAGAAAGTCCAAAAGCACGGTGGGATGTATAGCTAGAGGAGCCAGCATACATTGATGAGGATGCTATAGTTACATAGGCATGGCTGGTTGGTTTTAGCTTGGTGGAGCTTGACCATGTGTCCACTTCAACAATTCAAGTGATGAGGAGCTTGGGGATGATTAGCAGCCTCACTTCTCTCCATTTTTTTTTGTTGACATCATTGTACTCATTGTAATCATCATTATAAAATCTTGAATATAAAATTCGAATTCGATATTTTCATTGTTCAAACTTCAATGTTAATAACTTAATTGTTAAGTAGTATTATAGTATTATAGTATTTAATTATTTACTTTTAGTTTTACTAATTTAGTAATTACTAATTAGTAATTTGCCAAAGTTTCATTTGTAAATTCAACATTGTATCTCTTATACATCTCTTTATAACTATTTTTTCAAGTACTATATGTATATCAACCCTAACACCCCCCCCTTGTCGTTGTCCCCCTGCCATCGCCAAACTTAGGCCCTTGGCCCCCTTGTCTCTGAAACTTGTCGCCCCACCAAGAAACTCTGTAGAACATTGGTCTTAAGTCAATTTCTTGTTTTGACTTACATCCATGTTCTCATGGTCATAATTTTGTTTTTTTGTTGGTCTATAAAAAGCATCATATACTGTGTGTAGGATTCACCTACTTGCCAGTTGAATAAGAAAGGGAAGTTATTCTATCATTTTTGCTTTTTAGCTTCAATTCACCTACTTGCCAGTTGAATAAGAAAGGGAAGTTATTTTATCATTTTTGCTTTTTAGCTTCATGCCTAATTTCACTAACTAATTATTATCCAGGAGTTGTTAGGATAGTTGTAGCTGTGTATTCTTATGTCCCTATGTCACAAGATTCATCGAGTTTCATCTATGAAATTCGAAATTCAGCAAACTTCAAAGAAATGCTAAAAATTCTTTCTCATTCGCCCTAATATTCGTACAGACAAGGGGTTATCATTCTTTTCTATTGTCTGCGGTGTTTAGTGAGTAGTGATGGCTCAACAAGGATGACTGACATGTTTTTGATGTGCTTTTGTTGGGTTTCCTTCAATCTATGCCATAGAAGTTTGAAACCTAGTATTGCAAGCGAGTCGGGTGCAAAGGTAGACTGCTACTTGTTTAATATTGCGCGGTACCTAAATAATCCAAATTCTGAAAAGCTCCTCCTACAACCAGTTAACAAACTTGGTAGACAAACCGGGTTTATGCTTTGCTAATGTAGCAGCTTGTCGAGCACCTGACAAACTCATGCCATCCATTTCAGATGAGATTTCTCTCGTAGAAGCACGAGCAATCCAATATGTAGGATTCCCTTTACCTTTTCCCATTTTCACTTTTGTGGGTTTACCGGTAATGGGGAGATTTGTGCATCCTCTCACACATTCTCCCATTTCTTCGGAATTGTCCGCTTATAGCACAATGCACTGCTTCGATGGCTCGGTATGAGATATGACCGGCTCCACAATTTCATGGAAGGAAAGAGATTTTAATTTTTAGGTTTTGTTTTTATTTGAAATGTATATTTTTGTTTTTTAAATAATGTTGATTTGTCTTCTTATTAATGTATTAAAATTTGATATTTTAAATATTTAAATTAGTTTTTTTAAGTATAATATATTTATTATTTGTATACTAATAATATTTAAATTAAAATTTTAAACATATTTATATTATAATATTTTAAAATTTGTTATAATGTATCAAATTTAACATAATATTGTTTCATTTTTTATTTTTTTTATTTGTTTGAATAGAAGAGGGGTAAAAATTTATTCAAAACAGAAAAGAGGAGTACAGAGCAAGGGCATTAAACACCCATGTCAATCCACACTAAGTGGTCCAACTATTGAGACAAATCTGGGGGTAATTGACCCCTTTCCACAAAATTCCAATTTTGCACGTGATCAGAAGCCCATCTAGCCAAACAATCTGCATCCCCATTCCATTCTCTAGGAATGTGGGAAAACAAAACAGATTCCAAGGAAGCACACAGATGAAGAATCTGTTTTATAATAGCAACCAAATGCCAGCTAACATCCTCTAACTGTTGCCTCTTCAACAAAGTCACCACCACTTGAGAATCAGATTCACAAATATCTGTCTCCACCCCAGAGCACACCTGCGCTCCACAACACATAAAATGGCGAGAGCCTCCATCACATTGTTAGTATACCAGCCCTTATAAACTAAGTTACCGATTCGCCACTCCCAGCCTCTGGATACGATACGATTCGTACCGGATACGAAATTCGGATTCGGTACGATTCAAATTCAGACAGGGTAAAAAAATTGGACTGTGGATTCGCCTTGGATTTGAAACGCCACTGTGGATTCGTCCAGGATACGCCCAGAAGAATCCAACGCGAATCTGATGCGAATCCAAATGTCAAAACACCCAAAAAAACCCATATATTTGCGTAGCTTGGGTTAGTTTTTTTTCTTATTGTCCTTACATATATTTTTTTTCAATGTAGGTACAGGTATCCGTATAGTTTATAATTCAACTAGCTCTAATTCAATGGACCTAAGGATGGAAAGGAATTCCAAATTTGATCAAGCATCAACTCTTTGGCAACATGTCACAATGATTGAGCACCTTGCTGGAGGTATCTTTGGACTTGTAGTCAATGCCATAACAAGTAGAAGAGCTTGTATAGTCTGGTGAAAACTTACTTGTGTGCAATGACCAGGCAAGGAATTAGAATTTGTCTAGGGCCAAACAAACATGGATTGCCTAAGGAGTAATTTCCCTCTTATATCAAAGAGTAAGAAGCAAATAGTGCAATCGGGAAAGCAAAATAAGAATCCCATCCTTTAGCCAAGAAAGGATTGTGCAAGCCACCTACAAGGTCATCTTCCACTTCTCCAATAGTGACTGCCACACATTCTTTCATTCTGGCATCATCTTCCCAAAAACACTTGACATTTTTATGTTTGAACTTTAATTTATAATTTTATATCATGACATTCGAGTATCACTAATATTTTAATATTTGACTATGAAAGTGGTGATGTATTTTTGCTATGTTATTAGACTATTAATATGGTGGTGTATTCTGAACTTAATTACTGCTGCAAATATGTATATATTTCTGATTTTTATATGTTTTTTGTATTGCCGTACCCAAGCCGTACCCAACCCCAAAAATTTTTTTTTGCTGAATCCCGTACCGGATTCTCGTACCCGTACCCGAATCCAAAAACGAATCGGTGACTTAGCTTATAAACATAAAAAACAAATTCAACATTCCAGAACTATTCCGCCCAACACCCCCAATACCAGTATGACTAGGATTTCCACGAGGAGAACCATCTGTGTTGATTTTCAGCACACCCTGGGGAGGAGGACACCACTGCCCCTCCCTATTTATCTTCCGAAGAGGATGACGACATCTTTTCCTCATGATCTGGCTAGCACCCTGAGTAGGACCCCTGAGGAGGAAGGTTGAGATGAGCGCAACATGCAACATCTCCCGTGTCCACAGCCTTAGTGAAGTCACACCTAGCCGAAATAGTTTCTCTCAACGAATGAAGAATTTTACACCACAAATGTTGGACAACCAACTTCACATCTTGAAAAACCCTGCAATTCCACTCCAACCAAATATCTCAGATAATAAAGGTCAATCCAAGAGTCTAAGAAACTTGAAGAAATGAGGTCTTAGTAGGGGCCTTCCCCCACTGGGCAAAGAACTCCGCTAAAGAAGAGACATGCCAACAAGCCTAGTTCCACACACCCTACCATAGGTGCCAAAGCCTCCTAGAGAAGGAACATTGGAAGAAGAGATGAGAGACACTCTCCTGACTATTACTGCACAAAACACACATCGAGGGACCTTGAAACCCTCGCTTGCACAAGTTATCCCAAGTAAGACACTGATTCTGGACCACCAACCACATAAAAAAGTTGCACTTAGGCTAAGAAAATTTGTTCCAGACATGCTTCCACCAAGGAACCTCTGTGTCCCCAAACAACTGCCTAACCAACTCTCCATGACCCGTAGCAACAAAGTACTTACCAAATAAATCACTGTTACTCCAGGCCAAGACATCCTGCCCCTCCATGGAATTGCATTCATGCGATGCAAGGATCTGAGCCAGCTCTTGCTTATCCTCCTCTGACCCTCCTGGCGGCCAATCCGAGGAGTGCTTCTATCTAAGACTAGTAGCCAGTCCAACATTTCGAACAGTCTTATAATGCTCAACCGTATTCCAACCTACAGCAGTAAAATGATTACAGAGAGGCTAGAGGTGAAGGTAGGCAGAAAGAATAGGAGGGTGACCATCCCAAGAATCCCTCCAAAAAAGAGCTTGAGAACCCATATGACAGATCCAAAAAAGCCCCTTCTTAACCAATTGAGCCCCCGATTTCAGAGTATGCCAAATCATAGATCCCCTTCCTTCTAAAGGGTAACGAGGAACATCAAATGTCTTAACATCCTTAAGACACTTGTGAGTGAGAATACGGGCCCAAAGCTGATGCTGACTAGTACACCAATGCCAATATAACTTGGCTGCAAGAGCTTGCCCAATCAAAACAGCAGATCGTAAGCCCAAACCCCCCTCTTTCTGCGGCCTGCACACTGTTTCCCACATAACAAGACTCCACTTAGCCGACTGCAGGTTACCACTCCAAAGAAATTGTCCGGATAGAGCATCAAATTCGCTTAGGAAATACATTGGAGCCATTTGGACAAAACCCCTGTAAATAGGGAGAGCCTAGATAACGGACTTCAAAAGAGTCACTCTTGCAGCAGTAGAAAGCCACTGGTGAGTCCAATGAGTGACTTTACTATGCAGCTTATCAAGCAAATTCTGCCAAGAAGACCTGGGTTGCCTACCAACTGTAAGAGGAATTCCCAGGGAGACAAAGGGAAGAGACCCAACTGGTAACCTCAAAATATCAGCAATCCACCGTTGAATGGTCGGAGGAGTATTAAAAAAGAAGATAGACGATTTGTGCTCATTGACTTTTTGACCCGAAGCAGCAAGGTAAATATCCAAAGCTCGCCTAAAAGAAACAGCATCCTGAAGGCGAGCCCTCCCCATTTTTTATTTTTTTAATTAAATTTATGTATAACAAATTTAATCTCGAGTTTTTTTTCAAATTTTGTTCTCTTCATCGAACTTCATCCGAATTTTATTTTGACGAATTCACATTCGAATTCGAATGTTGTGACCTAGTTCTGTCCCATTGACCTCTTTCTCTTCATTTCTTAATGTGAAAATAATTTCCATTTCTTATTTTCCCCGTTTCAGAAATTCATTTCTTGAGTATAAGATACCCAGCTTGTGACATTAGACCACTGAGGTGCAAAACTACTGCGGAACACAAATGATATAAGTAGAAAATGATTCCTTTATATGCTCATCCTTTGTAAATATTACTGCTTGTGAGAATCATTAAGCAGATCTTTGGCTATTTTTTGTGTTTTGTTTGATGAAAACAAAAAGATTGTTTTATCTTCAATATTTTGTCCATCAATAGAAACATCTGTCGCAAAATGAATTCCTTCAAAATATTATCATTGCAGGTATATCCATTTTATAAGGGGAAATTTCCGTCCAGTTTTAACGAAGCAGGCAGAAAGAGTGATTTCAAGTTATTATCAACTACAGCGCAGATCAGCAACACAGAATGCTGGTGTAGTATTTGTGCTTCAATAAGTTTATCTTTTTTATTTTGGTGACGTCTTGTCCATTTATTGAACTGTCTCACCTGTGTGTAGCAAGGACAACAATTCGTATGCTGGAGAGCTTGATTAGATTAGCACAAGGTATAAACAATATTTTCTTTCTATTCTCAGATTGCACATTCAAGATTGTAGATATACCCACAGTCATATTCTTGTTGCAGCACATGCCAGACTTATGTTCAGGGATGAAGTAACCCGACTGGATGCCATTTCTGCAATTATATGTGTTGAATCATCCATGACAACGTCTGCTATACTTGATGATGTTGGCAATGTGCTTCATTCCAGTTTCACAGAAAACCCTGATGAGGAATGTATCCTACCGAGAAAATGATTCATTTATAACTTTGGTAGTTCGCATGATTATAATTTGGCAATTTGCAGCTTTTCTTGACAAGAATATAGATGCAAAACAGGAAAAACTAATTCTTGAAAAGCTAAATCTTGTGGATAATACTTCTGACAACCAAAATAGATCTGATGGCATCGAAGAGAATGTTGAAGCTTCAAATCATCAAAGAGTAAATTTTAATCAGCCTGTCAATGGAACACTCAGTTGCAATGGCAAACCAAACCTGCGACCATGCAGTAATGGGGATGCACACAGAAATCTGGGAAAAAGTCATCGGTAAACCAGGGTTGACTGAACCTAACGTTTATGCAAATAATGCTGATCCCATGGTTTAACGATTACTTTGGTCATTTCAATTGATAAAGATAGATGAACAATGTTATATTGGATTATGTAGCTAACCTAGAGTTGCTCTGTGGTTTGGCTGGATAATTCTTGAATTGTGTAAACTATGTATTATATAATCTGTCATTTGTAAGGAAAGAGATCTTCCAGCTTAACGTGTGCTTCCTGGAATACTGAAAATCTGTTCTGGTACAGTATCCAGCGTCAAGTTCTCTAGAGTTCTAGATGTCTTTCAGGCATGTTTGTGCAAATTACTAAACAATGGCATAATTTTTAGCGACACACTGCCACTTGTCAATATTCATTGATGCTTGTAAATATTTACTGCCACATGTAAAGAACCTTATTTTACCGACTTGTCAACCGCCTCATACATTTTTGATAGTTTTGGTTGCTTCTATTTTGTTGTAAGGAAGAAAATCCTATTTTGGGCATCGCCCTATTTCAGACCAGCTTCCTGTTTAGAAGGATAAGCTTATAGGTAACCGTATATATCAGGTTTAATAAATAATATAAACTATTGCTGCAGCAATTTGGGTGTTCAGTCACACTTTGTTTATCGATCAATTTCTGTTCTATTATGTTCTGTTGTGACTTTTCCATTTTGTTATATTCTGAAATGCTCTGTTTTGTTGAGTCTTTTCAGTCTGAAAGACTACTTCACATTGTAAAATAGAACGAATATGAATATATATATATATATATATATATATATATATATATATATATATATTAATGAAACATTGTTTGCTATGCTTTGATAGCTTGGCTTGTTTTGCTTTAAATCCGAAGGACTCAACAATATAATAAGATTATGGCATTTGATATTATTCAATCATAGTAAGTAGGACATCACTTAGAGACCCCATAAGTCATTTTACGATTTTTTCATTAGTGATTCTTATTATGATTGTAATCATGAATAATAGTTATAGTAACCCAGAAATTTTGGGATTAGTATGTTTATTTTTCTCGCAGTTGTAGGAATTAAAGGTGATTCTTGAATCCTGAAATATTACAACTTTAAGGGAAATTATAACCATTTTTCTCACAGTTGTAGGAATTAAAGACGATTCTTGAATCCTGAAATATTACAACTTTAAGATATATTATAACCCCAGTATAGTTGATTGAATATAGTTATATGATGTTTTGGTGTGAGGCTAGTATCTCGGCTATATATATGGTTGTGGTAGGAGGTGCTTAGAATAATGATGGTTATAAGATGCCTTTACTGGTCTTCAAGATGATTGCATGAGAATTTAGAGGGTCACTTGTGGTTGTTGGAATTTGGGAAATATTTCAATGAATTTAACTTGGTATATATTATTGATTGATTGGGGTCTAATGTCCTTATTATCTATATCCTTATAAAATACAAGAACAAGAAGTTATCGTATCATTATTGGATACTAGGTTGTGATGACTATTTATTGAGTTGCAAACCTTGCATCTATGTTATGTTGTGTTTGGTTGCTATTTGTTATATTATGTTGGGCATTGAAAGATGTGTCATGAGTTGTGATATTTATACATCCTAAGGCCACCAAAATATGAGAACATTGATATTGGAATTATTATGTGAATTAAGGAAGGATATTATAATTGTAGTAAATCGTAAACCATAATATGATTGCATACTAAACAGAAGACAATTGACATTTAATGTGATGTGTCATTGATATTAAGAGATAAACTACCTGTAATCATATTGTATAACCTATTTTGATATCTTATTGACTACCAATAAAGTCATATTTAATTGTAAGTGGCTAGAATGAATTGGAATATTTTAGAAGTATTGGACTTCACAAGAAGGTAAAGGATAGGAAGAGATTAAGAATATATTGTTATTAGATGTATGTCTTTGGATGCTAATATGACGGATATAGTGTTGCCAATCATCTAGAGTCAACTTGCCTATTGACTCTACTTATAGCAAACTCACAACTATTGTGTTACGACAAGGTAAAGTTGAGATATGGATGACCTTGTTGGAAGTTCCTCAACATAGGTTTAATATTTTGTGAGCTTAGTCAAATGTTTTCCTTCTTGTTGTTAGGTTTTAATAATTGAAGGGAATTCTTAATGAAACTTTGGTTATGCAAACCTATGTGTAGGACCTTTGAGAGACATTGTAACTAGAATTACATGCGACTTCAATCTCGTTGAGAAGTAGGTATGTACACAGTCCTTGGGCAAAGGATGCCCTTATGACCTCAAGTCCTTAGCGGGGGGGGGGGGGAGGGTTTAGGAGGGGATAACTCTAAGATTTTGGGCTCCTAATCTGTTTGACCTTCCCTCTTCAATAGATTCCACTTTGTGGTTGAAATGGGTATAGATGGTTAAGAATTAGTTAATGAAACTTAAGTACTTATATTTAATACATAGTATACTTTTGAATAGTAAGTGGAATGAAGTGAATGTATTTGACTACCTTGTAGTCGGTATTTGTTGGGTAGAAGCCATCTTTTGTTGGTTCAATGTGATTCTTATGTGTTTGTGGAATTCAACTCTAGACCTAGAGGATTTTATGTATAGGCTCTTGAATCTATTGATTGTGATATACTCCAATACTTGTGAACCCTATTATGTAAGTTCTAGGCTAGAGATTGTTGGGAAATATATTGTAAATTTGGATCGTTCGTTATTAGGTTTTAGATCTAATGGTAGATATTTGGTTGGCATGTTTTGTCTTATAATCTAACTCTATTTTATGAAGGTGTTGTATTACGGCTTCAGTAGAGCAATGTATTTTGAGAGTTTGATAGCGGTTGTGTTGTCTCTTGATGTCTGGTGGTGATATTCTTGTGAGAAGCTTGCTCTGCAAGTATATTCTAATATTTGTGATTTATTGAATAATATATTGGGTGGCTTTTGGAGTGGGGTTTTCTCCTAAAAGGGTTTTCCCCACATAAATCACTGTGTCGTGGTATGCATGATATTTACGTTTATTTCTGTAACTGTTAAAGATCTATAAAATTTTACATTATTCTCCTCTCAAGATTAGTGTAGTAAGTTGTTTCGCTATCTTAACTTCCTTACAAGTGGTATTAGAGTTTGATCACCTTTGGTTTCAGTTGTGGATTGTTAGGTTTTTTGAACTAATCTAGATTTGAGTGGAAGTTTGTGCAGAAGACACTATGTGGTCTTGTTACAAGAATTTTTAGATGGCCAGTTTATCAATGAGAATAGAAGTGGAAATTTTTTCTAAAAATAATTTTGAGATGCGGAAGCTAAAGATGGAGGATTTGTTGATAGATAGAGATTTGTGTGGTGTTGTTGATGAGTATGTTTCAAGGCCTGTAGACCTTACTCAGGTTGCTCAATATGATGTTATGGATCGTAAAGCCAAGGGTATAATCAGATTGTGCTTGGCAGACTCTGTTTTAATCAATGTCTATGAAGAGACCTTTGCACATAAACTATGGAAGAAGCTTGATGAGATGTATCAAGCCAAATCTTTAGTGAACAAGATTTTCTTGAGGAAGAAATTGTATTCCTTGAAAATGGAAGAGGGTGGACGAATTACAAACCACCTGGAAGCATTCAATATGTTGGTGGTTCAGTTGGCATCAATTGGTGTCAAAATGGATGAGGAAGAGAAATGTCAGATCCTGCTTTGTTTTTCGCCTAATTCATGGGATTCTCTTGTTATGGCTACTTGGAGCACTTCTGTTATTTTGAAGACTGAAGATGTGGGTTTTTTGCTTTCTGAAGAGATGAGGAGGAAGGTATCCATCACTACCAAGGAGGCCTTAAATATTCATGGAAGACTTAAGGAAAAAGGAAAGAAAAATGAGAAGCATGACAAATCCAAGTCCAGGGGAGATCTAAATCTCCTGGAAAGTCCAAAGTTATTTGATGGAACTGTGATAAGCCTGGACATGTTCATAAGGAATGCAAAGAAGAAAAGAAGAAAAAGAAGAAATTTGATTATGATTCTAAGTTTGAGAAGGAAGATGGTGACGCATTCATTGCAGCTTTGGCAACTCGTACAAGTAATGATACATGGTTAATTGACTTAGGTGCATCTTTCCATATGACCTTTAATAGAGAGTGGTTTTCTAAATATGAGGAATTTGATGGAGGTAAGGTGTACTTGGGTGAAGATTCTCATTTAGACATTGTTGGTTGTGGTAAAGTTAAAATCAGATTTCCTGATCATAGAATAAAAAGGATTAATGGTGTGTTGCATATCCCTGGTTTAACACGAAATTTGTTATCTATGAGCAAACTAATAGATGCAGGTGTGCAGGTAGTATTTTCTAATGTAGGATGCAAGATGGTTAGAGGTGCTATGGTGATTGCTAGAGGTGTCAAATATGACACGTTATATAGGTTGGATGCATGCATTATTGAGTGCAATAGTACTTCTGTGAAAAGCAAGTCTATGGAAGAAGTGAGGGTTTTACCTTTAGCAGATGGTCATGGCTTTTGGGTACCCAACGATGCTCTTTCTTTTGAGTCAAAGTTACCTATAGAGAAAACTATGTTATGGCACTAGAGACTTAGCCACATTGGAGAAAAGGGTTGAGGATCTTGAAAAATAAAAATCTTGTTGAAGGTTTGTTTGATTGTAATCTTGAATTTGATTTATGTCAGCATTGTATTTATGGAAAACAAAACCATGTTCAGTTTTACTCGAGTTCTCATAAATCTTGTGGTGTATTGGATCTTATCCATTTTGATGTGTTTGGTCCTATAGATGTTTCTCCAATTGGTAAATCCACATATTATGTTTCATTTATTGATGATTATAGTAGAAGGACATGGATATATTTTCTAAAGAGTAATTCTAAAGTTTTCAGTCAATTTAAAGAATTTAAAGCAATGGTTGAGTTGCAGATTGGAAAGAAAATAAAATGTTTGAAGATTGATAATGGCGGAAATTTTGCTCTAATGATTTTGATAGATTTTTGTAAAGATTGTGATATTCATAGACAAAAGACAACTTTGTATTCTCCACAACAAAATGGAGTTGTAGAGAAAATGAATAAGACACTGATGGAGAAGGCTAGGAGTATGTTGAGCGGTCTTGGTCTAGAACAAAGGTTTTGGGTTGAAGCTCTTGCCACTGCTTGTTACCTAATTAACAAGTCTCCTACATCACCTCTTATTGATGAGATGCCTATAGAGGCATGGTCAGGTTGTAAGCCTTCATTAAGAAATCTTAGAGTTTTTGGTTGAGGCATATGCACATGTGCCAAAGGAGAAGCGAACAAAGTTGGAGAACAATGTTGTGAAATGTATCTTCATTAGATATAGTTATGGTGTGAAAGGATACAAGCTTTGGGATCCTGTTGCACAAAAGGTAATACATAGTAGACGTGTTATTTTTAGATAAACAAAGTCTTCTTTTGCTACATTGCAGCCAAAACAAAGTAAACAGGATTTAATTTCCTTCTACACCTGAGAAAGTTGAATTGAGGCCCAATGATAGACAAGAAGTTGAGGAGAGCTCATCTAGCTCTAGATCTTCAGAAGAGGAGGAAGAACCTCCAACTCAGCTTGTTCGTAGGTCTAAAAAACATAGACAACCACCTAAAAGGTATTCACTTGATGATTGGAGATTTACTTTTGCTTTGAATACTAACATGGATGAACCCATATATGTAGAAGAGGCACTAGGTATGAATGATGCAAAATCCTGGAAGATTTATATGGATGAAGAAATGGTATCTTTAAAAAAGAATGATACATGGGATCTTGTACCATTGCCTGAAGGACGAAAACTTGTTGATTGCAAATGGGTGTTCAAGAAAAAAATTGGTTCAAATGGAAGTATTGAGAAATACAAAACAAGGTTGGTTGTAAAAGGTTACTCTCAAGTTGAGGGTGTTGATTATGGTGAGATATTTTCTCCTATTGCAAAAATGGCATCCATTAGATTTTGCTTTTTATTGCTACTGCTTATGATTTAGAGGTTGAACAAATGGATGTGAAACTACTTTCCTTCATGGTGACATGGAGGAGGATATTATATGACATGACTAGAGCACTATGTGGTGAAAGGTAAAAGTAGGTTTACAAATTGAAGAAATATTTGTATGGTTTTAAACAGAGTCCTAGGATTTGGTACCAAAAATTTGATACATATGTATTGAGTTTGGGATTTGAGCATTCTAAATTAGATCATTGTGTTTATTATAAAATTGATGGTGACCATTTCCTGTTTATTTCATTATATGTTGATGATATGCTATTTATTGGTAGAGGGAAATGTATGATTTCATAACTAAAATCTCAACTTGCTGCTAAATTTGAAATTAAAGATCTTGGTGCAGCTAAACATATTCTTGGGATGGAAATTAAAAGAGATAGAGTGAACAGAAAGCTATGGCTTCACCAAAGTATGTCAACTCAATTTTATAGAGGTTTGATATGCAATATTGTAGACCATTGTGTGTTTCTATTTCAGTTGGAACAAAGTTTATTTCATATTGTCCAAAATCTTTATCAGAGATGGAAGACATGAGCAGAGTGCCTTACCAAAGTGCAGTTGGAATTGTGATGTATTCTATGGATTGTACTAGACTAGACATTGCCCAAGAAATGGGAATTCTTTCCAAATATGTCTTATCCTGGTAGAGTTCATTGGGATGCAGTTAAAAGAGTCTTCAGTGGTGTACCTTAGATTATTCCTTATGTTATCAAAGTAATATGACTAAAGATGAAATTTCCCTTGATATTCATGGTTATGTGGATTCAGACTGGGCAAGTGATGTTGATAGCAGAAAATCCACCAGTGCTTATGTGTTTACTTTATTTTGTGGTACAATTAGTTGGATGAGTAAGTGACAGGTTGTGGTTGTTTTTTTGACTACTAAAGCAAAGTATATGACAACTACTCATGCCTATAAAGAAGCCATTTGGCTTAAGAGACTGTGTTCAGATATTGGAATAAAACAAGGTGCAGGTTGATCCCACAAAATTGGTTTACAATTCCGTTGAGAAAGGAAAAATTTCAAAACACTCCCATGAAGAAAATTTTGAGTTTTTTTAGGGGTTTGCTCGAAGGGAGTGTTTGAGTGAACCCCAAAAAGGGTTTGCTTGAAGCCCCCCTTCGAGTGAAACCCTTTTGATGATGTCATCCATTTTGGCGCTATTTTTAAAGGAAAGCAAAGAAAAAAATCCAAAACAAGGGGGGTTCGAGCAACCGCCCCCCCTTTTTGCCCTTCTCTCCCTCTTCTACCAAATTTCTGCAAAAAATTTCCTTTCAAAGCTCGAGTCGAGGATGAAAATGGAGGAAACTTTACAGACCCAACTGGATGATGGTAGTCCTTAGAATGAGCTATCCATCAAATATAATTTTAATATATTTTGGTTTATTATGTATTTTTTTAGTTTAATTAAACATAGGTTTTTCACTGAAAATCAAGCTCTTTGTTCTACACATGTGAAAAAATCATAGAATATCAAAAACAATTTTGAAAAATATGTTTGGGCTAGGTATTGATGTCCTTGATCTAGTAAAAAAAATTAATTTTGGTACATACAAAAAAAGTTATGTTGTTTATGGTCCACCTATGTCTAAATTGTAATTGGTTTTGACTTCAAAACTTGATTAAGAAAAAATATTCAATAAAACACCATGAAACCAAATGAACAAGCTAGATATTGTAGTTACAAAGCTAAATTCGAAAAAAAAAATAATTTTATCTTTCATAGAAAAAAAGTTATGTTGTTTACAGTAAGCATCACTCTTTAAAAATGGTGTTTACTAATGAATACTAGTTTTTGAAGGAGATGGAAAAGAAATGCAATCTGATTCAAAATATATATATATATATATATATATATATATATATAGAATTTACAAACAAAATGCCACAAATTACTAGTTTGCATCATCTTAAAATTCCTCATGATTTAGCAACTATAGGTGCCTGAAAGTAAAGATTTAATTAAAAAAATCAATTCAATGTCCAGGTTGGCCAAAAATTATAAACCAATATTATGAGATCACCCTGCAGTGACAATTTATTGCGACAGTTAGAGTGCGATATGTTTAGCCAAGAAACCAACATTTCATACCAGGACTAAGCACATTTGTGTATAGTATCATTTTGTTAGAGATATGGTTGAAGATGGCATAGTGAAGTTGGTTAAGGTAGAGACTTTGATAAATGTTGTTGATTCTTTAACTAAACCTGTGAGCACAGAGAAGTTCAAATGGTGTTCAAAGAATATGGGCCTTTTGACCCCTAGCAGTTGAGATACAATGTTTACTCCGTCATGTTGCTATTGTAAGGAAACTTGCAGCCATCTAATGACAATTTCCACAACCCAAAATAAAAATTTATGCAAATAAGTACTCAGAATCCACATGCAAGAGAATAGACAACATACCCATCAAAGATGACATAAGATACACCCTGGGAAAAAACTAGGCTCTAAAAGCATCCATACTCCATCATATTAATCAACAATAAGCAAATACAAGAGTTACAATGAACACCTCTGAAACATCAAGCTCTCCAATGTATTCCCATGTGTGCAAGCATGATCCACACATCTCATGCCATGCTTCACATATGCACTTCTCAAGAAGACTCACTAATGACAGCCAAACCACTCACCCAACCTAAACCACTACACATGTGTTTGCTTTTATAGACACAAGCTCACACAAAATACAACTAGGGGTAAGGTAAAATCATGTGCCACAAAACCATGTGAATACAAAACCACTAACCCCTTATTTAATATTGGGTACTAAGACTTCACTTTATTTAATATTTTCTCCAATATTAAATTATTATCACATATCTCTCACACATTAAATAATAATACAATATTACAATACAATATCAAGTGGCCCATAAATAATTACCTAGTGTGATTAACCACACCACCAAGGTGCATCACAACTAAATAATTATTTAATTATAACATTATAATAAATCAATTTATGCAATGGTGTACAACACCATATCCCAACATTCTCCCACTTGTATACATTGCATAAGGGATCAATACATGAAATATATTATCATAGCCATACATGAAACCACATGAATCTCCAACATGCTCTCGTGCTCCATCAAGATACTTGCAATAAGTGACCACCATCTCAAGCAAGAACTCCTTGGTGGACTTGTCGTTGCACCAAAATATCGAACTGACAATGCCCGATATAAGCTTTGGTTAAGAACCACAGGAGGTGGTTAGACCATGTCACAAACCCAAGCGCTAATGTTGCAAGGAAGACCAAGGGTCACACCTTGCAACAATCCCCCCAACACAAGCGTGGGGTTTGAACCCGTGACCAACTTTGATACCAATTGTTGGACTTGTTGTTGCACCAAAAGATCGACTTGTCAATGCTCGATACAAACTTCAGTTAAGAACCACAGGAGGTGGTTAGACCATGTCACAAACCCAAGCGCTAGTGCTGCAAGGAAGACCAAGGGTCACACCTTGCAACACTCCTCTCATTCTCCAATGTGCCACCTATGGAAGAAAAGGAACATGCCAAGGTGAAGATGCACCAATCCATGAACACAAGCATCAAATTCAAGTGATAACAAAGGCTCCAAACAAGTTGTTGTCAACTAAAAAGCCCACATGCTTAGAAATAACATCCACAACACATGCTAATGCATCCAACCATCCATACCTCCAAGGTATCAATACATCAACAAACTCATGCCAAGAACATATGCAACCTGTAAACTACAATCACAAGTGCTCTATATCAAACCTATCAATGAAGAACATATGTATCTAGGAACTCCCACTGCATAGGTAATTTCAAAGCATATCATGTCTACCAATCAACACTATACATTAAGGTGATGAATAAATCAAAGCATGAAGTACCAAGAACAATAACAATGATCCACACATACAACTCAAAGAGTTGCATAATATCTCAAAACATGTTGCCACCATCCTCACCAAACCATGAACATCCAGGAAGGAACCATGAAGAGAGAAAACCTATAAACCATAATGTCCTACCAACACCTCAAAAGTGTATTGCTATGTCAAGTATGATCTCCTAAACAACCCCAAATGAAAAGCCTCGACAAAATCCATACACTCAACCTCATAGATCAAGTACAAAATATGAATCAATTTAATAATGCCAACATGGATGTAAGCCTCTCTAATCAAGAAGATCGAACTCAAAGTAACTATCCCCAAAACTAGAAATCAGCCCATAAACCATCTCCTAACAATCCCCATCAAAGAATGATATCATGAACTTAAATGCACAAGGAGATAACCATGCCAAAAATCCCTCAAATGAATCCTCCAAAACTAATTATCCATAGCTTAAGATCCATATCTATGAAAAATAAACTCATGCTAAACCAATCCTCAAATGATTATCCACAATCAAATGCTATGATTCAACTCAATCCCATGAGAAATCAAAGCATGAAACATAACACATTTGAAAGATATAATGGGAAAATACTTCTCAAATAATAAGCTTCCAAGTAGACCATGAGTGGGAATGAGAATGCTCCTCCAGGATAACCAAGCCATCATGGCTCACTCCAATCTCCTCTATTGGTCCATCATGAACTCACATCGATATCCAGGTGAAAGCTCCTCGGTCTTGCTACTGAAACCTCCAAAGAGTAACCGTCTGAAGCAAATGTCTCTACATCTCTAAGTATTCATGAGTACCTCTAACCAATCAATCCATGCCAAACTCCAAATGCAACATAGCACCATCATGAATTAATCAAGCAAATGATCAATGTACTCAATACAAATAGAACTACCATAATTAATGTCAAAGCTTCAATCACAAAATTAGGAACCTATCATGACAACATGATCTAACCATCTCCTCCTAGGAGATCACATGCAGCAAAACATACATTTTGGTCTCAAGAGAACATGTAATATTCCAAACTCTAATCTAGAATCAAGAGTATATCATGACATCATAACAAACATACTCTAAACCAAGAAACCATATCTCCAATCACATGAAGGTAACCATCACCAATGATGCATCAACGTCACTACAAACAACTCCCACTAAATTGTGATACGAGCTACACATGGCATCACGACAACCATCTCCTCCATGAAGATCATCCAGGTCTACACACACTCAACTGCAATATCAGTAACATACAAGTAAAACCAAGATCTCCAAGCCAAGAAGATACATACAATCACTATCAAAACATCACAAACCAATCCAACACCGCCAAGTCATCACTGTCAAAATCTCCCAATGAAAGTGTATAACCAATGAATGTAACAAGCTATTATGATATCGTGATCAAACCACATGCTACAAGTTCCATCACCTGACTAATCAAATACTCTAACCATCCATACTCTCAATATCAAAGCAACATACCAATATGCAAATGACCACAGACAAGGCCAAGTAATGAAGTCTGCAACAACAATGAATCAAACTTGGTGGATATAGACATTCCACATCTAAGTCATCCCGCTACGATCAATAGGCTACGCATACCTACCAATCACATAACTCATAGATCCAACCACTGAAACATGCAAACTCATCATCACATTAGTAACATGAAACTGAGATATCAAAGAAGATAATCTTGTAGACATCAAGACTCAAACAGCAAATCAACCATAGATCTAATTTTCCAACCATGTCCACAAATGAGTAATCAAAGTCAAAGAACCAAATAAGCATCAAGAAGATAAGAACAATCCTAACATCAAACCATATCACCACCAAACACCAAATACATGATTATGTCGTTCCAATGCATCAAATGTACTTGAATACCCATGACATTATAATCATAATCATCATTGTACCTACACTCAACTATCATCGATACAAGACTCCAAGTCTCAAACCATGTCCAACCATGTCCTCAAAATTGAAGACAACCTGTGTACCTATCACCATCAAAGCCCAACTTTGAAGAACACATGTAAACCTATACCTGGAAGCACCAATCTGATAATCAACTATAGCATCATAAATATCATATAAAAACATGTAATCCCTCAAGGTTTTTCCTCTTGACTTGTCTGGATGCTCACACAATCACTCCTCGAATCTCAAGCTCCTACTAGTGATCAAACAAATAACAATCTCATACAACACCACAAAATGATAAACAATCTGAACCACTATGTAGTACAATGCAAATGTTCTCCAATGCCTATTTGAAATTGAAAATCCGATTCTGTATGCAAAAGTTATGCTCAAAACCGTGCAACTGAGAAAATCTGACTTCCAAGCCTCAAAAACTGATGAAAACAACAAAATCATGGAACCAAACTTGTACTACTACGCAATGCTCAAAACTAGCTTTCCAATGAGTACAAGAAGTCAAGAAATGGACATCATGGGTGAAAGTTATGCAAGTTTGAAGAAAACATTCAATTTGCCCATGTAAACAACTTTTGGTGGTCCCCACTCCAAAAAAAAAATTCATTTAATTTCTCCAACATTATAGTGGCAGATTTATTTCTTTTAATATTTAAAAAATTAAAACTCCATAAATTTTGGAGAGGCGGGGCAATTATTTTTTTCACATAAATGTTTTTTTTTAATTATTTAAAATATAAGTTCTCATTTATTTAATGGTGGGGTAATTTTTATTTTTATTTATTTTTACATTTTATCTTGCAAGTAAATAATTTTTATTTTATTTTCAACCAACCTCGACGAAAATATTTTCTACAGAAATATTTTCAACGATGACTATATTTTTTTTTAACCATTGATTTTTTATTTTGCAGGTCAAGTATTTTTCTACGAATTTTTTTTTAACAAATGTAATTATAATTTTTAATAATTTTATTTCTACACATGGGTTATATGGCCAAATTAACCCTTTTACTATTTTTTTTTTTTGCATTTTTTCAACTTCTCTGAAATAAGGAAAAATTTTATATCAAAATTTATCTCTCAGCCAACCTAAATCCAACCATGAGGTCTATTTTGTCCTAGGAGGTCATTTACAAAATTTCCCTCACAAAACCCCCATTTTAGTGCACAACCAAAAAACCTTTTTTAACCAAAAATTTTCACACCCCAAATCTGCAAACAACCCATTATAATAGCAAACCCAAAACCCTTAGATCTAAAATAAACAACCTGCAAAACCCTCATATCTTGCCTTGTCTTTCATTCTCTCATGCATTGCATAGATTCAAACTTCAAGCAATATTTTCTCAACTTAGGGTCATAACAAAAAATCTTCAACCATGAAAGCTCTAATACCACTTGTAAGGAAACTTGCAGTCATCTAATGACAATTTCTACATAACCCAAAATAGAAATTTATGCAAATAAGTACTCAAAATCCACATGCAAGAGAATAGACAACATATCCATCAAAGATGGCACAAAATATACCTTGGGATAACCCTCGAGAGGGAAACACCCAGCCTCCAAAATCATCCATATTCCATCATATTGATCAACAATGAGAAAATACAAGAGTTACAATGAGCACCTTTGAAGCATCAAGCCCTCCAATGCATTCCCATGTGTCCAAGCATGAATCCACACATCCCATGCCATTCTTCACAAATGCACTCTTCAAGAAGACTCAATAATGATAGCCAAACTACTCAGCCAACCTAAACCACTACACATTTTTTTTTTATAGACACAAACTCACACAAAATACAAATAGAGGTAAGGTAAAACCATGTACCACAACCATGTGAATACAAAACCACTAACCCCTTATTTATTTATTTATTTTTATTTTTTTAACGAGGGGAATCGGGTGCAGCACGGCCCCCCATATAACCCCCCACCGCCGGTAAACTTTTTACCGTGACCGGCAGTGCTGGCGGGACACACCAACCGGTACCACGGGAGCGCCGGAGAGTCGAACCCATGGTGGGCGCCCTGCTACAGGGAACACCTCTAACCCCTTATTTAATATTGGTAATAAGACTTCACTTTATTTAATATTCCCCAATATTAAATTATTATCACGTCTCCCACATATTAAATAATAATACAATATTACAATACAACATCAAGTGGTCCCCAAATAATTACCTAGTGTGATTAACCACACCGCTAAGGTGCATCACAACTAAATATTTATTCAATTACAACATTATAATAAATCAATTTATGTAATGGTGTACAACACCATATCCCAACAATTATTGCAAGGTGTTCAACAAGTGAGATTTGTTGGGAAAATGTGTCTCAACCTTGCAATTATATAAAGGTTATTGTTGATAAGATATATATATATATATAAATGTGAATATGCAAGGTGTTCGACCAATGGGAGATTTGTTGGGAAAATGTGTCTCAACCTTGCAATTATATAAAAATTATTATTGATAGGATATATATATACCCTAGTTACATCGATAGGTGTAATATACAATAGGAGCATAGGGTGGTGTTGAGGAGCGAAATGTGAGCGTATTAACTTTTTTAGGAAACTCCTAAATTGGTTGACATACATTAAAATGATATATTGTAAATTTGGATCATTCGTTATTAGGTTTTAGATCTAATAGCAAATATTTTGTTGGCATGTCTTGCCCTAGAATGTAACTCTATTTTATGAGGGCATTGTATTACAATTGCGGTAGAGCAATGTATTTTGAGAGTCTGATAGCGATCGTGTTGTCTCTTGATGTTTGGTGGTGATACTCTTGTGAGAAACTTGTCTGCAAGTATATTGTAATCTTTGTGAATTACTGAATAATATATTGGGTGACTTTTGGTGTGTGGGGTTTTTCTCCCAAAATGGTTTTTCCCATGTAAATCATTGTGTTGTGGTATGCATGATATTTATGTTTATTTCTATTTAAGTTTCTGTAACTATTAAAGTTATGTAAAGTTTTGCATTATTCTCCTCTGAAGATTAGTGTAGGAATTTGTTTTGCTACCTTAGCTTCCTTACAAAGATGACCTAAGTGTGAACCTCTGGGGTATTTGAGTAGTGGTAGGTAGTCATTGGATCATTCCGATGATCAATATTTGGGCTATTGCTAGGGATTAGTTGGCATTCACCTGGTTCACAAAGGTGAAGATTGCCAAGGGCTACCTTTGTTATGATACAGTAATAGTTGCACGGGTACTTACCCTACCGTGTAGGTAATTGTAATCATAGTTAATCATTGTATTAGGAGGGTTCACTGGAAATCACTTACAACATGATGGTGATTGATGCCATGTTTTATCTGAGTTGTGAAGAAGATAGTTAACAATATCACTATGGTCACAAGGTGGTATATGTTGAAAGCTACTTCTTCGTGGCTTGAAAAACTTGTCATTAGTGGCCTATAGGCAATTGAAGTTGGAATCCACTAAGCTATGGTAGGTTCATTACTTGTGGAAATTTTTAGGATGAGGACATACCCTTGATGTAGTATGGGATACACTGAACCCTCTTCCTAATTGTTAAATAATGCAAAATTTCAAGGAAAAGGATGAACCTATGATGTAGTGCACAATGCACATACATTCATTTTCTATTTGGGATGCATTATGGACATGTGTTAGCCAGTCATTGTGGATGTGTCATTCATTCATTGTGTATATTGTTAGTCACTTATTGTGTAAATGGTTTTAGGTTTTAAGTATCTTGTTATTGATGTCCTTGCTAATGATGAAATCAAGTAGCATGTGATGCTTGATTGTCATCATAGATGATAGTGGATTGGGAAAAGGATGCGACCCATAGTGAGCATCGACATTCATTTTCTAGTGAGATCTACTTACAAGCTTATGTGATTATGAATCAAGTAGTGTGTTGATGCATGTAGTAGGTTGCATCCATTTCCACTTTACTAGTTGGTCTTTATGTAAACAGGTGATGTATGTGTGGATTGTTCACATTAGATATATGTGATGAGTGTATGAACCAATCACTATTGTACTAGTGATGCACATATGAGATAGTCACCTTGTGTATATGTGATGCATGCTCAAGACAATCATTGTGTGTGATTTTGGTATTATGAAATGATATAACTCCTATGTGTATTTGTAGACTAATGTTTAGTATGGAACCAACACTTGATGGCCAAATTGTTATTGTTCTATTATAATTGGACTAAGTTGATAGCTTATGCGTAATGAATAGTCACGGTTTAAAGGTGAGTTCAATGATTTCATCCAAGAGGGGAGAATGAACTCCCTCTAACATTGGTGGGTGAACTAAGAAGCCTTTTATTTCCAAAGGGGATACAAAGGTATGGTTATCATGAATGAACTCTCAAAGTTTAAGTCTAGGTCTAGGGATGACCTTAACCATAGGAGCTTAACACTTTTGAGTGTAAGCATACAACTAGTGATGTTGAGTTGTCGTCACTATAGTGAATGAAGAACTTTTGAAATCAACACTTCTTTAATTTAGATGGAAGATTATTGGTCGGTTAAGTTGGTAAATGAATTGAAAATAAAAATTGTAGCATTTAAGGGGTGAATTTTACAAAATTATCTTAAACAAGATATGTTGTGTCTTTAGAGACTTCACTTTCATGGCTAAGTATGCACATAATATTGTTGATTTCTGAGGGTGGATTTTTTTATTGGTTTTATTGGAAAATTTGTTAGTTAAGTGGTTAAGGGGTGTGTACTTAGCTCATGGATGATAGAGTTATGCCCTATTATCCTCCATCCCATTGTGTCAACTCTTGTGAATGATTCTTTCTTGATTTATTTATGCATTATTGTAGGTAATGAAAAAATTTGGGGGCAAGGGCTTATGTTTCATGGTAGGACAAAGTTATTTCTTAGACCCTAGCATCCTTCTTTTGACCTTTAGCTAGCAGTACTCTTTACTATTACCTTTTGGTATGCCTTTACTACTCAGTTTGTAGATTGGACAAGATTCATTCAATTATAAATCAAATTGGGGCTTTTATCAGATTGGATCTTTAATAGGATCATTCTCATTGGGGTATGCAAGAGCTTATGCACTTTTGCACCTCTCTAGGCCAATATTTTATTCTATTCAAGTATCTTATTTGGCAAAGTCCATGGTTGCAGTGTGTGGATATTGAAGGGTTCCCATTAGATGTTTTTATTGTAATCAATTGGGACAAACAAATTGATTACAATAAAAGGTTTAGGGGCTTGAATTTGTATTAGGTTCCTAGAAAAGAAAATCCAATTGAGGAGTTTCTCTAGATGGAGCATGGTAGTTTATTTGCATCTAAAATGCTCCATGGAAGTGAGGGAGGTTCATATTTAAGAGAGAAAGATGCAATAGTAAGAATAGTTGATTTTTCAAATAGTTTTGAGGAAGAGCTTATTAAACATGTTTCAGAGAGTTAATATTAGTTGTTTTGACAAGTTGCTTTTTGAGGAGTTGAAATGTAGTGGAAAATCTCAAAAAAAGGGTTGGAAATTAGAGGTGGAGAAGCTTTAGATGGAATCTTATGACACAACTGAAGATGGTATACAATGGACTATGGTGGGTCTCCTATCTCATAGTAGGAGGCTTGTGGAGTCTTAGGCCCAACTCTCCTCTTTTTAAATCACATTTAAGTTGATTGTATGTCTAGTAGCATATGTTCTCTTTTATTTGGTAGTATCTATTGTTCATGCTTAAGGTTATGTCATGCCTTTCTATATGATTAGATGTTATTATCTTCTCATGTTCTTTAATGTAACTTTGTCCATCATTAGTACGGGTGAGGGTCCTAAGATACCTCTCACTAATTAATTTTAAAACAATTAACAATAATTGAATTATAACGAAGAATAATTGCAATGAAATAAATTATAGTGTTTACATTTATAGAGATTATATCATATTAATAAATTTAAGATATAATTAAATAATAATAGATGGAAAAAAATCAAAATCATTATGTTTAAGATTAAAATATAAAGGATTAATTATAAATGAATTATGTAAGCATACCAAAAAAAAAATCATATTATAGATTACAAGAGACTATGCCACAAAAGAAGAGTTCTTAGATGTAGTAGAGTAATATAAAGTACTCTATTAGTAATTAAAATACAACGAATGCTAGAAATAATGGAAATAAACAATTAGATGTACTTATTTCTAGTTATATGATACTTCCTCCATCTAACTTCCTATGGATTTTTTTATTATTAAGCTATTAACTAAACATGATGTATTAAATCTAACATCCCTTTCTTGTTGGGTTTATATCTCTTGTTGAGGTATGGATCCCAAAAATTGGATTAGGATGCATACAATAGTCCAAGTAACCACCTCTTGAACTATGACATTTTTAATGGTTCACCAAGTTTTAAAAATTCATGGACATTATAATCTCACTTATAGAATTACAAACATGCCTAACTATTATTGTTATTGGGAATGACCTAATAAAACTTCCAAATGAGCATAATGACACATCAACACCAATGATTTTACAATAATGGTGGATAAAGACAAAATTATCTCAATAGTGATGATCATACAAGTATAACTCATTGTTATTGTTACAAAAAGCTTCACTATAATAACTATCAAAAGTATTCCTCCTTCATTAGCTTGGCTATTAAAACTTATTTTCATCTTGGTTACCAAAACTTTGGATCACAATTGTCAATATAACCCCCTTTTGTAATGACCCATTTAGTCAATATCACAAAGCTCAATTTGGGACTTCAACACGTCAATAAATATTCATAATTAATAAGAAAATAATTTAATGATCTTGATTATTTGACTACTCTAAGAGAAATAATAGACAAATAGGTGCTTTGTCTAAATGAGATAGATAATTAGTGCTCTAGCCAAAGTCTTGACTCATCAAGATCTACTAGGTCTTGAGTTGTTTAGTAGAAGACTACACTTCCTCATTGGAGTTGCATCGAGGTCTTCATCATCTAAAGATACAACACTAATGGGGTTTACATATTGCTTTACAATCTGACCTAAAGCCTTGAGGAGGCAAACAATCCAATAAGGACTTTTTTTCAAATTTTAGTTTTCAATTCAGGTTAAATATGTTAAAGTTGAAGCCCTCTAATTTATTTGTGATTTACCAAATCATTTCTAGCCATTTCTTTAGTTTCCAATTGTTAAGTTTCTTTGATTTTATAGTATAGATACAAATCATCTAGGCTCCTTTAATGCCCATTCTCTTTAGCTTCTTTTGGTTAGATAATTTAAGACCTTCAAATAAAGATTCAAACTTCACCTCATTATTGGATCCTTGTTAGAGTTTTTTTGAAATTGATTAAATTACCTTTAGAGGCCTCATCCTTGATTACAAGTGTTTATTGAAAATCCAACAAAGTCTTCAATCTCATTGTTAATCGAGGTATCAAGGAGAAGAAAATTAAAGTATCTAATCTAAGTGAGGATTTGGGGATCTTTTTTAGGATATTAGAGATTGAGAGGAATTCATATCTATTTGATTTGTAGACTTGATCGCCTATCATGGTAATGTTTTTCCCATAGAAATTCACAACAATACTGGTGAAAATAATATCCAAACCCATGAATGATCTTCAAAAAGGGTTGAGCTTATAAAAAATGGTGGAAATATTGTAGGGAAATGGCTTGAATGAAGGAGGATATGTCTATGTAAATTTATTAGCTATTCAACGTTCTAGTACCACAAATGCAAGGAATAATTTTATCCATGATCCATAGGAGCTTATTCAACAATGGGGGTATGTTCACAACATTAGAATCCTAGAAGAATTCCTCATGACTTTGATTGGAATTACAATGAAGAAAATGCATGGTAAGTTGGCGACAAACATATATATAAAATCTTCTTGGCACAATGAGGTATTCGTGTCTATCACCAACTATGATTGTCAAGTCACCATTATAGATATTGGTGGAGCTTTTAACATGGATCATTTGAAGTGTAATAACCTACTTTGCAAATGTTCCAATCTCTTTTCAAAAGGGTTTCTGAAATGCAACATGGGAGCTTTTAAAAAATTAATGAGTATGACTATGGACCTCTTATCCTCACAACAATTTGAGAGATTAGAGGAGTTGAAGGAAGGAATGTTATTCTTATTGTATAACAATAACTAAATGAGGCCAATGTAATATCATTCCCTCACATGAGGTTTAGAATATTTTTCTAGAAATTAAAGGAAAAGGGAGCTATCCCTATGACAATAACTTATGTATAAAAAAATATTATATTATAATATTATTTATATAATTAATAACATAAAATTAGGATAAGTTATATGAAAATTTGGTGGATGAGTTTAAGCGACACTCTATATTTTAAAAAATTACTTTTGAATAAATTTTAAGTAACTAAATTAATTTTAATATTATTATAATACTTTTATTAATATATTATATTTACAAACCCCTTTTTATATAGATGCTTACATATACAAACTTTTGTATATAATTTTTTTATTTGTATATAAATATTAATTTATAAGAAAAAAGGGTTAATGAACTTAAAGAATGTTTCTACATCTTCGAAATACTTTTTAAAATAACCTTTACATATAATACATAGAGGTTCATCCAAATCCCCTTTTATATATATATGAAATATAAAAAAATGTGGATACCCTAAGTCTAATTCCCAAAACCTAGGGTTAATGTTCCATCGTTTCTAGGATTTCATTAGGATGCAAATCAACAAGGTCCATAGATTGACTTTCAACCTCCAAGGTGAGTCAATCAGACTTGGATTTGCATATTTTTGAGTCTTAGGAATGAATTGGAGATGATTTGGAATAACTGCCCTAATTAAACAATATGACCTAATATGATAAATGCAATTTCTCGAATGTAAACAGACTGAAACAAAAATTTGCAAGTGGATTTGGAAAGTGCAAACTGATGTGTAGTTGCCCAAAAAAATTGATCTGACTATTCCTACAAGGACTAGGTCGCCCAATGGCTAATGAGTCTTTGTTAAGGTGTCTTTCTCAAATTTTGGGGTCTCTAGTGTTGGATCTAAGCTTCTATTTTCCAGTTGTAAGCTTTCAAAATGTCGTCAATAAATTTTATAGCTGAGTTTTTGTGGCTTGACAAAGTTGATGAAAAAAAATAAAACAATTGAAAATTTTCCTTCAATCTTCCTTTGATCCCTTCCAAACATGTAACATGCACATTCAAAGAGGGAGAAAATGTTGTGCCATATAGGGGCTTGCCTCAATCAAACCTTGTGTAAGTGTTTCCACTTCCATAATGGCAATGTCAATGACAAACCGATAATGGAAATGAATGAAATGATGTATGAACACAATGTTGCAACTCACCACCCTTTAATGGCTTCCTTGAAGGACTAAATTCATGCACATCACTTCAAGGATCTTGGACTTTTCTTGATAGATTTGCTTGAATGCTTTGAGACCTACAATAATGTTAGCCTTCAAAAAACAATAACATGAACACACATAGAATTTGACACGATGTTGGATCTTGAATTGTTGTAATAAAATTTGATAATGTTGCTCTTGACTTGCTCAATAGTGCTCTTTTATGATAATTTTTCCAATAGATTTCATGTTCTTCTTTCAAATGATAAAAAGACTAGGTATTTATATGTAATTGTTTTGATTTCCCAAAAATTAAATTCCAAAAGCAGACATTTCATATTTGAATTTTGGATGTTAAAATGCCGCCAACAACATATTTGAATTTGGGTCTTAGCTAAGAAAGGGGACTCAGGTGCCCATGGGTGACTAGGTCTTGGCCCAAATTTCTAGGACACTCAAATTCAAGGACAATTTAATGCTTAGATGTATTTATTCAATGCTTGTCCTTCAAAACAGGTAAAAATTAGGCTTTGGAATGTATAATTTGAAAAATTAGGAGCTTAATTAAGTCCAACAAATTAGGGGGAAAAAACATAATGTGAAATTGTTAAGGTATACAATTTTCTACACTACAATATATATATATATATATGTATATATATGTATATATGTATGTACATATATGTATATATATATATATACATATATACATATATACATATATATATATTAGCATTGTAAATATTAGCATTGTATATATATATATATGTATGTATATATATAGCATTGTAAATATTAGCATTGTATATATATATGTGTGTGTGTGTGTGTGTATATTAGCATTGTAAATTGTCACCCTTGATAATTTCACACTATATTTTGGTCCCTCTAAATTATTAAGCCTAATTGAGTCTAGTTTTCTAAATTATGCATTCTATAGCCTATTTTTACTATTTTTGAGAAATTGCAAACATTGAACAAATGCATTTATTTAATGTTTTTCCCCCAACACCTTATTTCATAGAAAATAGGGCCAAATCTAGGACACCCCTGGGTGCTTGATTCCCCTTATTTTGTCAAGATCCAAATTTGAATGTGTCAATTTTGATATTTTAACACTTGAAATTCAAAGTGCAAATGTCAACTATCGAAATTTAGTTTGCAAGAAATTGAATAAATGCCTATAAATACCTATTTATTGCATCATTTGAAATCATCTAAAAAACTATTGACAAAACTTATGATCAAGAGCACTATCAAGCAAGTCAAGAGCAACATTTCAAAGCTTTATTGCAACAATTCAAGATCCAAGAATCATGTCAAATACTATGTGAGTTTATGCATGTTTATGTTATCATTATTTGTGAAAGCTAACCCTTGTTGTAGGTCTCCAAGCAATCAAGAAATTAAGATCCAAGATCTTGAAGTAATGTGCATGACTCTAGTCCTTAAAGGAAGCCATTGAAGGGTGGTGAGTTGTAGCACTTTGTTGATTCATCATTCCTTCCTATCATTATCTTTCTTATCATTGACATTGTCATTGTGGAAGTGGAAATACTAACACGGGGTTTTACTAAGGTAATCCCCTAAATGTAATAACATTTATTCTCTCTTTGAATGTGCAAATTTCAGGTTTGAAGAGGATTGAAGGAAGATTGAAGATCATTTATCCATTGTTTCATTCAAATCCCTACACCTTGGCAATTCATAGAAACTCCCCTACAAAATTATCCGATAGTGATCCGACATGTTTGCAAGTGGAAACAAGGATTTCAAATCTAGTATCAGAGGACTAAAAAAACACAACAAGATACCCCTACAAGGACCCAGACACCCTTGGGTGCAATTTTCCTCATATTCAGACCGACATCAAACTTTCAGGATAGGTACACAACACTCTACCCTTCCCATATCTGCTTGCAAATCTTTATTTTAGTATGTTAATTGTTGGTATCTTGCATTTTTCATATTAGGGAACATAGTCTAATTTAATTAATCAAAGAAAATCGATTCTAGTCCATTCCAAGACTCTAAAAGATGTAGATCTAGGTCTAATTGGCTCACCTTCATGGTTGAAATTCAATCTAAACACCTTGTTGATCTCCATCTTAATGAAACACCACAAACCAAATAAAATTTGAATCCTAGGTTTACACATTAGACCTAGGATTCTCTTTTCCTTTGTTTTTATATATATATACCTCACACATATATACATATATATATGCACACACACACACACACACACACACACACACACACACACACACACACATATATATGTATGTATATATGTATATATGTGTGTGTGTGTGTATAAATATAAAATTCTATAGATATATAACTCAACTTTATCTAAGATTGACCAAATCATTTGTAGCCATTTATTTGGTTTTTATTTAGTGAATTTCTTTGATTTTATAGTTTTGATGCAAATCATCAAATCTCCTTTAATGTCCACTTTCTTCAATCTTTTTGCTCATATAGGTTAAGACCTTCAAATAAAACTTCTAACTCTACCTCTTTATTGTATCCTTGCTAGAGTTTTTTGCAAAACTACCCAAATGAGTACTTTTTTCTCATTCATAATGATACAACCCCCACTTAAGGCCCTAGTATTTCCTCTAGAGGTTGCATCAAAAATTATTTATAATCTATATCTCGGGGTGGTCATCCACTTCACCTAACATATTTTCTTGGAGGATTCTTAGAAGGCATCATCATTATTATTCATGAGGATCCTTAGAAAACTCAAATATTTCATTATATAATCATCTCAACTAAAGAAGGGGGTTTATTTTATGTCTCTTACTTAGTCGAAGCTTTCACAAGTTCAAGAACTACAAAAATCTTTGACTTGGTTCTCAACCTTTTGAATTTCAACTTAGAAAATGTATGTATTTTTATGGGAGATTTTATGGCTTTTTTTAACTTATTTGGGGGTTCAAGGGTTCATGAACCCCACAAACCCCCAACATTAGCCTTTGAGTAAACCCATTGGCCTTTGTGTTAGTTCATTTAGTCCTTATATCTCTAACATGGTTCTTATCGTACCTAAAACTTTTGATAAAAGACTTGACATTTTTCTATGGTGATTTTTGGAGGCTTTGTGTATTGTTAAACTAGTATGAGAGTTCAAAAGTTCATGAATCATAGACATAAGAAAATAGAAGAATTTTTCAATGAATTCAAAATTTAAAGATTTGGAAGCCGAAAAGACATGAAGAAAAGAAGCGAAAGGAAATATCAGATAGTTCAATGGTTCATGAACTCCCTAAAACCCCAACATTAGTTCAAATATGACATGAGATGCCATCACAAAGAAAAGTGAAGAAAAGGAAATAAGGGTAGCATATCCTTTGAAGCCCATTTGTAAAATACCAAGTTATTGAATATAATGGAGCTCAAGACATGGCCTAGGGTGCTCTACTCCTACAATTTTTATTTTATTTCATCAAGATTTACACCCTACTTTCCTTTGGTTTTGCAAGGTAGGTCCAAAAAGTGCATTTTTCCTAAATTTTTACCTTTTATGTTGAAATTGCTTCCCATTATCCATCTAATATGACATTTTAAATGTTTTCAAAAGTTGTATTTTTAGCTACCCTCTCACACTCTAAAATAAAATTTTCACTTTTGTTGCCAATCAAATTTTAGTACAATATCTCGTCCAATTTATTCATTTGAATTCAAAATTTCTTAAAATAAAGTTTGTAGATTAAGGCTATGAACACACCTTTGTTTTGGATAAGTAATTGTCACTAGTAGATGATAGTAGCTTGAGGCATATAGACTTAGACGACTTAATGGGAAAGAATGGGACAAAACCCCAAGTCACCAACTATAGAAGTGGCATTCTAGAGTGACCTAGCTCATGTTGTCAATTTTCACCTTTATGCAATGTATAGATCTCATCCTAGCTTGTGTGAGTCATTATAGATTGGATACCGAAGAAATCAAAATAATAGATGATCAATTGGTGGCTATGTCAGATGGACAATCCCTTTGCATTACATTGAGGCTTCATGTAAGGGACAAGCATTTAGATATAAGCATTAACATTGGTAGAATATAGAAAGGATAGTTTCCTTACTAGCATAGCCAAATATTCGTTGAAAGTGCCAAAGAAAGGGAAATCAAGGATTCCTTGGGATCTACAAAGGTCTTATTTCATGACATCTCATATATTATCACATTTTTAATGGGGTTTTGGGGAATAAAGAAACTAACTCTTTTGTTTTTGATGTGTTTGTTTAATATAGCCATTTTATCTCAATATATTTATTGGGGAAAACTAATTAGCGATAATTTTCATGATTAATTAATCAAGTTTCTAACAACTCAACAATTTTATGACTTCTTATCTATTTTATGCCATAGAAAGTATGAAGATATAGCCTAGATTAGATACAATGGAAGAATATGATAATACTACACAAATATGTGTATTACCCACAATTATAGTTAGAGATTGTCAATAATATTTTTAGGAATGTTAATGATGTCTTCATCTTGTTGAAAAAGAGGGAACTTGATGGAAATGTTGGATTGTACATTTTTTCTAAGGAAAAAAAATGATCACTAAATTTAGAAATTATTTTGTTTAGTTTCAAAGGTTCACATATCTTAGAATTGGTGGTTTTGTTGGTTATCCTTACAAATTGCCCCAATACAGAAGTGACCATCTTATTTTGATAGAAATATGTAGATAAATGGCATCTATAAATAAGAAATACAAAGATAAGAAAGCATGTTACCATTTTCCCTTGGGTTTAATTTATTCTATATGTGAAATGTTTGTTGATGCACAAAATTGTCGAGATATGGTGTTGTACACCATTGCAAAAAATGATTTATTATAATATTGTAATTAAATAATTATTTAGTTGTGATACACCTTGGTGGTATTGTTAATCATACTAGGTAATTATTTGGGGACCCACTTATGTTGTATTGTAACATTGTATTATTATTTAATGTGTGGGAGACATGTGATAATAATTTAATATTGGGGAAATATTAAATAATGTGATGTCTTAATACCCAATATTAAATAAGAGGATAGTGGTTTTGTATTCACATGGTTTTGTGGTACATGGTTTCACCTTACCAATAGTTGTATTTTGTGTGAGCTTGTGTCTATAAAAGCGAACACATGTGTAGTGGTTTAGGTTGGCTAAGTGGTTTGGTTGTCATTATTGAGCCTTGTTGAGGAGTGCATTTGTGAAGCATGGCATGGGATGTGTGGATTCATGCTTGGACACATGGGAATGCATTGGAGGGATTGATGCTTCATAGGTGTTCATTGTAACTTGTATTTTCTTTATGGTTGAATAATATGGAGTATGGATGCTTTTGGAGGCTAGGTTTTTCCCTCTTGAGGTTTTCCCAGAGTATATCTTGTGTCATCTGTAATAGATATGTTGTTTGTTCTCTTGCATGTGGATTCTGCGCACTTTTGCATTGTTATCTCTTTTGGGTTATGTTGAAATTTTCATTAGATTCCTGCAAGTTTCCTTACAAAAATGTTGAAATATCTGTTGGCGTAACAACTAACACCTCTGGAGTAAAAGTTGTTATGAACAGCCTATGTACACTACGCAATGAGTGCTCTTCAAATTAGGAGGGGAAGCTCCCTCGTTGTGCTTTGACAAAAATACTTGCAAAGGGAAATAAGCTAAACTATGTCCTGTCTTTTTGTTTCAGTTGTAGAGGCACAAGGCTTTCTTGAAAGAACTTATACGTTGCAGCTGAGTATTTTCTGGTTTTGCAGATCCACTAACTACAACTAAACTTAATCTATCCAATCTCCTCAGGAAAACAGAGCATGAGGAAACGGAGCAAGGTTTGACTATCTGACGATAAACGAATTCAGATTCTCTACTTGAAGGCAAGGTGGCGCGACTATTATCTCAACCTGAATAAGTTTATTGGGCACAAAACAGATTTAAGAATTTACCATGACAATCTTATGAAACCCTATGTGGCATAACACTTGATCAAAATAGTAAAGACTTCACAAAACAGATTTATCATCACAATCTCACGAAACCCTATGTGGCATAACCCTTGATTGTAATAATAAAGATTCACAAAACAGATTTATCACCGTAATTTCTCGAAACCCTATGTGGCATAACGATTGATCACAATGGTAAAGATACACAAAACAGATTTATCATCACAATCTCTTGAAACCCTATGTGGCATAACAATTGATCACAATGGTAAAGATGTTCAAAACAGATTTATCTAAACTATGGAAAGAATCCACCATTACAATCTCTTGAAACCCTATGTGGCATAACAATTAATCGTAATAGTGAAGACACATGAACAAATACCAAAAGAGCAATATTGAGGGCAAGGTAGGCGCAGCATATATTTCTCTCTCAAGCAAAAGTTATTTACAAATGAACAAAAGCTCTTATTTATATACATCAAGGTGTAAGGAACCCTAAAATCACCTTGAGTCATCTACAGTTCTTGCAATGCATGCAAGATTTGCTGCCAAACCCTAATGAAGTAAACTATACAGTTAACTAGAAAGCTACCATCAGTTAACCGAAACATCTAATCTAAAAATGGACAATTGTGCGAGCATGCACATCCTTATTGAAAGCGAGTTAACTGGAAGACTACCATCAGTTAACGTAAAACCCTAAAATAAAAATCCAAGTGTGTAAAGCAAATCTCAGAATAGATATGCATGTGATGACAACATCGAGTTAACTTGAAAGGGTAATACCAAGTTCAACTCCTGTGTGTAATGTCTATCCTGAGAGGCGAACAATCTCGAGCAATCAATCCTCAACGAGATTGTTGACTGTATCACTATCTGGAGCTATGAGACTCTGTCGAAGAATGCTATGTCGGTGCAGCATATCCTCACCAGCTGTGATCTGAGACTGAAGTTCGCCCCTACTCCTTGTTGCTTCATCGAACAACGCTGACATGATTGTAAGCTGAGTAATCTTACAGCCAACGGTCTCCCCACTAAAAATGGTATGAATGAGTGCCTAAAGCTCTGACTGAACGTCGGTAAGCTCAACATAGGCACCACCCTCGATCTGATAACGGCACGGTAAGCGAGATACTAGAGTCCTCACAAACCGGAGTGCACTAGTGACGTGCTCTCTACTCTCAGTCAATTCTGATACCAAAGTGTCTTCTATCTTTACCTTGAAAACCAATTGTGTTTTCCAAGAGTAGATAGCTTCTCTTTCCTCTACATCTATGACCGCATCATACGCCACACTCAGGTGAGCAATCATAATCTCATCTCTGGGTTTGTTAATAGCCATATCTCGTTCCTCATCCTGAAGAAGAAGATGGAGCTCTCGTGCATTGTACCGCAACTGATATAACTCTGTAAGCATAGCACGGCCTCTAGCAATGAACTCCTCCTCCCACTCATCCAAACGCTTGCCATATGCAACCAAGTGATTGAGTTGACTTTTCTCTGCTGGAGGCTCAAGCATCGGCGGAAGTGTGTTAATGGAATCGAGTCTATGCACAAGGCTAGAAATATACTGACGAAGCTGTCTGATTTCAGCCTTGAGGGCTGCCTTATCCTCTCCGTCCTTTAGTATTTTATCCCTGGCACTGTCTGTAGCAACTTGTAGGAGATCAACCTGAGTCTGACGTGTGCTACAACCAAGGTTAACTGTGATAACCTCGAAGTCCTGAGATTCCAACTCAGCCAAGTTCTTTCCCTGTGGAGGTATGGCAGTCTCGACGACAATCTCCATATCAGTGTTTCTCTCTACGTGAACCATGTTCTTAACTCTCTTGTCTGGCGCATCCTGGTAAATGTCGTCAAAATCAGAATGATTGAGAACATAGGATGGCTGCCTCCTCTTCCTTCCTAGCTGAGCTTCGATCCAAGATTGATCTTGGCTAATGCTACTAGAAGGGTCGGTACTAGCAACAGGAGGTACTGATGAGAGTGAGTGTGTAGAAGACCCACTGCGAGGTGGAGAGTCTAAATCCAATTCGATGTGAATTGGGACTAGTGATTGCTTTGGAACTGATGTAGGAACTTGAGGCTGAACCACAGGCACTAGCGGACTCTGAACTGATCTCTGAACTGGCTCTGTGATAGGGTGTCTATCAGGCTCCGTGTGTGTAACAGTGGCAAGCGCCTTGCCCTTTGAATTGTTTGGCGCTTGACCTTTCTTAGGAGGATTACTCCTTTTCTTTTGTTTAGGTTTTGACGAGGAAGGTAGCGAAGGATTCACCACTACTGGCGGCTCTGCTCTGGGAACACTTACCCTCCTTGTCTTCTTGTTGTCGAGGTAAAGTATACTGTTCTGGATAACTCTACTTGACCTCTCTTTGACCGTTGCGTATTCCTTGGCGTACCAATCAACTGCTGGAAATGGTTATGTATCGACCTGTTCTCTAAAAAATTGAGGAAGAACTTCTCCCTCGTCATCTGATAAACCTCCCACATCTTCTGATAAGAAAATAGAAATCTGTGAGAGAGAGAAGCGGCCGTAACTACGTCTGTGAACCTCGAAGTCATCTGCGCAATTTGCCCAGTAATCCTCCATAGAAGGCTCGTGATATGTACCTCCAGCAAGGCGAGCCGTATAATGACCTGAAAGATCATAGGCATGTGCTTCAACAAGATACTTAAGATGATATTTCTTAAGCTCTTGCCCTACAATTTTACTATCAATTGCCGACTTGCGCCAATACATTCCAAACTGAAAAGGAAAGTTGAGAGATGGTCTGTGCCTGCGGCGTAGAAGACGATGAACATCGTGCATCTGTCTCAGGAACTCCTGAAAGATTGTTTTATCCAAAGGATAACGTGGAAGCATAGCTGGATTTCTTGTAAAGCCGTACACTCGGATGTAGGTGTATGTTGGGAACTGAATAAACCAGTGATTTTCCTGTGGAGAATATCGCTGATGAAGGATGCCCATTCATAATGCTCCTGCCCAGAAATGATGCGACCAATAATGTAATACATCCAAGGCTGGAAAACATTTGCATGTGCTTGACCTAAGACTCGATTCAGGAGTGTGATTAGAATCGCATACTCATCCTTGTATTCACCACGACCCACATTGTTTGGCAATCTGTTCTTTGCTTGTTTTAACCATCTTTCTGCCATCTTCTTCTGACACTTGTCCACATCAGCATCAAATGCCTACACACATTGCTGCATAGAAACAACTAGGCTGTTCTGGTGTTGAGGAATCCCAAAACTCCTTTCGATATCCAAAGGTTTGAGACTGCAAATGACCCGTCCGTCAACTGACACTATCTCATGAGTAGTAGAATTGTAATGCTTAATGCAAGCCATCACGAATTCAATACAGTGAACGAAGATAGGTATGGAAGCGGCCTCTAATAAGCCAGATTGCTCAATATTTTGAATGATTGAACTTCTGATCTTAACTGGATCTAGCACTGCTTCTGGCAATACTTTGTGAAGGTCTGTCTCAACCAACCTGAGAAAATCATGAGTAAGGACGGTTTTGGTCTTGTATTCAAGTTGAGTGAAATGCATTTTGGAAAACTTGCCTGTTGACTGTGAACTTGACTATATTCTGACAAGATTTCTGGAAGCTAAAAATAGCCTGCGAGAGTTAAAAATAGCCTTTCGAAGAATTATTTTCAGCGAAAAAATCCGAGATATGGGTTTTGTCCAAAAAAGGATTCTAAGACAACCCAAAACGTCAGATTCGCAAAAATTCAACTTCTACTTGATCATACAAAGACTTTTCACTTGAGAAAATTAGTAACTCAAGAACGAACTTTCTAAAGTTAAAAATTCGTGAAAAATCAAACGCACAAATTTAACTTGAGGAAATTATATGAGAATGATCCAGATACTGAAACTTGTAGAATTCGCCAATTTTAGGAACCTGCACACTGTATTTTTAGAGAAATCTGAGATTGAAGGATGAAAAAGGCATTTTTATGATGCTCTTTTTTTGTGAAAATCGCCCAAGATTTCTTTAGATTACTGATAATTGTGAACTTTGATCCTGCAAAAAGATATGTTAGGAAAAATCGCCTCTGGAAATTGATGTGAAATTCGCCTTTGAACTGGAAGAATTCGCCTTTATTTGAAAACCACGATAGGCTCTAACTAAGATAAGCCCCTATACAACCACCCAACAATTTCTCTCTCCCTCTTGTGTGCAGGTATTGAAGACACTCACGAGCTGGAAGCTTCATCACTTATGTGGTTGTAAGTATTTCCTTTCTTCTCCTTATCTTTATCATCTCTATTTCACTTTATTTTAGTCCTATTACTTCCTATTGCTTTCTTGTATTCTAGAAGTTCTTAGTAATTGGAGTGTAAGTTGTCACTTAGCTATTTTTTGAGAAATTATCGTTCTTTGGTCCGTATGAGATGCTAGCGTCCCTCTAGGATGCCAATGCATCATGCTAGCATTTGTATTCTACGTTGACGTCCTTTGGCCAAGAGCTTGTCAGCTTGTCTAGAAAATCTCTATGACCTACTCTTTCGGATTCTAAAAATTTTGTGTTGTTCCATTGAGGTAGTTTAGGGCAGTTCACCCCATGAGGCTCTCTAAATGAAAAGTACTCATGAGTAGTGAATCCCCCTCTTCTACATCTTTAACAGAAAAAAATTAGTGGTTTCATGTGCAAACAATTTGTTTAGGTTAAATTGCAATCTCATTATTCTATCTTATCTATTGTTGTGAGGGTTTTAGAGATGGATTAGGGTGTATGAATTCCTCTCTACATCAATTCTCCTTTTTTTAGATCCTTTATTACCCATGTTTCGCAAAAGCTTTGAGCTCCAAGTAGGGGAACCCCCATTGTAGTTCCTACCTCAAATTGGAGGAAAAGGTCAACACCCTCTTTAAGGCTATTAATAATTAGAATGATATCCTTAAATGACAATTGGATCAATGGCATACAACCAAAAAGAGAATCCAACAATTGAAAATTTTCACCTATTATGAGCCTTCTAAATAGTAGAATGAATCAGTTGAGGAAGAAATTTGGGGTTATGTGAAAAACTTGACTAATAAATTTAATAAAAGGGAATAATTGGAGAAATAAGTGGATTATATCAAGAAAGAATCCAGAACATTATGAAGGAAATTATTGCCTTCAACAAAGAAATTATGAAAAACTCGACCACCACTTTGTATGTGTTTCAATCTAAGTTGGAAAAGAGAAGAGTTAATCAACAAGTTGATTTGATCAATGCTCCTCAGTCTAGCCCAACTAACAAAGTTTGGGCCAAAATATTGGACATCACCAAGGGAAAGGTTGTTTCTTTGACCTATTCCTCATTAGGAAGCAGTGGTGTGCATATCAACAAGTCTAGATGGAGGCAACATTTGAAGAAAAAATAGATTTTTTTGAATCATGAGTGGTAGGCCATCAATAGCCTAAAGCTTCTTGCAAACATGTAATTGGTTCCCTGGTGCAGGAGCACCTGCCAAAGTGCCAAAGTGCAAGCTTATCTTGAAGTTTTTGTTTTGAAATCCTTTTTGTTGACTTTGGTAAGGTCTTGTGGACCATCTTATTGGTGGTTGAGGACCTTTGTTAGGAGTTGAATAAGTTTGGAATCCTTTTGTGGTTGATTCCTAAGTTGTAGACAAAAGTTACAAAACACACTATGTTTTACAACAACTAGCTTTTGGTCGTTCTTAGGCTCGAGAGAGAAAACCTAATTGTTTCTTTGGATTGGTAATAGGGATATCTCGACCTTTGAAAGAGGTTGGATGATTTTGAGCGTGGCAGTTTTCATGTGAATAGAAGGAGACAATGATTTTTGATGTGAAAATACAGTTTTTCCTATTTTGTTCTTGGAACAGCGGTTAGATGTATTGAACAGGGTGTTTTGTTAGTTGGATAGCATGTAGAGGAACCTTTTTAAGCATTTCTTTGGCACATTAGATAGTTTTCTCCATCGCTTTCTTCCACTTTGTCAATTTTGTGCTTCTTTATTTAGTTTTGTCTTGACTGATAAATTCAATAACATGGAGGTTTAGACTGCACTCCCACCGTACCAAGAAGTATGGAAGCAATGGGAATGTGGCTAAACCCCATCCTTGTACATAGGTTAGCAGTAGGGGTTTGTAGGAGTTCAAGGAGCGCGCAAAAAGTCTATTCCTAGGCGAGCAGACTATGCCTGGTTAGGGAAAAGACAGTGCAATACAGGCAATAACGTTGCAGGGGTTTCACCTTCGAGCAACTCTGGGTGTGTAGAAGTTGAAGGAGGCCTTACAAAGACCTGGAAAGAGTCAGGGGTCTTCACCAGTTCTTTTGGAAGCTGAAGGAAACAAACTGCTCACTGTGTGCATCAGAAAGTGGCTTAAAAAAAGCCCTAAATTACTCAAATTCTGACTTATCCTGTGTACAGCCTGAGAAGGCCCAAAACCCTAAAATTCTTGGAGCACTAGGAATTTGAGCCAGGGTTCTTGTTGGAAGTATGAGGTGTTCATCAAGCAGGAAGAAGTTATAGTCTCATTCCTCGAGCTAAGAGACCTAATGGGGCTCAAGGGCTACTAGCCCTTCCTAAACCCTAGAATAGGGTTTTTGTGAAAGCGATAGAGAAGAGGTGTATGGAGGTTGAACAAGATCCCTCCCTAGAAAGCTTTGAATCTATGAAAGTCTATGCACACCCCTGCAATGAGGTTAGGAAGCAATTGGAGGATAACTGGTCTTTAAGCATATTAAGGGCTAGATGGTGAATGTGAGGAAAAGCACCAAGAATTGCTTGGTAGCAACAAATTAGAAATGATAGCAAGGTTGGCAATTGAACTAGGGGTGCCTAAATAGTAGAGGACCTATAGGTTGAGTGGTGGATGAAATAACACCAAGGGGGTTATCAATTTGTGACCCAGAGCATTGAGCCAGTGAGTGACTCAATCCAACCCTGTCCCTATCAGATTGGTATCAGAGCAGTGAAAAATTTGGGGAAGAAATATTGCATGTCAGACATTGAGTCAAGTGATTCTTCCACCATGGTGACCAATGTAGAAATGGCTAAGATGTTTGAAGAGCAAGAAGAAGACAACAAGCAGTTGAGGGAAAGAATAGCCCAACTTGAGGCAGCAGTGAGGAGTGCACAGTTTGAGGGAAGAATTCCAAAAGAAGAAGAGTTTGCAGAAGAAGATAAGACCCTTGAACCTGACCCTTTTTTGAAGGAGGATCCTTTCTTGAAGGCATTAAAATCTTTGAGTGGAAAATCACTTGAAGGTATACCGCTTTTTAGTGGAAAGATGGAACCGGACCTAGTCATGGACTAGATAGAAGGCATGGAGAATCACTTTGAGTGTGATGGAGTCACTAAAGCTCAGAAGGTGAAGGTTGCTAAGTCAAGATTGAGAGGATCAGCCTTGACATGGTGGAAATTTGTTCAGACTAAGAGGGAGAAAGAAGGCAAGCAGCCCATATCAACTTGGAAAGGAATGGTTGCTAAGGTGAAGGAAGCCTATATGCCAGATGATTATGAGATCCAACTTCACAATAAGAGGCAGCGTCTAAGGTAGAAAGATCAAGATGTCAACACCTATACTGAAGAGTTTCAGAAGCTTTGCTTGAGATCAAATGTGACAGAGGATGAGAGCCTAAAAGTGCCTAGGTACCTTAATGGCTTGAATTGGAACATTCAGGAAGAGATGGCTTTACTAAGTCCCAAGACAGTGCACCAATGCTATCAGTTGGCCATGAAGATTGAGGAAAGGAACAAAAGAAAGCATGATCAGTCCTCTAATGGTAGAGGAAGAGGCAGAGACCAAAGAGGACAGTGTGGTGGTTACCAAGGAAGAGGTAGTGACCAAAGAAACCAAGGAGAATCAAAACTCACCAAGCATGGGGTGAAACATCTTCAAGAGGAGGATTTAATAGAGGAAGAGGACCTCAAGGAGGTTCAAATAGGGGAAGAGGAGTAGGCAGAAGTAACTCTTACTTTGCCACCATGAAATGTTATCAATGCAATCAACTAGGTCACCCTGCTTATAGGTGTCCAGAGAAAGCATCCTCTTCTAGCAATGAGAAAAGAGTGGCTTATGCACAAGAGGACATCATGAGTCCTAAGGCATCTGAGATCAGTCATATAGAATCAGAAGTAGGAGAAAATTTGATGTTTAACAGGGTTTTGATTAGGCAACCGATCAAAGAAGAACCCAAGCAAAGGAGAGCTTTGTTTAGAGCAAGGTGCAAGATATTTGGAAAGGTATGCAAGGTCATTGTAGATTTTGGTTCTACAAATAATATCATCTATGAGGAGGTAGTAAAGAAGTTGAAATTGGAAACCAAACCCCACACTAACCCTTACAAAGTCACATGGTTGAACAAAGGGTAGAGTATCCTAGTGAATGAGCAGGTAACAGTGGAATTTTCAATTGGAGGATATAAAGACAAGTTGGTTTGTGATGTACTACCCATGGATGCATACCATCTTCTGCTTGGCAGGCCATGGCAATATGACAGAGGTGCTATATATCATGGGAAGGAGAATACAATTGAATTCACGAAGGATGGAAGAACTTTCAAGTTGCAGTCATTATTAGAAGAAGATGAGGGGCAGTCCAAGGTACCAAACATCATGTTGAGCAGTGGTAAAGGGTTCCTTAAGGACCTACACCAAGGGAATGAAGGATATGTGATCCTAATGCAGTCAAAAGATGAAGGAAAGGTTGAAAGGACAGTCTTACCAGAAGCAGTCCAAAGGTTGCTTGATAAGTACAAGAGTATAGTGAGTGATGGAACACCTGCAACTCTACCACTAAAGAGAGCAATAAGTCATAAAATTGACTTCATACCTGGAGCCTCATTGCCTAACAAAGCAGCATACAAGCTCACTCCTGAGCAGAACCAAGAGGTGGCTAGGCAAGTTGAAGAGTTGTTGAATCAAGGTCTGATTCAAAAGACCATCAGCCCATGTGCAGTCCCAGAGGTTTTGGCAACAAAAAAAGGTGGTAAGTGGAGATTATGCACTGATTCTAGAGCAATTAATAGAATCACAATTAGGTATAGGTTTCCTATTCCTAGAATTGAAGACTTGATGGATTGTCTTGGAGGTGCAAAATTCTTCACCAAGTTGGATCTTAAGAGCGGGTATCATCAAATCAGAATCAAGGAGGGTGATGAATGGAAGACAGCTTTTAAGACAAATGATGGCTTATATGAGTGGAAAGTGATGCCATTTGGCCTCTCAAATGCCCCTAGCACGTTCATGAGACTAATGAATGAGGTGCTTAAGGATTTCACAGGGATCTTTGTAGTAGTCTATCTTGATGATATATTGATTTTCAGTAAGATAGAATAAGAACATTTGAAACATGTGGAGATGGTACTTAAAAGGCTGCAAGAAGAACAGTTGGCCATTAACCTTGAGAAGTGTGAGTTCTTCAAACAAGAACTTGTGTATCTAGGCTTTGTAGTATCCCAAGGAACGTTGAAGATGGATCCAAGCAAGGTGGAAGCCATCCTAAACTGGCCTACACCAACCACAGCAACAGAGGTAAGAATTTTCCATGGTTTAGCTCAATTCTATAGAAAATTCATAAGGAATTTCAGTGGCATATGTGCACCAGTCCTAGATACTATTAAAGGTGGTCTAAAAACAAAGTTTAAGTGGACTCAAGAAGCTGATAAGGGGTTTGAAAAACTGAAACAAGAAGTGGCAACTCAACCTATCCTATTATTGCCTAGTTTTGATAAGTTGTTCACAGTTGAGTGTGATGCAAGTGGAGTAGCAGTAGGAGGAGTACTTAGTCAAGAAGGTAGGCCTGTAGCCTTTTTTAGTGAAAAGCTCAATGAAGCCAAGAAAAAATACTCTACCTATGATCTAGAACTATATGCTTTAGTGTAGTCCCTTAGGAAGTGGAGGCATTATTTGTTTCCCAAAGAGTTTGTGGTCTTCACAGATAACCAAGCACTCAGTTACATCAACACCCAAGAGAATCTGAGTAATAGACACTTGAAATGGATGGAATACATCCAAGCTTTCACTTTTACCATCAAGCACAAGAAGGGACAAATGAATAAGGTGGCAGATGCATTAAGCAGGAGAATGTTGACAGTGCAGGAAATACAGCTGAAGAGCATTGGATTGGAGAGTTTCAAAGACCTCTATGGTGATGATGAAGACTTTTCAGAAGCCTACAAGGTATGCTCTGATTTTGAGAACCATTTTCATAGTCAGTATGCTAAGTATACATTGCAAAATGGATTGTTATTTAAGGGTAATCTATTATGTATCCCAAGAGGATCAATGAGGGAAAATCTGATCCAAGAGAAACATAATGGCAGTCTTAGTGGACATTTTGGAATAAATAAAACTTTAGAGCTGGTACAAAGATTCTATTACTAGCCTAAGTTGGCAAGAGATGTTAGGAAATATGTGGAGCAGTGTGTAGTTTGCATGAAAGCCAAAGGGGGAGCCAGCAATGCAGGTTTGTACCAACCTTTACCCATTCCCAATAGACCATGGGAGTGTGTTAGTATGGATTTTGTGGTAGGACTCCCCAAGACTAAGGCAAGGTTTGGCAATATTTATGTAGTTGTGGATAGATTTAGCAAGATGAGTCACTTTATCCCTTGCAAGACTACACATGATGCTAGCTACATTGCCCATCTTTTCTTCAGGGAGATAGTAAGGATCCATGGATTACCATTAAGTATTGTTTCTGACAGGGATGTGAAGTTCATGAGTCATTTTTGGAAAACTCTATGGAGCAGATTGGGTACAAATCTGTCATTTGGATCAGCTTACCATCCTCAGACCAATGGTCAAACAGAGGTGGTTAACAGAGTGCTAGGTAATCTTTTGAGGTGCTTGACAAAGGAATATGGACAGACATGGGATGTGGTGATTTCTCAAGCTGAGTATGCTTATAGTGATAGTGTAAACAGAACTACAGGGAAAAGTCAATTTGAGGTGGTGTATGGGATGTACCCAAGAGGCATTTGTTAACTCAGAGACCTTGGATCAATGGAGAATAGGAGTGGACATGGAGAAGACTTCACTCAGACCATGAAGGAGATTCATGAGTAGGTTAAGAAGACAATCACAACAGCAACACAAAAATTGAAAGATAAAGTTGATGTGTCAAGGAGAGATGTACAATTTGCAGTAGGTGACTATGTTATGGTCCATCTTAACAAATCAAGGTTATAGAAGGGAATTTCAACCAAAATTTAAATGAAAAGAGTGGGACCATGCAAGGTGTTAGCCAAGTATGGGAAGAATGCATACAAGGTAGAATTACCATCAGATTTGGGCATATCTCTAGTATTTAATGTTGTTGATTTGATCAGGTATAAGGGGACAGTCAGTGATGAAGTTCAGAACAGTCAGGAGATCTTTAAGGATATCAGTAATATACCCCTTCCTAATCAAGAGAAGCCTCAAGCAGAGAAGATCTTGGAGTCTAGGGTGAAGAAGGCAACAAGACACAAGGTCTACATGGAACACCTTGTTAACTGGAGGAACAAACATGAATCTGAGGCTACCTAGGATGAGGAAGCTGACTTTAAGAAGCTAGGCATTGATCTATCACTGATCTCACCTCAAGTTCCTTGATCTTTGTGCAAAGAGGGGGAGAATGGTGCAGGAGCACCTGCTAAAGTGCCAAAGTGCAAGCTTATCTTGAATTTTTTGTTTTGCAATCCTTTTTGTTGACTTTGGTAAGGTCTTGTGGACCATCTTATTGGTGGTTGAGGACCTTTATTAGGAGTTGAATAAGTTTGGAATCCTTTTGTGGTTGATTCCTAAGTTTTAGACAAAAGTTGCAAAACACACTGTGTTTTACAACAACTAGCTTTTGGCCGTTCTTAGGCTTGAGAGAGAAAACCTAACTATTTCTTTGGCTTTGTAACAGGGATCTCTCGACCTTTGAAAGAGATTGGATGATTTTGAGCATGGCAGTTTTCATGTGAATAGAAGGAGACAGTGATTTTTGATGTGAAAATATAGTTTTTCCTGTTTTGTTCTTGGAACAGTCGTTAGATGTATTGAACAGGGTTTTTTGTTAGTTGGATAGCATGTAGAGGAACCTTTTTAAGCATTTCTTTGGCACATTAGATAGTTTTCTCCATCGCTTTCTTCCACTTTGTAAATTTTGTGCTTCTTTATTTAGTTTTGTCTTGACTGGTAAATTCAATAACATGGAGGTTTAGACTGCACTCCCACCATACCAAGAAGTATGGAAGCAATGGGAATGTATCTAAAACCAATCCTTGTACATAGGTTAGCAGTAGGGGTTTGTAGGAGTTCAAGGAGCGCACAAAAATTCTATCCCTAGGCGAGCAGACTATGCCCGGTTAGGGAAAAGACAGTGCAATACAGCCAATAATGTTGCAGGGGTTTCACCTTCGAGCAACTCTGGGTGTGTAGAAGTTGAAGGAGGCCTTACAAAAACCTGTAAAGAGTCAGGGGTCTTCACCAGTTCTTTTGGAAGCTGAAGGAAACAAACTGCTCACTGTGTGCATTAGAAAGTGGCTTAAAAAAAAAGCCCTAAATTACTCAAATTCTTACTTACCTTGTGTATGACCTAAGAAGGCCCAAAACCCTAAAAATATTGGAGCACTAGGAATTTGAGCCAGGGTTCTTGTTGGAAGTCTGAGGTGTTCATCAAGCAGGAAGAAGTTATAGTCTCATTTCTCGGGCTAAGAGACCTAATGGGGCTCAAGGGCTACTAGCCCTTCCTAAACCCTAGAATAGGGTTTTTGTGAAAGCGATAGAGAAGAGGTGTATGGAGGTTGAACAAGAGCCCTCCCTAGAAATATTTGAAGCTATGAAATTCTATGCACACCCCTGCAACAAGGTTAGGAAGCAATTGGAGGATAACTGGTCTTTAAGCATATTAAGGGCTAGATGGTGAATGTGAGGAAAAGCACCAAGAATTGCTTGGTAGCAGCAAATTAGAAATGATAGCAGGGTTGGCAATTGAACCAGGGGTGCCTAAATGGCAGAGGACCTACAGATTGAGTGGTGGATGAAATAACACCAAGGGGGTTATCAATTTGTGACCCAGAGCATTGAGCCAGTGAGTGACTCAATCCAACCCTGTCCCTATTAGGACACCTTCTGGAAAGTGAAAGATCAGACTGAATGTAGATTAGAGAAAATGGTTGAAGTTCTGAAGAAAGGAGAAATGTTGGAAGAAGCCATTACCATTCTTGAATCCCTTGTCCAAGTCATCAACAGAACATCAAAAAATAACAGTTTGATAATTTCTACTGGGATTTCAGTGGACTCTTGGAAGAAATTTCTCTCGGAAATGAAAGCTAAGTATAAAATAATTTTCTGAATATAGCAGCAGTTGCAACTTTTTTTAGGGGAAAGAATGCAGTAAGAAAGAGTTCAGTAAATAATCTAAGGGGAAAATAAAAGTAGTGGAATTTTTTGTCATTGATGTCAAATGGGGAGATAATGCAATGAAAAATGCCTTGACATCCAAAGGAGGAGCAGTTTTTTGTTGTGTTGTGAAGTTTTGAATTTTGGTTTCAACACTTAGTCATTTTTCACTAAGTGTTGCCATCAATGCCAAAGGGGGAGATTGTTGGCATATGGCTTTGGGAAATCTTTTTTAGCTTCTAGTGTTGTCATTGATGGCAACTGGAGTGAGCAGTGTGGTCCACAGTTTAGAAGTAGTTCCTACCAGCAAGGAAAGTAGAAGGCAATATTCTACCGACAGAATGCATGAAGAACAAAGTATCTGGTTGGTAAGTTGATCTCAATACTTCACCAGATCATTATTTTGTGTGGATCCCCGGGGAAGCTTGTCAAGAATGTATGCTACCTGTTTGATAAGTTTTATGATATTACATTGATCCATGTATGAGTTTGGAGATTCAGTAGAATGATTTATTGCTTATTTTCTCATTGTGGCGACCTGTTGTGTATGGTGTGTTCCGGATGTATGAGGAGTATGTGTTTAACTATTTCTTATATTGGGGATTTTGGTTTGGGTCCCTACTATATTCTATCCAACTGGTGTGGGTACGTATTCATTCTAATTGGTGATTTGAGCCGACATATGGAAGAATATTATATTTTGTTAAAGCGACATATAGAAATAAAATTCTTGTTAGCGGATATATAAATGAGATCGGTAATTCATTTTGCATGTGATGTATGAAGTGGTGAGAAGGTGTGTGTGCAAAAAAGTGCAGAACAACTGCATGAGGTAATATCAGAAGATTCTGTTGAACGAATTTTATTTGTGCTACAGAAGGGTTTTTGTAGGAGAGCAAGCAGAGCAAAAGTGCAAATTGGACAAAAGGTTCAGAATCTATTTTATGTGCCTCATTGGAACTAAATCAAGGAATTTGTAGATGCTATATTCTCAAACACTTTGTAAGGCAGTGAGCTTTTCCTATTTTGAGTAGTGAGCTCTAGGAAGTGTGCCTAAATGCAAGTGCATTCCTTTTTTATCATACTTTTAACAGAGTATACTTTGTGGATTAATCTCCACCATGGTTTTTCCCCTAACAGGGTTTCCACATAAAAATATTGGTGTTATGGTGTTCACATTGTCTTGTTAATGTGTATGCATGTTTCCTTCTATTTATTTGTTGTGGATGCTATTAAAGATTAATATTGTTGTTGATAGTTCAAGATCTGATTTGAAATTCAAATATTGTGGAACACTGATTCATCCCCCTCTCAGTGTTCCTAGTGTCCAACATAGATGACATTACAAATCATGCTAAATAGTGAATAAAATTGCATGGAAGAGAAAGCATCAAATTAAGCTTCATTGTATCTATGCACTTCAAGCAAATAGAAAGCAAGAGATTGCTAACAAAATATACATTGAAAGGAGAGATTACAAATATTGCAAAGGAAATAGCTTGTTCCACTAAGAACAATTGTTCAGTGAAGCTACAGTGACAACCATAATTAATGAGAATGGAGAATAAAATCATTTTTGCTCTTTCTAGAATGTAAGCTTATGCCACAGTAAGCTAGGTTTTTCAAGATAGAGGTGAACAACAATGTTTGCATATTCAAAAAAATGTGAATCCCAAAAGAGTTCTAAGCTTCGACCTTGCTTGAGAATGGCCAATTTTTGTTCTCATTTCAAAAATAAAGCATAATGTTGCATTTTCATAAAGTACATGAGAAATGTGAAATGCATCGAAACCCTAGTTAGTCCTCTCATGGTTGCGGCCTAAGAGGAAAGTTTTCTCTCCATAAAGAAAACCCACTTGGGGTTTTGGTTTAAAAAACAAGTCCAGATACAAAGACAATGAGGGTTTGAATGTATTCAAATAATGGTTCCTTTAGAAAATGGAACATGGTATGGCCAGGGCCATGGCCATGAAGGGTCTGCAAGCCCTTGAAAACAAAGACAAAATGCATAGTTTTCTCTTGATTTCCTCTTCTTTACAAATGGCATTCATTTCTACATCATGGGTTGAGCCCAGAAAAGTTTGTTTTGACATAAATAAAAGCAATGTATATGGTGAAGTCACGACCTGTACAATGGCCAATATCAGAAAAAATGCATTCTTCACTTGTTTTGCTCAATAAGCTCACAAATCAAGCCTATTTAGAATGGAAATACACAAGGTGTAAATATAAAGAGAGCTTACCATGACTGAAGGTAGAAAAAAATAGTCTAAGCCTACGGCCAAACCTTCTCAAAAAGCTCAAACCAAACACTCTCATGGTGGCCAAACAAGACATTGAAGCAATAGAGACATGAAACACACAAAATGCATCAAAAAACCTATCATGGCCACAACCTAAAGGCCCATTTTCTCTTTTGAATGGAGTCAAAAAGGGATCAAAATGCAAGAAAAAGACTTGCCATCAAATGCAGAGAGAAATTCAACCAAAAATCGACATGGAAGCAGCTCGAATTATGGAGTTCCAGCTCAAACCCGAGCTTCCCATGGTGGTTGAATGCATAACTCTTTTCTCCCAAGTTCCCAAGTGAAAAATGATGTTCAAAATGTGAGATAGGGATCAGTTTTGGTGTTAGGGTTTCCCCATGTGCTCAATTCAAATGTGATTTTCATCACATTCTTTTAAAAAAATAAATGCTTATTAATGCCTCATCACATATGTTTTTCCTAGGTCGAACTAATGCCTTAGGCATTTTATTGATTTTTAAAGAAAATCAAACAAAACCCATACCTTTCCCTTATGCTTTTCATGTTAACCACATGCACATTGCCCCTTTCACTAGGTCAAGCTATCAATGCCTTAGTTTTTTCTTTGTGTCTAGGGCTCATAATCCAGTTTTATGCTTTTTCATAAGAAAAATAAAATGTATAGGAGCTTTCACATAGTGTTTTGATTTTTTCAAATATTAATTTTTACTCAAACTGCAAAAAATTAAAATATTTGAACTCAAATTACAAAAACAAATGTATTAGGAGAGTTTCTATATTGTTTTCTGAAACTGCAGATGATTGTAAAACACCACTAATGGTCATGTTTCTATAAATTACCTTGGTGTTTATTATGTTTTTAAATGTAGTCAGTATACTTAAGTCCTCTTGGAAACTTTCTATTTTGAGTTGGAGTTCTTGGGCGGATTTGGAAAAGAGGTGACAAATTGGACTTTCTAATTTCAGTTCTTGAGTTGTTTGCACCCGATTTTGAGGATTTTTGGATGGACCCCTTGGATATGGGAAGTTTCCATCTTTTTGGTGCAGTTTGGAGTAGATTATGGCACTATTTTTTAGGATTTTTCCTTGAGCTCGAAAATGGGGAAAAGTTGCCATTCTAAGATGCAGATGAGGCTGATTTTTCTATTCTCACCATTGATGTCACTTGAAGGCTATAAGTTGGAGAAATTTGAATTTCTCAATGGTTCAAAATTTTGTTTTTTGCTCTCACATCCACTAAAGAGAGACTTGTAAACTTCTTTGAATCATATTTTGATCTTGTAGTCCTTCATTTCAATAAAACAACAAGCTTCTCCTTCCCATTTTCTTGTCTAAATTTTTCAATATCAATCAATGTTGACTGTGATTCAAGAACTGAATCCTCTTTATGTCTTGGTTTTGTGAAATTTTTTTCAGGAGTCTATTCTAATTCAGGTTGCATTTTGTGTTCCATTAGTTAGCCTTTGTGTAAATTACTGTTGAATTAGGTAGTTTTAGGGTGGGATTGTGAGAATCAAAGCTTTAAAAGAGATTGTTGTGAGTATAAAGTTGTCAAAACCATTGAATTTCTAGTTAATCATCTTAGGTTGTAGGATTTACTTTTCAGTTTCCTTCCTACCCCTTTTCCTTGAAAGTCTTTAGATTAGGTGGTTTACTAGAGGGAACCGATGCACTCTAGAGATTCGCTCTCACTCATTGATTTACCACAAATCAGAGAGAATTTCCATGTTGCAACAAGATAGGCAAGTCTGACTTGGCTAAGGGTGCAATCCTAATTGCCAACAGTTTTTGGCACGCCTGGTGGGACTCTAGAATATTGTCTTTGGATTCAATTTCTAAGTTGTAAGTTGTTGTTCGGTATATGTAGCAACATTTTCCACCTATAAAGGTTTCAAAAAATATACCTGGCAACTCCTAATTTCTGGTTACATTACAAATTTGGTGCAAAACAACTTATGAGAAGGATCTAGACTAGATCTAGTCTAGCACCTTTTGAGTATTTGTAGCTCTCCCCACCAAGAAGGAGAGGCAGAACACTAATAAGGAGCTTTGATTCAATGAGAAGAGCAAAGTCCACAGCTCCGGAGCTTAGTCCAATTGTCTCTGTGAAAAGGAACCTGACTCCTATATCTCAAGCACCACCTATGGTGAGATAATTTTCCTTTGCACCATTTAATAGGGGTAGCCCGTTATTGTTGGCTTGACATGATGACATCCCAATAGCAACACTTAAAGGACTGCCATACTTCATTAGTGAAGACCAAACTACCCCTATTGAATACATCTGAGATGTGGCGACACTATGTTCGGTGCACAACGTGACATAAGAGAATGTGGCTATAAGATTGTTAGCTGCTTCATTGAAGGGGAAAGCCCTTTAGTGGTTCAGAGGACTCCTAGCCAATTTCATTGCAACATGGGACCATCTTGGCGATGGTCTTCACTGATAGTTCATGGACAAGTCAGACCACCTTTCATTGCTAGAGCATTTGAGCACCATCAAGCGGGCTCCCCATGAACATATGGTTGATTTTAATTATAGGTTCCAGAGAACCTGGGATAGGATACCTCTGATAGTTAAGCCCTCACCCAAACATGCCTTCTTATTCTTCCTAAAAGCCTTGAATAGTGAAATCTTAGTTATAATACAGTCCATGGGGGTTTTACATTGCCAAATGCCTATGACATCACAATAAGAGCTAAAAATTGTCTCATTCAAGCTAGGAAAATAGCCCCAAGACCACCCACACCTATTTTTCCCAAGATTCAACCACCTATCCCTATGAATTTACCCCTTATTATTGTTGTTCCACCAGTCCTAGCAATAGGTTATCAGGTTGTTGTTCAGGAATATGCCATTACAAACCAAACCAAAGAAATCCAAGAGATAAAAAATATGCTACAAAATTTTGGTAAAACCTTTAGAAATGAATTTGTGAGCCTCAAGAAGCAAGTTGGTCATGAAATCAGGCCTTACCAAGCTCTTTATCAATAGAACCAACAAAATAGGCGACCATTTCAGAATGATTTCCAAGCTCAAAAAAGGGGTTTTAATCCCAAGCCTTTTCAGCCCTATGATTCCAATGTTGTTGGCCCCTCAATGGAGCTTGTACCGTAGAACAACTTGGCTCAAGAACCTGATTGGTGCTACCTGTGCAATCAACCACACAATTAGGTTGTGTGCATGAGTAGGATGGAGAATCAAGCTCTCATGGTGCAAAATCATTATGCTAGCCTAGAAAATTTTCCAAGCGAGAATGTGGAATAGCCAGGCAACTCAAAGGTTGCTTTAGTGAATTGAAAGAGTGTTGAATATTGTGGAGTTAACCATTTCCAAGGTAAAAACCAACAAGGTTCTCCCATTGTACCAAACACAAGGTCAAAACAAAGAGCAGTAGAGGTAGAACAACAAGCTGTAAGAGATAAAATTCATGCCATTCCACCTCAAACTATCCCCGCAACACAACCGAAGGTGCAAATTCTACATAGAGGATAGCAAAAGGTAAATGGCATTGTTGTTACTTCGAGACAAAAAAAAGGTAAGTCACGTGTCTTTTAATGTGGTTGAGCATTTAAAGAAAGCTACAGCCAGCATGTCCATTATGGATGCACTACATATTCTAGGCCAAAAAAGTTTGTTACAAAATGCATTGGCTGAACTTTCATCTTCAAATGTTGTAAATGCAGAAAATAGCAAAACTATACTTGCAAACAACCCAGAGGTCAAAGGTGGGTAGAAAATTCAAGAAGTGAAACCACCACCTTTCTATCTAAGTCTTATTATAGGGGACAAACTTGTCCATAACTGTATGATAGACTCGGGAGCTAGCAGTTCACTCATGCCTAAAAGCTTAGCAGATAAGTTAGGCTTAGTTTATGAACCTGTGTCAAAAGGAGTGATGCAATTAGATGGATCTATTGTTCAAATAGTAGGAATCATTAAAAATTTGGCCCTCACATTACATGCTTTCCCCAACTTTGTTGTTTCCCAAGATGTTCATGTGATTCAGTTGCCTCCCCATTTCGTACTTTTCCTCTCAAGAGACTTTACTGCAAAACTAGGAGGATTATTATCATTTGATTAGTCTCACCTATTCTTCATAACCAGATATGGCACCAAAGTGACCATTAGCTCTGAGTCATTAGCTAAATACCACATCAAACCCTACATTCCTAGCCCAATAAACACTAACCTATACTCCACAAATGGGATGGAGAATCAACCCATAACCGCAGACCCCAATGCACCCAAAAAAAAGATAATTTGGATGAGTGGGCTACCCAAGATCATGAACTTGATCCTTTCAGTCACACCAAGGAGGAAAGGTTAGGCATTTACGTAATCCATGAGTTTGATACATTAGTCCCTGACCTAGTTAAAGGCCAAGGTCAGCTTTTGGTTGGTGACACAAAGTTCCTGAAAGATAAGAAGGTGGTTAAAGAATGGAAGGAGCTACTCTTTGAAGACCAAGTTTTAGATCAAGAGGACCTCGGAGAAGATGAAACATCTATTCAAGAATGGATGAAATTACTCTTTGAAAATGAAGCTTCAAATACAGAAGAAATCCCCAAAGAATATGGAGAAGTTGATGAAGAATGGAAGGAGGTGCAATTTGATGATCAAAATTTGGATCAAGGGGAGGTCTTTGAAGAAGAATTTCTCTTTGAAGTGAGTAGGGCTATTGAAAACTACTTTAAGAGGTAAAATCATGAAGATAAAGAGAATTCGTTTCCAGAGGATTTTGAGTTCCCTGCTGAAAATTGTGAAGATGCAATCATTGTTGAACCACAACTTCCAATTGATTGGTCAGAAGGATTGACCAGTTTTGATATTGAAGTTAAAAGAAGCATGACCACATTGGGATCAATGTATACTAGTGAACAAACATTCTATGAAAAGTACTTTGACAAAATCTTATCCTAGAAAGCTAGCTTTTAGTTGAATAAAGAACTGAACGATAACATGATAAGAGAATTTTGTGAAGCAAAAGTAAAAGAATTTGTTGTTGGAGATTTTATGCTCAAGTGGGATGAAAACAAGAATAAACCTGGGAGACACTCCAAATTTGTTGCAATTTTGGAGGGCCCATATGTAATAATAGAATTCAAAGAGCACAATTCATTTCAGCTCTTAAGGTTAGGTGGAGAAGTGCTTCTGATCCCAGTCAATGGGATCCATTTGAAACATTGTTTATGAGGTTCTAAGTTCTACCCCTGTACTATAGTAGAGTAGTTGTTGCTAATAAGTTCTTGGAGCACTTTTATTTTCAATAGTTTCTTTTCCATAAGTGCTTCTGCACATTTTTTTCTAGCCACCAGGGCCTTGTAGGTTTTCTTCCATTTGTTTGGTTTTGGTTTTTTCTATTGTTTGGTGTTGCAAGTTTCAAATTTTTCAGAACTCTTGAGTTTCAGAAGGGAAGAATTGACTCCATGCCCAATGGAACTACATAAGGCAACTAGCCTAATGGTTAGCAGGCAAGCATCTAGCAAAGGTCACCAAAAGTGTTATCAAATTTTCACCACAACTCAAATTGACAGATTTGGTTGTTTCAAGTTCATTTTAAGGTGAAAAGTTTTAGTTATTTCTACAATTGTTTAAACCATTGCACGTTTTGAGTTTTGAGATTAAAATAAAGTGCAATGTGTTTTAGTTTTCTATTCATCATTTGCAGCATTAAATATTGCATGAAATGTAAAATAAAGTACTCCATTATGTATTCAGTTGTTCATTACATAATATTTCATACATTTGTTGCAAAAGAGAAGTAGGAAATTGAACAAGAATTGTAAAAATGTTGTTTTGTATTCATTGGGATAAAAAGAGAATTAAGTTTCCCACACAAGTTGTTGGAGTAGCTGAAACAATGAATCATAAAGAGTACACTACGCTATTGAAGATTAAAATGAGAAAAGAGAACATAAGAGGGAACATAGCCATCATTTCCTGAACTTGTCTTTGAGTTGCCTTCAGTGTTGTGCATACTTCTTTGCCCCATTCTCCAAGTGAACCTGCAAGTGGATGAAATGTTTGTTAGAGCTTGGGTTATGAATCCTCCTACATGATCCATCAATAGTAATGTAGAATATTGTTTATGATGCATTGAATCAATTGAGAAAAGACAAGAAGAGTGCAAGAGAATACCAAGGAGGAAACATCATAAGAAACTTTGAATTTATTGTCTTAATCTAAGACTGTTTGTTCCTTGTGCAAGTATTATGCAGAGCCAAGGTGGAGAACTCACAATCAGACCAAAATAACCAGACTTCAACGAGGATTCAACCTTCAAAACACAATTCACTAAAACTTCAAAAGACAACACCTATTGCTTCTAGCCTCCAAATATCAACAAATGGGCTTATCTTTTAGAGAAGACCACAAAAGATCAACTCAACATCAATTAAGCATCCACTCATACCCCAATACAATATTCCAATTAGATTTTACAAGATTCATTAGGCCAAAACCAAGTTTCATTAGACTGCCCTACTCAAAAGGCTACAAGATTAGCCCTCTTTCCAAACAAAGTACTCTCAGATCCTTTTATTTTTACAAAGTATCTTTGGAAAGAGTTGTATTATGATGCAAAACCACCAATTCACCCTTCAAAACTCAGACAACCGACCTCTAGACTGTAATTTCCACCAAACCCTCCTTTTACATATAAAAACATAAGGTTTCTTTGAATTCACATTTCCAATGCTCTCCAAGCCTAACCAAAACATCACACAACTTTAATAGGATCTGTACAAACATAATAAACACTCACAAGGCCTTTAACTTCATTAGTTTTCAAAATTACTACTTTAGTTTCTCTTTTTCATGTCAAAAACCCACATTTCTAGCCTAGAGTTACACCACCCAACCCTATAGATGCCTTGCCAAGGTTCCAATAAAGAATGGTAATTTAAATTAACATAGTATAGGCCTTTCCTCTAAATCACAGGTCACCACAGTAGGAGGAAAGGCTCCATTCTTAAATAAAATTAAAACTCAGACCCTACTGACCTGTTACAGGCAGAGCAAGAAAAGAGGGGATTATTTCAACAAAATCAATAAGAGGCCTTCAAAATAATTGAAAGTGTAGACACCTAAAAATGACCTAGGCCTACAAGCTTCATTTTTACCACTTTCGTCCTAGCATAATTAATACATTTAATTATGTCCTTGGTCCACATTCGACTATTGATTAAATAATTCATAATTTTTAATTAATTCATGTCATTTATTCTTCATGATTATTAAATAAATAAATTTTATTTATTTATCAAATACGTCATTACTGTCTAAGTCTTTATTTAATTAAATAAATTTCTTAATTTATTTAATTCCCCTTTGTCATTTAATTCTTCCTGATTATTAAATAAATGAATTACATTTATTTATTTAATATGTCACTAATTGTCTTAATTAAATGAATTGATTAATTAATTTAATTAATTAGTCTTATCTGCTAAATTAAATAATTAAATTTAATTATTTAATTGCCAATTAATATTCTTCTCATTTTAAATAAATTAAATTATTTAAAATGTCATCTCAATCAACTATCCATTTTGATAAATAATCTAAAAAAGATTATTTATTATCTCTCAAAATCATTATTTTGAATTAATTTAATTCAAATTAGTAATTAATCTTCCAAAAATCAAGCAATCAGGCAGATTCTTGATTTTTCAAATCTTATCTTCAGTTCACATCTTATCTCTTTGATTTTTTGAATCTTGCAAATCAGGCAGTCTTATCTTATTGATTTTTCAAAAATCTTCATTTTCTAATTAATTTGTCTCATTTATTCTCCACCGTCGATCCAATTTTATTCTGACCGTTCGATTAAGGTTTTTCCCTAACCCTAATTAGGGATTCTCATGTTTAATTTGGATCGTTCATTTTAGGTTCTTGTCATTGATTTATCTCGTTCGTCCGTTCGAAATGGCCTTTTCTATAAAATGCCATCTTCTTCTCATTTTTGAGGACACACACATTTGGCGTAATTACTATAGGCATTTATTTATTTACTCTCATGTTCATGGTCATAGGCAATCTTAGTATTTTAATTTTGGCATTATTTTAGACATAGGCATTGGTTTGTAGACATGGTCATTTAGGCATATCAAATCCTTTGAATCTTGTTGTAGGGCTTAGGCATTTTAGATTGCTCAAAAGACAAATCTGAGGGCAGCATTCTCCAGCAAGCAAGAAGGTATTACGAAAGGGAATCATGGAGGTATCAACAATCAGGTATAATTGTTCTTTCGTTTACTTCCTTTGTGTTTCGTAAAATCTTTGGATTTCGTTTATTATTTATTGTTTATTGCTAATTCACCAAATCTGAAGAAATCCCTTGATTAAATTGGTGAACCCAACATATTTGGACAAATAAAAAACCATTTTTGGAGTTGGTTTCTTCTTGTTGCAGGGCTTGTTTGGTTTTTGTTGCAGGTTTGGCATCATTGTGGACAAAGCCAAAGATTCGACCATAACTTTCAAAGGGCTATGTATTTGCTCACAAATTTTTTTTTACAATTTGGGGACAACATCGTGCAATTTCATTCCAAAAATCAGATTTTTTGGATCTGGTTTTCATTTTTTATAATTATTTTTCTGTTTTTAATAAAAAATTAATTTTGGGAGCAAATAATCGAATTTTTTAGATATGTTTACATTTATGGAAATCTCTCTAAATTTTAATAGGGGTCTACTCTTTAGTTTTTAAATTTGGATGTGAAATTATTAGTCAAAAAATAGATCTTTTAAAATTGGTGTTTAACAAAGATTGGCTTATATCTCACTCACAGTTGTAGATCTAATCACAATTTGTTTTTTGCAGATTTGGGATGACATCAGACGACTCCAGTAAAAAAATAAAAAAATTTAAAGTTGTTTTGTATTTTTTATAATTTTTTTATGATTTTTCATAAAAAATTAATTTCAGGTGCAAAACAGAAAATTTTTCTGATTTATTTAATTTTTTGGAAACCTCTTGAGATTTTAGACAGGATTTATTTTCTGTATTTTTCATTTTTCTATCAAAAAAATTTCTAAAAATCATATTTGTTGTGACTAGCTAACTCTCTAATAGTTGTTACTAATCTTTTCTTGTAGCGTGTGGCGGTTACTATTCGTGGGTTGAAGACAAACACTAAACTACTAATGGATTGTCTTGTAGGTTCGATTGTCAAAGGCCAAACAACAAAACAATGTGTTTGCATTTTTAGTAGTGTAACTCACATTTTATTTGGTACAATTAAAACGAACCTATGTCTTCTTTGATTGATTGTGCTTGCAAGATGGTAGGTGAGTATGCTCTCACTTGGTGAAAACCTCGTGATCAGAAAACAAGACCCATATTTATTTGTTAATTACCCTTCACGATTTGGTATATCGGAGTATCCTCTCCCCTTGCACATTTGTGCGATCCTGGGTGTAAGAGAAACGGTTACTGACTCTAAAACTTGGGCCTGTTCTGGTGGCAAAAAGTACTCACCCCAGAATGACTCAAACCGGTAGCACCCTGACACCAAGGGACTTCCAGCCGATATATAAAAGTGGGTTCTTGGGGAAAGCCCAAGAATCATGAGTGTGGTTCTGACGAGATGGATCTGAAAGGGGACTCTCACCGCATGGATCATGCCCCACGAACGGAATGCCCGAATTAAACACCTCTTGTCTTAGTGTCCAACCGTTCTATTGGCCGTTGCTTGGTATAGTGCAGGGTACAGTATCATGCCTGAAGACACTCACTACTGATCCCTTGAGTAGAGATAGCAATTCTTGGGATGTCACTACCCAAAGAATCTAAATTTGGTGTGCTCGAATGACGTTAATGAGCCGTGGAGGGGAGCCAATGCCACCAAAATTCTAAGCTATCCGCTCTCGAGAAGGAAAGGTGTTTATCACCAATCTGGGGTATAAAGGTGGGCTATACCAAGTATACAAACCATTGGCCTATTGGCCTTTTAGGATTGTACTTGTCTCATGTGTGCTTGCTTACACCAAAACATCGTGCTTGTCAAGTGTTTTCTAGATTACTCAAACAATATACACAACATTCACAAATCTGGACAAAAACAGTCGACCTTGGACAACTCAAACTTTTCAACAAGACATTAGAAAACAATCTCAGTCCTCATTTTGAACTTAGACTTGGTATTGTCCATCATAGTCCTCATTTGGTATCTAGACTTGGCATTGGTCATTTTCCTTAGTCAACATCTTCATTGTCACCTTAGCATTTGGCATCCTTTCTTGACCAATTTTATCACCTTGCATTAGTCATTTCCCTTAGAAAAACATCATTATCACTCTGCATTTAACAACATCATGACATCCACCACCTTGTCTTCCCTTCACCAAGATATGGATAGGCTTGCTAGTAAAATCGAATACGAATTACTCTGTAGAGGTCAATACCAAGAAGCCTCAGACTTTAGGAGACAATTTATCCAAGCCAAAAATCAATGTCCTTCGTACCAACAACCCATCAGTCCTAGTCCTCCGTCCATCTACCCTCACTACCAAAATTCACTTAACACAAATCCTGCCATTAATTCACAACAAATTTCTAGTTATCACCCTTATCCTAACTTTGACAAGGGAAGTCAATTGTCCACTAGTCCATTCCATGTCTCCCCATCATATGCTAGTCCTTCACCTATTAATCTCGTCCAAGTCTGCATCCCTTATCAATCATCTACCAACTCATGTCAAGTCCCCACATCATACCATACCGATCCGGTCCAAGTCTCCATGTCCTCTTTCAATCAACCTTATACCAATCCAGTCGAAGTCTCCATGTCATATCCTTGTCCTTCAATAGTTAATCCAGTCCAAGACTCCATGTCCTATCTTTGTCCCTCACATGCTAGTCCAATCCAAGTCCCCATGTCATACCCTTATCCTTCACATACTAGTCCAATGCAAGTACCCATGTCATATACTAGTCCTTCACATACTAGTCCAGTCCAAGTTCCCATGTCCTATCCTAATCCTTTGGTCATTAATCCTTTTCAAGTCATCCCCTCACAAGCCACATCTAGTCATGAAAATTTTGTCATTGCTCAAAGTCAAATCCCATTGTCTAAACTTGAGGATACATGTCAAAATGAAAGCCCAAAGCATAACCTTATAATGTCACCCTCATGTCAAGAACAAGGTAGTCCATCCCATGACCCTATCCTAAACTCCATTCAGGGGGTCCTTCAAGACAATCATGACATCCAAAACACACATATCCATGACAACCCCATCTTTGAACAAGACCCTACCATTGACCAAGAAGTCCAAATCCATGACAACCCCATCTTTGACCAAGACCCTATTGTTGACCAAGAAGTCCAAAACGATCCACTCCTTGACCTTTACGCCATTCATGATCAAACACTTTCCAATCCTATACAGGCTTCGACTATTGATAGTTTCCAAAATGAGACACTTGCCTCCATTACACACATAGACGATATTCCTCAAGCACAAGAGTATTCCAATATGGAAATATTTGAAAATGATCAAGCTATAGCTAAATTTATAGGAATCTATAACACTGACCATCATGATGGCTTCGACATTGACTTGGAAGTACCAACAGAATCGTCTGAACCTAACATGTCACAAAATTAGGCCAAAGATATTAGTCAGGAATATGTCCAACATGACAATGAAGCTAAGACACTTTATCAACTAGGGTCATCTATCTTTGTCAAAGCAAGCTTTCTTGCAAATGAAAATATTACAAGTGACAGTATCCACATACCTAATGATGGGTTAGCATCTTGCTTTCAAAACAACAAATACCCCATCGCAAATAGAATCTTTCAAAGCATGCAATATCAAGGCAAAGGACTAGGCATACATGAGCAAGGCATTCTTGAACCAATACAGCTTCAGGAAAATTATAGACATCAAAGGTCTTGGCTATTCCTTAGACAACAAATCAAACGATGTCAGTGGTACCTCCTCGATACTAGGGGCAACCTTGTCAGATACAAATGTCAAAATGGAGTCCATGAGAAATCCTTGTCATAAGATTGCTGCCAACACCCCCTCCACCCACACCATGAACCGTCATTTCATCATAAATAAACCTTCCCTTTGGAACCAACAAAAACAAAAGTCTTACAAGTCAAAAGATCAAAATCAAATGTCAAAGGCCATTGAATCAAAAAAAAGGACAAGTGGACAAATGAAATTAAAATGGATCCCAAAGAAAGATGGATCAAACAAAGACACCAAGTCAAATACAAAAGTCAATCACAATGTGGAGCCACAAGACAAGAGGACTCCCACATATAAAACATGTCCACCTCCTTCAAAATGGTCATCAATCAAGACATATAAAAGTGTTGGTTCCAAACACCATCCCTCCAAAATTCGTCATCCACCATCCCAAGTTTGGAAAATAAAAAGTGATTCGTCCAAACGTCCAAACAACCTTTCCATGTCCACCATCATTTGTCATAATCCTACATCTAGCCTAAAGTCCAAAAATCCTATGTCACAAATTTGTCACATCATGGCAGCAACTCTTTACCACAAGGACTCTCATGGCACTCTATTGCGATGTGCATATTTTGATAAGGCCAACTCTAGTATCAGAAAGGATCACAATGACATCGATCAGTTGTATACAAGTGCTACGATCCTGACAAGACAACTACTTCAGACAGGACATTATTGGCATATCATGGCACCAGTCTCTACATCGGCACCATCAATGGATTCAGAACAATCAGTGGTTATCTAAAGCATCCAGGCTATCCACAAAATCAGAAATACAAAAATAAAAATAAAAATAAAAAAATTGTCACCCTGATGAAAACCTGGCAAACAGGCATCTTGGTGACACCAAAAAAATTCAAAAAGTCAAGAAAACAGTAAAGAGAAAAATTTCATCCAATGGTGAAAACCTAGCAAACAGACGCCCTGGATAAGTACCATGATGAAAACCTGGCAAGCAGGCGTCATGTGTAAAATAAATCGTCTATGTGGAATCTTACACTTGGGGGCAAGTCGTCTCATTTCCCATGCCTTCCTCATGACATTGACGTCCATCTAAACCCTATCATTTCCACACATTTTTCCCACTTACCTCATTCTTGACATAAAACTGACACACATAAATCATGCTTTGGGAAAACTTTTCACATACCTATCCTTTGGTCATACATTGTTCATGAAACATCATGTCATTGACCGTCAGTCTTATTGTCCTTATACGGCATAGTCCTTGAAAATCATATGACAATTCCATTAGTCTCATGTCTCCTGTCTTTTACCAAGGCCACCTCTTATCCTTTCATGCCTGTCACCTATCTTGGCTTTCCCTTGTCAAATGGTCTAAGGATAATCATCATCCCATCTAGTCCTAACCAAGTCATTCCAAATGCAACAAGTCTAATCCATACAAGCACATTATCTAAAACATTACTTGACTGTGTTCCTGGCCTGGTTGTAGACCACGATACTTTCATCACATTATCATCATCGTCCTCACGTTGTTTCGGGATGCATCCTTCCCACGTCAAACAACGTTGTCATCACATGTCAATTGGTATTCAGCTTGACTAGGGGCACAATCATGTTTGTCCTTGGATTCTCATGTGTAGGAATCAGTCATATGCATTTGTCACGATCCTCTTAAACGTCAAAATCCAAAAAAAATCATAAAATGACAAAATGACAAAAACATAATAAAATGTCTTGAAAAAAGACAAAAATCATAAAATATCTTGAAAAAAGAAAAAAAAATCATAAAATGTCCTGAACAAAGACCTAAAAATCATAAAACGTCTTGAAGAAAACCACAACAAATCATTAGACCACTTGACGAACACAAACGCAGTGTCATCTCTGGTCAAAGTCAATCAAGTCAATCGGTCCATGTCATTGTCGAACTACGTTGTATCTGCGCACTTGCTACATAGGCAAGACTCACATTTTGAGTCCCCGAGACATTAGGTCAGTCCTTTTAGGTTTGTCAAAATAAAATCATGACACAATCTTTGCTCATCAAGACAAAGTCATTGGTCGCGTCGAACTACGAGGTCTCTGAGTGCATGACGTAGGCAAGGCCATCTGTCGATGAGCCCCCGAGGCCACACTAGGTCAGTCTATTAGGGTTCATGGCATCACACTGGCACACATGTCAAAAAGTCTTCAAGACAACATGAATCTTTCCCAAACGAACAAAACTCATCATGACAATCATTATCACAGCAAGACAATCTCATTGGCACATATCATCATGACAATATCGACATATGGCCAACACAAGTCAAACTCAGTCAAAACAAGTCAAACTTAGTCAAAACAAGTCAAATTATCGCAACCAGTCAAACTATCAACTCTTGGTTACCTTTCAGATGGGTCCTTCTGAAGAATAACCTTTGTCATTGGTGCCTTAGGATGTGTCCTTCCTAGGCATTGTCCCTATCATTTGACATTTTCGAGGAATCCTTTCTGACACTTAAGGATCATTCCTCTCGACAACAACGTTCTTTCAGATGTGTCCTTCTGAAGAACAAAACTCTGACATTGGTGCCTTAGGATGTGTCCTTCCTAGGCATCGTCCCTATCATTTGACATTTTCGAGGGATCCTTTCTGACACTTAAGGATCATTCCTCTCGACAACAACGTTCTTTCAGATGTGTCCTTCTGAAGAACAAAACTCTGACATTGGTGTTTTAGGATGTGTCCTTCCTAGACATCAACATTATTCAGGATGTGTCCTTCCTGAATATGGAAACCTTCGGCATTTGTCATCTCGGCATCATTTAAATTTACATTGACACATCAATGCACTCGACATCTAGACGCACTTGGCAAACACTTGGCATTTGTTTTTAGTTTTTATCATGATATTAGTTTTTCAGCGAGATCCCACTAAGTAGGATTTAGAGAAGCAGTGACGTATCATGTCAATTGACATGCATGACTACTAGTTTCTCAGCGAGGTCCTGATTTTGGGATTTAGAAAAACAATGACATATCATGATAAGGACTCTTTCTTTTTGTATTTTGACAATCATGCTACTAGTTTCTCAAGGATGTCCTGGAAACAGGATTTAGAGAAGTAGCAATGTTTCATGATTTGTCCTTGTCTTTTTTCTGCATGTGGTTGATTATGGCAAAAAGACTGGGGCAAGCACGCTCCTAGTATGATTCATGATCATCCTTGTTTGCGACTACTTGTCTTATGTGATGGTATGACCTTGTACACCTTGATCTATGTCATATCATGGTGTTTGTTGGCCATTACAACAGTTTTCCCAATGATGATTAAGAGCAATAAATATTAAAAGTCCTATGGTAAGGTTTGAAGGATTTGGTCTAGGAACTAACATGCATCTTCTTTAGTCTTGTCATCTTCTCTTGCTCATCTCATATAAGCATTGCATCCATATCATCATCCACATCTTTTGCACTAACATTTCTTTGTCTCTTCATATTCTAGTCTTCTCATTAATTTCGAGAGCACACCCATGTTCTTGGAACCCGTCTTTCCTCTCGAGGAGGCATACCATAACCCTCGTCATTCTTCCTCATCTTATTTTGCACTGGGGCATTTTTTGACTTATTTTCTTTGTCACAATGCGACAAGCAACATTATGACAAAGAGGGGCAAAATGTAGATACCTAAAAATGACCTAGGCCTGCAAGCTTCATTTTTACCACTTTCGTCCTAGCATAATTAATACATTTAATTATGTCCTTGGTCCACATTCGACTATTGATTAAATAATTCATAATTATTTAATTAATTCATGTCATTTATTCTTCATGATTATTAAATAAATAAATTTTATTTATTTATTAAATACATCATTAATGCCTGTCTTTCTTTAATTAAATAAATTTCTTAATTTATTTAATTCCCTTTGTCATTTAATTTTCCTCGATTATTAAATAAATGAATTACATTTATTTATTTAATATGTCACTAATTGTCTTAATTAAATGAATTGATTAATTAATTTAATTAATTAGTCTTATCCGCTAAATTAAATAATTAAATTTAATTATTTAATTGCCAATTAATATTCTTCTCATTTTAAATAAATTAAATTATTTAAAATGTCATCTCAATCTGAATCAGTCCATTTTGATAAATAATCTAAAAAAGATTATTTATTATCTCTCAAAATCATTATTTTGAATTAATTTAATTCAAATTAGTAATTAATCTTCCAAAAATCAAGCAATCGGGCAGATTCTTGATTTTTCAAATCTTATCTTCAGTTCACATCTTATCTCTTTGATTTTTCGAATCTTGCAAATCAGGCAGTCTTATCTTATTGATTTTTCAAAAATCTTCATTTTCTAATTAATTTGTCTCATTTATTCTCCACCGTCGATCCAATTTTATTCTGACCGTTTGATTAAGGATTTTTCCCTAACCCTAATTAGGGATTCTCAGGTTTAATCTGGATCGTTCATTTTAGGTTCTTGTCATTGATTTATCTCGTTCGTCCGTTCGAAATGGCCTTTTCTATAAAATGCCATCTTCTTCTCATTTTTGAGGACACACACATTTGGCGTAATTACTATAGGCATTTATTTATTTACTCTCATGTTCATGGTCATAGGAAATCTTAGTATTTCAATTTTGGCATTATTTTAGGCATAGGCATTGGTTTGTAGACATGGTCATTTAGGCATATCAAATCCTTCGAATCTTGTTGTAGGGCTTAGGCATTTTAGATTGCTCAAAAGATGAATCTGAGGGCAGCATTCTCCAGCAAGCAAGAAGGTGTTACGAAAGGGAATTATGGAGGTATCAACAATCAGGTATAATTGTTCTTTCATTTACTTCCTTTGTGTTTCGTAAAATCTTTGGATTTCGTTTATTATTTATTGTTTATTGCTAATTCACCAAATCTGAAGAAATCCCTTGATTACAGAAAGGAGAACACTATCACCTATTACCACACCATTATGTGAGTTGTGGACCAAATTGTGTCCTTGCTGGCCATACACAATCAAGAAAACTAAAAAAATGCTTGAAATTCACAGATTGGACGTTGAAACAGGGAACATATTCCTCAAAATGTATTTCATCAACCCTTCATTCAGGATTGCAAGGTATCTTTATACATTCTCAACTTCAACCAACCCCTCCAACCTACATAACTTCGTTTTAACAACTTTTTAAGCGCTAACAACCTATTACATTGCAAGTTTACAAGTTGACAACCTTTATATTTTACCCCTCCTAAAGACTCACATACACAACATAATGGTCTTTATGACCTTATTCAAAACAAAAAAAACATAGAAAACCAAAATTTGGACTCAAACCTTTGAAGAGTAGACTTTCCACCCCAATACATGTTCAAAAATTCAAATTTTCACTAAGGGTTGAGGTGCCCCTACACCATACACTCCCCCTAAAAGAAATTCATGCCCATGAATTGGGCTTTATACCATTCTTCCCAAGCTCTAAGCATCCTCTTTTGATCTTCAAACACCTACCATAGGTTCAGGTACTGATAGTTCACACTTTTCCTTGCATCTCTGACTGAGGTTGTCATAGGATATGACTTCACTTCCATGTACAAACCTGCCAATGGTCTTTTATCAGTCCTTTGGTTCAAGCTCTTCTTCCATATCTTCAAACTCATTGTCTTCCTCTTAATCTGACTCACTCTCTTCCACATCCTTTCTTTTTTTTGTCTCCAAGGATATGATTCCTTCCTCCAACTCTCTAATTTCTCTAGCATGTCTGTCTTTCATCTCCTTCATCTCTTTAGCCATATCTTTGTTCTTTGGAGGCATCTTTGAATACTAAACTCTTTACTTCTTCCTTTCTCTTCAGAACTTGCAAAATGTAAAAAAATCTACTCCTTGATGCTCTAATACCACTTTGATGCAAATCCAAGGTGGAGAACTCACAATCAGACCAAAATGACTAGACTTCAATGAGGATTCAACCTTCAAAACACAATTCACTAAAACTACCCAAGACAACATTTATTGCTTCTAGCCTCCAAATCTCAATAAATGGGCTTATCTTTTAGAGAAGGCCACAAAAGACCAACTCAACATAAATTAAGCATCCACTCAGACCCCAATACAATATTCCAATCAAATTTTACAAGGTTCATTAGGCCAAAATCAAGTTTCATTAGACTGCCCTACTCAAAAGGCTACAAGATTAGCCCTCTTTTCCAAACAAAGTACCCTCAGATCCTTTTTTTTACAAAATATATTTGGACAGAGTTGTATTATGATGCAAAACCACCAATTCACCCTTCAAAACTCAGACAACCGACCTCTAGACTGTAATTTCCACCAAACCCTCCTTTTACATGTAAAAACCTAGGGTTTCTCTGAATTCACATTTTCAATGCTCTCCAAGCCTGAAAAAAACATCACACAACTTTAATAGGGACTACACAAACATAATAAACACTCACAAGGCCTTTAACTTCATTAGTTTTCAAAATCACTACTTTAGTTTCTCTTTTTCATGTCAAAAAACCACATTTCCAGCCTAAGGTAACACCACCCAGCCCTATAGATGCCTTGCCAAGGTTCCAATAAAGCATGGGAACTTAAATTAACATAGTACAAGCCTTTTCTCCAAATCACAGGTCACCATAGTAGGAGGAAAGACTCCATTCTTAAATAAAATGAAAACTTAGACCCTACTAGCCTATTACAGGTAGAGCAAGAAAAGAAGAGATTATTTCAACAAAATCAATAAGAGGACTTCAAAATAATTGAAAGGAGAACACTATCACCTATTACCACACCATTATGTGAGTCGTGGATCAAATTGTGTCCTTGATGGTTGTACACAGTCAAGAAAACTCAGAAAAATGCTTGAAATTCACAGATTGGACGTTGAAACAGGGCACATATTCCTCAAAATGTATTTCATTAACCCTTCATTCAAGCTTGCAAGGTGTCTTTATACATTTTCAACTTCAACCAACCCCTCCAATGTACATAACTTCCTTTTAACAAATTTTTAAATGCTAACAACCTATTACATTGCAAGTTTGCAAGTTTGCAACCTTTATATTTTACCCCTCCTAAAGACTCACATACACAACATAATGGTCTTTATGACCTTATTTAGAACAAAAAAAATAACATAGAAAACCAAAATTTGGACTCAAACCTTTGAATACTAGACTTTCCACCCTAATACATGTCCAAAAATTCAAATTTTCACTAAGGGTTGAGGTGCCCCTGCACCAAGGTATAGGAAAATCCATGTTGCTGATTTGTTTTCAAAATTTAAAGATTGTGGTGTAAAACAGGCTCCCACAAGGGTTGAGCTCAACATGATACCCCTTAACATTCCATAGAGGGGTCGAGAAAGGAAACAATTGAAATTTCTCAAAAGAGATATGCATCTGAAGGAGTACATCAAGTGTCATAAGAGCTCAAGCAATTGATCATCTAGGACAATCAAGTTTGAAAATGCAATGAATTGAAGATCATAGATGATCAATTGCTCAAGTAAATCATCATAAGGAGTTCATCATCATGGAATGAGATAGTGAATGAGAATACATAATTCCTTGTTTACAAATTAACAATAGCAACTAAAGCAATTTGAGAAGCTCCAAAACACCATCATCAGGTGTGTATTTCAAAATATTCTATGCGTAGATCAAAATTTCACATCAATATTTGTTGCCTACGAGAGATAAAAATGCATGAAGAGTACAGAAGAAATATTGTCTCCATCCAGAAACAAAATTGTAAGTGGCTGCAAATGAAACTTGAAGGTCAAGGGTGAAGGAAAAGAAGCACTTTTGAATTGGAAATGCAATACACTAAGTGCTTGAGCTGAATGTAATATAAAACAACATAATTGATGTCAATGAAATACAAAGAAACTAAAGGCTAGTTTCAAAATAATTGATGCTACAAAAGCTATCTCATTGCAGTGTCACATGAAGCTGTAATAAAGTAAAAGCTTGAAGTGCATTTTTTAAGCATTCAAGTGCATGGAATGAATGACAACAAATAGAAAATGATCTATAGAAAATACCATGATGGTTGAGTGCAGCCTTACAAAGTAACTGAAATAGAGGCATCAATTTATAGTGCATTTGAGAGAAAATAGAGTTTTTGTGTGCAAATGTGTGCAGATGACATTAAAAATCATGCTAAATAGTGAATAAAATTGCATGGAAGAGAAAGCATAAAATTAAGCATCATTGTATCTATGAACTTTAAGCAAATAGAAAGAAAGAGAATGCTAATAGAATGTGCAGTGAAAGGAGAGATTACAAATAGTGCAAAGGAAATATCTTGTTCCACGAAGAACAATTGTTCACTGAAGCTATAGTGACAGCCATAATTAATGAGAATGGAGAATAAAATCATTTTTTCTCTTTCCAGAATGTAAGCTTATGCCATAGTAAACTAGGGTTTTCAAGATAGAGGTGAACAACAATGTTTGCATATTCAAAAAAATGTGAAACCTAGAAGAGTTCCAAGCTTTGGCCTTGCTTGAGAATGGCCAACTTTTGTTCTCATTTCAGAAAATTAAGGATAATGTTGCATTTTCAAAAAGTACATGAGAAATGTGAAATGCATCGAAACCCTATCTAGTCCTCTCATGGCCGCAGCCTGAGAGGAAATTTTTCTCTCCACAAAATAAACCCACTTGGGGTTTTGGTTTAAAAAACAAGTCCAGATATAGAGACAATGAGGGTTTGAATGTATTCAAATAATGGAGCCTTCAGAAAATGGAACAATGTATGGCCATGGTCGCGGCCATGAAGGGTTTGCAAGCCCTTGAAAACAAAGAAAAAATACATGGTTTTCTCTTGATTTCCTCTTCTTTACAAATTACATTCATTTCTACATCATGGGTCGAGCCCATAAAAGTTTGTTTTGACTGAAATAAAAGCAATGCCAATCTTAGAAAAAATGCATTCTTCACTTTTTTTGCTCAATATAAGCTCACAAATCGAGCCTCTTTAGAAATGAAATACACAAGGTGTAAATATAAAGAGAGCTTACCATGGCTATAGGTGGAAAATACCAATCCAAGCACATGGCCAAACCTTCTCAAAAAGCTCGAACCAAGCACTCTCATGGCAGCCAAACAAGACATTGAAGCAATAGAGACATGAAACATACACAATGCTTCAAAAAACCAGTCATGGCTGCAGCATAAAGGCCCATTTTCTCTTTTGAATGGAGTCAACAAGGCATCAAAATGAAAGAAAAATACTTACCATCGAATGCAGAGAGAGATTCAACAAAAAATTGACATGGAAGTAGCTTGAATGGTGGAGTTTCAGCTCAAACCCTAATTTCCCATGGCGGCTGAATGTAGAACTCTTTTCTCCCAAGTTGCCAAGTGAAAAATGATGTTCAAAATGTGAGATAGGGGTTGGTTTTGGTGTTAGGGTTCCCCCATGTGCTCAATTCGAATGTGATTTTAATCACATTCTTTTAAAAAATAAATGCTTATTAATGCCTCATCACATATATGTTTTGCCTAGGTTGAACCAATGCCTTAGGGCATTTTATTGATTTTTAAAGAAAATCAAACAAAACCCATACCTTGCCCTTGTGCTTTTCATGTTAACCACATGCACATTGCCCCCTTTCATTAGGTCAAGTTGTCAATGCCTTAGTTTTTTCTTTGTGTCTAGGGCTCATAATCCAGTTTTATGATTTTTTCGTAAGAAAAATCAAATGTATAGGAGCTTTCACATAGTGTTTTGATTTTTTCAAATATTAATTTTTACTCAAACTGCAAAAAATTAAAATATTTGAGCTCAAATTGCAAAAATAGATGTATTAGGAGAGTTTCTATATTGTTTTCTAAAATTGTAGATGATTGTAAAACATCACTAATGGTAATGTTTCTATAAATTACCTTGGTGTTTGTTATGTTTTTAAATGTAGTTGGTATACTTAAGTCCTCTTGGAAACTTTCTATTTTGAGTTGGAGTTCTTGGGCGGATTTGGAAAAGAGGTGACAAACTGGACTTTCTAATTTCAGTTCTTGAGTTGTTTGCACCTGATCTTGAGGATTTTTGGATGGACCCCTTGGAGATGGGAAGTTTCCATATTTTTGATGCAGTTTGGAGTAGATTATGGCACTATTTCTTAGGATTTTTCCTTGAGCTCGAAAAGGGGGAAAATTTACCATTCTGAGATGCAGATGAGGCTTATTTTTCTATTCTCACCATTGATGTCACTTGAAGGCTATAAGTTGGAGAAATTTTAATTTCTCAAGGGTTCAAAAAAAAAATTTCCTCTCATATCCACTAAAGAGAGACTTGTAAACTTCTTTGAATCAAATTTTGATCATGTACTCCTTCATTTCAATAAAACAACAAGCTTCTCCTTCCCATTTTCTTGTCTAAAGTTTACAATATCAATCGATGTTGACTATGATTCAAGAGTTGAATCCTCTTTATGTCTTTGTTTTGTGAATGTTTTTTTAGGAGTCTATTCTAATTCAGGTTGCATTTTGTGTTCCATTAGTGAGCCTTTGTGCAAATTACTATTGAATTAGGTAGTTTCAGGGTGGGATTGTGAGAATTAAATTTTTAAAAGAGATTGTTGTGAGTATAAAGTTGTCAAGACCACTAGATTTCTAGTGAATCATCTTAGGTTGTAGGATTTACTTTTCAGTTTCCTTCCTACCCCTTTCCCTTGAAAGTCTTTAGATTATTTGGTTTACTAGAGGGAACCAACCCACTCTGGAGATTCTCTCTCACTCATTGATTTACCCACAAATTAGAGAGTGTTTCCATGTTGCAACAGGATAGGAAAGTCTAACTTGGCTAAGGGTGCAATCTTGATTGCCAACAGGTACCTTTGAGCATTTGGTTGTCTGACTAGAGGTCTTCTAGATTCATTTCTTTGATTTTGAATCTTTCCATTATTCTTTTTGTCTTCAATCTTCTTTGGTTCATTGATCTTCTCTTCTGAACTAGGTGTTTGATCTGCTTTTGAGCTTTCACCTTTTTCAAATCCCAAGCCACCTTTGCTTTTGGATGCTTTTTGTTCTACAATCAACTCATCAAGCATTGTAGAGATCACCTTGAATTTTTCTTCATGATTTCTTTCTTTCTCTAGATCTGATCTTAGGTTTAACACTTCATGTTCAAGCCTTATACATTCATCATATTTTCTTTTCACCATTGCATTTGAGCAATCTTCAATTCTTTTATTTTCTTCAACTTGTACTTTCAATCCAATGATAGTTTCATTTTCTTGTTTCAACTACTCACTGATTTCCTTATGCCTTTCTCTGAACTTCTTGATTTTCTCTCAGTTTTCTAATACATCCATTTGCTTCTTTGACATTCTCCTTTAGATCTCTATTTTCACCTTTAATTTTATCTAGATATTTGAGAGAAACTTTGAGTTCTCCATGTTTTTCAAGTATGCAATCTTCTTCTTTAAAATAAAAAGCATGAATCTCTTATGGAGGAATAGGAAACTTTCTATCAGCCATGTGTTCAATCTCCAAGACCTTCCCAAAGTGGTTAAGTTCCTTCCAAGGAACCAAGCTCTAATACCAATTTTTGAACACCTCGAATACTAAGAGGGGGGTGAATCGATATTCTCTTAAACCATTCAAACATCAAACAACCAATAAATAATACATATTATTTTACAATAAGGAAAGAAAGCATGAAAACATCCACAACATCACATAGCACATGAACACCGAGATTTTTATGTGGAAATCCCAAAATGGGAAAAACCACGATGAGGGTTAGTTCACAATATATTATAACCGGTTATAGTATATTATAGAAATGCTCACTGCAGGTGGACTCACTATCCATAGAGAAAAAGATAGAATAAAGATAGTGGCTCATAGCCTATTTTGAACTATTATAAATGCATCTACAATATGCAAGAATACAATTCCAATGAAGCACAACAACAATCTTCACACTAATTTTGATTCAACAGTCTACAATTCTCTTCAGTCGCACAACTTAGATCTTCAACTTTGCACTACTCTACTTAAATTCACATCACACACAATACATTTCACATATCTATATATCAAAACACTAAAAAATATCTAGCATATATATCCACATCAAGTATAACATCAATTAGGTCGGTCTAATCAGATGTAATATTCAAAAGGTAACTTGTCGGCTCCAAAACTTATCATCCATAACACATGCCACAATTCAAATCTCAAAACACCTTAATATAGGTTATAATTCACCTAAAATAGATCCCACATAAGATAACAATACTTATTCAATCTTTTCACAACATCAAATGTGTTAGGTCAACTTCACATAAGACCTAAAAGTAAAACCCTTCATCTGTGTATCCACATCTCAACACGTGGACCTCAAAACTTGATACCATCTAGAATTCATGCTCAACTTACATCTATAAACTAAACTTCAACATCACAAGGCCAAAAACTCATTCACATAGAAGTGGAGAATCTCCCACACACACACACATTGTACAAAAAACCAACTGTGAATTGCCAAGATGAACATTGTTACTCATATCTCTCAAAATGTTTGAACAATCTTGATGAAATATTGGATTTAGGTATATCTAACATTCACCAAATTAATGTTAGAAGCACATAGCAATATGTTCATTTGCAAAGTGGTGTGGACCCAAAAATTAACGCATTGTAACATCGAACTAGCAGATTTGACACTTAGTCAAATTTATGTACAACTGATCTTTTCAGACCAAATCAACTTGTCAAAATGTCTTCCATAGAAACTTCAAAACCTGTTAGGCCTAATCAAAATAGTCTACAAAAATGTTGACATCAATTACAACACTGTAATACACCGTTATAGACAATCCATGCTCATGTTTCCCAACAACATCATCAATGAAAAACTTCAACAATCTCTCCAAACTTCCAACATAATCATCATAAAGATAATCAATTCACATCTCTATGCTTTAATCAATATCTAATTGATATTTTCATTCAATGCATCATAAATAAAATAGAACAATCTCAATGTTAATATCTATAAATCATAGCTTTGAGAACGTGATTAAAAATACATAACAAGGCTTGGTTTAAAATAGAACAATTTAAACTAGTCCAAAAATGGGGTGTGACAACATCCAATAGTAGAAATCATTAGTATTAAGCAATCCAAAGACCCTATTGAGAAGAGCAATGGAACCCTTGGGGTCCTCTTATAACTTTCTCTTATGAATGACTCTTGACATATTCACTACAAAATTCCTTCTCTTCAGCAACAAATCACTATTTTTAAAGTTAGTAGCTTGTGTATTTATTCTCTCATATTAGTTCAATGTGTCCATCTTCACATTGTCATATTGGGCATAAGTTGGAAGCCTAAATACTCTTTCAATGTCATCTAAATGGATGTATAACATAGTTTTCCCTATAAAGCCTAATATCTTTATTTTCTTCTAATTATATGCCATGGCACATGTCAAGATCAACTCCAAATATTGGAGGTAAGTAAGAAAAAATAATCCTACACCACGCTTGAATTTACCATTCATTAGGCCATGAATGTTCTCTCTCCTTAAACATTGACAACCTACAAGAACTCATGAATTTCCACATTTCTAAGATTTGTATCTTTGATATTTATCCAAGGTGAAAACACCTTTAATGCAAAAAATATATCCTTTGTGTTCATACTTCATTGATTTTGGTTATTTTTTCTCTCCTTGCATATGTTGTAGAAATATATGAAGACATTAGACATTTCAACTATACAATCTCAATAGATAGGACAACTAACAATCTTTTATGTGATAAACAAAGAAACAAGTTATAATATATTGTTGGGAAGACCCTAGATCCATAAAATAAAGGCAATTTCCTCTAAGTTGTTCCAAGAGATATAATTCCTTATGTTACGGAGGATCCATCACTATGAGAGACCTGGATATATTTAACATGATAAATTTAGACACAACCAAAAATAAGGTCATTATATCAATCAACTATGCAATTTCTACAAGAAATACCATAATTTTACAACTTATAGCTTCATAAATTGTCACCCTTGACAATTTCACCTTATGTTTGGTCCCCCCTTAAATTATTGGACCTAATTGGGTACTTAATTTCCTAAATTATGCATTCTATGGCCCATTTTTTAACAATTATTGATGAATTGTAACCATGAAACAATTGCATTTTTCTAATACCTTTCCTCGACACTTAAAAACCTAAAAAATAGGGCAAGGACACTCACGCCCTAGGCATGAGTTTCCCCCTATTTTATCTCCAATTTCATATATTTTGGTGTCACCAATTTAATATTTTCAATTCAAGTGTCTAAGGTCGGATATCGGTATTTATTTTTTGGGAAATTGAATAAATTCCTATAAATACCTAGTTATTACATCTTTCAAAACTAACAAGAAAACTATTGGAAAACTTATTATCAAGAGCAATTCGAGAGTAGCATGTCAGAGCTTTATTGCAACAATTCAAGATCCTAGCATCATGTTAAATCCTATGGGATTTTATGTGTGTTCATTTTATCATTGTTTTGTGAAGGCTAACACTTTTGTACGTCTCCAAGCAATCCAAGAAATCCAAGCATTCAATCAAATCAAGCAACAAAGATCCAAGTCCTTGAGGTGATGTGCATGACTTCAGTCCTTCAAGGAAGCCATTGAAGGGCGGTGAGTTGTAGCACTTTTTGATCTCATCATTCCTACCTATCCATTGTCATTTTATCATTTGCACTCCTATTGTGTAAGTGGAAATATTTACATGGGGTTTGAATGATGCAAACTCCTAAGTGGAAAAACCATTCCTCTCTCTTTGAATGTGTAGGTTTCAAGTTTGAAGGAGATTGAAGGAAGTTTAAAGACCATTTATTCATTTTTGTAATCAAATCCCTACATCTTGTCAATGCACAAAAACTCGCCTACATAATTATTCGATAGTGATCTAACAGATTTATAGGCGAGAATCTGAAGCTCGAATCTGACATCAACGAATTGAAAAAATAGATCTAGAAAATCCCTAGAATGACACTCACACCCTGGGCATCTATGTCCTCCAAAATTAGCTTCAAATTTGTAAGATAGGTGTAGAGAACTCTGCCTTACTCAAATCTATTGTTCAAATTTCTATTACAGTTTTCTAGTTATCAAAATCTTATATTTTTAGTCTAGGGCACATAGTTGAATAGGGTTATTTGGGGAAATTCAATTCCAATCAATTTCCAATAGTCAAAAGGATCAGATCCAGGTCTAATTGACTCACCTTTATGGTTGAAAGTCATTTTAATTGGCTTGTTGATTTGCATCCTAATGAAATTCTAGAAAAAAGGTAGAATTGACCCTAGGTTTTGAACATTAAAATTAAGGGATCCATTTTTCTACATTTCATTTTCATGAACATGACATTTTAACATCATAAACATTCTGAAATCTTCCCTAGATCTAGAATTTGCATATCATTATATTGCATTTCTCATTTAGGGTTTCATGTTTGCATCATAAAAGTCATAAAAATCCAAAAAATAATTGCATATCATATTGCATTGTATGTTATAATAGGGTTTTTTCAGTCATCTTAGACTAGATTTGCATTCAAATTGCATTCATTAGGTCATTAAAATATGAAATTGTTCATTGCATTCATTTAGGAATATTTCATTTAGGTCAAAAAAGTGAACATTTGTATACTTTTCTTTCAAAATTGTATCAAATCATCATTCTCATAATTTTGCATCTTCAAATCAATCAATAATTTCATATTAGATCTTAAAATTGCATTCAAAATTGCCATTTATTGCTCAATAAATTTCAACATTGTTGAAAAAATTTCAACATTGTTGCACATTTGCATTTTCAAGTTCAGAATCATAAATTCAATAAAATCTGTAAAATATTCATTGTCAAACATGTTTGCATACAGATTTGGGAACCTTAAGTAGTCATAAAGATAGTCAAAATTTATATTTTCAAAAACCCTATCTAGGAAATAGTCACCCTGGGTGCCTCTACCCTATTATTTTTGGCTCAAATTTGGCTCAAATCTATGTTTTTGTGCTCTTGGTCTATTTTTGTTATCTGATTTCTGATTTGGGTTTTTCAATTGTAAAAAGTAGTGTTACATTTGAAAATAAGGTGTTACTTTGCTTATCTCATTGCAAATTTGTGAAAAATAATTGCATTTCACTATTGATAATAATCATATCTATAGGATAATTGTTTACATTTTATTAATCATTGCACAGTTTGGGTAAATTAGTTTTCATTTTGGTAAAATTTCAAAACCTTGGGTTGTTACAACACATTCCAAACTTAAAATATTTCAAAAAAGTGAAATAGTTAATTCCAAATCTAGGTTTCAACATTGTTATATAGTCACCTTATGTCACTAGTGCCTCTAAAATTAAAATTTTAGATAGAGCCCTAGTTGGACATAGGTGCCTTGGGCACCTCTATCCTGCTAAATCTGCCTCAGATTTTAGGTACAGATTCATACCTACTATCAAATTGAAAATCTAGAGTTTGATTTTCGTATCTGTGTTTGTAGCATGTTTGTAATTTTCTTTGTAGTACTAATTTTCCTTAACACGTGTAAACCTAGATTGAAATTAAAATTTACTAATCAACCTTGGAGAAAGCATAGTAATATAATCATGTTAGATCTCTATCCGCAAGTGCTTTATATATTTACCAAGCCCTTTAGTTGTGATGAATTTGACATGTTAGATGATTTCCTTGTGGACTTCATCTCACCTAGATCATCCACTAAGGCCTTTAATATTCCAACAAATGCAATCATTGATACTCATGATAATCATAGTAGCTATTCTCATAATATCCCTCCTAATTATGAGAGTATCTTAACACAAGAAAATGAAATCATTGACACATTTCTTAATATCACTTTGCCTAATCTTCATTCACCTCCCAACATCTTCCTTACCTGTGAGAAAACATTGGTGCAAGAGGATGCAATCATGGAAAATCATAGTTTCTCTTCTCTCGATACCTCACCCACTTATGAAGAAATACTGTGGTGTTAGAGGATCCAATCATTGAGTGTCATGAGAATATTGTTTGTTTTTATCCCAATACTTCTCCTACTTGGGAAGATATTGTCACACAGGAGGATGAAATCATTGATACATTTCTATCAATAGATAATAAGATGGATTACATAGATGAAGATGCTAAGTTGACATTATATCCCCCTCAAAAGAAGGTCACAACAAGTAGACAACTCAATTAAGGTTATGAACACACAATTTAAAATTGGATCTCCTTTATTTAGTGAACCTACTAAATTACCTCTCATTATAAGACCTCCTAAACCCCTTAGACATATCTTGAACTTTGTAAGATAACTCACTAGTATGCATGTGTTGTAGTAACCAAGTTATCATGGAATTGATCACACATATAACATTCCTCAGTGTAGTGGTAAAGAGTATGATCTTGTTGAGAAACTTCATAGTATTCCAAAAAAAATCTCCCTTTGGGACTTGATTCAAACATCATCTGCACACAATAGGATGCTCCAAGAGGCTTTGTAGAAGACTGATGTCCCACCTTCTGTTAGACTGAATGACGTAGCTACCTTGTTTGATTGTATGCAAGTGATATTACATTCACTCAACATGAATTACCCTCGCTTGAGGTCCAAAATAAAAATAAGGCCTTAATGATAAAGGTCATCATTAATGAGAGTAGAGTTAGGCGTACTCTCATAAACAATAGAGCAGGCCTTAATGTTTGTAGCATTAGCCTCCTAGATAAAATTGGTGTGGAAAAGAGTCTCATAGAACCCAATGATGTTAATATCTTTTGATTTGACAATGTTAATAAGCAATAATTAGGAATGATCACACTACCCATTAAGATTGGACCTGTGGTTTTGCCTACCCCTATCCATATCATGCTAGGACCTCTTTCATACAACATTCTCCTATGTAGACTGTGGATTCATTCCATTAAGGGAGTCTCGTCTACTTTTCACCATGAGATGAAGTATGCATATAATAACAAGATATACACAATTAAAGTAGATGAGCAATGTTATAATTCACAAATTCAATATGATCATAACACTTCCAATTCTTTTAATACTTTAATTCCAAATTCAAAGGTAGAACCTATACAAGTTAATGGTAATCGTAATTGTCTTTCACCTACAATAAAACTCTTAGATGATGAATGGGGGTCATTATATTTTACACCTTGTTTCAAATGGGTCTCAAATATCACCCTCAAAATCCAAAGAGCTCAATACAAATGATTAACCTTCAAACACATGTTTTGGGGCTGATTGGGGTTCATTAGATTTTACACCCTCCTGTATGGGAGAGTACAAAATCTCACAATCTAAACCAAAACAGCCTTGTGTTTCATTTTCTCAACTTGGTTCTATATCAACAACATCACCCCATGGTGGTGATGGGGGCTCTTCAACTCTCATCCCTCATGAGAGGAAGATACTTAACCTTAAAAAACTTAAAAAGTATTTGCGTGCTTGGGAAGAAGCCAATATTTCTTAGAAGCATGTAGATAAAATCTCTTCATCTAAGTTGAAAGAACATTATGGGCTTGGATACAAAATTCTTTCTAAACATGGATGTAATGAAAACATGAAACAAAATTATAGGGATCAAGTGAAATCTTTACCATACTTTTCCAAGAAGGGTCTAGGTTTCTAATCTTCATATCATCTTCATCCAATGCTTTATCATCTACTGTATGTATGACATCTTGTGATAAGAAAGAAAGATTTTCTTCACAAGAGAATTAAATTTCCCTACTATTAATCAAGATAATATCTTGTTGAGGCTTCTCAAAGCCCACTTGATTACTCTTCTTCCAAGAACACGAAAGAAATTCTACAACAAGAGCTCATTTTGTGCATATCATCGAGTGCATGGTCATTCTACCAATAAATTTCAAGCCTTAAGTAATAAAATACAAAAACTTAAGGATTGTGGTGCTCATCCATGTGTTGATGCGCCTGATTCCTCTAATCAATAATGATCTCCATCCTATCTTGTTGTGCGTCACAATGTAGCATTTTTAGCTTTAGGTGTTTTGCTCATTACCATTCATGGTGGTATATTCTTAAGTGCAACCATATTTTTCATGGTAGAAACATGAATCCTTGGTGTGGTTGTCCTTGTATCTATGCTTGGGAGGAAAGGATAACTAGTTTTGGGAGGTGTACATTCTTTTCAAGGATCGCCTCTTCCCCTCTTTCTCCTTAAAATACCAACATACCAAGTATGTTGACATTTTAATGGGGAGGCATATATTACCCTTATCTATTTTGTCTTGTGATATTTGACCTATTGACATACCCACTCTATAGGTGGTTTTGTTTGTAACACTCCTAAGGCATGGTTATCAATTTTTCCCCTGAGATGTTAAATTTTGTTCGTTCCTTGAGATGTTAAATGTTGTCCATCCCTCGAGAAATTAAACTTTGTTTGTCCCCTAAGACATTAAAATTTATTCATTCCCTGAGATGTTAAACTTTGTTTATCCCCTAAGACATTAAACTTTGTTTTTCCCCTAAGACGTTAAACTTGAACATTACTTTTTAACATGGCCACCTAGCATAACACAACTTGCTTTCCAGTGGAGCCATGTGTTCATAAGTGATTTTACATCCTTATGAGAGCATCATTTTGTTAAAAAAAACATTCGGTGGATGAAATTGGTATTTGAGAAAATTTAAGACTGGGGTCTCTTTGCCTTACCGACTTGAATCCTTTTAGTACTTGTTGCAATCTAGTTGTCATTAATGTCAAAATGATGTTGGAGTTGGTCACAATTTCGTTGTTGGTATTACAGTCTAGCTATTTGGTTATCAGAGTGTCTGTGAGATGCTTTGCATCTCTCCATTTTTGTTGTTGTTGTTATGATCATATGGTTTGGAAGTTATCTTTATAGGTTATTAGAGCATGTGTGGTCCAAGTTTCATGTTGTTTGGATTACAAGAAAGGTTCTTGTGTTTATGATAGTTTGAAGGCAGTGTTGTTTTTGTGAAGATGCTCACAAAGGTGAAAAGTTTGGCTTTGTATTCCTTCATGTTTGCATATATGGTTGTGTAGATTATAAGTTAAGTTTGTTATGTTGTGAAGGTTTTATATCCAAATTTTCATATCATTAGTCCTTCTATAGAGAAATTTTGGTGTGAAAAACTGCAGGACTATATGATTTGGTAGCTAGTCTCAATGTATGTTGGCTTGCACCAACTTGTTGTATGAAATGGTTAATTGGTTGGTTGATAATTTTCCTAAATATTATGTGATGTTTTTTGTTTTTCTATAATATGTTCTCTATTTTCTCCTGAACAAGTTGTGGTCTAAAATGAAGGTGTTGCTAGGTTATGCTTTTTCCTAGCCAACTGAGGTATGTTGAAGGTGTGCACCACAAAGTATTTTTTGTGTGGAGTTCAAGGAGTGCTTGGAGATGTTGCATGGGTCATGCCAACTCATCTGGGAGAAGCACAAGTAATGGTTAATCTTTCATGAGTACCGCCAATGTTGTAATCGTCGACATGCTACAAGTTTCATGTTTTCTTGCTTAAGATTGACATAATTTGAATGTGTGAAGAATGTGTATGTTTTTCATTGAAGACCGAAGTTGTGAAGAGTGTTTAGGACCAAGTTAAGTGTGCTTTGGGATTTTCAAGGTGTGTCCCTCTTCCTAGTGTTGTGTGTGGTCCTTTTTGGGTCTTTCCCTCTACATGTTTCATGTTGTTTTTTGATCTTTAGCTGACTTGTAATTTTAATATTCTTTGTTGTAGACCGACATATGTAATATAATCATTGTAATATCATGTATATATTGTAAACCTAGTTGATCTAGGTGGTGTGATTGAGTTGAATGAGCATGTGTAATCTATTGTGATGTTCATGTAAGTGACTGAAGGAGAAAGAACATAACTGGAAGATCCTATCCAAACTCAAGTTGATCATAATTTTGTGACAAAAAGGAAGTGAAGAGTGAGCCTAACTAATTGCTAGAGGAAGTGAGCCAAAGGTAAAACTCTTTGAAGGTTGAAATTAGTGAGCTAGTTAGTTGTAGAGAATACATTTGAAGAAGTTCCAAAAGAGTTGTCAAAGTAGAATTGCAATCATCAAAAGAGAAGGGAAAGAGTAGAACTACAATCATCAAAAGGATTGAGCTTCATTGTCAGATTCAGATAGTAGAAGGAATATCATGTTGTAATATTTTCTAAGTTTTTTCTCAATTCAGGGAGTAGTTGCTTCCTTGGGTTGTATCCCTCAAACAAATTTGTAACTTTGATTCATTTGTGAGGCTAGATTAGGACAATAGCTCCTAGTAGCTTTTCTCATCATGGTTTTTCCCCTATGGTTTTTTCTACATTATCTAGTGTTGTATGGTGTTGTGAATTGTGTTCATCTTTCATGCTTATGTTTGTGTTGTGAAGTTTAAGTTTCAATTTTCTCTGGAGGGTTTGAGACTTGATAGAATACTAATTCACTCCCCTCTCAATATTCTAGTGTGTGTTCAACAATTGGTATCAAATCTTAGCTCCTTAGAAGAAGTTTAATCACTTGAGGAAGATTCAGGATGGAACAAGAAGGATCTTACAAAGTGCCTAGGTTTGATAGAACAAATTTCACTTTCTGGAGATACCAGATGGAAACTCATTTGTTCTCTTTGGGGTATTGTGTTTTGAAATCTTTCAAAGATGGATACACTATTCCCGCTACTCCTCCAACTGATCTGGATGAGATCAAGGCCTATGAGAACAATGGAAAGGAAAAGAATGCTAACTTGAGTGGGCTATCATATTTTGGCCTAGTAAAGGCAATGTACTATAAGTCAAAAAAAGAATTCTGGGATAAGCTTGGTGGCATCTATGAAGGAGATATCAAAGTAAAGCAAGAAAATTTAAAGATCTACAAAGGCAAGTTTGAGAACCTGAAAATGTCAGAGGATGAAGATATTGTAGGATATGTGCTTCGAGTAGATGAATTGGTCATTGCAATTTGAGGTATGGGTGAAGATCTTCAAGAATTTATGGTGGTAAAAAGGGTATTGAGATCTCTTCCTAAATCTTATAGTTCTAAAGTATCTTTTAATGAGGAAGTTGTAGATCTAGATAAACTTTCAATGGATCAATTATATGGTGCCCTTATTGCATTTGAAATGAGATATTTTGACAAACAAGGTCCAAAGAAGGACACAACATTCAAAAAAAGTAAGAAAGAAACATATGAAGATTTTGATCTCGATAGTGACACTAATGAAGAGGAAGAATTTTTTTTAAGAAATTTGAAGCGAGGTACCGACAAGTACAGAGGTAAGATACCTTTCAAATGTTTCAAGTGTGGAGAGGTTGGTCATTTTTCTTCTAAATGTCCCTTGAAAGATTCTAATAAGAGAAGTAAAGAGCCTAGAAGAAATAAGGTTAAGAAGAGTCTCTACTCCATGGAAAATACCTACTCTTTAGAGGATGGTGAATCTAGTGGCCAGATAATGAAGATGAAGTCTTGTTTTTAGCTACTAAAACGACTGAAGATAAAGCTAAGGATCCAAGTGTTGTGTGTACTGATTTTCATGAAAAAGATGAGGCTAATTCATGGGTTCTTGATAGTGGTTGTTACAACCACATGATAGGAGATAAGAGCAATTTTATCAAACTTATGGAGTGGAATGGCGACATAGTCAAGCTTGGTGATGACACTTCAGTGCAAATCTATGGAAAAGGTTCTATTAATATTGATGGAAAGATCATAAAAAAAGATTTATTTATGTCAAAGGTCTCTAGCACAATATTCTTAGTGTGATTCAAATATGCAAAAATGGTTACAATCTCTTATTCAATAAAAGTGCATGTGAAATTAGAAAAGAAAAGTCTAGACAATTGGTTCTTGAAGGATCTAGGACAAGTGGTGATATATACAGTCTAAGAGATGTCACTGGGAGAAATTATCTTCTAGGACAAGCAAGTGAATTTTGGTTTTTGCATAGGAGAATGGGACACATTAACTTTGACAATATTGTGAAGATCAGATTAGTGCATGTGGTAAGAGATATGCCTAAGCTAATCAAGCCTGCAAGTATTGTGTGCAAGGAATGTTAGTTTGGTAAGCAAACAAGGATAAGTTTCAATTCTAAAGAATATTCTTCTTGTAGACTTTTAGAGTTGGTACATACTGATTTGTGTGGACCTACCAGAACAAAAATAGGTATTTCATGCTTTTTATTGATGAATTCTCTAGGATTACATGGGTTACTTTCTTGAAAGATAAGTCTAATTATTTTAGTAGATTCAACATTTTCAATTCAATGGTAGAGAATGAAATGAATGTTAAGAATATTTTTTTGAGGTCTGATAGAGGAGGTAAGTTTCAAATGAGTCCAATGACTTTTGTGAAAAAAAATGGAATAAGAGGCATCTATCTACTACTAGAAATCCTCAGCAAAATGGGGTAGTTGAAAGGAAGAATAGGATTGTTCAAGAGATGGCAAGGATCATGTTGATGGAAGCAAATCTTCCTGATGTTTATTGGAGAGAAGCAGTTCATATTTTAGTATATATTTTGAATAGAGGATGGTTAATATTGAATAGCACTAAGACTCCTTATGAGTTTTGGTATGGAATACCTACAACTATCAGGTATTTTAGAGTCTTTGGAAGAAAATGTTACATCAAAAGAGATGAAGATGTGTTGGGAAATTTTGATTCAAGGGTTGATGAAGGTATATTTCTGGGATACTCATCTCAAATTAAGGCATACAAGTGCTACAATAAGAGATTTGGAAGAATAGTTGAAAGCACTAATCTGAAAGTAGATGAAGATCTACATCAAAATATGAATGAAATTGAAGACTATGGATCTGATGCACCTCCTTGCTCAAATGAAGATGAATAAGAATATTGAAGAGAAAGAAGAAATGCCATAAAATCTCATCAATACTCCTACAAATTATGTTCAAATAAATCATTCAAAATATAAAGACAAGAATGAAGGAATGATGATGAGAAGAAGCCTTGCAAAGGAAAGTGAACAAGTAAACTTTTGTTTTCTATCAAAGGTAGAACCAAAAAAATTTGTTGATGCCAGCAAGTATGAACGGTGGATACAAGAAATGGAAGAAGAATTGAATCAGATTGAGAAGAATTAGACTTGGGAATTGGTTCCAAGGCCTGCTGACAAGAATGTGACAAGAACAGAGTGGGTATTCAAGAATAAGTTTAATGAAGATGGTGAAGTTTTAATAAATAAAACAAGATTGGTTTGTAAATTCTATTCACAAGTAGAAGGTATTGATTTTAAGGAGACTTTTTCTCTGGTAGCAAGAATGGAAGAAATTCAGGTGTTTCTTATTTTTTCTATCTACAAGGACTTTAAAGTGTGTCGAATGGATGTCAAATCAACTTTCTTGAATGGAGATTTGCAAGAAGTATAAATAGAGAAACCTTATGGATTCTGGTTATCAAAAGAACCAAAAATGTTGTGTAGAATCAAAAAGGCTTTGTATGGTATTAAACAAGCTCTTAGGACTTGGTATGCAAGATTAGATAGGTACTTGCTTCAGTAAGGATTCAAGAAAGGTACTGCAGATAGTAATCTTTACTTCAAGATTGAGGATGAAAGAATCTTGATAGTTGTGTATTTTGATGACATTATCTTTGGTGGAAATGATGAGATGTGCAAGAATTTTTCTAAAGAGATGCAGAAGGAGTTTGAGATGTGTATGATTGGTGAGTTATCTTTCTTTCTTGGTCTTCAAATTGCTCAGTAAGATGATGGTATTTCTATTTCACAAGCAAAGTATGTCAAGGAGATGTTAAAGAAGTTTGGAATGGAAGATTGCAAACCAGTTAGTACTCCCATGGTTACTAGTTGTAATTTGAATAAAGATGATGAGTCTCACGTGGCTTATCAGAAGCTATATAGATCTATGATTGGAATCCTATTGTATTTAACTGCTTCAACACCTAATATCATGCATGTGGTATGTTTAGTTGCAAGATTTCAAGCTAATCCTAAAGAAACTCATGTGAAGGAAGTCAATAGAATCTTCAGATATTTGAAGAGTACTTTGGATTATGGCTTATAGTATCCAAAATGCAATTACTTTAATCTGAGTGCTTACATTCATGTTGATTGGGTTGGTTTTGTTGATGATATAATAAGTACAAGTGGTGGTGCTTTCTTTTTAGGAAGCATATTGGTTTCATGGCATAGTAAGAAGCAAGATTCAGTATCCTTGTCCACTGCAGAAGTAGAGTATATTACTATAGCATCCTATTGTACACAAGTGTTGTAGATGAAGCAAACATTGAAGGATATCAAGATAAATTATGATGGGCCTATTCCTATTTTGTGTGATAACACAAGTGCTATCAATATTTTCAAGTGATGCATTCTAGGACCAAGCACATATCAATCAAGTATTAATTTTTGAGATAGAATGTTTGAGATAAAGAAGTGAAGTTGGATTATGTACCTAAAAGGGATCAAGTTACAAAAAATTTCATAAAGGCTCTTGTAAAGGATACATTTGAGTATCTCCAAAAAAATTTAGGGATAATTTCTCCTCATTTTTATTGCTAGATGCATAGTTGGTTCATCTATTTAGGGGGAGTAATTCAAGCTATATATTTTTCTTGGATTGATGGTGGCTACCTCTCAGGAGGAGTAGGTAGTGGTTGTTGCTGATAGGGGGAGCTTGTAATCTATTTAAAAAATTGAAGGAGAGGGTATGCATTGTGTGCCTTAGGGGGAGAGCTTGTCTCCTAAGGGGGAGCAGTTAAAGGAGAGAAAGTTTCCCTTTGCCCTTGATGTCAAAGGGGTAGAAGTGTGCATATCAGATTAGTTTTTTTTCAATGCTAAAAGGGGAGATTATTGCATCCTAGTTGTCATTGATGTCAAAAATATGAGCTTAGTTGTCATTAATGTCATAAGAATGTTGGAGTTGACTGCAGTTTGGTTTTTGATATTGTAGTCTGGCTATTTCGTTGCTAGAGTCTTTGTGAGATGATCTACATCTATCCATTATTGTTGTGCTCTTTTGGTTTGGAAGTTATATTTATAGGTTTTCAAAGCATGTGTGATCAAAGTTTCATATTGCTTGGATTATCAGAAAGGTTTTTGTGTTTGTGACAGTTTGAAGGAAATGTTGTTTCTATGAAGATGCTTACAAAGGTGTAAAGTTTGGCTCTACATTCCTTCACGTTTGTAGATATGGTTGTGTGGATCATAATTTAATATTTTTTTGTTGTGAAGGTGCTATATCAAAATTTTCATATCATTATTCCTTTCATAGATAAATTTTGGTGTGACAAAATGTAGGACTATATGTTATGGTGGCTAGTCTCAATGTCTATTGGCTTGCGCCAACTTGTTGTATGAAATGGTGAATTGGCTAGTGGAGAATGTTCTTGAATATCATGTGGTGTTTTCTATTGCTTCGCAAGATGTTCTCTAGTTTCTCTCAAACAATTTATGATTCGGAATGAAGGTGTTGCTAGATTATGCTTTCACCTGGTCGACTGAGGTATGTTGAAGGTGTGTACCACAAAGTATTTGTTGTGTGGAGTTCAAGGAGTGTTTGGAGATGTTGCATTATTCATTTTGACTCATCTAGGAGAAGCGCAAGTAATTTTTAATCTTTCATGAGTACCACCAATGTTGTAATGGCTGACATGCTACAAGTTTCATGTTTTCTTGCTTAAGGTGAACCTAATTTGAATGTGCAAAGTGTGCAGATGTTGTTCATTGAAGACCAAATTTGTGAAGAGTTTTTAGGACCAAGTTAGGTGTGTTTTGGGATCCACAAGGCATTTCCCTCTTCTTGTGTTTCATGTAGTCCATTTTGGGTCTTTCCCTCTACACATTTTATGTTGTTTGATATTTAGACAACTTGTAATTGTAATATTCTTTGTCATAGGCTATCATATGTAATGTAATAAATATAATATCATGTATTTATTGTAAACCTAGTTGATCTAGTGGTGTGGTTGAGTTGAATGAGCGTGTGTAATGCATTATGATGTTCATGTAAGCAACTAAAGGAGAAAGAGCAGAACTAGAAAATCTTTTCTAGATTCAAGTTGATCATATTTTTGTGACAGAAAGGAAGTGAAGAGTGATCCTAATTGATTGTTGGAGGTAATGAGCCAAAAGAAAAACTTCTTGAAGGTTGAGATTAGTGAGTTAGTAAGCTAAAAAGGAGAAATTTGAAGAATTTCTAGAAGATTTGTCAAAGTAGAAATGTAATCATCAAAAGAGAAGGTAAAGCGAAAAATTGCAATCATCAAAAGGATTGAGCTTCATTGTCATATTCAAATACTAGAAGGATTTTCATGCTATAATATTTTCTAAGTTTTTTCTCAATCTTAGGAGTAGTTGCTTCCTTGGGTTGTAACCCTAAAACAAAGTCTGTAGGGAGTTGTAGCTTCCTTGGGAGTGACTCTAAAACCTTTCTACAATGAGTAGTATCTTCCTTGGGTTGTATCCCTAAAAAAAATTTGTAACTATGATTCATTTGTGAGTAACTATGATTCATTTGTGAGGTTGGATTAGGATGGTAGCTCCTAGAAAAAAATTTCACTATGGTTTTTCCCTTGTGGGGTTTTCCACATATATCTAGTGTTGTGTGGTGTTGTGCATTTTGTTCATCTTTCATGTTTCTATTTGTGCTGTGAAGTTTAAGTTTCAATTTCCTCTAGAGGGTTTGAGATTTGATAGAATACTAATTCAACCCCCCTCTCAGTATTTCGATGTGTGTTCAATAGTACTAACTTTGTATTTGTTGTTTTTCTTTTGTGTGTCTTTTTTTTTTTGCATCATTTTTACATTGTGTTCTTTTCATTTCTTCATCATCTTTATGTTCCATCATGCCATGTGTTTTCATCGTGTATACTTTGTGTATGTTCTCTTGTTGCATTCCATGTGTGTGTTCCTTTTGTGCTTATGTTGATTTTCCATGGGATCTTGGATCATGGTGGCTTTCATGCCCCCCCCCTTGATCCTTAGTCATCCTATATCTTCAAAATTTGGACAAGCGGACCCCTCTTGACATATTTTCTACTTTAGTGTGAGTTTGAGCATAATTTCATTCTCTCACTAAAGTGGGGGCTAAATGTAGCATTGTAAATTGTCACCCTTGACAATTTCACCTTATGTTTGGTCCCCCCTTAAATTATTGGACCTAATTAAGTACTTAATTTCCTAAATTATGCATTCTATGTCTCATTTATTAACAATTACCGATGAATTGCAAGCAAGAGACAATTGCATTTATCTAAGACCTTACCTCCGACACTTAAAACCTAAAAAATAGGGAAAGGACACTCATTCCTCAGGCATGAGTTTCCCCCTATTTTGGCTCTAGTTTCAAATATTTCGATGTCAAAGATTTAATCTTTGTAATTCAAATTTATAAAGTCAATCATCGGGATTTAATTTTTGGGAAATTGAATAAATACCTATATACCCAGTTATTGCATCATTTCAAAACTAATAAGAAAAATATTGGAAAAATTATTATCAAGAGAATTCAAGAGAAAGTCAAGAGGAGCATTTCAGAGCTTTATTATAGCAATTCAAGATCCTAGCATTATGTCAAATCCTATGTGAGTTTATATGTTTTTATGTTATCACTGTTTTGTGAAGGCTAATATTTTTGTAGGTCTCCACATTCAAGAAAATCAAGCAAGCAAGATCCAAGTCCTTGAGGTGATGTGCATGACTTTGGTTCTTCAAGGAAGCCATTGAATGGTGGTGAGTTGCAACACTTTTTGGTTTCATCATTCCTTCCTATCCATTGTCATTTTATCATTAACACTACCATTGTGGAAGTGGCAACACTTACACAGGGTTTGATTGAGGCAAGCCCCTAAATGGCACAACCCTTCCTCTCTCTTTGAATGTGTAGGTTTCAAATTTGAAGGATATTAAAGGAAGTATGAAGACCATTTATTCATTGTTTCAATCAAAACAATACATCTTGTCAACTCATGGAAACTCGCCTACAAAATTATTCGACAATGATCTGATATATTTATAGGTGGGAATTTGAAGCTTAGATCTAGCATCAAAGGACTACGAAAAAAGATCTACAAAATCCCTACAAGGACACTCACACCCTAGGTTTTTGTGTCCTCCAAAATCAGCTTCAAATTTGTAGGATGGGTGTACAGAACTTTGCCTTATTCAGATCTATTGTCCAATTTTTTGTTAAAGTTTTCTAGCTATCAGAATATTGCATTTTCAGTCTAGGGAACATATTTGAATAGGGTTATTTGGGTAAATTCAATTCCAATCAATTTCCAAGACTCAAAAGGATCAAATCTAGGTCCAATTGACTTGCCTTTATGGTTGAAAGTCAATCTAAGTGGCTTTTGATTTGCATCCTAATGAAATTCTAGAAAAAGGTAGAATTAACCCTAGGTTTTGGACATTAAACTTAAGGCTACCATTTTTCTACATTTCACAACCTACACCACAAACCATTTAATTGAGAATGATATTTTATGATTATGGAGAACTCAATAAGCTCACTCTTAAGGATAATTTTCCTATTCCTACTATTGATGAATTATTATATAAACGTTGTGGCCTCAAATTTTAGCAAAGGTGGAGAGACAACAATTGAAAAGGGATAAATTTCCAATCAAATGTTGACCATATATGCTAAAATAACTACCAAAACAATGAAACTTTCCTAGGAGGAATCAATTGAATATTAATTTGATTCCAACTTGATGCAACCCCTACACCCCTTCCAATCCAATAACAATCTCATTTGATGAAGATACCAACATATATACCATTGAGATAGATAAATATGATGAGGAGTGAGAAACATAGGTTTATATGATTGACCTCACCCCTAAAGGTAGGTATGAGGAGCCCCAATCTACATAGAATTAAAATTACCATCAGAAATTGTTTTTATATCAAATAAACTCTTGACCATCCATTTTAATGAAACTAGATGTAGGATAAAAATTAGAGATGGGGTCTTCCTAATCTCACCTAATGGGATTTTTATCCCTTTTATTTTCATTTACATTTCCCTTTTACCAATAATTTCACTAAATATGAGGATCCTTTATTGGGGATTATGCTAGCCTTGAAATTGGGAGCTCAAAATATCTCTATTTTTTGAGATTATGAACTCTTGATAACCAAGTCTTTGAGAGCTATGGAGATAGATTTTGAAAGGTTGAGGCTATGAAAATATTCCATTTAAAATATAATCCAACACTTTAACTACTTCCCCATGCAATTTATCCCTAGAGAGGAATATTATATGGTTGATTACATCACCTCTTCCTTTGCCATGTTCATGCCTCACACTCAATTGTAGAATTTAGGTGGATCATGGTATAAAATGGTGATCTAGTATGTATACTTAGTTGTGTTTAAAGAATAGGGAAAAGTGCTCAATATAAGATTATGCAAAAAATGAAAAATCCATATTCGAATATTTGCATGAATACACAGGTTTGTCATGAGCTTACCATAAGAGAAGATATACTCTTTGCCTCATCTCAAAAATTATTTTAGAGGAGAACTAGAAATTTTTCAACTCAAGTAAGCCTCAAATATATCACTAGCTCCTTCCAAACTTGGAGAGGATCATCCATCCTTAGCAAGGGACATGATAGACATAAACATAGGCATCCAAAAAAATCAAAAGATGTTAAAGCTAGGGGTTGAACTAATGAGAAAGGAAATAGAGTAATACATTAGAGTTCCTCATTAAATTTATAACTATATTCACATGGAAATACTCAAACATGCATGCCCTAGACCCTAATATAGTTTTGCATAGACTAGTCACCAAACCTAAAGTAGAAATATTAAAGAAAAAACTAAGCTTGATCAAATCCACGGTGTTTGCAATGGTGAAAGAAAGACTAATAAAACTTTTAGATGTGGGTTTCATCAAATTATTCAATTATGTGAATTGGATGTAAAACATAGACACAGTGCTCAATAAGAATAGGAAATCTATATTATGCATTAGTTTTAGATATATTAACAAATTAATTCCAAATGATGACTTGTGTCTCTCATCTATAGATCAAACCATAGATTCTTTTATCAAACATGAGATGTTATTCATCTTGATGGTTTCTTACGTTATACTCGGGTTTGTATCATGGAGGCTAGCCAAAGTAAGATCAAATTCACAACCCCATAGAGAGTCTTATATTATGTTGTGATACCCTTTAGGTTGAAAAATGTAGGGGACACATACCAAAGGGTTATGACCCACTTATTCCATGATCTCATCCATCATATTGTTGAATCTTATGTGGATGGTTTTATCAAAAATTCTAAAAATATATCTGTAGACATGTAAAATATACATGCATCTAATCTAGATTCACTAATTTCAATTCGTCCTTAATCATCCCTCTACTAACCATTTTAATCGAATAATCTTTATATGATTAAAATGTATCATATTTCCTCTTTTAATTAAATAAATCAATCTTTATTTAATTAAATAATATTTCCCCTTCTAATTAGATAAATCAACTTTATCTAATTAAATATATCATTCTATTTGATTAAATCATATTCTTCTCTATAATTAAATAAATCAAGTTTATTTAATTAATCTCTAAAGACATCTCTTTAATTAATCTCCTAAAGTTGAATCTCTTTAATTAAATAAATCAATTTTATTTAATTAATCTTCTAAAGTTCTCCATTTAATTGAATAGATTAAATTTATTTAATTGAATAGATTAAATTTATTTAATTAAATCTCTAATGTTCTTTATCTTCTCATTTAATTTAAATAAATCCAAATATTTAAGTTAAATGTCACATTCAACTAATCTCCCTCTTAATTAATCAAATCATGATTAATGTTAATCTTAATCAATCCAATTCTCTATCTTTTGCAACTTGCACAATAAATCAATTTATTTGATTTATTATTTCTTCTATTTTCATTCAAAATGTCATATTTATGGAATATACTTCAATTTTGAAATCTCCCCCCAAAAGGGACTTGTCCTCCAACATGGCATTAACTCCTCTTACATTGTCTCTTACATGTCTCCAACTTGGCATTTAAGACACTTTCTTCTTCCTCAACAAGCCAACTTTCAAATTTTCAAATTTCCACCTAATATCATTTATGGGCACAATGGCCAAAATGTGCTCATTCCTTCCTCCATTGAAATGTTGACAAGTGGCATCTTACCA